>CM033474.1:199463638-200663638 GCA_019447015.1 Hymenochirus boettgeri | reverse complement strand
ATAAGTGTGCCTTATTAAAGGAAATGTTGGAGGACAGGAAGTTGTTTTTTATTTATGCAGTATATATAAAAACAACATGGTACAAAGCTGAAGGGGGAGACACACACACACACACACACACACAGTCTCTCACACACACACAGTCTCTCACACACACACACTCTCTCACACACACACACTCTCTCACACACACACACTCTCTCACACACACACCTCTCTCACACACCTCTCTCACACTCACTCACACACTCACGCTCTCACTCACATACTCACCTCTCACTCACAACACAACCTCTCTCACTCACACACTCTCACTCTCTCTCACTCACACACACTCTCTCACTCACACACCTCTCTCTCACTCACACACACTCTCTCTCACTCCACAAACACACCCTCTCTCTCACTCACACACACTCTCTCTCACTCACACACACTCTCTCTCACTCACACACACTCTCTCACTCACACACACTCTCTCACTCCACTCACACACACTCCCACTCACACACCTCTCTCACTCACACATCCTCTCACTCACACACACTCTCTCACCCACACTCCTCACTCACACACTCACACTCTCCCTCTCACCACACTCTCCACTCACATCAACACACTCTCACACACACTCTCTCACTCACACACTCTCCTCCCACTCACACACTCTCTCACTCACAACACACTCTCTCACTCACACACACCTCTCTCACTCACACTCTCCTCACTCACACACACACACTCACACACACACACACTCTCTCAACACACACTCTCTCACTCACACACCATCTCTCACTCACACACTCTCTCACTCACACACTCTCTCACACCACACACACTCTCTCACTCACCACTCTCTCACTCACACACACACTCTCTCACTCACACACACACTCTCTCACTCACACACACACACTCACTCACACACACTGTCTCTCTCTCTCACCCACACACACTCTGTCTCTCTCTCTCACCCACATACACTCTGTCTCTCACACCCACACTCACAGTGTCAGGGATCCAGACAAGACCTGCAGGCTGCAGCACCAACGGCTTCCTATAACTCCCCACAGATCGCAGCAGAGCAGTTAGTGCAACTTCCGGTCGTCCCCAGTCTTCAGGCTTTGCAGGCGCTGCTGTGTTTTGGTAGGTTCCGAGCGTTCTTGAACACAGACGCTCGCATCTCCTAAGGTACTAACGCTGCGCTATTAAAAGGGGGGTAACCGCCTTAGGTCTTTTTCAAGTTGCTTCATGGTAGGAGCGGCGCTGCACTTAAAGTATGGCAAAGTTCAGCCTCTTATATTCATACGATACAGCACAAGACTAGGGTTTACCACCTTTGCCTTTAAGACCCGAACACGTATGTAATCTACATGCTGCTGTGTTAATTGCCATTGCTTTAATTACATGCTGTATGGCTTTACTGACATCAATGTATCCTGCATCATGCTTCTTATAGAAATTAAAACTAGCCATTTGTCTTTTAGATTTCATACCTGTTTGGGTCTTAAAGGCAAAGGTTGCCTTTGTCTTTACACTGCTTCCAACCTGAGTTGCCAGATCATTTGGTTTAGTAGGGACACACTTAATACATGTAATTTGCTGGGCTGCACTGATTGCAATTAAACAATAGTAATTCCAATTTGGCCATGCTTTATATGTTTTGGGTGTCCCTACATGTTTCACTGATCTGGCAACCCTTCCCAACATTCCCCTTTAAAATCCATTCACATTGCTGTGCCAAAACCAGGTTCACTTCAATATGCTGCACTTTCAGCTCTTCACGGTTTTGTTTCTAATGAGGGCTAGGCTACACTAATGCGCTTTTAAGCATGATCCGATTGTGCTTTTAAAAGTGCACACTACTGTGGCCACATTAGTACGCTGCTGTGCATGCAATCCACATTTCTCGAGACGATCTAGTGTCGCCACAGCATAAGTGTCCTTGTAAAGTGATCAGTATAATTCTATTGGGATTGCCACCGTTCCCTTTAAGATTCATACTCTTAGGGGTAGGTCCCACTAGTAGGTTTTAGATCGGGATTTGCGATCCGATTGGGCTAGTGGGGGCGTAGCCATGTAATAGCTTATGGAACCAGCCCCAATACATGCGCTGCGCTTCCATGCGCTATCAGAGAACATATTATCAATATTTGTGGTATGTGTCGCATGAGCTCTGATATGTTACAGTTGTGAAGCACAACGCCTGTGCATGGAAGGCATAATTGTTATTGTGAAATGTTCCCTGCGCTCAAGTGGGGCCTCATGAAATTGACCTGCTGCTGTTGCATTAAATGCATGCTGTAAGGCTACACTCAATGCAGCTTGCATTACACTTCTAATTGTACGTCAATACACACACTAATATAAATGGTAGAGTGCAGATATAAACACATAAAGACGCAGTCTTGCAGAAATGCTCACAAATATAAAGGATTTAGGGCATGTCCACCCCTTTTGATGATTTTTAATATGTTGTAGGGCTAATTCCCCCAGCCCCAACCGCTATATTGTATTTTCAAGAAAGTCCCCTTATTGTTACTTACCGTCCCTCTCTCCTCCGCCACAATGCCCGGCCTTCTGCTTGCAAGGAACTGCAAGCATGGGGCCGGACCTGCAGCTGCGTCTGTGATTGGCTGAGAGGCAGCCAAAAACAGACTCTGCTGCCGGCAGTTCAGACCGCCGGAGGAGAGAGGGAAGGTAAGTAAAGATCGGGGGACTTTCTTACAAATATTTTATAGCGGTTGTGGCTGGGGAAACTATCCCTAATATGTTGGAAAGGGTTTTTACATTAGGGGGAGGGAGGGAGTGAAGGGCTCCTGAGCAAGCCAAAAACCTCTGAGAGGACAGCTCAGAGGCGGAAACAATTTCCCTGGTGGCCAGGCTCCTGGCAGTTTTATTTAACTTTGGGGGGACATAACAGGAGAACCATTTGGAACTGGTGTGTAAGGTAAGGGTTTTTATACACTACACAATAGGGCCAGTAGTGGGTTTTTAGTTTTGGGGGTGGACATGCCCTTTAACAGTTTTCTTCATTAACACATATGAAAAGGGTTAACACCTTTCTGTTTGAGCAGGAAAATCTGCTAATCATATTCACTGCTATCTCTGATGATTGGCTGGGAGACAGTAATTAGCATGTGAAGTTTTGGGTCCATGATTTCTACACGGAGGGCTAGGCCACACTATCGCATTTTGCTCTTGCATTTGCGCATGCGGTTGCTGCTAACATTGCAATTGCGATTCCGTTTGCGATACGCAATTGCATGCGATCACCATTTTAATGCACAACCGCATGCGATTTCATCTCTAAAGGATAAATTGCATGCGCAAATGCAACGGAGTCGCACACCCAGTTGCGTGCGATTGCAGTTCAGTGTGGCTGTGCCCTAAGAGGCTGAGTTCACAGGTGAGAGACAAATTGTTTTACTAACTGCTTGTTCACATTGCATCAGTTTGTACTGTTTTTCAAATACAGGGGCATTTTAAAATACGGACAGACAGTAAAACAATACAATATCGTTCACACTTGCTGCGTTGTATTCCGTTCCAGTCCCTTCTGAAAATGCACTGCTGCACGCATTTTAAATTCATGAAAACGCAGTACAACAGATAAAACCGCACTTGTTTTGTGTCCGTCTTTCAAAAACGATGTCTGGGAGTTCCTGTGATGTCATTGGTCCTGCCCAATGACAAGGTCTAAAACGTGTTAAAATGCAACAGACACAAACTGATAACACACTCTCTCTCCCTCCCTCCACTTTCACTCTGCTCACAAAGTTTGAATCTGGAGGAGGAGGAGGAGGAGGGGGGGGGGGTAGCTCAATGATTTGCAGCTGTTTCTGTTCATCTGACACAGTCTGATCACAACTCGAGTTTTCAATAAAGCTCTTTTGTTTGTTTTGAAGCACTTAATCAGAATCAGAGTGATATTGTAAAAATCCAGTAATTATGACCTTAGGGCTAGGCCACACCTGTGATCTGTTAGCACATGTGAATCGCAGAGCAGTTTATTCCAAACTAGGTGGCTGCATTGTATGTGCTACAATCCGTTTTTGGAGTGCATGTGATTACCATTTTTTAGTGAAAGTATACACGGTAATGCAATTGTGTTTCTTACTCCCGTTACCTTCCGCTGCAGTGTGGCCGCAGCCTAACCTTGCATTTTATATAATTAAACATTGCACAAATTCAAAAAGGACCATATTGTAGCTTATTAAAATCTTTGTCTTTCCTGAAAACAGGTTATAAATACACCAAAATAAAGTACCTTTTTTTTTAGACACTATAAAAGACTTTTAGTCTTTTGGTAAATAAGAAGCCCTAATCATTTACCACTCCACAAGGTTTCTGATTGAAGAACCCTTTGAAAAGCTCATCTTATGGCCACTGGAAAATGCTTAATTGCTTAGGGCCACTGAAAAATCAAATGCTTTGAATTGCTTAAGGACACATTTAAAAGAAAAAGAAAGAAATGCAAACTTGATTTTACACTTTTTTTTTTTTTACACTTATTTTAGCAATATTGGATCTCCCCAGTTTATTTAATAGCTGAGCTGTCTTGTTTTTTTGTCTGTTAAAAATCAGTTAAAAAAAGCAATGAAAAATATATTTTCCTTGCCTGCTAATTATAGGTACAAGCATGTTCAATGAGGAGATTTATGACAAGTGATGTTGTAAAAACCAAGTGTCTGCTATCTTGCATTCAGTTATTATATCAGTCATTCAGTTATTATATCCATCATATATCATTAAAGAACAATTATACTTTCATCCCCAATCCTCTTCTCACTACCTTATGTTCCCAGGGTGAGGACCTGAAGTCCTAACCCCTGGGTACACTTTCTAAGACAAGTAATACTTACCCAAATATTCCTTTGTGAATCCGTTCTATTTTCCAGATTATTATGGATTTATATAGCGCCAACATCTTCCGTGGCACTTTACAATTACAGTCATACATTACATACAAGGTAATACAGGTTATACAAAGTCATACATATTGCATACACAGGTAATACATAATATAAGTAAACAGTAATGAGTTTCTTACAGCAATACCATGATAAGGATAATCATGCTCCTGAGATGAATTGTCAGGGATGACCATCTTACCCCATTCCTTGAGTTTCAGACTGTTTAATCTACCCTACCACTATTATTTCAGATACCTAAAACTAAGACACTTTTTAACTACCAAGTTCCAGGGCCCAACCTGTGACCTCCCACCCTCTACTTAATTTAAGTCTTAAGCAATGTAAAATTTTTATCTCTAAGCTATATACCTTTAAGGTTTGTACACACGTGCGGGTGCCGACCCGCTACATACGATGTGTATTAACGGCAGATAATCGTGCCGTGTATGGGCACTTTCTCAGCTGTTCGGTCAGGGATTGCTGCCCGATGCTGCTGAAAAGGCCATTCTTCGAACGAACGTCGGTTTCAGCCAAAAAACGCGGCCGCATGTGTGTATGAACCTTTACTTCTGTATTTGGACACCATACTATCTTACTGTTCCATATTGAAAAGATGACGAGCATATATCCCTACATTAACTCCGAGTAGTGGGAACATATAGCGGAATCTCTTACATTGGACTCGCCTAGTTTCACCTAGTAGTAGAATTTGTATCCTAGAATGAGAACAACATTGTTGCTTTATTTACATGTATATTCTTCTTGTTACAGCTTTCTGTATGTAACCATTTTGTTACAGTTGTTTTTAAAGGGCATCTATAGTGAAATTTATACATTGCTCCAATCCATACTTAAAAAAAGCTTTGTGTATGCTGCCTTATTCCAACCTTCCACTGTGGCTCCGTGTTTGCACACAGTCTGATTTACTGCAGAGCCCCCCCACACCTCCTCCCGTCTGTGAACTAAGCCGCTCATGCACATTAATCCTACTACACTTCACTCTAACCTTTAAAAAAAAAAAAAAAAAAAAAAAAACTCAGTATGTAAGCCTGTAGAAAGGAAGGATCTCCGTTGTTCTGGACATACTTGCTACATAAGGAGTGGAAGGGGCAGTTAGGAGAGATGCCAGTCCTGCCTTATCACTGCAAAATCTCACTTTGAGAGGCAATAAATTGGTGAAAGCTTGTGAGGAGGGGGACCCAGTCCTGCTCTTTCTGCTTCTTTCCCCTTCCCATTTAGTTCTGTTTTTCCCCTGCTTCCTTCTTGACTGTCTCCCCTGCTGGTCTATCTCTGAAACAGAACAAAACAACAATACCTGATCCCACCAAAGCCACCAATATGCCCAGAACTTTAGGAGACACTTTTACTTAGGAGTTTCCACTGTCTCAAACTCCTCACATGCTCTCACACAGTGAGAAGGACACCATCTTTGTCCGTCATATAGCTGCTGACACTGATAGCGCGAGGAAGCCAGCTAATTACAAGAGGGTACAGCCGGCCAGGAGTTCAGCTAGGACTTATCACCTATAAGTTAAACAAAAAAATTATAATACAAACGGTAAAGTACTATATGTGTCATAGTTAGCAATGAACATAATAATTCTAAGAAAATATAAAACACATTTTACTATACTGCTTCATTAGGCACTGTACATGGCTTAGCTCCTGAAGTGTATATCTTTGATTAGGGATTTTATGCATAGCACTTTGTACATTTCATAGTAATAAATACTATGCCTGTGTGTCTGATATGTTTCTTATTTCTTTAGTGCAATGCGAGTTCTGCTATCAAAGTTGCCTCGTCCATGGATAGTGGATGAAAAAAAAGATGATGGATACACTGCATTGCACCTGGCTGCCCTCAATAATCACGTTGAAGTAGCTGAGCTATTAGTTCATCAGGTTTGGCTTTAATAGTTTTAACTTAGATCATTTTGGATATTTTATTTTTTTAGTGCAAACCATTTTAGCGCAATAAATAACTCTTCTATTTGTAATCCTGAGCCGTGCAGAATTTTTTTTAGCAGATTTTTGTGAACAAATTGTTTGACCAGTTGTATGTCCACCATGCTTCCTTAGTTTTGCTTAAACATTTTATTTAACTTTGATCCTAGGTGGTGCAAGTTATTTTTTTTTTTATATTAACTGAAAATTCTGGTGTATTTTTGTTGTGTGTTTAAAGAAGAAATCTTTAAAGGGTCTCTTTTAAATATTTGGATAGAGCAAGAGCCCACTACTCTATTTTAAATTTGAGGTGCAGTTTCTGAGAAAGTAAAGAATTGTCAGTCAAACCTGAATTTATAATATTTTGCACTCCCCTGGCCTCTTACTGGGAACATTGGCTGCCTGCCAAGTAATATATCCGCAGAGAAAAGGAGGAGGGGGGAAGTAAGCAGAGTAGTGTCGGGAAGAGATGTAAACTATTTCTTAGGACGGGTACACACGGGCGAATTTTTCATCCCGATCAACCGTTCGCCACAAGTGAGCAGTCGGCTGGGACACACCACTGTTGGTCACACTGTAGGAGACTGCACAATTGGTCGTAATTTACAGACATCATTCGCTGGTGAAGGCAGAAACAATTTCCCAACCGATATACGAAAATATTGGTTGGTTTGGCTGTAAAATTGCCTCATGTGTACCCAGCCTATGGTGAGGCTGTGCAAGAAGGTCGTGCGTAACGAAGGGGGGAAAACGAGGAGCACTCGCTAAACAATTTACTGACTATTTGAAACTTTAATATTTATTAATTAATTTAAATGGTACTCTATTCACTTTTGCCAACAAGGGAAATGAAGCATGTATGCAGCCCCTGTGTACCACTAGACATACTGGGAAATGAGGCAATAAAAGACAAATATAAATGGGAAACTAATCTCTAAGTGCTCCAAGTGCTTTGCCCGCTTGTTAAAATTCAACTTTTTTCCTTTGATGTAGTAAACTTGTTTTTTTTTTTACACTTAGGGAAATGCAAACCTGGACATTCAGAATGTAAACCAACAAACTGCTCTACATCTGGCTGTTGAACGTCAGCACACACAAATAGTCAGGGTGAGTAACCGTATATAATGGTATAGGATACTAATATTGACCTAGTATTTTGTGGAACTTAATCATATTTAAAGGAAACCCAAAGATCCTAAAACCCTGTTTGCTTCCTGAGAGGCATCCAGGAATGGTGCTTCTTGCCCTCCTTCATTTTTATCCGTAGCCAGTTAGTTATATAATTTTTACACAGATTAGATTTTTTTATATTTCCTATGTAGAAGACTTTTCTATAGTCAACAATCATTTTTATACATTTTTCTCTTTCTGTGAATCAGAGAATCTTTAGTCAAAGAAAAATTAAAAACATCTGCAGCAAAATATGTTTGGTAGAGCAATCTGGTAAAAAATGTAGCCCCCACGTAGTGAACCCCAGCACACAAGTAGGTAGGTAGGCCCCAGCACACAAGTCAGTATGTAGCCAGCCCCCAAGTAGGTAGGTCACAGCCGCCATGTATGTAGGTAGGTTAGCCCCAGCCCCCAAGTAGGCAGGCAGGCCCCAGCCCCCAAGTAGGCAGGCAGGCCCCAGCCCCCAAATAGGTTGGCAGCCCCCAGTCCCCAAATAGGTCGGTTGGACTCATCCCCAAGTAGGTAGGTAGGCAGGCCCCAGCCCCAAAGTAGGTAGGTGAACCCCAGCACACAAGTAAGGATGTAGCCAGCCCCAAGTAGGTGGGTCACAGCCCCCAAGTATGTAGGTAGGTCCCAGCCACCAAGTAGGTTAGTAATCCTTAGCCCCAAGTAGGTAAGCCCCAGCCCCTAAGTAGGTAGGCAGGCCCAAGCCCCCAAGTAGTTTGGCAGCCGCCAGTACCCAAATTGGTAGGTTGGACTCATCCCCAAATAGATAGGTAGGCAGGCCCCACCCCCCAAGTAGGTAGTAAGGCCCCAGCACATACGTAGGTAGGTAAGCCTCCGCCCCCAAGTAGGGTAAGTAAGCCTCCGCCCCCAAGTAGGGTAAGTAAGCCTCCGCCCCCAAGTAGGGTAAGTAAGCCTCCGCCCCCAAGTAGGGTAAGTAAGCCTCCGCCCCCAAGTAGGGTAAGTAAGCCTCCGCCCCCAAGTAGGGTAAGTAAGCCTCCGCCCCCAAGTAGGGTAAGTAAGCCTCCGCCCCCAAGTAGGGTAAGTAAGCCCCAGCCCCCGGGTAGGTAGGCGGGCAGGCCCCAGCACACACAAAATGCACTCACAAAACACAATAATTACACTCACAGTATGTCCCCATGCTCCTGGTTGGCAATTTTGAAAGGCGGCAGTTTTTTAAAACTTGCCTCCCAAATCCTGTGCTGGCGGCGCTGCGCTTTGTTACCTTTGCTGATCACAGCAATTTTCAATCCGGAAAGAGTGACAGTGGCTGGACTCTACACCAATTAGATCAGGAAACAGGATGTCTGCACACTGATGAGTCCCACTCCACAGCTGTTCATGCGGTTATGCGCAGAGTGGAGGTACCGGAACAGCTGTGGAGTGGGTCTAATTAGTGTGCAGACATACTGATTTCTGGTGTTATTGGTGCAGAGCCCAGCCACTGTCACTGCCACTCTTTCCTGCTTGAAATTGTTGCGATCAGCAAAAGTAAGATGGCGCCACACCACCAGCACAGGATTTAGGAGTGAGGAGTTTTAAAAAAAACTTCCGCCTTTCAAATTTGCCAGGGACGCGCGCCGTGAGCAGTTTTTTCGCCTGGCTTGGAGTGGCACTGTCCACAAGTGTAAAAAGGATAAGAAATACTGATCTAAATGCATATTTTAAATATAATGGTTTAGTTTTGTGTAGATCTCTCATGACATCACATGGGTGTTACTATCATTTGTATTTTTTGTCATAATGAGTTTTTCAATGTGTTTTTTGCATTGTTTTTACTTTTAAATGTTTTACTTTTCAGTTGTTAGTTCGTGCAGAAGCTAAACTGGATATTCAAGACAAAGACGGGGATACCCCATTACATGAAGCTCTACGGCATCATACTTTGTCACAGCTTCGTCAGCTTCAAGATATGCAAGATGTTGGCAAGGTTGACACTACTTGGGAACCATCAAAGAACACAGTAAGCCATTCTATTTTCATATAGGTTTCACATTGTATGGATTTCAATTAAAGACCGTTACAGCAGTAAGATACAACTGGGCATACTCTGTGCCTATGGTAGCGGGGCATAGCAATAGTGCTGGTGATGTCACAAATCACAGTACTAGCTGGAAACGCCACCCTTTATACTGCTATAAGTTTGCATAGATTGCAGCTAGAATCATGATCCTGGAGTTGCTTTAAAGTTAGGAATGTGCTCTTTTTTAATAAAGGCACCTTGTATGAAGACCACAGGTAACCTTTAAGGACAAATATCCTCTTTGCTTAAGAAGGGCTGACAGTGCACTACTTGTGCAGGGGCGTTTTTAGGGGGGGATTACTGGGGCCTGGAATCCCTGCTTTCTGCCTGCTCCGCAGTACTGCTCCTACCATGAAGCGACCTGAAAAACATGCTCATGGCGCATGCTACTGGTAAACTTGGACAGGCTGCGCGTTGCTCTACCTGGCGGCCGATCCAATTGCAGGCAGACTGGCAGTGAATCTCAGCCTTTGGTTACAGTTATGCCCCTCAGGACTGTACTGTTACTCACTGTACGGAGGGCAGTACCAGAGTCCGTCGCGGTAGCTATTCTGTACGGACTGCGGTGCCGAGAGTGAGGATTTGGCAGCACTAAGCAGTAGCAAGGACAAGGTGATGCTATCAATTGACAGTACACGGGAATGTCGTCTCTCAAGGTACCAAATGAATCTGCTTTTGGGGGGTAGGTAGTGGCCCTTCAGCCAGGCTCCATGTGTGCAGGGCCCTTCTTGTAAGCAGAGGCCCTCCGCCCTCCATGTGTGCAGGGGCCTCCTTGTGGGCAGGGCCCTCCTTGGAATTAGGGGTCCTCCACATGTGTGCAGGGGACTCGTTGTGTACAGGGGCCCTCCATGTGTGCAGTGCAAGCGCCTCCTTTTAAGGAGGGGTCCTCCTTGTGCTCAGAGGCCCTCTATGTGTTCAAGGGCCTCTTTGTGGTCAGGGGCCCTCCATGTGTGTAGAGGCCCCCATGTGTGCAAGGGCCTCCTTATGTGCAGGGGCCACAGTGGGGTACCACAGGGTTCTGTGTTGGGCCACTTCTATTTAATCTGTTTACTAATGATTGGGAAGTGGGTATTTTCAGCAGAGTTTCTGTGTTTGTTAATGAAAAACTTCAGAGGATGCAGGTGGCTCTGTAGAGATTGTCACATTGGTCTGCTGAGTGGCAGTTGAGATTCAATGTTGATGAATGAATGTAAGGTGATGCTACTATAATACTATAATGGCTCTGTCTTAAGTAAATCACTGTTGGAAATGGATCTTTGGGTTTTGGTGGATAACAGACTTAAAGGTAGCAAGCAGTGCCAGGTAGCAGCAGCTAGAGCCAGCAAGATAGTGTCTTGTATAAAGAGAGGTATGGATTCCAGGGATAAAAATGTTATTCTCCATCTTTACAAAGCATTGGTAAAGCCTCATTTGGAATATGCAGTGCAATTTTGGAATCCTTTGTTCAAAAAGGACATCTTGGAAATGAAGAGAGTTCAGAGAAGGGCAACTAAAATCATAGTGGAATGGGGGAGCTTGAATATGAAAACAGATTTGAGAACTTACAATTAAGTTAATTTAAAGAAAAGGCACTTGCGTGGGGATATGATAACTGTATATAAATACATTAACGGGCCATACAATTCACTATCTGGGGCATTGTTCACCAAAAGAACATGTCAGAGGACACTCGGGCATCCCTCAAGACTTGAAGAAAAGAAGTTTAGTCTTCAAGTTTGGAAAGGGTTTTTCACTGTGAGAACGGTAAAACTATGGAACTGTCTTCCATTGGACGTTGTGATGGCAGGTTCATTGGATAGTTTCAAAAGAAAGCTGGATGAGTTTGTGAAAGCATGGAATGTTGCAGGTTACGGTTATTGATACATAAGTTGAGTTTATCCAGGGATATTTCCGATTGCCACTTGGAGTCAGAAGGATTTTTTTCACCTTCCTAATTCTGGTGGGTGTTTTTTGCCTTCCTTTGGAAGTTAGGCAGGGAATGTGGGTATTGCTGAGTAGGTTAGACTGAATGGACGTATGTCTTTATTCAACTTCAATACTATACTAAGATATGGCAAATCTTTTTATACTAAGGAGAGCCACCTTTTAGTTGTTGGGGCTTGAGTGCCATCCAGTGCAGTACCACTTCTTTGCAAACGCTCACCCCTTATGTGGTCCCAACTGTTGAATATTTTCAGATTTTTACCTGAAATTAGACCATGTATTTATCATTATAACTCTCTGCTAAATGCATTAAATGAATTAATTGTTTTTTTCTTGTTTTTTTCATATTTCATATTTAAACAGTTAATCATGGGACTTGGAACACAAGGAGCAGAAAAGAAAAGTGCTGCTTCTATAGCTTGTTTTCTGGCAGCCAATGGAGCGGACCTAGCTATTCGTAACAAAAAAGGACAGTCACCACTTGACCTCTGTCCTGATCCCAGCCTTTGTAAAGCATTGGCTAAATGTCACAAAGAGAAATCAAGGTATTTTCATTTTAGTATGCTGTATATTTCACGGCTCTCTTGTCATAATGCATTAAATATACAAATTTTACCATGGTTTATGGTATTATGGAGAATAAAACTGACAAATAGTAGTCTTAATGTGGTTCCCGCTTTCACAGAGGGAAGCTGGAACAGTCAGGAAATACTGAATGTGAATAAACTCTTTATCTACCTTAAAGGGCATATTAATTCCCAAAATGAAATTTAATATACATATAAACCACCCCCCTCCAACAATAAATCGGTGATGCTCCTAATGCTCTAAATAGACAACCTGTAAAAATAACATTTTTACAAATTAGATGTACCTGGAGTAGGGAAGTAAGATTGATTAATTCTACTTTCCAATAAGATTTTTTTAAGGAGCACCAGCATGTACACTTCATCTGCCAGGTTAGTGTCTAATGGTCCTTATACACACCCCAATTCCAGTATTGTATCGTTGGTTCATGTATGGCCGATCGTATATTTGTCATACTTTTTCTTTTTGGGTCAATGGGAACATTTTTATAGTATGATAGGTGGATTGTACAACTGGCATTGGTTCCTGTATTAAAGCACTGAGAGAGGACTGGCAACAAAAATTTCATCTTGCTGGCTCTCCTCACCTTAATATTAGGTAGGTTGGGCACCCCTACCATGCACAAATCACTCAATTTTAAAAAGGCTACCAAATTGGTGCTGCTAAATACACATTTATAAACTGTTTGTGACTGAACAGTATTATGTACAATGTCTGTGCAATAGCCTATTATCCTATGGGTTGAGAGGTGTCAACAAGAAGGGGAGGACCAGTGGCAGGGAAGAACTAAAGCCCTAATATCATTTTTGCTTCAGCCACACAGCGCGTGAGAAATACGCAAATGCGGCGTATCATTTTACCGTGCATTTGGAAATTAATTAAAATTCCGTTGTCTGAGTGCATATGATTTGCAAAAAAATTATTGCATGTGCTCCATAAATGGATCGCAGTGGGATGCCCACATTGTGAAATGCTGGCATGCTATTCTCACATGCTAAAGGTCATTGTAAGCACTTGAGTAAATACAATCCTCTGTGCTTCAGGATTCGGTGGGCAGGATTGGTGGGTAAGGGGGTGTGGTGTCTGCTGCAGAGCCTGGGTTCCACTTGTGTGTTGCTAAGATAAAAATGTTGTAGGCATAGGTTGTAGGAGTAATATACCATTAAAATCAGTTTAAATATCTTAATACAATAACCATATAAAAATGTAAAAGGACTTACGTCTTCCAGTAATTTTCAAAAGTCCGCTTTATTCCTTTAAAATGTTAAACACAGGTCCTTGCATGCCAGTTTTTTAAAATACCAGTAAAAAATCCCTACAAGCTTTCAGGGTATTGGTACTGCAAAAGGAATCTCTATGTTCCTCTTCTGTCTAAGCTCCTAGCACAGATCATATAATAGGCAGAAAGGTTTAAAAGTTCATAAAAACATCCCCAGCTTGGGTGTCTAAAAGTAAGAGTAAAAATGAGCAGTATGTATACTGGTGTCTCTATATTGTCCATTAAATTTATCTCCTTCTAGCAGCTTGTAGACCATCAAAACCAGCAGGAAATGGCAATGCAGACCCTAAAAGGAAAAAACCGTAGTGAAATTGAACAAGTACAGCCGGAACTATCGCTCAACTGATTGTAAGCACGTTAGAATCGTGCTAGTGTGGCCTCCCCAGTAGTGATCTGACAAGGTGGATTGCTACAAACTATTGGGAGACCCCTGTGCAAATGATGAATTGGCAGCCATAATTTTGATATTGCTGACAGTGATATAGCATTTGTACTCGCCAACAGATGTATCTGCTATGTTTGTGAAAAGCAAGGCTTAAAGGAATAGTTCACTGCAATAGTGAACTATTCCTTCCCTACATTGATTGAAGCCCAGGAGGTTAAGGAGCTATGCCTTACCTCCCGTTCTTCAATCAATGTTTGGATAGCCAGGAACGAAGCTCAGGAAATCGTACCTTTCGCGCGATCCAGCAGGGCCGCTCTTGCAGTTCCCAACTGCTTCCTGCTTCTGTTCTGCTATAGTGCGCATTATCGGGCATGCGATTTTGGCACATACACTGTTTACCCATGTCCACTTTCCAGAAATAAAGTTCTAACTGTATATATGGCAAAGAATCTAAGCTCATATCTTTTAAAGAGTAACGTTAAAGGTGGGCACACACGTTCCAATTCTTTCTCCTGACCATCTGTTCAAGACTATTGACCGGTTGGCCAGGAGGAAGGACTGTCTGTCTCTGCAAAAGCAGCCGTGTCCAACAGTAACCACGGCCGCGTTTTTCCGACCATTCCGATCATGCTTTTGTCCTATTTGAACGAGTGGTCGATCATGGCCACCACAAGGAACCAAACAATAATTTGGGCCAAATGGTGTGTACATAGCTTTAGTTGTACTGGATATTTTAGAGTAATTTTCTTATTGAGGTTTTGTTACTATCTTCATTTGTGTTTTCTTTATTTTAGTGGCCAAGTAGGGTCCCACAGCCCATCTATGATCAACAATGATTCAGAAACACTAGAAGAATGTATGGTTTGTTCAGATTTGAAGAGAGATACCCTGTTTGGCCCATGTGGACACATTGCAACATGTTCCTTATGTTCCCCTCGTGTTAAAAAATGTCTTATATGCAAAGAACAAGTACAGTCAAGGACAAAGGTACACAATTGTTAACTGTACATGATGCCAAAGGGGAAAAAACTTTTAATAGAGCTCTCTCTCTAGGAGTGCTAATGTGTTTAGCATTAATGCCTTGCCACACTAAAGTCCTGGGTTCAAATCTTCTCTCCTTTATCTGAAAAAAGGTTCAACGTTACTCATTAAGGCTTTATGCACTTCTGACTGATAGGCCAGTGGTTTTCCACAATCACCCATTCGTTTGCGGGCTGGTGAAAAGCAAAGTAATACACTGAACAGCTTTAGTTTCCTTTAGGTGCTCCTGCACAATCATGAAGACCTACTGATCATATGTGTATGTGTGATAATAGGCTTAGGCCCGGTACACACAAACCAATATTTTGCCTTGATCGGCTGGCCCAGTGCAAGGTTGTTTTATTTTCTTGTGGAGTGGGCTGAAATATCAGCACGAAATATCACTCACGATTGACCGATCTGCGCAACATGTTGCACCCATTTTTTTTCCCCAACCATCAGATTACAGGGCAATCTGCCTGTCCAAAAGTTAGGGGCACAATTGACCCGTGTATCATGGAATACCGGGCCTTAGATTGTAAAGGTCTTGTAGGCATGGTCATGAATTTTAATTTAACATCCGTATTTTATAATTATTGACATGTCAAATTGTTTTTGTTTTACAGATTGAAGAATGTGTAGTTTGTTCAGACAAAAAGGCAGCAGTGCTTTTCCAGCCTTGTGGCCATATGTGTGCCTGTGAAAGTAAGTAATTCTAGGAATTTTTTTGCTCTATTAAAAAAAAAAAAATCACCCATCACCTTAAGCTGTACCCAGGGGTGAGGATCTGAAATTCTGGGTTCTCACCCCTGAGGGGTACAACTTTTAGATGGAGTACTTACATCAATCTTACCTTACATCTAGGCCCCCATACCATACATTTCTGTACCTGCCTGCAGCCTCCAGTTCATTCCATGCCCTTTCTTCATGCAGTTCATAACCTCCCAGTTTGCTGGCTTGTGAACAAGGTGGGCTGTTAATGGCACCTAGAAGATATGCAAACTACCAGCTGTAACCCTAAGTGTGAAGACCTAGTAACTAGTTTGGGAGGGGGGGGCTTTTTTATTCCACTGTAAAATGCTTATTACAGAAGGCCAGTTTGGAATTAAATAGAAACCATGATGCATCATTTCTTTTAGGGTGGACTCCTCCTTTAAGAAATGCATTCTTTCCCTCGGTACTTTTAATTAATGTATTTGTAATCTAATCAACAGCCATAACTTAAAGGAACAGTTCACCCCAACAAAATAACCATTTTTTTATCAAAATATATTTGAAATGGAGACAGGAGCACTTGCTTCTGTCTCCCGTAATACTCCCTAAGATTGCTACCAATACCCGATCCAGCAGTGCTGCTCTCCTGTCAGCTCTCCTCTGACTCCTCTTCTTGTTTGCGACTTGCTGCTGATCTTTCACATTGTCGTGCATGAGCACAAGAAGGAAGGGAGCTGACCGGATAGACAAAGCAGCACCCCTGGATCGCATATTGGTAAATAGTGATCATAGGGGGCATTACAGGAAAAAGGAGCAAGTGCTACTGTCTCCATTTCAAATATACTTTTGATTAAGAAATGGTTGTTTGTGGGGTGACCTGTTCCTTTAAATATAGCTCTGTCTCTCACTTGGAGAAATAAGCTATTTAAAGTTGCAGGTTTTTTTTTGCAGCCCTCTTACCAGTTTGTGTCTTGGACACTTTCTTTTTTTTTTGCACTGAACTTCCCCTTTAACTTTCAGACTGTGCAAGCCTAATGAAGAAATGTGTGCAGTGCCGTGCAGTGGTGGAACGCCGAGTGCCTTTTGTAATGTGTTGTACTGGAAAGGGCACAGATGACTCCACAGATGATCTAGGTAAGTTCTCCAAAATATCTAGTGGGGGGTTGGTTATTTTGGAATGTCCAACCCCCAAAACAAACATTTGTGTATAACTTTTGTATAGCTTTATCACACACCCCCAGACCTAGACCTTGCATGGGTTAAAGTCCTTGCAAGGCTTCTCTATATATTTACCAGCCATCGACTCTCCGCTGCTAGTGTTTTGTCCGTGATCGGCTTAGATGCGATTTCTCATTCAATCACTGACGCCGCTGCCGGTCTGCCCCCTCTGCTCCTGTTGTGCATGGAAAAGGCACAGAGCAGCAGCAGAGCAGAGGAAAGGAGGACTGGTAAGTATATTTAGGAACTTTAAATCCATGCAAGGTCTAGGTTGGGGGTGGGGGGTGGGGTAAAGCTATATACAACTTTTCATTTTTGGGAAGGACCTTCACTGTAAACCATCAGCTACTTGATCAAAGAAACATGAAAGGAAAAAAAATACAAATATGTTCATCTTTAATTTGTTCCATCTATAAAGCCAGAACAGTCAAATTATGTGTCCATGTTTCAGATTTTTTTTTGTTACCCTGCAAGAATGTTTTATTGTCTAGGCTTAGATTGGGGAAACTGAACAAATTAATCATAAGAAACTGGAAAAAAACAACTTTGTTCTAAAATGTAGATTACCCCTAACCCCCACTTTTGCAATATTCCGTTTCAAAAGACACTCCTGAACTTCCTTAATCGACCTGGTCCCTCGCCACTGCAAGGGACCGGGTCAGGTAAGAATGTTCAGGAGCATCTTTGGAAACTGTCAATATTGTGAAAGTAGGGTTTGGGGAGTAATCTATTTTAGAACAAAGTTTTTTTTGAGTGGACCTTTCGTAGAATTTTTCCTGTCACTACTTTAAAAAGGACCCTCTCAATCTATATATTTGCATTTGACACTTGCCTCCTTTGTTGCACATTCACTCCTTTATACTTTTTCATTTTATTACAGCTTATTAGTTTTAACATTGTTCAAATAGTGACTATTTTTGTAAGTGTTGCAATACATAAAGGGTGATGCAATCACACCATTTATGTTATATGGCAGTGATGGCGAAACTTTTAGAGGCCAAGTGTCCAAACTGCAATCCAGACCCCTCTAATTTATTTCAAAGTTCCCCGAATGTTTAAATTACAACTGTTATAAAATTGGCAATTTCATTATATACTGGTAGCATACTGGCAATTTTATAACAAAGTGGTAGCACACTGGCATTTTCATTACATACTGGTAGCACACTGGCATTTTCATTACATACTGGTAGCACACTGGTGTTGTGCTACCAGTATGTAATGAAAATACCAGTTTGCTACTGAAATGTTAAACCAATTCACCAATTGGTAAAACCAACTTCAAACCAATTTCAGAGCACTGTGGCTCTTCGCTCATCGTCCCGATAGAGGTCCTTTATATTTACCAAATTGTGCAGTCTTTCTTGTTTTTTTAAATATGAAGTGCCAAAAGACGAAGGCAACAAATAGGAGGTATACCGGTAAGTTAACTGTTTTTATTGTTAAACTGCACTAACTTATAATTATAAAGTGCACGGTATATTATTGGTACCGTGCTGATAAATACATAGATACATTTTTTATGGTGTACTGCATTTTGCTTTATAGCCGGTGGGAACATACCAGCTTTACAAAAGGACAAGGATAATACTAATGTCAATGCAGATGTACAGAAGCTGCAGCAGCAATTACAGGACATAAAAGAACAGGTGAAGGTTTTTTTAAAGCTACATTAATTTACATTTTATATGTTTTTATACCCACCTATAATTAATCATTTAAATAATTTATAATGAGTGTATTAGAAATTTTCAGAGCCTTTGTAACTTTTTTTTTTAATTATTGGTTATTGAACATTATCCTTCTTATTTCCTGCTTTATACATAGAACAGTGAGGGAGATATATCCCAGTGCCACAGCCCCTCTGAGTAGCGGCTGTGCGGCTCCCAGTATCACTTCCGTGATTTACCTGTACATGAGTATGTAGCTAATGTGAAATACTGCCGTACAGCCACTGATGAATATCTTGCAGTAAATTTTGCAATACCTGTGCTGCTGCCGCAAGCAAGGGTTTAAAGTAATGCTAACCAATCATGAATTGGTAAGCGTGATTTAACCCATCTTTGCAGCATCTAGGCTTTTGAAGAATATGGCAGACTGTGCATTTTATGGCATCCCAATGCCTCGGTCATTAATAATCCAAATGTTTTATATAGTTATGGAATGTAGGCATAATAAAGTATTGAAATGGTCAATATATCGTTATTTAGCATATATAGTAAAACAATTCTATGTACAGTCTAGGGTTTTACTTATCAGGGAATAATAATATAAGGGATAATGTGCCCCCCAAGCTACCTTCTGTAATTTAAGCCCAGTAGAAAGGAACATCCCAGCACAGTATCTATGCGATTAAACAAATCTTTGTGTAGGAGGGGAGACACTTTGTTTATGAAGTGACAGGAAGCAGCTCCAGCAGGTTCTGTTAGTGAAGTTAAACATTGCAAAAATCACTAATTCATTGTCCAGGCATGAACACTGGAATGGGAGGAGTAGTGGGATGTAAGAAATATAAGAAATAAGTCACTTAGTGAAATAGCTTAATGATTTTTATAAGGATACACACCACTGTAGCTCCCATTATAAAATATCACACTTGCGTATTATACAATTATTATATTTCTCTACTACTACTACTATTATTTTATTTATTATTAGTCATCAGGTCCTTATCTACCTCACATGCTATTATGCTAAGAAGGGGAACATATTGGGGTGGGGGTTTCACTATAGTGTCCTTTTAACTAAAAAAAAAGTGACATTTATAGGAATTTTCTTAGCTGATTAAAACGCTCATCAATTAATTCTACAATTAAATATTTCCCTACAGACTATGTGTCCGGTTTGCCTGGATCGACTAAAGAATATGATCTTCATGTGTGGGCATGGAACTTGCCAGCTTTGTGGTGACAGAATGAGTGAATGCCCCATTTGTCGGAAGGCGATAGAGCGAAGAATATTATTGTACTAGGCTCACAGTTTTTTTTGTTTGTTTGTTATTTTTTTTTATCTGTATAGAACTTCAACACTTTAATTTAGCAGACTGGCAATTATCCTACACAGTCCTTGGGAAACACCCTAACCCCTGGGAAGTTAAAATTATGGGCATACAACAGTATTAATCAGAGATGCATTCCTCTTTTCTCATAACAATATTATGTGACCCAAGGACTGGAGGTGAATGCATAGTTAGCTTCTGAGTCTTATTATGCAGTAGAGTAAATAATGCCATCTCTTTTATTCATTTGCAGATACAGTATGTCTTGTTAGGAGAAAGAAAATCTTCATAAAGTCTGAGCCATTAAGCTCCCAAAGAGAGAACAAAGAAGCCAACTTCATATCTATTTGAGATACTTCATTGTGACTTATTGATTCTTAAAGCAGACATGTCAAAATCTGCATGACTAATACTGATGAAATGCTCTCAACAATATTGTTTTTTCCTAGCTACTGTTGACCGTGAGCACATCCTCCAGCATTTAACTGCCTGAATACCGTATAAATTATAATACAATAACTCATCATTTAACAATTCAAATTGCAAAAAAGACTGCTTTTTAAAATATTTCCAACAATCTTGGATGCAAATGTTAGCTTAAAGCACAACACAGATGTTTGTCAACTTTTTATTTGTAAAACAATGCTTAAAAATAATCTAATAATTTTAATGCTTTTTATTACAATCCCATTAAACCATGTATTAGGTTGCCAATTAATTTAGAATTTGTGCAGTGTAAAAATCTGTTGCAGCTTTATTGTGAACTGCTGCCAATTACTTCCTACTGTTGTAAGTTCAAAAGTAATGATGTGTGGCTCCTACAGGAACACTGAGTGGAGAATAGAGAATTCTGTGTGGGTCTGTAAGTTTTTTATTTTTGTTTGTTTGGGTTTTTTTTTTTTTTATATTTCAGTTTTCCCTAAACAAAATGATGCATTTGTAACCTCACCTTAAAGGGTGACTGGTCTCTGAATTAGTTAAATAAAAGCCTGCAGTCTTTCCTTGTCCCCATGGGAGTAGCAATGCCCACTTAAGACTATGGGGTTGATGCAATAAGAGGTGCAAAAGCTTGCCAACACTATTAATTGTAGCAACCAATCAGGCTATTTAATGCAGGGCTACAATCTGTGACGTCTCACAAGTTTTACCTAGAGATGTGATCAAAGGTTCATTTCAAAGGTACAATGGAAGGCTTTTATTTAACCATAACATGTTTGGAGACCACAGTTCCCCTTTAAGGAATGTCCAGTCCATAGTCATTTAAAAGATAAATCAGCCCTTTGGTTTAATTCTGCGTAAAATAATCATGCAATATATGCATGTAATGTAGGTTTGTAGCTTTCACTACAGTCAGAATAATTGAATTGTTAAATGTAAAAAAGTTCATTTGTTGTTTTTTTTTTTTATTTTAGGCAGAATACATTACCATCCAGTAAATACTTTTATTCAACGGTACATCATCCAAGTTATTAATTGGTTTTAATCGACAGAATATGATGCAGAGTTGCACTCCAATGCAAATAGTGAATTTATTCCAAACCACGCATCAACATACACAACGTTTCGAGGGTCTAGGCCCTCGAAACTTTGTGTATGTTGATGTGTGGTTTGGAATAAATTCACTATTTGCATTGGAGTGCAACTCTGCATCATATTCTGTCGATTTATATAATTCCCTTGGAAGTGGGAAATCAGATGTCTGCACCCAGGTGGACAGCGTGCATATGGACTGCTTTTATGTACTGTAATAATTGGTTTTGTTTAGTCTATGCCACGCTATATAAAATATAAGGCATTTGGTTCTTTCTTGTTATGTAGTTACTTGCCTTTTTTCTCTTAAGATTTGCCTTATGTATAGATATTTTGCAAGAGTTGCATTCTCATGGACTTGGTAGCCAAAGAGCTACTTTATGGACCTTATAAGTTGGTTCAATTCATTGAAATTAGATATGCATACCCTAGTCTTAAGATTGACTGTGTGTTTTGACCAATTTTATCCCCAGGAATAATATTGTGACCGTTATTGATACAAAGAAGTGACACTCTCAACATCATTTATAGTTTTATCAAGATAATACAGGGATGGTCAAATAGATTATGAAATTAGAAGCCAGAGATATATTTGCAGGAGCCAATGAAGAATTTTGAGTAGCCAGGGAATAGTATAAGACACAAGAATTTTTTTTAGGGGGTGGATATACCCTTTAATGTAGTATATGTGATAGTCAAAGAAAATCATCTATTATATTCACATTTGATGCATGAAATATTGATTGTGATATTTAAGTATGTGAGGTGTATGGAAAAATAAAAGTTTGTAAAACCGAAGACAAACTTCCAATTTTCAACCTGGAAACTTGTCCTGGAAGATCAGTACATAACAGTTCTGTTATTTTGGAAGGGAGGCTGGTTAAAGGACAACTTTGTGGCCAGGGCTTAACCAATGGGGAGACATTCTACAAGAAGCACTTTTTCCCATTGGATATATTCTAGACTAAGGTGGGGGGGCGGAGCTTAGACAATGCACTTGTCCTTTAAAGCCGTCCTTGCTGATTTAGTTTCAGCAGCTCTTCTACTTCAAAATTGTCAGTAGAGGGTTGGTAAATGCTTTTTGTTGACTTTTCTGTGGAGGTGGAGAGCTATGTAATGTTAACTGGTTTGAATGGATCTACAATTTTTTGTTAGTGATTTTTAGCAATCAGTTTTAAAATTCAAATATTTTAAAAGGAAATTTTCCTGTTAAGCCTATAAATGTCCGATTGAAATAATATTACACCTTCCCTTTTTAAGTAATTCCTAACCAAAGATATACCTACTTTTACTACATAGGAATGCCAGTTGCCATTGTCACTCCTTAGCATAGGGAGATACATAGCTGATTTGACATTTTTGTTGCTGAAGAGAGAATTATATGAAGCGAAAAATTTAAGTCTAAAAATTGCTTGTACTAACTACTTTTTAGCGACTTTTTTTAAACTACAGGAAATCTGTAGCACAGTACAGGCTGTCATTCTAGAAGGCACACTGTTTCAGCTACACACACACACACACACACGATTCTATAGTAAATTACGTTAAGTTATTAGGTTAGGTTTAGGTTAAAATGTTTTTCCTCCTGATTTATAACACAAATTGAATTTCTACCATTTCTGGGTGGCTTTTTTACATAAATACAACATTAAAGTATAGATTTCTATTAGTAGTTCTATTTCCTGGTCTCTGCATCCACATTAGATAGGTAACACCTACAGTTAGATTACCAGTTGGACACTGCTTCCCTAAGATGGTAGGATCACATTAGAATGAAAAGTTGCATCAGCTGGGTGCAGCAATCCAGCACCCCAGATTTCAGACTCCTTGAGTAGATTGCAGCATTTAGGAAAAATGCAGCAGAAATGGGATTCGTTTGTAAACCACTTCTGCATCTCCACCAACCTGCTGCAGTTTGTGGCTGTACTGTCCTAGACATACATGATATGAAATGCAGGACAACAATGTTCCAGATGGAGAAGACGTAGTGATTGTATGACCAAACAAGGGAGCATTTAATATATTTTTCTAAATTAAGACGAGGTGGTGCAAAAAAACAAATGATTGCATGGGAATTGGTAACATTTTATGTGTGAGGTTTATATTACTGTGTGGATGAACATTGGGCAGCCTAAACCGTAATCTGCTATATGGCTAGTGACTGGTTTGACATGTTTGCTCGTTTTGTTAGAATAAACCAAAGTTCTGTAAGAATTGGTGTTTTTTTTTAATCCACTGTGGTTTTACAGTGTTCTGATACAGTGCCTTGGTTTGTGTTTTACTCTAATTTTTTGAATTGGCAAATTCCAGGGGGCAAATAATTAATTTTTTTCATAGATTTTTGTTTTTCTTTTGTTCCCATTTAGTTTTCAGGATGTGCAAAGGATAATTATACTAAAAAAAACTTCTTCTCCTACTGTCTTACTGTAATTTGAAAGTTTCTTCTCATGTGAGGGCTCTGCAACATTATGCTTGAATAGTAATTATAGTGCAGTTTCAGGCATAATTGGACAATTATCTGGCTTATTCAATAAAAGTTCTTAATGTTTGAAATGGTGCAAATTTACCATTTTAAACGATAAGAACGTTTATTGAATAAGCCAGATATGTGTTTTCTGCGCTTTGTCACTTTATGTAAAGAATCAGGGCATGCAGGGAGTTGAAGTTTCTAAATATCTGGAGGGCCACAATTCAATATCACTGCTTTAATATTGCTACAAGTTCACTATCCTGTAGGTGTAAACCTATTTTAGAATTCACTGTGTCATTGCCAAAGAATTTGGCCAGCAGCATTTAGAAGCAGTTACTCCTCGGCTCTATGCAGATTTGATATGACTGTGGTGTTTTTCAGCCAGGTTAATACATTGATTTAAAAATGTGTAATTGTGCTGCCTGTTAATTTTTAAAATAAACCCTTTTTGTCTTGGTCCTGCAACCTGCTCCACTATTCCAGTATTAGTATATACATTACCTCCAGCTGGCCCAATCATAATGTGTCTGGCTCAGGAATGAGTCAGTGAGCATGTTAAGTGAAGTAGTCAGGGGAGACACTAAAGAAACTTCTCTCTATGTATTGAACTGGTGCTGGAATAATTTTAAAGCTTTTGACATGGGCTTTAAAACCTTATATTAAGCATTTATACTATAATGTAGGGGGATTTATTTTGTATAATTATATCTCTATTGTAATATGTTGATTATACACATGCTGTAACAGACTTCTTTCCTGCTTCTCCCAGTCTTTGTCACTAACTATTTTTGCATCTCTGACATTGGAGAACATAAGTTAATGAATGAGGAAACTGTCTGTTACTGCATGAGTATACTTCTCCTTTAATCTCCTTCATCCAATGTGCAGATTCATATACCATTGGTTAATATTCCTTATAGTCCAGTTCTGTTCCATGTTGTAAACATTTTAGGGAGACTCATGGCAGGCTGCAAGTCACGATCCTGCATAAACATTTTCATTCTTCTAATTTGTCATTACAATCAGGGCAGGCTAAGCGTGTAGCATTATTCCAATTTGCTAGCTTATCTAATATTAGTATTATCTAGTATTTGCTAGCTTATCTAATCTGTAAAGTGCAATAGCTTGGCTCAAGCTATTTGTTTTTTATTTTTTTGCATTTGGCTTTTTTTTTTTTGGTGCTATGTTGGTTTGGCCATTATTGTTGCCCTGAGCAGAAAGCTTGGGTTGTTATTAGCCCTACTTTGTTGCTGCCAATGTTGCGTTGGTTTTAAGTTACGCTTGCCAGAACAGTTTTGAACATATAATTTTACTGATAGCAGTTACCAATAGCACAGCTAACCCATTTGCTTGTTGTCTTAATACTGTTACAAGTCTTTATGAAATGCTGTTTTACAGCATATCATACACTAAAATATATTCCCATATAAAATGCATTAAACGTCTCTCAGATGGATGGATATTTGTGTCACACTGCTTTTCCAGTTATCAAATGGAAGATTTTTGCTTCATTCTGGATATTACTGTACTGTAGCCAAGATGTTACATTCTATGTGTGCCTAGAAAATGACTTCAGTAGTGGCAAGTCTAATTCTGACTCTTAGTTTGTGCTTTTTAGTTTATTTATACTTTCCAAAGTTTGTAGAATGCATTTGTAAAGATTTTTTTAGCTATTTTGTAGAAAATAAAGAACACATCAAAGATTTTTGCTATATGTAAGTAGTTTCTTTAATGACAAATTGTAACTTGCATTATTGCATGGCTGATGCTTTATTTAAAATAAACACTAACGTTAACAGTGAGTTACAAAACATTTTTTTGGGGGAGGGGGATAAAGTTGAGGAGATGGAACATATTAGGGTTTGTAATGCACACAGGAGGACATTCACTAGGCATTAAAGATTCTACTATAAATATACAAACGGGGATATTCAATAAAATTTCTTATTGTTAAAAATGGTGCTAATTTTGTCACAACGAATCCGATTTTATTTAACATTTGAAAGCTAACATCTGATTGTTTGGGGCAAAATTAGCACCATTTTCAATGATGAGAACTTTTATTGAATCTCCCTGTAAGTGTTGCATAAATGAACATTGTTGTGTATTTAAATTGAGTACATTGTCCTTTTAAGAATGTTTTACTATGCCTGCTTTAAGAGATAGTAGGAGGAGTTTTAAAATGCAGGAAGTCAGTATTGTGGTTAATAAAAAGATGGTGATCTGTTAACAGTAAGTCTGTACTTCTGAAACACAATAAACATTAAGGTCCTCCAATCACCTAAAGCCAAAGATCAACAATATAGAGAAAACCGAAGTGAAAATAAATGGCAACTCTCCATATAGTGATAATTATAATCCTACAATCTGTTTATTAAGTTCAGTAATACAAAAAATACACATCCGTGCAGAAACACAAAACACATGTACTCCTGACTCCTCCCCATGGCCATAATATACTGTTATAGTATATGCTATTTTATATAGTCTGCAACAAAACATAAATTATTATACATATAAAATATACTTGTGTATCTTTTTAGCCCTTTAATTAGTGTTAGGGCAGTTGCAGACCAAATTAGCTAAGTATTGTTACTGGACTTCCAAGTGTCAGTGGGAGTCATGGAGTTAATGGTACGCCATGCCAGACTTGTTTCATCCATAGGAATGGACTTTCTCAAATGACAAGCAGATGATCTTAAAAGTCCATTCGTATGGACAAAACTCGTCCGGCATGGCACATATTACTTTCAAAAAGCTGTTTGTGTATAGTCCAAATTCTGGCCTACTTGACCTTCTATCCTGATTTAATTGGTTAGATCAAACAAAAATTTGCTGTGATTTAAAACACTGTTAATTGACTGATATTGATGATCTTGCCAAATTAGGCCCAACTAATAAGACATGTCAGTATAACATGGCCGTTATGAAATATTGCCAGTGTCTCATAATTTCCAACCATTTAATTACTGATTGGTAGTTGGAAAGGAAGGGTAGACTGCCAGTGTGTGTGTAAGGCAGCATGAGAAAATTGAAGTATACCATTACATCTTCCATAGAAATGAAGGGGGTAAGTAGCAGCCAGGTGTTGCTAATCAGATGTATTTGATTTGCTGATCATCTCTAAAAATTTGACCAACTCTACAACTTTGCTTGTCTGGAGCTTATGGATGTGTGATTAAGGAGGTAAGACCTCAATGATCTTGGAAAAATAATTACTACCCATCAATTTTATAAATCCATTTCCAAACAGTTTGAAGGCTATCATTTATACAGTGAGAGATTTAGAGAGAAGTGGGAAACATTCAAGACAGTTGCCAGTCTTGCAAAAAGTGAGCATGTCATCAAATTCGCCACAAAGTTAGACCGTGCAATTTTCAGAAACTGCAAAAAATCTAAAAGCTACATCTTACTTTACACCCCTCAGCATGTTAAAGTTCATAAAAATAGAATAAACTACAGTTTCTGACAAGTCTTGTCGCTTGTGTACAAATAGACCTGAAGTGCTGCTTAACAATTTTCAAATGCAGATTGTTTCAAGAAATGGTTCATTTTACCCCCAACAGCTTTTGTAATAATGTTTCAATGCAAAATGAATCTAACAAAAAGTATTCTAATATTCACAGCTTGGTAAAGCCCATTGAGTCAATTTTTGCAAAGACATAAGTGTTGTCCCCTTGTCATATGGGCTTCACCTGTGACTAATAATGGATCAATTAGGTGTCAGGTGTGTATAAAAAGAACCCCAGTACACTAGACCTTCACAAACAAACAGACCTCTGCAAACATGCCTAAGATTCACCCTGAGACTAAAGTGTTGATTATCAAGAGGCTGAAGACCAAATCCACTGCTGATGTGGCGCACACCTTCAATGTCTCTCAGCGTCAAGTTCAGAGGATAAAGAAAAGATTTGAAGTGACTGGAGAAGTTTTTGACAAGCCCAGGTCAGGCAGACCCCACAAGACAACTGCTCGAGAGGACTATTTGTTGGCTCGAAAATCCAAGGCAAGCCCATTTTCAGCTGCAGTAGAGCTCCAGGGGACCTTGTCACCTGAAATCAACGTGTCAACCAGAACAGTTTGTCGGATTCTGTCTCGAAATGGCCTCCATGGTCGAATGAGTGCCCATAAGCCAGCACTAAACAGACAATTGACAAAACGTGTGGCATGTGCCAAGTCCCACAGCCTCCTAAAAGGATGGACGCTGGAAAAGTGGCAAAAGGTGGATCTTCTGTTGAATAACACCACAGTCGCCAAAAATATTGCAGGAGACCTACTGAAACCCACATGGAACCAACATTTACCCAGAAAACAGTGAAGTTTGGTGGAGGCAAAATCATGGTCTGGGATTATATCCAGTATGGGGGTGTGCGAGGAATCTGCAGGGTGGAAGGCAACATCAATAGTGTAATACCAAGAAATCTTAGCTACCTCATATATTCCCAACCATAAAAAAGGCCAAATTCTGCAGCAGGATGGTGCTCCATCACATACTTCCATCTCAACATCAAAGTTCATTAAAGGGCAAGTCCAGCCCTAAAATGAAAACGTACATACAGGTAAATTACCCCTAAACGGTAATAGTTTGAAATCTGAAATATAGAAGTCTAACCTGAAATCCTGCACAATGTCCTGTTTCCCCAGTTTCTGCTTCCTGGTTCTTCCAGTTAGCAACTGTCAGTTATGGATTTGACAGTTGACATCACAGCCAATGACTAAATGTTAATCCCCTGTCTGCCTCTTCTGAGCATGCCCAGGCTCAGTACAGGTTCTAAATTGCTCAGTTTCCATGAGGGCATCCAGAAGCATAGCAGGCATATAGTAATAAATTCATAGGACAAAGTATGATATATCAACATATTTTAAAGAGGCCATTCTTTCTAAAAGATGTTCTTATGAGGGTGGAGTTGTCCTTTAAGGCGAAGAAAATCAAGATGCTCCCAAGCCCAGTCACCTGACATGAACATCATTGAGCATATGTGGGGTAGGATGAAAGAGGAAGCATGGAAGATGAAACCAAAGAATATTGATGAACTCTGGGAATCATGCAAAACTGTTTTCTTGGCTATTCCTGATGATTTCATCAATAAATTTTATGAATCCTTGCCAAAGAGCATGGATGCTGTCCTTCAAGCTCATGGAAGGCATACAAGATAATAAGTTTGGATCTCAGCACCATTACTTAATTTACTGACATATTTTTGGATTGGCTGTAAAGTAGATCATTTTCTGTATAGGCAACTACACTTTTTGTCTTGCAACATTTTGGCTTCTGTCTTGATTAAATGATAAATCTTTTTTCAGTGAAACTATTTTTTACCAGTACATTTAATATTATTTGGGAGGGCTTTAGCATTTCATATAAGCTATTTCTAACACCAATTAATCAATTAAAAATCAGGTTAATAGCAGGTGTTACTGCAAAATACACAAGCGACAAGACTTTTGCCAGAAACTGTATACTGAACATGTATGGCTTATTTGGAATGGTTGCCAGGAAAATGCTTCCCCTCTCCATAAAAAAAAAATATGGCAGCACAGCTCAGGCTTGCAAAATTACATTTGACAAAACACACTGCAATTCAATTAGGTCATGCAATGACACTTTCCGATTTTTCCCTCTAGTACTCAAAAGAATATAATCACACGCTTATTGTACAAAATTGTAAAACATGGCTAAACAATGTTCTGTTTTCTCCCCCAGAAATGTTGTTCAGCCGTTAGCCTCTACAATGATGCTATCTTACCAGCTGGGAAAACGTTACATAGTAATCGAGGTTGAATAAAGACATCCGTTCATCAAGTCCAAACTATTTGGAAATAAGGAAATAAGAGAGTGTGGGTGCACACAGGGCCAATAAGTGATTTAAACATAAGTCACTTGAGTCTTATGCACATGAACCTTTTTATTTTTTTCGAGTCTCGTAACTGCCCGCAGATAGACCACTAATTGGTATTGTAGAAAGAAGAAAGACTCTGCACATGTCACTCTTATAAAAAAAAATGTTATACCCATAGTATCGTGGAACATGCCACCTATTATAAATAGATCAGAGTCCAGTTCTCAACAGATGCAAATGCTACAATTGCTCAATATCCCCTAAAAATACATTTTATATATATATATCCTTAGTGCAATTTGATTTAAAGGGCATGTCCACCCCCAAAACTAACTTTCTATATTTATTTGGCCCTAATAAGTGCTCCAAAACAAACTTTACAGCATGTAAATCGGTCCAGTGGTTCAAAAGTTACAGACCTATGTAGCTGGCTTAATCCTGCAGCATGGACCAATACAGCGATGAACAGAGACCGGTTACATTACCTTGCCTCTGTTCTTTTCATGTTCTTGAGCATGTCTGTTAACATCCAGCAGTGAGAACAGAGGAAGTTGCATCAGTAATGGTCTGACCCCTGAATCCCGCCCTCTTTTCCCTCTCAACCAATCACAGCTGTAAAGTTATGAGTACTGACGAAATCCAGGATCAACAGCTGCAGCCAGCCAGCCCAGAGAGAGAGACACACACACAGGCAAGAAATTTTTTTTTTTTCTAAGCTGCAGCTCAGGGTCATCTAAAGAGGAAGTGCAGCCTGATATATATCTCATTAAATATCGGGCAAGGCAAATGATTTTTAGAAAAATGAACACGGCGTTTGTTTATTTTTGGGTGGACATACCCTTTAAATACAGTTCAAAGTTCAGTCAATCAATTTCTCTAGGTCTCAAAAGTATACATCCTTTGCGTGTGTTAAGTCATAGTCACGGGCATCAGGACTTTATACTTCACCCGTCTGTCGACACATAAGATAGGGCCCTCCGTGCAACCTCCGTTCGTCCACGAGGTCGGGGTAACCCTTCCTAGAAAGCAAACAAGCTAAGCATATGAAGATAGAAAGGCAAACATGTAAAGCGGAGCAGGCATGGTAAAAAACAGATACTTAAGTGTCCTATGTAATCCGCCTCAGCGTCCATATAATCCAAGTTCTTCTTTACTCCAACAAGCTCGCAACACTCCTTGCCAATGTAATTTAAACTCCGGTCCCCAGAGTATAAACATAATGGATGCTACCTATCGGATCCACCGCTCAGTACCTAGACAAAGCCACGACTGGTTGTTGCCTTTCTATCTTCATATGCTTAGCTTGTTTGCTTTCTAGGAAGGGTTACCCCGACCTCGTGGACGAACGGAGGTTGCGTGGAGGGCCCTATCTTAGCGCATGACTATCTTTTCTTTCAGCTTGGCACTTGCTTATTCTAACTATTCTAGCTGCTTGTTCATATGGTGGTTATTTGTTGTGTTGATCCACCGCCACTTACCTGGACATTGTCTTAGCTTATTTGCACCTAGGGGCTCCTAGGATGCTAGCAGTCTATTTATTTATATTTTATCTATATGTGGGGGTATATAATTGTATTTTTGATGGCTTTTAACTATATGTAATAAAGTCTAAAATCTAAATCAGAAAACCTTTAAGCCTTTAAAGGGAAACTAAAGTCTTTAGACAATTGTCCCAATAGAAAGAACAACAAACTGTGTCTGGGGATTAATGAAATTAACATATGGGTACTAGAGGTTGGCTCCCACAATCCACCTTAGCTGGGCGATACCCAGCTAAATGTACCCAATACATGCACATACTCTGTAGTGCTCAATGGATCAAAACAAGGAAGCTGCAGCTTTACTTCCTAAAAGCTGACATCCAATCATATAACAGCACTAAGATCCTCCCTCTCCCTGACACAGCAGAGATTCCAATTAAGTTTTTGTGTAAATGTATTTAAATGATCCATTGCTTTTCATACAAAAAAAGAGAAAAATAATCTTTGCAGTTTATTTTTTAACTTTTTTTTTAGTGAAAATTACCTCATGTATTCTGACTTGCTTAAAGCAAATCTTCATACCCCTAACCCATAAGAGCTGTTATGTGGGATGCTCTATCTTTTGCTAGGAACAAAATGGAAACAAAAACAGTAAGTCAGCTACCTCCTGTTCTTCAATTCATTTAGAAGGATCCAGGAACGAAGGAAGGAAAATTTACCTTGCGCACAATCCATCACTGCTCCACCGCCAGTTCCGGTTTCAGTTTAACTATAGCACGTATTATTGTGCATGTGCACTATAGTTAAATTGAAGGCTTATTAACCTTAAGGTTATGTGATTTGTCTGAATGTGACTATGTAACACTGATAACTATAGGGTTCTTTTGTCTGATCCCGTAGAACGTTACAAGAGGAGCTTGAGTACCTAGAATCCAGTTACACTTACTTTTTATCTTGTACCCACAAGAACCCAGAAAATCCCCCAAGTAGGCCTATTTTATCTGGAATACGTGGTTTATTGGAACACCTTTGTAAATATGTGAATATTACCACCAGAAGCCACATGTGACGACCTATGAATCTTATATTAGTGACACCACTGTTATTATTACATGCATTAAGGGGTTGCGTGATTGTCAGGTGACGTTGAATTCTTGTATTCTAATATTTCAAATGCTGATGGTATTAGTAGTTCAGGAAAATTAGGAACAGACGTATTCATTAGATTGAGTTTCATATTTTATCAAAACTTTTCCCTTTTTGATTGGATATTATACCTTCAGGCCAGGGGCACTACCTAGGGTGCCAAGTGTGCACCTGCTTATGCCAACTTGTTCTGGGTTGATGGGAGAGGGAGGTGGCCCTTTTTAATAGGTATGTGGGCAATTGACTGTTACATTAATGATTTTTTTTCCCTGTGGCATTGCCCAGCTCACCTGCTGCATGAATATATTGAAAAAGGCTTAAAGGGAATGTTCAGTGGAAAATATCAATATTTTAAAAAGTATTAGTTTATATTATACATACCTAGTTATTCTAGATATTCTCTCCCAATTTGAAAATCAGTTGAATTTCTACCCCTTGCTATTCCCTGCTGTTGTGAGCTGCCATTTCAGGTTCTAATGGTCCTTCTTCTTCCCAGGATGCACCACTAACTTGGAATGTTCCTAAATGTAATTAATTTGGCTTGAAGAGCCAAATTACTGTTCTTTCTATTTCTTCTTTTTCTTCTGCTTCCCTTTTATTCGTCCGCTTTTTTGGACCGTATCTCCTTCCACAGTTTTTGAGCTAGAGACATAAAATTCGGTACAGACGTGCGGGGCATATAGGAGAAGTGTGCTATTACCTAGCTAAGGAATCCGCTGAAACGTTACAGTGTTATCGGATAATTTTTTCCCATAGACTATAATGGTAACAATCCTCAAATGTAAATATTTCAAAACAGTTTGTTTTTAATGGTCATAAACACAAATGCTGATACCCCCAACCCCCCACACAGACACAGGTATACTCACCTACTGACCTACCTTTCCATTCCCATGGAAGCCACTTAAAGGGTAACTATAGGCAAAAAACTAATTTTGATCAATCATCAATAAAAGTTAGTTTTATGGTCATACATACAAAAGCACATACCCCCAACCTCACATGAATACACACACCTACTGACCTACCCTTCCATTTCTGTGGCAGTCATACTTAAAAGGTAAATAAAGTAAAAAAAAATTTGATATAACCTGAATAAAAGATAGTTTTATGGTTGTAAACACAAAAAAAGACATACCCCCTCAACCAGACCCAGGTACACACACCTACTGGCCTACCCTCCCATTTCTGAGGCAGCCATACTTAAGGGGTAACTAAAGTCAAAAAAACAAAATTTGATCAATAATTTAAAAAAAAATTTTATCCCCCAACATGACACAGCTACACACATCTAATAACCTACCCCTCCAATACTGTTGCAACCATACCTAAAGGGTAGCTAAAGTCAAAAATTTTTTTTGACCGATCATCAAAAAAGTTTGTTTTTTTAACCCCCAACCTGACACAGGTACACACACCTACTGATCTACTTATCCATTACGGTGGCAGCCATACTTAAAGGGTAACTAATCTAATTTTTATAAATAATCAAAAAAGTTTTTTTTTTAACCCTCAACGATTGGTCAAAAACTAATTTTGACTGATCATCAAAAAGTTTGTTTTTTTTAACCCCAAAGTGGCCGCCATACTTAAAGGGTAACTAAAGTCAATAATCAAAAAAGTTTGTTTTGTTAACTTCCAACCTAACGCAGGTACTCACACCAACTGAGCTACTCATTCATTCATTTGGAAATCATATTTAAAGGGTAAGTATAGTATATTTGTTGTATTCAATTAGATCAACTGGACTTGAAGTTCGCTAGTCATCCGACTGGCTTTCTCAATTCAGAATGACTTGTACAAGAATTTGTGGCAATTATGTACCCTGGAAAATCCCAATTAGCATGTCACAGCCAGGTGTTAAGGGCGTGATTGCATAGTGGCTAAGAGGTGTTACAGGAATGCCCAGGGTAAGGTGTCAAAACAGCATTGTACATGGCAGACAGTTGGTGTCGAACCCCCCTCACCTCTATTTAGGCTTGGTTTCTTTTTTTCCACATAAATGGCCTCCTTGACACCTCTCTTCATGTTCCTTTGCCAATATGTTAACATTACAATCTTCAAAGGTATGTCCTTTATCCTTAAGATGCACCTACACGGCTGAGTCCTGACCCGAGGAATTGGCTCTTCTGTGCTGGGCCATACGTTGATGCAGTTGCTGTTTGGTCTCCCCCACATACAAATCAGAGCATTCTTCACTGCACTGCACTGCGTATATGATGTCACTTTTCTTGTGTTTCGGTATTGGGTCTTTCGGATGTACCAATTGTTGCCTCAGTGTGTTGTTCGGTTTAAAGCAGACAGGGATACGGTGTTTTTTGAAAATTCTTCTTAATTTCTCGGAGACCCCTGCTACATATGGGATGACCATGTTCTTTCTCCTGTCTTGCTTTACGTGTTCTTTTCTTGCTGAATGGGCAGGTTAAGGTCATAAAGATGGAAAAATACAGTTTTTTTTTCTTAAAAGCATATGTATGTCCACGGAACTTCCCTTTTAATGATAATCTGTTCAACCTATATCTTAGCATAAGATTTCTCCAAAATAGGTGGATTTCTTGATTATGTACTCCTCCCAAGTTAAGGTCATGTGATCAGGGAGAGTTAGTCCAAAGGAAGCTAGTGCAGCAAGGACTTTCAACTCATAAAAGGCAAGTACTTATAGCATAGGACCCAGCTGAAAAAGCAAACCTTGACGTGGTGACTGGGCTTAAAATAATTTGGACAAGTTATTGAACTAATTGCTTTTATTTATCCAGAGAGAATGGTGGGCTTTTAAAGCAGCATCATAGAGGAAATAAACATGTAAGCAATTGAATGGGGTGTGCACTAGGCTTCTATTTTGAATGTATACTATATTAAATTGGTCACTAGTTGCTCTTTATAACGGATGTATACTATCCCATCTTTATATATTTTGTGGATTTCTTGATGTATTGGTTGAACTGAAGAGTAACCATTTTATTACAAAACTTTATTGTAAAGCAAAATCTACAAACTCTCTGCTTTATTTTTAGGGTGCAGCTGCCTCCCCACAACTCTAAGGCCCTTGTTAAATCTTGTAGGAGGGCTCTATGAAACTAAACACAGGATGATCTACTGGATACCACAAATAAAGGGTACTAGACAAATACATACATACATACAAGAGCTTATGAGGGTTATTTAATAAGTTCTTATCGTTTAAAATGGTGCTAATTTTGCTCCAGCCAATCAAATGTTAGCTTTCAAATGTTAAATAAAATCTGATTGGTTGGGGCAAAATTAGCACCATTTTAAACAATGAGAACTTTTATTGAATTTCCCTGTATGTTTCTTACTATGTGAAATAATCAGTTGCAGGATGTTAAAAGGATATTGTCAGAGAAGTGGCAAAATTTAAAAAGTGACACCTTTGGTGCCTGAAAGACCTGTGATGACAGCCAGACAGTGTAGTAACATTTTGGACAGAATCTGCAGAAGCCATTTTGACATGTCCTCTGTGAGCCTCAGTAGAGGTACCTTCCTTGTAGGGACATTTTTATGTGTCAACTGCAAATTATGTCCATCAAGTCTGACACTAAATTTTCTGACTGCTGGACATGTAATGACTGAAACCACTTTGTATGTGTGACTACCTCCTTCTGGTTCATGATAATTTATGCCAATTTTATCTGTATCTACCAGTAAAATCTATTGTCAGGTCCCCCCCATCTCATTTGCACAAGTCAACACAAGTACTTTTTTATGTTACTGTTTAACTTCCCCCCAGACTCTTTTTGGATGTTGCAAGAAATCATTCAGCACTGGACACTTATTGCAACTATAACCATAAATATTAAAGGGTAACTGTGTTTTCCATACAATTACCCCCCTATTTAAAATAGCTCTCTCATACCTTTTAAACACGCCTAGGATGATATCTTTAGCTTCTTTGGGTCTTAAGTTATGAGCTTGTAAAGTTAGACTCGGACAGTCAGGATAAACAAGCAAGTGTGTGACAGTCACAAGATATGCTGTTTTTGAAACCCCACCCCCCTGTTTAAAGACCTGCAACCACTTTGCAACCACTCTATCCATTTCTTTGCCTGGTTTTCTTTTCAGGCTTGAGGCTAGCTTTAAAAATGATTACGGTAAGAAGTTTGGGAGCTGAGCTTCTGATGCAGCAGATGATGCTCTCTTACAGCAGTAGGATACAACTGGGCATGCTCAGTGCCTGAGAGGGGGTGGAGCAATAGTGCTGGCGATGTGCTAGCTGGAATCACCACCCATTGTACTGCTTTAACTTTGGATAGACTGCAGCTAGAAGCATGATCCTGGAATCATTAAAGATTGGAATGTGCACTTTTAATGGAGACCACAGTTACTCTTTAAACATCAGAATTGTCCAACATTTTACCTGCTGTACAGTCTGTTATGTCCATGCATTTAAGGTTTGTAAATATTTTAAAGGGCATGTCCACCCCCCAAACTAAACTTTAACCCACTACTGGCCCCACTGAGTAGTTTAAAAAATTCCTTACCTTACATCTCTGTTCCTTATGGTTCCCCTGTAGTGCTCGTCCATAGTCCAGGAAACTGAAGAGTAGTAGCTGTCTTCTTGTCCAAAAGGTTTCTGCCCCCTCCTTGCCCTCTGAGTAGACAGTAGCATGCGCAGGGGAGCCCTTTCCCCCCTTCCTCCCACCCTCCTGATCCCTCCTTGGCTGCCCTTTATGTAGCATTAATATATATTGCAGGGCATCCCCTCCCATAACCAACCGCTATATAGGAAGTGTAAAAATAGAATTCAAACTGTACTTACAGATCCTCGCTCTCACTGTGTTCTCTATTGCTGGCAGCCACGGCTGTAATTGGCTGCCTTTCAGCGAATCACAGCCACGGCTGCTGGTCTGGCCCCCTGCTAGTACTTCCGGCAAGCAGGGAGCCAGATCAGAACGACGCTGGAGTGACTGGCTGTAAGTAGAGTTTAGATTCTATTTTTACACATATAAAATAGAGGTTGGGGGTGGAAAGGGTGACCTGCAATATATCAAAAATTAATATCATGGGTGGAGATGCCCTTTAATACAGAGAACAAATATGCAGAAAAACAGGGAGAATAAATGGTATTAAAAGCTCTGCTGCCCCCAATTTGTACCAGATCACCACTTTATGGGCAACATGGCACACAGTGGGTTAATCTGGTTGTGTGGCACAAAGCAGAAAGTGCACTTACTTTCTTTAAATAAGATAAAACCATTTTAATTACATTTAACATTCAGTATTGCAATGATTTATTAACAAAACATAAACAATTTCCCCAGATAACATGCAGTAATGGAGTAGTCCCTGCCTATGGTGCACCACTTTAAATATTAACCAGGCCTGTATATTGTGTGTCCTTGTAAGTTGGTGAATACTTATCTGTTGTCTCAGAGTTTATATCCAATAAGGTAAACTGACCTGGAGTCACTATCTGCCCTGTGATGTTGTACCTGTTGTCTCTGGAAAATATATGTGAAAAATAAATGGACTTACACATTTATCCTCTTGAGTAGCGTCCTTCCTCACATGTCCTAAACTGTCCAATAATCTGTCCTTCCAACAGGTGGTAACAGGATCTTATACACAGGATCTTGTGTTGCAGTCAATCATCACACTGTGCAAGGAATCACAACAAACAGATCAGTCCCATCACCACCCACTTCTATCTACTTTCACTTTCTCTCCTCCTAGCCATAGAGAGCCTTGGTGTATATGTCCATTACAATACATATCACATCCTGTGTAGCAAACAGAAACTTTTTTTGGATTACACTTCCTTTCAGTATTCACTTGGAGCAGACACAGGGGTGTGGTTTAACCTCCCATTTTGAAATAGGAATCTCAGCTCTGTAAGTAAGTTTATGTATTTTGTTTATTTTGTCTTGTACCTAATACAAGTCAGTGCTATACTTTATATAGATTTATTGATAGGCATTTAAATGATAATAGTGAGATAGTACACCCATACATATGCACCTTTCCTATATGTAAAATACTATACCCCCATACCCCCCACCTCATTGGTATCTCCTAAAAACTCAATGCAATCTCCTATGAAGATATAAATATATTTATATAATATAAGGGATATATATATATCTCTATAGTACTCTTGGACACATCTACAAGGAGTTTGTATGTTTTCCCCTTGCTTGTGTGGGTTTCCTCTGGGCACTCCAGTTCCCTCCACAATCCTAAAAACATACTGATAGGTTGTATGTGTCAAATAAATGTGTTAAAATCGTAAGCTCTTCGGGGCAGGGCCTGATGTGAATATATACATGTAATTGTAAAAATTGTTGGTGCTATGTAAATCCACAATAATAATAATAATAATAATTTTTAATATATTAATATAAGTATATTTTAATATTGTGTTGCAGACACTAGGGGGTGCTACAATCCTCTTTAAATGTTCAAATCTTCAAATGTTCATACTAGAACTGAGCCATTTGAGCTGCATAGTCCTTTCAGATCTGATGGCTGCTGTGACCTTGACAATTTTTTTTTTGTGTTGGGCCATCTGCAATTACATTATTTGCTGACTACACAATACATCTGTACTGTATACTCTGCCTTCCATGTGGCAAAGTTATTAGTACTGCTAATGAGAGCAAAGATCCCACAGACTGTTTACTTTTTATTGGATGGTTATTAAAAGAAAAAAAACTACCTGGCAAGAATAAATGCTGTTTAATATATAGTCAAATAGAAGAATATAGAGAAATTAAAAGATATAACACTGAATTCACTGCAGCATCTTTTAAGTTTTAATTGCTAGTAAACAATGATGTTTTCTTAGCACCCTATTTAGAATGGGCACATTATTGTGCTAATAGTTACACACTGCAGAATTTCCAGAATAATTTGTGTTGAAAGCTTTTAGACTTTAGTCATATAATCTCCTGATTACAGAATTTTGAGCAATGATCACATCAAAATTCTAATTTCAGTCATTATCTGTCAGTGCATACTACATACAGCGCATACTACATACAACACATACTACATACAGTGCATACTACATACAGCGCATATTATATGCATTGCATACTACATACAGCGCATACTACATAAAGCTCTTACAACATACAACGCATACTACATACAGTGCATACTATATACAGCACCTACATACAGCGCATACTACATACAGCGCATACTACATATAGTGCATACCACATACAGCGCATAATACATACAATGCATACAACATACAGTGCATACAACACATACTACATACCGCACATACTACATACCGCACATACTACATACAGTGCATACTACATACAGCGCATACTACATACAACGCATACTACATACAGTGCATACTACATAGAGTGCATAATACATACAATGCATACAACATACAGTGCATACAACGCATACTGCATACAGTGCATACTACATACAACACATACTACATACAGCACATACTACATACAACGCATACTACATACAACGCATACTACATACAGAGCATACTACATACAGTGCATACTACATGCAGCGCATACTACATACCGCGCATACTACATACACGCATACTACATACAGCGCATACTACATACAGCACATACTACATACAGAGCATACTACATACAGCGCATACTACATGTAGGGCATACTACATACAATGCATACTACATACAGAGCATACTACATGCAGCGCATACAACATACAGCGCATACTACATACAGTGCATACTACATACATCGTATACTACATACAGCACATACGGCTTTGTTCATGCTACAAAATGCAAAAAAAAATAATGAAAAAAATGCACTGTATTTCCCGGTGTGTTTTACTGCGGCTGCCTATGTACTATATTATGCATTTTGTGGCTTACGTTTCCGGACAGTTAGCAGTGCAGCAGTAAGTTTTATTTTAATGTCTGGATTGGAATGTGCAAGAGTGAACAGTATTATAGCAATTACATGAGAAATACATTCCCTTCTGGTTTTCAAAAATGGGTGCGTTCAGAAAAACACAACAAATGCTCATATAGTGTGAATGAGCCTTTCAAACAATCTGTGCCAGTATCACACAATTGATCATCACAATCCTGATCTCTCTCATTAGAGGTATTATTAGTTTACAGATTTTGAATAGGTATATCATTTTGTTAATGAATTTACACTTTTTTTTTAAATGTTTGGATTTTGAATGTTTAGGGACTTTCTATAGATGTACCCCCCCCCCCGATATAGGCAACAAATAGGAGAGACCATTCAGTGCTGGACAAGACCCCATTTAAGCTATTTACTGGGACCGCCACATCATGGCCTGGACAGGCTCCCCCCCTATGAACGTGCACCCGTTCAGGAAAGCTGCTACGCACACTAGAGATAAAGCCTAGTTTTATTCCCCATATTTCAGCTGACAGGCTAACAAAATAACAAAACAAAATGAAGTAAAATCACACAAACACTACAGAAATAATGAGATTACCAAATACAAAATTATGAACAATAGATTGTAACGGAATGAAAAAGGTAAAACCTTCCACTGCAGTTCCTGCCTTTCTGCAGCAGATCATATCCCACAATAGGGTTAAGGTGTCAGAGCGATCCTCTCCCAATCTATTACCTCTGCACCTTCCATAACCAATAAGAAACTCCACTGGACTTTCTTTATTAAAAAAAAACTCCTTATTCTGATTCTGGATCATCAACACCTCAACATTGCAAATGTATACAAGGGTTGTGTAGTCTTGTGCATTTCAGGCTATGCCCTTTCTCGTACCCTCAAATCAAACTTCCTAATAACAGAGACTGTAGTAATAAGAATGGTACCCTATATGCTCACCTGCAGTTTGACAGCCGCACAACAGACACAGCACACTACTGCATGTCAGCCACCAGGTGGGGGGTATTTATGTGGAGGGTTTTTTTGGGAAATGAGCCAATCGGGGTTTACTGTAAAAGAAGAATCCTCACTCTGTCCTGCTAGGTCAACCTCACACAACAGATAATCCATACACAAGCCCCTTCTCGGTCTAAAATAGGGGTGTCTTATCATTATTTTGTTGACATCCAATACCCTTATATTATTAAAGAGAAAGAAATTGTATAGCCTGCATACTATGTATACCTGGAAATGATCTTATGTCAGAGGACACAAGACTTCTATTTATAACCAACAGAGCTACATTGTGATTTTTCTAGAATTGTATTATTGAAGAATTACTTAAGGAAAACACCACTTCACGAGGAGTGTGGGGGATTTGAATGATGTCAAATACCTAGAGAAAAACAATATTAGCTGAATATTCTAGAACTGTGAGAAGTCTGGGTGAAACACCTGCCTTACACCAATTAAATAGGTTACTGATTAAAGGGAGTCAAAAGTTGACTTTGTATACTTTTCAAGCAAAGGATTTTCTTCAATTGCTGTTTGATTTTACAACCTTAACAAATGAAAAGACTTTGTGGGAACAGGATGAAGGTCCTGCAATTAGAGGCTTAGAGAATCATGGATTAAGTGGAGAATAGTACATATTGCCTGCTATTTATAAAAAGGGCCTTTTAAAACTAAGAACATCTTCATTTCATTTATATTTAAAGGTGAACTAAAACTAAACGTTAAACCCTTAAGCACCCTATACACAGGCTCAACATTTGGAGCGATTTCGGCATTTCGATTGGATCGCTCCAAATGTTGAAACTCGTTTTCCATTTTCCCAATCGACCGCTTGACAATGTCAATCAGAAAAAGAAAGATTGGACCAGGCGGAAATATTTCAGTCCAAGATCAAAACTTCAAACGGTTCTTCTGATCAGATTTCTGATCATTGCCCTTGATTGGAAATCCGATCAGAAGAATGTACGTGTATAGCTTTAGGCTGATATGGTAATAAATGTAGGTTAATTCTATTTTTAAATAACTATTTAAACTAATTAAAGTTGCAAGAAATTATTGTTTACACTGTTGTGCAGTTGATCAATTGTGTATAGCAAATCTAAGGCTGGGTACACATGGAGGGACTATTTTTCCCGACCGAGCACGGCCGAATTTGCGAATGATCGATCCCATAGGGAACCGCATGATTGATTGGAATTTACCGACATGTCCGATCGTTTGTTCGTCCAACCCGGACGAACGAACGAATGAACGATCGAGCTTGATCACTGCCGGCCACTCAACGCCAGCAGATATTTTCGGCCGACCGACCGAAAGTGTCAGGAATCGGTCGGGCAGCCAAAAATATCTGCTGGTGTGTACCCAGCCTAACCAGTTTACCCTTATCCTGATTCTCATCCTTGCATCAATTGTTACACAAACTAGCTTGGAACACAGGTCCATTGACAGACCATCCTTTTTTGAGGATAGCTGATGACAGAAGTGATTGTGTGCAGATGAAAAAGTTCAAACCTGCCTGATCAGCAATAATGTATTGGAATATATGGGAAGGGTGTTCATCCGTACCACACACAGACACCGATTTTTGTATACAAGCTTATTTTATGCTACAGGATAACATGATTTGTTGTATGCATGGTTATAAAGTTTTTCAGGATATAGGGCCATATTTATAAAGCCGCGGTATAGCTTTTTATGATCGGTATCGTAAATTTATGATCGTTAAACTGATCGGGAATTAACAAATGGTGTAAAGGAACACTAAACCCCCAAAATTAACTATGTTCCATTCGTTTCTATTATTCACAGGGAGGTGAGAACGCTTATTCTCACCTCCCTGTGAATAATAGGACGATCGGGGGACCTGGAACTTACCTTACCTGCCGCTCCACTCGCAGCCGCTCCTGCACAGAACAGCTGTTCTGTCCCGATCGCGCGCCCTATCTTTTGAATTGGCGCGCATGCGCATAAGATAGGGCGCGTGGTCGGGACAGAGCGGCTTTCAGTGCAGGAGCGGCTGCGAGTGGAGCGGCTATAAGTTCCAGGTCCCCCGATCGTCCATTATTCACAGGGAGGTGAGAATAAGCGTTCTCACCTCCCTGTGAATAATAGAAACGAATGGGACATAGTTATTTTGGGGGCTTAAGGGGGGTTTACAGGTCCTTTAAGGAGTGTAAACTTATGATACTGGTTGTAAATCTACAATACCGTTCGTAAATCTACGATAACAAAATCGTAGATTTACGATCCGCATAGAATACCATTGTGGTAGTTTACTACTGCATGGTATTCTACGATCGAACGTTCGTTAATTACATTTACGACCGCAATCGTAAATTAACTAACCCGTGGTATCGCTAAAAAGCGATACCACGGCTTTATAAATAAGGCCCATAGTTTGAAGGAGGTAAGGAGCATTAACCTCCTTTTTAGGGCAGAGAAGAGTCTTCAAGAAGCCGTAAGCTGGTAACACACATCTTGTGATTGTTGACTATGACTGCTTCAGCCGACAATCTAACGCAGTGTTTCTCAACCTTTTTATCTGCGGGGAACCCTTGAAACGGTTTTTGTGTCTCGGGGAACCCCTACATAAAATAATGATTATATATATTTTTCTTTCTTGGTCATCAAATCATTAGAATACATAATTTATACAAATATAAATGATAGATCTATAAATCTATTTTTTATCTATAGATCTATTTTTAAAAAAAAATGCAATCAGACATCAATACACCAAACATTATTCATATATTACATTGATAAACATGTAGAAAAATGTATCTGTATTCATCAAAATGGTGAATCCAAACAATTTCTGTCAATCTCTTGAGGACCCCCATGCTCCCTCTCAGGGACCCCTGGTTCAGATCTAACGTGTGTAGAGGCCGACATCATTAAGCAAACAGATTACTTAATGTTCTCCTGATCACTGTAATGAGATTAATGTAATGTATGTATAGAGCATATCCACTCCTTTATAAAAGCTAGGGAAAGCCATAAATTGCATAATGAAAAATATTAAACTATCGGTATTACTATTGAAATGCAAACTGCAAATTATTGGTCTTTTATATACACCTGGTAGTTTTCCCTAATCTTTCAAAAATCTACCCAGCTTAGAGTGGTCTCCAGCTTACACATCCAGCTATTTCATTTTCAACATACTCCAGCCAGATTGTATTGTCTATAGCATGAATTTAACTTAGTATTGTTCTATGTAGGATGTCATAGGCTTTGCCTATATATAATATTTTCATTTGAAGGATGAACATGTACTTGCAATAATAATATCGTGTTTGAAATTAGTCAAATTCACATAATAACAGAACATTTAAATAATCTAAATACTAATCAATACTGTAACATCCTTAATATACTTATTATTTACCTACTATATACATAGACACAGACTTTAGAATCTTTAACAAAATTCCAGTCATGGCTCATTAACCAGGTATTCAGATTCTTCTTGCAGAAGTGCAATAGTCCCAGTGTCTGTAGAATGTCTTTAGTTGGTATGTACAGACAAAACACAATGTCTCTGTCTCCTACCTACAAACAAAAGGACCTGCATTGCCCAATGCCTTCTCTGTGGCTTTCAGAGGCTTCATTTGCACATTTGGTTGCTAGGGCCTGAGTGGACTCTGTGTACCTTATCATGTGGATGGCAGTTTAAACAGGCCTTATCACTGTGTAGTCAATCAAGGTTTATGAGGGATGATAAAGATGTCACCCAGTTTCTTCATGAATTTATCTAATTGTTATTTCACAGAGAGAGCAGAAGATACACAAATCATAATTTCAAATCCACATGTATTGGTTTATTTGTCGCTGACGGTGCAGAGGAAATGATATGGACATGAAAACCGCACTTCATGAGGCAGCAGATATTTCCTGAAGGATCCTGCCATTTTGCTGCTGGTTATCTGGCATTATCAGGATTGTTTATTTAATAATTCTATAAATGTCTCTTGACTTTGCTTCTTGAGACAATAAAACAGATTGTTTTTTTTCTCATATTGTTTGATCAGAAACTTAAACATCCATTGTCAGCTGTTTTCATAACTAGCCATACAAGTAACATTATACAGGTTTACATTTATTGTTTATCACTTAGTTATTCTAAAATAATGTGGTACTTATAAATGTAGAACTTAAAGGAATTGTACACTGAAAATATGACTCATTTCAATCTATAAATGATTACATGTAATCAGCACTTACTCTGATATGTTAGTGTTGCTGCATGACTTCAATCCAGAACTTGTTTTGCTTAAGCTAAGTCCTGCAGTCCCCCAGCCCCCTGCCAGACCATTCATACTACTAAAACACATGCCCCCTCTGCTCCTTCTCCTAGTTGGCTGAACAAAGAGGCAGAGGTAAGACTGACAATGTTTTGGCTGCCTTCCATCACAGAACAAAAAAATGATTTTGCCCCAGCACACCAGATGAGGCAACCTGTCAGAAGTTGGTACAATCCTCCAAACCCCCTACACGAGGGTGTTATACTCCAGAACAACAAAGATAAGAGGACCATGCAACTTTAGTAAATCTAGTGTATTGTGCAAAAGTACAACATAGAGGGGACCTTTCTGCTCTCTTCTTGAAGTCCAGGGTTTCAATCCTCCCTTGGATACATCTGCAAGGAGTTTGTATGTTCTCCCCGTGCTTGTGTGGGTTTCCACTGGGCACTCCGGTTCCCCCCACAATCATAAAGACATACTGATAGGTTGTATGTGAAATAAAGTGATTAGATTGTGTTGGATTTGTTTGATTCGCAAGGGAAGCTGTTGGTTTCCTAATTCCTAAATTTCCTTTTCTATACCGCTTAATGTATAAAAACATTTTTCGTCTGTGTACTCAACAAGAGGGAAGCAGTAAAAACTCCACCCAAACATACCACTGAGAACTATAACCAACTTTACTACAAAAAAACGTGCAAACTGAGAGCAATATATACAGAAACCTGGGGTTCTGCGTGATGAATCTAACAAGGGGATCAACACTAAAATTTAAATAACAGGCAGACCTAGGTTATGATTGAGCGGTAGTTGGCAGAAGATTCTAGGAACAAAAATGTGACATATTTAACAATTTGCTAAGTGTTACAGAATTTTCTATATTACAGAACTACATGTATTTGGAAGACTTTTTTTAAATTTCAGTTTCAACTGACATTGCTGAGAGCTTTATAGAACAGAGCGTGACCCTGATATTGATTGATCAGTGCTAATACAGTTAAATAAACATGTTAACTATTAACTTTCTCAGAGGTCACTGCTGAATTTCACACAGGTAATATGAAAAAGGTTCCACAAATCCTCAGCCGGAGTATTGATTTTTCTGTGCTTTTTAAAACTTAAGATAAATTACTAGTGTTTGTAGACATGCAAGTGTGTAAGCTGTAATGGTTTTGCTTGTGATTTGCTTCCTATCACACAACCATGTTCAACATATACCATACCAGTTGTGCAGACAATAATCTTTATTTATAAAGGAGCGATATAGGAAAATACCTGTCACTATTCATATTTTCCTCCCATGATGCTATTTTATGACTCGGTCGGAGAAAAAAGCTACTGTAGGCATTTGGACCAGAGTCTGTATTTTGTCCAGGGCTGTTTTTAGTCATAGACCACTTAGGGTTCGTTCACACTAGATCAGTTTCTGTCTGTTTATAGACAGAAACGCGTGTTGTGGTCCATTTTTTAACTGATCCTATTGACCTGGTCCATTAAAAATAATGCTGAAAGCATTTCTGTCCTTATCCGGACGCGTTTTGATTAAAAATATAGCAAACACAGAGCCCAAAAAATTGACCAAATAGGACAAAAAACATGGACTGTCCATTGTGGTCCATTTTGCTCCATTTCTAGTGTGAACGTAGCCTAAGGCAAACAGCTAGTGCACCATTCAAATGTGGAGAGCACCATTCCAATATTTTTTTTAATAAGACATAGACCCTTATCAGCCATAGATCAACAAGCTGTTACCGATCTAGTTTCCTGCAGTCTCTCTTTTTCCATTCAACATTATCACCTTGGCTGAGTTTTCCAAGCTATGCAAAGACTATAGGTTCGTACACACTTGTGATGTGTACAAATGTTCATTTCGGGCGATAATCGGCCCGTGTATGGCCGTTCGGTCGGGGACCGGTGCTGATAAAGGACCCATACATGGGCCGATTATCGTCTGAAACGAAGATTTGTACACATCGTGTGTCACGGGTCGGGACCCGCAATCGCACGTGTGTACGAACCTTTATGCAAGAGGTAGTTGGGGGAAATTTCAATTGGGAAGGGGAGACTTGCTTAGGGCATCAACTTAGCTAGAACCAGTGCTGATTTTGACAAACAGTAGTAAAACACCATTGAGGTGGTAAAATACTGGTATGTGCAGTATTTTGTGACCATGATAAAGGAATGGTTTTACAATTTAGAAATACGGCTTCTTTATAAACCCCTCCCTCCATCGCTCAGGATTTATGTAAAGCAGAAGGTTAAAATGCAATTTTTCTTGATTTAGGCTGCGGCCACAACGTGTGGTAACGTGCACTGCGATTCTGCCAATATTGCATTATGGGAGCGTATGTGATCCACAAAAAAAGGTGATTGCTTGCGCTCTAAAAGCAGATCACAGAGCAGCGCACACAGTGTGGCCACCCATATTGTGTTATCCTGGTATGCATTTCTCATGTGCTAATGGCTCGCAAAATGTGATTGTAAGCGCATAAAAAGCACGCTAGAATGGCCTAACCAGGGTCAGACTGTCCCACCAGGATACAGAGGATGCACCCTGGGCCCCCCAAACAATTCACCCAGGAAAACAGGGAAGATTGTTAAAATTTAGATACAGTAGCAAGTGTGAGTTAAGCTTCGTACACACGTAAGATTTTGACACAGACCCAAGCGTGACGGGCGGCCACTTCGGCTGATAATCGCACATGTGTATGCATTCGTTTGTGCCCATTTCCTGCCACATTTTAAATGTTTTATGGGGGGTGGACATACCCTTTAATTAGGAGATATAAAGTTACTCATATACACTCACCTACATGTTGGTACATGTAACAAACAAAACACAAAGATATAGATGATTAGATATTTAACTACTCTAGACGTTTTAATGTTTAGGTGAACTTACCCTTTAACTTGCACATGAAAAATTAAATGTAAATAAACATCTAAATTATGGTTCCTCTTAAGCAGTTGAGGAGGAAAAACAATATTTGGCAGGGAATCTTGATGAACGTAAAACCAGAAAATAAAAGTTTTATGTGACCAAACTAATCCTTTCTCAAAGAGACGTTTTATTGCTATTTCCCTTACAAAATGGGCGATTTTCACGACAATGGTAGCATTTATAAATAGTGTTTTAATTGTAAATTGACATGTGAGTTAAGTTTCACCTGCTGTGTAAGGCTAATGAATTAAGAGAAGCAGAGAGGCTGCTAATCTTTTCTTTCACTCCAGTAATACAGCAGCCGCTATTGCCAAATCATCGCTCTATAAGAGTTAACATTCACGTTGGTGTAACAATAAGGCCAGTGTGTTGGGTGAAGAGAGGCTTAATTTATAGCCTTGTGTATAAATAAAAATCTGTTTAACCGCTGTCACACCTCATAACCTTCAATAACAAAACCACAGGTGACAAGTTCTTTGTAATGAATCCTGGTCAAGCACCAAGCCAGAGCATCCTTCTACTTCCTGAGCTTGGTTTTGCCCTATGCTTGGTGTTTGGAGAAGAGCCAGCTAGTACAGATTTGTAGTGGGATATTACACAGCACAGAACTTGTCAATCAAGATATTGCAGGATTTGTTCTATTGCCATTACAACAATGCTAAAGATCAGCTAAACCTTTAATCAGCTTCCTCTTTTCTTAAAGGGCATGTCCAACCCATATTTAAAAACTGAAACCACAATACTTACCCTATTCACAGATGCTTTTTAAACTGTCTGCCATTGGCTGTGCTGTGTGTACCCAGCTTTAAAGGGAAATTCCCTTTAAAGGCATGACCTCTAAACTACAACATCGATCAATCCAATTGTACATTTGAGCTGTCTACACAAGGATGAAAATTTGCGTTAAACCAGATCCTCCCTCCAAAATTGCTTTAGCGTAGTATAAAAATACTGACAGAAGATGCTGCACCCCAGTGGAGTGGAGGTAACCTATAAAAATATCTGCAGCATTGGAAACCCAATAAGTGATAAAAAGATGGATAGATTGGTAATAGTTTGGAAGCAGACTAGATGTCACCCTTAGCTTACCACATTCTCTTACTATATCAAATGGAGTTTGTCACTTGGCATAGCTTAAAGTCTGTGGCACTCTTAAAAGTGGACCCTGGGGGATAGAATGGATCAACCTAAAGAAATTAGACTCTTTCTTCAGTACATAAGATGACAAACAGTGCAGGTGTATAGGAGGTTTTATAAATGGACCAGCAACCCTTCCTGCGTCTTTATAGTGTAAATATGATCTCTGGCAGGTTTCAGATTGAACACAGATTCATTATATTAGAATATAACTAGAAACTGATTACATTTTCAGTGCACTCCTGCATCGTGGATAAACTCCTAAAAGTGGGTCCATTTCTGAGACCACCACCAGAGTTGATAACTACCACCCTGTCTGGCAGGAAAGGTCTTCACTCTTCTAGGACACTTCAATGCTCCATGCTGCCCTTACAAAAGCATTACATTTGTGCCTATTTTAGCAAGAAAAAGGCAATTTATAGCTGTATTTCTCCCTTTCACAGAAACGTTGGATGGTCTCCCTGCAACCACTACATATTGACTTGATTGACTTGCGCTCAGGCTGTATATCAGGATGTAATCATTATCTTTTCTTTAAATAATAAGTTAACTCAAAATGTGAACCTATCCTATTTTGCATTAGTTGAAGAAAAAGAGGTAAAGGAGCTTTATCTTTGTTCCCGGCTAAACGCAGTTATTGTAAAAATAGAATTGTAATTGTACAAACATGGTTGTAAATTTAGAATTGTGGCAATGATAGTTAAAGGCACAGTACTGCAAAATATCAATACCGAGCCTTTATAAATATGGCCCAGAGATGGCTAAACTTGTATCCCTGGCAATTTCAACGTCACTCCCCTAACTCTAAAATGAACGTGCACATGTTAGAGAAGGAGTGGGAGATAAGGAGTCCTCCACAGAGCATTAAAAACAGCAGCACCTTCTTAAAACAGGAGGTACTTCACAGTCTCACAGCCAATGAAAGTGTCCAGAAATGGTGACAACTGACATTATAACATGCAATGCAGTTTTAAGGTACCATTTATCCAAATTGTAGTCAGGAAAAAGAGAATACAGCATTTGGTAGATCAGTCAGTTCTGTGCATTTGGTTAACACTGCATGTTGCTGACAGATTCCAATGGAAGTGGATGTGTAAGGCCACCTTTACCAGGACTTAAAGGGGAAGTACAAATACATATGCTTTTCAGAAAAAAAGAGCAGTATTTTTTCATCCCAATGATCTTAATCTGCCCATTCAGGACTGTGTCTGTGTATAAATAAATGCAACTGAAATACTGACTTCCTGCTTGCAGGACCCATAATAGAGACCGTTATGGTCTTGCCCTTGACCCAGCGCCCGGGTTGATTCAGTTGCTCAGTAGAGATCTGTGCATCTTTGACCCATCCAACAGCCAATCAGTAGACATTACTGTTACGAATATTCCAAGGATGTGGTGCATCCTGGGAAGAAGAAGGACTGTTAGAACCTGAAATGTCAGCTCACTAATATCAACAGCAGGGAACAGCAAAGGGTATGAAATCAACAGATTTTTCAAAATGGGAGAGAATATGTAGAATAACTAAGTATGCATTACACAAACTAACAATTTAACAAATATTGATAATTTCCACTGAACTGTCCCTTTAACAATGTTAGATTTTCATCCAATGCAGCCAACAATTATCTAATGTGTGTTTGGGTGTTTAGTTGCAGTCATTTCTTTTTACAAATATTCACCAAATTTTCAGAACACAAAGCACACCATTACCAGTTAATGATCATGAACTGTCATCCCAGTCACTTAACAAAAAGGTGACATTGATAAATTGCAACAGTGACTCCCAGGGGGCTATCTCACTGAAAGGACAATAAAGTTTATTTAGTTTTAAACCAGATAATAGTCTTATGGGATGCCACAGACATTCCTGATGTGGTCAGTCTGCTCTGTGCCTGGATTATCTGCCTGATAACTGACAAACACTATCCTTCAACAACAAAAACTGCTTTTCGTGATGTTAAGTATCTTACTTTCTCTTCTAACTCTTCATTGTTAACAAAATGTCCAGATGTACATTTAATAAAAACAGCTGAAAACCCTAGTTTGCAAGGAACTAAAGATCAGTGGTAAGATAAACCTGCACAAATCAACTTCTGTTTAATTAACGTAAATTTAAATTTATTCCCAGAACCACCCACAGGAATCACATGTCTTGTGGATTGTGAGCTGACTATAAACACCATCCAATAATTCAGCCCGACCAACTGACATTACTGTCAAATATTGGATGATTTCCTGGGTTGGCCGTGACCGGCATCGGGCCATTTGTTCATCCTCTATGTACCACACACTTGGCTATGACGAACTGTTGGCCACAGCTATTTTTGCCACGACCGACAGTACTTTGTCCTGGCCAACTGGTCGGAAGTGGCGAATGGTCGGTCTGGCCGAAGAATCTTAAAGGAATAGTTCACAAAGTGAATGTTGTCTTTTAAGCTTTAAGTAAAGTACGGGAGGTAAACTAGCTATGTCTTACCACCCGTTCTTCACTTAAAGGGCATGTCCAGTCAAAAAACAGGTTTAGCTAGAAATGTGAGGACCCCCCAAACCCCACTTTCGCATTATTAAAAATGGGGTTTATGGGGGTGATCTACATTTCTAGCTAAACTTATTTTTTGACTGGACATGCCCTTAAATGTACTAGGAGAGAAGACAGAACTTCAACACAAGTAAGCTATAGCGTGCATGCGTGAATGTGAGCTATAGTTTACAGCCGGGAGCGGTTGAGACCTGTCAGGAGCTAATGGTGGATCGCAAGGCAGATAAGTTTGCTCATCTCTCCAGGTACATTAATTGAAGAACAGGTAGTAAGACATAGCTAGTTTACCTTCCTTTCTTCACTTAAAGGAACACTAAACTCATATTAAATAAAAAAATAACTAAGTGCCATCCGTTTCTATTATTCACAGGGAGGTGAGAACGCTTATTCTGCACCTCCCTGTGAATAATAGGACGATCGGGGGACCTGGAACTTACCTTACACGCCGCTCCACTCGCAGCCGCTCCTGCTCTAACAGCCGCTCTGTCCTGACCACGCGCCCTATCTTGTGCGCATGCGCGCCAATTCAAAAGAAAGGCGCGCGATCAGGACAGAACAGCTGTTAGAGCAGGAGTGTCTGCGAGTGGAGTGGCGTGTAAGTTCCAGGTCCCCCGATCGTCCTATTATTCACAGGGAGCGTTCTCACCTCCCTGTGAATAATAGAAACAGATGCCACTTAGTTAATTTTTTGGGTTTAGTGTTCCTTTAAAACTTAAAAGCCAGGTTCACTTTGGATGGATTGATATATAGATAGATAGATGGATGGAAAGATGGATAGAAAGATGGATGAATGGATACGTAGATAGATAAATATATAGATAGATAAAAGATGGATAGATAGATAGATAGATAGATAGATAGATAGATAGTAGATGGATGGATAGATAGATAGATAGATAGACAGTAGATGGATGGATGGATAGATAGATAGATAGATAGATAGATAGATAGATAGATAGATAGATAGTAGATGGATGGATAGATAGGTAAAAGATGGATAGATAGATAGATAGATAGTAGATGGATGGATAGATAGATAGAAGATATTCAAGATAGATAGTAGATAGAAGGATGGATAACTGGATAGATATTAGATAGATAGACAGATAGATGATGGAAGGATAGATAGATAGTTAATAGATTAATAGATAGAAGATGGATATATATATATATATATATATATATATATATATAGATAGATAGATAGATAGATAGATAGATAGATGATAGATAGAAGATGGGTAGATAGACAGATAGATAGAAAGATAGATAGATAGATATACACAGAGATAGTGTGCACTCTACCTTCGCAGCTTTTTGCAGCCTTGCCTCGGTGCTTCCAAAGTAGATCCCACGTACTTTAACAATACAATAGAACTTGGAGCATTTCGATCTTGATAAAGGTCTTAGCACCAGACCGAAATGTTGCTATTCGTGCACATGATATAATAAATTGACTTTTTGTTTCACAAGACCTGTGAGTGCTCGAAGTTCTATTGTATTGTAATATTTTATTTATTGTATTGTTTTATTTATAAAGCGCCATTTGGGTACGCAGCGCTGTACATTAAAAAATACAGAGTATACAAACAAGGGGATAAGTACAAGCCATTATACAGACAGATAAAAATTAAATTAAATACAATTTCATACATTGGTTAAGAAAGCATATATATACATTATGTATAAATTGATATAAATGCAACAAGCCTTGACACATTAGGAGTGAGATCCCTGCCCCGATGAACTTACAATCCAAATGGATGGATGGATCCATGCTCATCATTCTGTTTACGTATATTATATATTAATAATAGATAGATAGATAGATAGATAGATAGACAGATAGTAGATGGATAGATATATAGTAGATGGATAGATAGGTAGATCAAGATATAGATGATAGATAGTAGATGAATAGATAGATAGATATACCCCAGTTCCCCTTACCTGATCATGCTCCCGTAGTGGCATAATCACCCCAATACAGTACACCCCAATACAGTACACTACTACTATGTAGCACAAAACAGCACTGCATTGGGTTTGTTGTGCTACTTCCAAAGGCATTGAAGTGCATGTAAATTTATGTTCTAGTTTTTAGCAGTGATCTACAAATAGCAAGGATTCAATGAAAGCAATAAACATTATTACTAGTTGTTATGTACCCAGCCTTAAAGGTTCGTACACATGTGCGATCGCTGACTTGTGACGTACAATGTGTACGAATGGCCGCTTCAGCCAATAATCGGCCCGTGTATGGACACTTTAATGGGCAAAATGGCCGTTCGTTCGGGGATTGTTGCCGGATCTCTGAACGAGCGTCCGTTTCGCCATCATCTGATAGTTCAGTGTAACAACCAATTGGACACTTTGGAAAATCTTTGGCAATCTGCGTCAAACCGATGCGTCTGCTTTTACCGCGTCCGACAATCCTTCGTCGTACCTTTAATCCTTCGATCCCCGACAGCTTGTTGCTTCTTCCATCGCCTGTGTTCACCTGGGGGCTTTGTTAAAGGTATTTATCTTCCTTATATACTCTAATACCAGTGTTAAGTATATAATTTAGAATGACACAATGTATCTAAAGACAAATCTAGTCTTTTTGAGTTTTTTCTACCAATTTAAAGTCATTTTGTTTTATTACATCTTTAGCAGATGTAGTGTGTGTGTGGGTGTGTGTGTGTGCGTGTGTGTGCGTGTGTCTCACATAAAGATGTTGCAATGAAGACAAACAGCAACAAATCTGCATTTTAAAGCTTTTTGTTTTATGGAGGCCATAATATACCTAAGCCCTGGCAAATAGAAGGTAAAACATTTTATCTGTGACTGGTGGCTAGAATGGACAGACATAAAGGTTAGAGATGAAAACTCTGGGGCTGGAGCCTTGAGAAGGAAGATAAACAAACATGCCTGGTGAGAGTGACCAGCAGTAGGTCAGAGGTAGGGTTACGGAGAGGTCATGCTGACCTGAAGACTATGGATGTTAATTCTTCACTTTAACACCAGGTGGCGATGTATCACTTTGCAGGGAAAGGTCACACGAGAGCAAAGCTTAACCTGCAGAAAGCCACTGCTTGGTGGATTTATACTGAATGATAAATTCTAGAGGACACAGGAATATAAAGAATGTTTTAAAGGCTTAAAAACTGATTGTTCACACGTTCAGATTTCTCACCTCCCGACCGATCCTGCGACATTCAATCAGATCTTCAGGAAACACCGTTCTGTTTCTTTTTCATGACCAACATGGGAGAGGTCCCGTCTGAGCCATTAATTTTGGGATCATATGTTGGTCGCGAAAAAGAACTGGTAAAATGTACCTGGATCATTAACCCCAAAATACTGTGCCTGTATCAACAATCCCAGTTTGCTGTAGCTGTATCAATAACCCCCAGTTAGCTGTACCTGTATCAATACGGTAACCCCCAGTTAGCTGTACCTGTATCAATACGGTAACGCCCAGGTAGCTGTACCTGTATCAATACGGTAACCCCCAGTTTGCTGTACCTGTATCAATAATCCCAGTTTTCTGTACCTGTATCAATACGGTAACCCCTAGTTAGCTGTACCTGTATCAATACGGTAACCCCCAGTTAGCTGTACCTGTATCAATAATTTACCTATTGATCTATCTACCTATCTCTCTCTCTCTCTCCATTTCTCTCTGTATATGCATATGCCTAGAACTCTGTAGATGTCTGTCAATATCTTTATGTCTGTCTCTTTATGTCTATCTTTTTACCGTATATACTCGAATATAAGTCGATCCGAGTATAAGTCGAGGTACATATTTTTACCTAAACAATTAGGAAAAGTGATTGACTCGAGTATAAGTCGAGGGTAGAAAATATGACCACTTTGGCACTTCAGGTGTTTGTAAACTACATTACATTACTACATTACTACTCGAGGTTCAGTTTTCAGGCTGTTTTTATAGCCTGAAAACCTCGACTTATACTCGAGTATATACGGTATATCTCTTTATCTGTCTATTCTGTTTATCTATTATATTATGCTATATTTATATTTTTTAATATTATATTAAATTTTCCAAACTTTCCCCCCACTGTGTCACAGTGTAAAAATGTTTGAGAAGCCACTGATCTACAGGCAATTCCAGTCACTAGACATTCTAAAAAAGCTTGAGTATGGCAAAGAGGATCCTGGTCCTGTAGAACTAAGGAAGGGGAGGAGGAAAGGGAAAGTTAATTTAACTTTAAGGAGAACTGAGGCTACAAACGAGTTACCTATTGTATAGAGTAACATCTCAAAGCCACAGATGCCCATAAACACATATGTGTAGTTGTTACCAGGGGATTTCTCCATTTCTGATCCAGGTGCTTTCTTCCAATTTTTAAAACATACATTCTAAAATTCAATAGGTCAGAAAAAGACTTAATAAATCCTGAGCGAGATAAGCTAATGTTTAAAGTCTCACAGAAAAGCTGCTAGCAGGACATTAACAGGGAGATTCAATAAAAGTTCTTATCGCTTAAAATGGTGCTAATTTTGCCCCAACCAATCAGATGTTAGCTTTCAAATGTTAAATAAGATCTGATTGGTTGGGGCAAAATTAGCACCATTTTAAACGATAAGAACTTTTATTGAATAACCCTGTAAATCTCTTGGATGCACAGTAGCCTCAATTCCCGTCCCTTGGCAAATAGGGTTGTATGACCTGATTGAATCTTGAATGTATGTATTTAATTCTCATATAGCGCTACATATTACAAAGTGCTTTGTAATTATTTCATTCATTCATATCATATACCTGAAGAGCTCACCATCTAATTACTGACAGTATGTTTTTATGATTATGAGGAAACAAATGTGAAGCCTGGTGGACATGTTAGAATTCTAACCAAGGATTTCCACATTGCATGTAATCAGTGCTAACAACCGGGCCACTATGCTGCCCTTTTATAGAAATATTTTTATTATTGTGTAAAATATCAACCTTTCACGGTTACATTTATACATTTTTAACTGTGTAATGTAAAGCAGTTTGTGATTGGCTAATGATAGGTATGTAGTTTCCTGTAGTAAAAATACTATATGGGAACTTATATTTATAAATGCACAGTATCGTAAGTTAGCAATACCATGCATTATCGTATATTAATGGCGAACGTTTGGTAATCAACGAACGTTCGGTCGTAGAATTCCATGCTGTAATAAAATAGATCAACGATCCCCGGCTACAACGCACACAGCACGGAACAGCCGTTACGCCTGATAATCACACATGTGTATGCGTAGATTGATGATCGAATGACGCCTGATCAAACGCATACACACATGCGATTATCGCTCTGAAATTGACGTTAGGCGCTTTTGCCCACGCTCGGGGGTCGTTTGTTGCGTCCAACATCATACGTGTGTACGAGGCTTAAGATGCCACAACTATTGAGTTAATTATCAAAAACAATAATGGTTTCTACAAAATCATATCATTAGAAAAACATCACGTCCAAAGCAACTGGAACTGCGTTAATGACAGCAATAAAATCCCTCACCTTTTTAATATTTAACTTTCTGACTCAAAATAATGCATTACGATTTATTACACCTTATTTATCAGAGCTGATATGATTTAGTGTGGGAGGTAGGTGGACGCTAAACCTACAGGGGGGGGGTGATTCAATTTCACAGGGGGCCTGTGAAACTTGAACTGTCATAAAGGGCTGGACCAATAGGTTCAACTCAATAGGTTCATTCTAGATATTGCCAAACTAGGTTTTATAAAAACATTAAATAATATTATTAGCTACAATTTTTAACAGAAAGTGTCAAATATTTTAGATCCATTCAAATTCAATTAATCAATTGATCACATCATTTTTTTTTTCTAAATAGACTTATTTAAAATGTATAACTTTTCAAGCCTGAGACAATAAATTAATATTAATAATATTATATTAATAAGATTCTTTTGTGTATAGGTCAAGTAGCAGGGGCAGTCAACAGGCCACATGTGGCCCTTGAGCCTTACTTTGCCCAGGTCTGATCTAAGGATATGTAAAGCTAATTAAGGTTTATGTATATGGGACAGTGCCAATTATCACATGAATAGCAATTTACGTGTTAAAGGGGAACTATGGCCTTCAAACAAGTTGGTTTTAAATAAAAGCCAGGTTCCTACCTTTAAAATGAGCCACCAACCACCTCTCTACGTGCTGCACAGCACAAGATGTGAAGAAATCATTGATCAGAAAGTTAGGGGGTGGGAGGTTCTTATTCTGTGGTCACAAATACTAGTTCCTCCTTCTAATCTGCGGTTGGCACATGCTCAGTGCAGGAGAAAGCAGAAGAAACCAGGAAGAGATTGAGTTACAGTGAAGGGTGGGCTACAGTGGGTTTCAAGGAGACTGCAAGGGGAGGGGCCATTGGGCCCATGAGGACGAGGAGACACAGGAAAGAAAGACTATCACATGGTTTCAAAACAGGAAGTGCAGGGGATGTGGCGATGCTGCTAACATATCACACATAAAAATATAAATGTCTTCAAAACAATGTAAAAAAAATAATGAAATAATTTAGCAAAAATACTCAAGAAAGCAATTTACCCTGCCAATTTAACCAAAATAATTTTTGGACCACAGTTACCCTTTAAACATTTAATAAAATTAAGTGCATAAATATTTCAAGTTATTCGCCAAATTCAATCAAATCACACAAAATATTGATAGTGGTTTTCTGTAATTCTGATTAAAAAAAAACAAAGATTGGGTCAAATGTTTTATATTTGTTTTATATTTGCTCGTGGTAGATTTTATATCAGCCAGGAGGAGCAGGAAAATTCTGACAATCTCATGTTTGGCAGGTCGAGTCCATTGATCCAACAAAATGGATTCACATGAAGATTGGATGGTAGACACAACACACATACAAGTTTGTTGGTTGTTTATTGGCCCGAGCAATCAAATCTTAAAAATTTTAATAAATCAGAATATATCATGGAGCTTCTGTAATTAAAGTAACTATGTTATGGCTAATACTCAAGCTGTAGAGTTGTTTACCCCTTAGCAGTAATGGGTGATCCCTGGATATAAAACATTAGTATTTCTAGTTGGGTTTCTAGCTGGTTATGCTGATGATAGGATAGTTGCTAGATCAGTGGTGTACAGAAAGAGTACACTGTGTGCCCAGTGAATCTCCCCTATGGCTGGTACACGTGGATTGATAATTTCAGCTGACAGATTTACTAATTAATATATCAACCCATAATTTTAGCCACTGATGGTGACACTACTGACATTTCACTATACACAAATCAATGTTTAAGCCCAACTGACCACCCAGTGTTATTTTGGTCACTGTAGAATTATTACTACATTGAATATTTTTTGGCCCAAAATAAATTGGATATGTCTGTGATTTTCAAAAAATCCTCTTTAAATTTTAATTCACAGAATCAGGCATTGGGGAAAAAACATTCAGGGAGATTCAATAAAAGTTCTTATCGTTTAAAATGGTGCTAATTTTGCCCCAACCAATCAGATGTTAGCTTTCAAATGTTAAATAAAATCTGATTGGTTGGGGCAAAATTAGCACCATTTTAAACGATAAGAACTTTTATTGAATCTCCCTGATTGTCTGTGCACCTTTCTTCTATATTATGTACTGACAGACCTACCTATTAAAAGAAAAGATTGGGGAGTAACTGGTCTGGATATACTAAGATATGGGATGCTCTCAAGCTGTTTTTATTTATTTTTTAATTTTTTTATCTGAAGCAGAATGTGAAAAATGAAGGAAAACTCAGAAATTACTATTTAATGTTACTACAGTATACTGTACATGTTTTGATGGCTGAAAGATGGTAGAGATCAAACTACACCACCCTGTACCATCAATCTTGCATAAAACTACTGCAATAACCTTTTGCTCTATAAACTGCCCAATTAGAGTAGAAAGCAGACTTATCAATTTGGTATGGATAGTCTAACATCTTTCTATTAATATATGGCATAAAAACCAAAGTCTTTATTGTGCCAATAATCATACAGTTGGGTGTTGTGTATTGTCCTGCTGGTTGGATCACCAATGTTGCTTGACCGAGCAGCTAGATACACAGGCCAACTGCTTACTGATATTTTCCACCAACAGATCAACTGGTAGTATGTTAGTAGGAAAAAAAAGCTGCATACTTTCGCCTGATGACCGAAGCAGACTGTTACTTTCTATGGAGGTAGGAGGGTGTTGATTAGCGGTCTGCTAGGGTGGATCACTAAACACTAATGAGAGTGCTTGTGAAGGTTCTCATTCATCCAGGTCATGGTATATCTGTTATATTCAATTAGATCCGACTGGCTTTCTCAATTCAGAATGACTTGTACAAGAATCTGTACTCTCTAATGAGAGTGGTTGTTTATTTCATGTATATTGCTTTAGAATGCATTCCCAAGAATTGAAATAAAGGAAGTGAAGTTAAAGTATTTCCCTCAATGACACAGTGATGAAAACACATTACCCTGTTGATGCCAGGGATTCATACTCCTTTATAAAAGACCAGTATAAGTTTAAATAAATGAATACATTTAATTCCCAATTTCTACTGTATCCAACAACACATGACAAGGCTAGTCATTGTCACCTACTTTGTTCATATTTGCCCTGATTATAATCAGACACAATCTAGCATTTAGGAAATGAGGAAGCAAAAAAACATTACATTATTGCAGCTTACTCTATTTTCTTTCCTAAGAAATCCTTAAATCAATATTTAAACCATGATACAGAAATACACAGTATACGTATAGTTTAATGTCAATGTAACAATGATTAGTAAAAAATATCTTAATTCCTATCATTGCTGTCCATGGACTATCACAATTTTCTACTGTTTTAAAAAGAAAATCACCATTAAAATAAAAGATGAATTTACGCAGAAATTAGTTCTGTGCGGCCGGTCGTGCGGTCCATATGAGACAACATGATCAGCCTAAAATTACTGAAATATTCGAACGTGCTTTCACCTGATCCGGACAAAAGAATGCCCGACATTGGTTGCCCCTGTCCAGTGACCATTGATTTTTTAGGGTGCTCAGCCAGAAATAGACATAGATACATGCTGTATAAATATAGCATCGCGTCTCAGCCAATCGATTTTGTGCTTTTGCTGCTGCTGTGCATGGAAAAGTTAGGAGCAGAAGCAGAAGACAGGCGAGGTAACCAGCGCTGGTAAGTTTAGTTAGAAGCATTGCAGATAGATTTAAACCTTGTGAGGTCTAGGGTTTGGGGGGATGATACATTTAAATTTTAGTTTCGGGGGCTGGACCTGCCCTTTAAACTAAAGGAAAACAATAAACAATGAACCGTCATGTCATTTTTCAAAGATCAGGGTAGACAGCCCAGAGCGTTCTCCCTATACACAGCATTATTGCCACTATCTGCATTTGACAGAACAATAAAATTCATAATTGAAATGTACACATCCAGACTACAACAAATATAGGGGGTTATTCAATAAAAGTTCTTATCGTTTAAAATGGTGCTAATTTTGCCCCAACCAATCAAATGTTAGCTTTCAAATGTTACGTAAGTTCTGATTGGTTGGGGCAAAATTAGCACCATTTTAAACGATAAGAACTTTTATTGAATCTCCCTGATAGTGAGATAAAATAAACTCCTTTTCCCCTTAAAATGAGCATAAAACCCATCTAAACGATGCAATACCGGGTAGCATGGGTTTAACGTTCATTTTGCATGGGCTTCGCCACTTCCAAATCTTTATCAAAGTAGCACATCTTTAACGATGTAAAACGATGTAAAAATGTTAACACTCTTTCCTTACAGGGTCCAGTCCCTGCTACTTACCCGCGCACAATCCCACAATGCAATAACGATGTGCAGTGAAATGCGCAAAGTTATTGAATTACGGGACCGTGTGCAGGTAAGTAGCAGGGTTGAATGCCACTAAGATTTATTGCATTATAATGAAGCATTACAAACCAGCATTTAATATAACAGTAGATGGATAAAAACGCTTAAATCTTTCAGTTCTGCAAAGTATGTTCCTAAACCTTCTACCCGAGGGAAAAATGGAAAATACCTCAAAACTAGGATGCAGTTTATGTTGTTGTCTGCCTAGTGTATAGCCAGCTTTACCCAATTGTGGCCATGACCCCTTTGAGTGGAGTCCCTGTACTAACCATTCTCTCCTCCTCCCGAGCTCCCACAGGAGCCATTACTCCACTGTGGCTCCTCTCCCGGTGCTGTGGGTTATTCGGGTATCACGGGAACCGTAAGACTCCTCGGGACCTCAAGAAATCCATGGTAATTTTGCAAAATCCTGCCCCTGCATCTGGAGCTGGTGCAGCCACTTGTCTCCATGGATGTCCTCCATGGATCACCCTTTCATCCAATTGGGATGAATTAACAACCAGACATCGTTCACGGACGCCAGTAAAAATAATTCAATATTTTGGCCTGATCGACAAATACAATGAAATGTTGGTTGGCCAGAAATATTGGATGGTGTGTACCCAGCCTAAAGACTCATACATACGTGGAATCATGGAGGCTGACCTGCAACACACAATGTTTATGCTGTGTATATGCCATTCAGTCGGGGCTTGTTGATGATCCACCCAGCAAAGCACCAATACACTGCATGATTGTTGGGCTAAACTGCACGTTTGTATGAGCCTTTAGGCTCTGGTCTGCTAAGCTGTTGGCCTACAGGTATACCACAATCCAAATCCTATTATATGTTAGCAAAGCAGGATTTGTGAGCTATAGATCTTTGCATTACTCACTGTTGCCATATTGCTTTTTGGTTTTTAAAGGGAACTGATCATATAGACATTGACAGAAAAGTGTCACAAATGGAAACTTATCATCCTAATACTTATTGTCCGGGGGGGGTAAACGGCCGATAGTCGCATGTGTGTATGCGTTCGGTCGGGGGTCGTTCGGTGAACATCGACAGGTATGTATGAACCTTTAGTTGCAGTAGACCGCTAAGAATCTGATATCTGGTTTGTTGCAGTTGATTAATAACACAGTCAATCGTTTGTACCTTTTATTCCATAAGCTGCATGGTACCTTCAGCATGCCATTTCCCTTGTTACTCATTATACAGTGAAGTGTTCTTTCTGAAATAGGAACAATCATGAATGTAGTGTTTGTCCACATTCACACCACAGAAAGAAACAAGCTTTATTTATTTTTCTAATGGATAAATCTCTGGTTTCCCCACACTGATAGCAATGAACTATATTAGTGGTAAACACCAGTAGTACCTCCCAGCAATGCTATTTTCTCAGTATATGTCCAACCAATTATATCTATTGGCCCTATTGGCTTCCAATACTTGCTGTGTTCTTTGTAACTTAACACTTACATCTGTTTTCACTTCCCTCTGTGCCATCTTACGTACAATTCATAAACAGCCACATCTTTGTTGTATGTTATTCGACTGGAATAGTAGATGGAGCTGAATATTGGCTGCTATTGTGCTATTAAGAATTAATTGACCAAACATTGTTTTTTTGCCCAGTAACCAAAGTGCCTGGATTTATATTTACTTTAGTAAACCGGACCTGACAGGTTATTTTTATTTATCTGCAAAATGGTAAGTGCATTAATATTGTAATGTGGGCCAATTATATTGCCCACAGCCCGTAGAAACCAAAAACAAATACAAGCGTATGAAGAACAACAAATATACAGGCCTGTAACATGCAATCTCCAAAACAGGAGGAATAGGGCACTAGTATAAGCAAAATATTTAGTTCAGTTTTGCTCTACCGAGTAGTGAGACGCCTACCATGAAAAGCATTAGGGGGGAGATACACGCTACGCCACTGGCCGCGGCCCCTTGATGTGCTAAATATTGCAAAGTGTTTAGTACATTGCAGGATCTTGGCCAGGTAAGTAACGTGAACAAATCGTACTGCATTTCCCCATAAGGGCCTTATTTAATAAGTGGTGCAAAATTTTGCCTGCGCTCTTAAGCTGGCTATACATGGGCAGATGTTGTGGCATCTTTATGTTTAAACATTCGTGCCCCAGATCTTTGGCAAAGTGCCCCGAATGTTTTACAAAGCCTACCTCAAGTAAATGCCCCAAATCAAATTCCCAGTAGTACTCCATGACTGCGCAATGACGTCATGATGTGTGCCGGCGTGATGATGTCACAGGAAAATGCGCCCCTGCGCTACCAGTTGCTACCAGTATTTATGCCCAGAACTGCACCTGATTTTCTCAGACCCTAGAAACGCCCCTGGGCAGATGTTCTTCCAATCGGACAGATGGGGACTGAAGATGGGGCCAGCAGAATATTTTCCACCTGTTCTGAACAACATTGTTAAGTGTTCGATTAGAAAAGCGGAAAACAGTTAATCGCTCAAAATGTCGATTCTGTGTAGGGGGGGGCCTTTAATCTGCAGCAACCAATCAGATGTTTTCAGATGTTTAATAACTGTACTAGACCAGATTGGTTGCTGAAAATGAAGAGCACAAGCAAACGCTTGCACCTCTTATTAAAGGGAATGTCCACCCCAAACTAAAATTTGTTTAAAAGCTTTTCACCTTCACCCCCCAAACCTTAATTTTGAAAGGTTTTAATGTTTCTGTGAGGCTGTTAAGTATACTTACCAATTCCCTCACCTGCTGATCCATGCCTTTTCTGTGCACAGCAGCAGCAGAAGAGGTTGTACCGACAGCAGCGCCAGTGATTGGCTGAGACGCAATGTAATTTAGCCTATATCCAAATTTTTGTTTGGGGGGGTCGACATTTCCTTTAAATAAGCCTGTTAACGTTCATTAACTTTCTTTTTCTTCAGTATATAAATTCTATGTGTAGCCATAGCCTTAGCCTAATTATTAAAGTGAAAACTAAGGTGAAACTAAAGTGAACTAAGGCTGGGTACACACGGCCAAATTTTTCATTCCGACCAACTGGTCGTTGCTAGCGTGTGGTTGACCAGGATGAATCATTGTCAGTCGCGGTGACTACAGTCGACAATTTGTCCATAGTAGGCGATTGATCGGTGGTGATTTACCAACATGTCTGACAGATATTGGTGGCCACGACAACAAAAACGCTGCAGATTTTTTGCCCGACTGATACACAGAAATTTTGAGTTTGGACGAAGAATCGCCTTGTGTGTACCCAACTAAAAACAGTTTGATTGGAGTCAAAGACTTCAGATTGACATAAATGTGAATATTCTACTTACTTTATTATTATTTGCCACTTGTCATTATCATTTGAAATCAGACATATGGCCATGCAATATGCAGCCACATTTAAAGAAATCTGCGTTAGATGGGGATATGAAGATCGGGTCTATGGAAAATTTTCCAGCTGTCCCGATCTTTTTTTTTTTTGATAAACCGATAGATATTGTTGAGTGAGTTTATCAATCAGATAAACGTAAAATTGTCATTAATATTTTGAGCAAATCGATCAAATCTGCTGAATAACTTAAAATATTGATGCAGTGTATGAGGGGCTTTAAAGGGACTGGCCACCCCTCTTTTCAAAAACTGATATAATGTAGATAACCCCCCAAAACCTTAACTTCGTTTTAGTAAAAATGTAGAAATCCGCTCCCACACAGAGATATTATACTTACATGCTCCTCCTCGCTCCACCGCCGCGGCTCTGCACTTCCGGGTAAGGCAGTCAGTGTCGGCTGTGACTGTGACATCAAGGCCAATCACTGACTGCCATTCCCGGAGCAGTTTCCACTGCGGCTGCTCAAGAACATAAAAAGAACAGAGCAGACACAGTGGAGACTGGGAGAAGAACCCGGAAGCGGCGGTGGGGCGAGGAGCTTGTGAGTATAATAACTCTGTGTGGGAGCTGATTTGTAAATTTGTACTAAAACAAGTTAAGATTTTGGGGGTTATCTACATTATATCAATTTTTGAAAAGAGGGGTGGACAGCCCCTTTAATAATATAAATAGATATGTAGATCGCAAAAAGAATGCGATCGCAAAATGAATGGGATTTGCGATCGCATGTCGGTCGCATTGAAGAACGGGAAAGGCGGTTCCGACAGGATCAGTCTAATGTCGCGCGGAGCGCTTGGTCAGGGTAAGTAAAATCGGATATATGCATGGCCACCTTTAGTGTAGAACATACAGTAAAGTCAGACCAGACTGTTCGGATGTAGCAGAAGTTACTGCAACCTATGAAAATCACCTTCCTTTCTATTTTCTATTCCTTAGATAGTGTTGTTATTTTAACTTCTCTGAACTTCTGTTCTTTATTGCTTTTATCAGATCTCAGGGTGGTTGTATTGTGGGGCAGGTTTCCTCTGACTCCAAAGGACGTTTGTCTGTATCAGCTTATTGCAAAATCAATAAATGGAGTAAACAGGTGGTATATTTTCTCACCAGTAGAACTAATACATAATACATTATGAGAGTTTTTACAGGTCCTTTTCTGTCACAACAATAAATCCTATTTTCAATTAAAGCATGAAAAAAGTAACAAGGCATAATCCAATGTTCTATTTATTTATAGTGGAAGGTGGGCATTAGGAACAGAAATTCATATCTACACATTACAGGTATTGTAAGGGTGGGATTGGTAGATAGCAGCGATCAGGGCAAGCGGAAACCACCACACAGCAATCTTGGGTTATCTCCTTGGTCACTTTGCTATTACCTCAGGTCATCTGCCAGCTTAAGGCTAAAAATCATATTTCTAAATGATCTTTAAGTTTTTGCCTTCTTTATCATCATAAAGGTGCCGCATATCGGATTTCAGCGATAATCATTCAATTGTATTTATAAAGCTGCTTAAAGCATTCCTACAAAAGTCTGAGCTGGTGAAATTGCATTAGTGGGCATATTTCTAGACTGGTAATAGGTCACTAGAAGATGCCACTAAATGATAGTGTATTTCCCAAAACAAATACGTGGCCGATGGGGGAGTTGGGGGGGGGTGTTAAGACTGTTTTAGTTGTTTTAATGAGAAATTGATCAGCGACTTTCAATTTTCCAGTCTTGTTTCACATGTACATGTGTGTTTGTACAGTAATTGCTCATTAGTGATAGGATTCCTTGGTTAACCTCACTCCACTCACATTACATTCTTTACGTTTGGAAAGAACATAATACTTTTTCCAAGGAAATGGAAGATCAGTTATATTGCGCTGCTGATGCATATGAAGAGGGGAAAGTAGTTAATCATTTTGTCACTTTGTTAATATTTTCTTTCAACTGTGTTGTAATCATAGGAAAAAACTAAACAATAAATGAAACATATGGGGGCATATTTATAAAGGTTCATTAACTTTTAGCGGCCATTATTCCCGCCATTTTCGCAAAAATCCCGTTTTCCAGGATTTATAAATGGGCGGAAAACGGCCGCGAAAAGTTAACGAATCTGAATCTGAACAGTTACCGCTGCTTCTATTTTTAAAGCGGCGGTAACTGTTACGCATCGCTAATCTCGGCCACCTTGAAGGTGGCAAAAATGGGCGAGATTCCCCCCTGGATTGCGGCCGGTGGTTGCACCCGCCCCGGGAGGCACGCCCACCTCGCCACGGTTGGTTGCCGATGCAAAAGGGGTGCAGCGGGGCATTTGCTGGCGGGGAGGGGAAAGGCCCACTGGGAGGGGTGGAGGCACCCTCCAGCGGGAGCCCCTGAGAAGGGCCTTTTGGGGCTTAAGGGGTCCCACAGCTTGAATTGGGACCCACCTAGGAAAATCTGATTGGTTAATGTAAAGCACGTAAACCAAGCATTAAAAAATTGACCAATCAGAAACAGATTAGGGTTTTCTGCAAACCTATATAAAGAGGTGCGCTGCGAACCTCAGATGCCATCGCAGTAGATGGCTGAAGAAAGAAGATGGAGAGGGTGCCTCCACCCCTCCCAGTGGGCCTTTCCCTTCCTCTCTCCCCCAGCGGCGGGGGAGCAGACGGCTTGGAGTTAATGTTTGAGGAAGTTTATTACATTAAAAATATAGCGGTTAGGGCTGGGGGAATTTCGCACAACAACCAAAAAACCCAACAGACCTGTTCTTTTTGCGATCGACTCATGATTGCAAATAAATGGGCCAGGTGGGAACGTCTCAGTAAAATTGGAAGGTAAGAACCGCGGTCTCGATTAAGCACTAGTTAGACATTAGATAGATTAGACAAAGAAACATCTAACCAGTTTATGGCCGGCATTACCCAAAATTATTGTTTTATTCATCCCCACCTTTCTGTTTTGTCAGTTTGCATTTCTATTCTAATCTAGTCATTCAATAGAGATGGCCGGTTAGGTCTCGTACCATCAGCGGGTTCACAAAATACCAGTCAATTTTTTTATTGACAAAATGTAGTCATCAAAACTTGGCAACAAAATTTTGATGGTGATATTTTACCTCAAAACTAGAAATTCTGCTAGTAAATTTTAGTTTAGTCAAGCAATCTAGATGACAAAAATTGGAAATTCTGTGGCAGAGTTTATATTTTGTGACCAAATTTTTCCAAGCTTTGTTGCAGAAATGCATTGCGGTGGTATAAGTTTTGTTCAGCCCAACTCAAACAGTTGCTTGGTTGCTTATGTGTCAATGAGGTCATAACTGTAATGCCAAGCTGCAGAGGGAGACAACAAAAATCAAAGAATTGGTAAAAATATTCTTCGTAACCCACTGCCCATGTTTGCTGGAGGTTCACACCAAGGTAAATGTCCTCTGGAAACAGTGTTCAAAGTCTTCCAGTTCCCGTAGTTTCAGTGCCATAGGTTAATGACTTTTATGGAGGTGACACACGTCAATCGCTCCTTTTGGCTGAAATGAAGGCGCAGAAACTTGTCGCTCATTTTGAGAAATTAAAGAATAGTTTTATAGTTTTTATTAAACCACAAATTCCTAAAATTCACTAATGGATGTATAAAAAGTCACACCTGCACAGAGGGAAATGGAAAATAATAATTAGCTATTTGGGCAGCAACAAAGAGGTTTGTTCCAATAGTCATAATTTATGGTTATCAGAAACTGAGGCAACAGTCTTGTCACTTGTCATAATGTGAAACTCCGCCCTAAGTCAACACAGTGTTCAAACACCAGGATCCAGGAGCAGCCTTTAGTACAGCCTGGTACTGTACACCTCACTCACATGTGCTATAGAAATAAGCTAGCATGACTGCTATATTCTGATGGTGATCTGATAACCACTCAAGTCACTTAAAGGTGCTTTGTTTCCTGTGCCTTAGCACTAGCCAATATATGATAACAGTCTTTGCTTTTAACAAGCTTTTGTTTGAGTATGTGCTAGGTTCAATTTAATTACTAAAAAAGAGATGTTGACATGCTTGTTGAATTGTTAACTGGTTGTAGCGAACAGTACATTGGGAAAGAGTGATAATAATTGTTCATGTTTGACAACCATTGTTAGAAAAATGACTGAAAAATGGAATTTACCATAGGATATTTGTACATGCACCTTGGCACACCAGGGTTAGAGTTAAGCTGGGTACACACATGACAGATCGTTGAAAGATGACAGACAGAATCTGCATTTTTCTGTCTTTTTAAAGATCAGGGTACACGCAGTCCTGAGCTTTCTCCATATACACATCACAGGGTCAGGGTACACGCAGTCCTGAGCTTTCTCCATATACACATCACAGGGAGAACATTCGAGACTGCATGTTTCCAACGATTGCGGCCAACTCCCCTATAATTTAGTATAGGGGAGATGACTGCAGCTGAGAGAAATTTGGGTATTTCCGAATGACCGCGAGGCCGACAGTGAACGCTCATCAGCCTCACGATCGTTTGGAAAATGTGCTACACATATTAACAATAAGCGACAATAATGTTGCATCCAACGTACATTACTGTGTGTACCCACCTTAAGTATTGAATGAAATGCAGGGCATCCTGGGGGATGATGATGGCCATTTTACATTAAAACTTAAAGGGCATGTCCACCCCCAAATCTAAAATTTTCCCAAGTGCTGGCCCCTATGTATAGTTTTAAAAAATCCTTACCTTACAATCCTGCTCCTTCTGGTTCTCCTGTAGTCCTTGTCCAAAGTCCAGGAAACTGAAGAGTGGTGGCTGTCTTCCTGTCCTAGGGTCTCTGCCTTCTGTGAAGCCTCTGGGAGGGATATTGACATGCACAGGGGATCCCTGATTTGTGAGGCCAAAGAACGTTCCATACATTTAGTATGTTTGTAGCAGATACATGAACTGGAACTACCTCCATAGACCCTATTAAGGTAAGTACAGTTTTAGAGGGATGGGGGTGTATGGAGGTTGGGGGTGGAGGACAGGACAGACATACCTAATCATAGTTATTGTCTCTTTTGTCTTAAGGTCACATCCCTCAATGATTGAAGCAACATGAAACACAAGAACCACCTTCTAAAGGTCTGTACACGTGTGATCACGGGTGCTGACTCACGACGCACAATATGTATGAACTGCCGTTTTGTCCAATAATCGTGTTGTGTATGGGCACTTTCTTGGCTGAAATGGTCGTTCGATTGATCAAAATTTGCCCAGCCGGTCGGGCAACAATCCTCAACCGGCTGGGGAGATTTTCGATCGAGCGGCCGTTTTGATGGAGAATGTGCCCATATGCAGCACGATTATCTGCCGAAACATTCATACACATCTAGCATCGCAGATCAGCACCATGATCAGACGTGTGTATAAACCTTAAGAACCTCCTTCTGTTGCCTTTACAGATGGACCAGGAATGGCCCAAGAACCTTCTAGCATCTTTACAGGTGCCCAGGAATGGCCCAAGAACCTCCTAGCGCCTTTTACAGATGGACCAGGAAAGGCCCAAGAACCTCCTAGCGCCTTTTACAGATGGACCAGGAATGGCTCAAGAACTTCCTAGTGCCTTTTACAGATGGACCAGGAATAGCCCATCTGTAAAAGGCACTAGGACTGGACCTGGATGGGTAGGATATTATTGCAAGCTTTATTTAACCTTGAGTAAGATGATTAATGTTCATAATGGACTTAATTCATGTATATCAAGGTTAAATGAAACAGGAGCTGCCAGTAAACAGCTGTGGAGAAAACTTCCAAGTTGATCAAGGGAGTAATCCGATCGCTGTTGGGGTCAGGAAGGAATTTTTCATCATCTGGGGCATATTGTCTTTAGATGGATTTTTCGCCTTCCTCTGGATCAGCTGTTAAATAGGTAGGAATTGAAAGAAAACTGCAGGTAGTTTAGATACTTACCTACTATCTGCTGGTGCCACTTCTCTCCAGTCCTGCCCTCTCCCTTGGCTGGCAAATCAGGGGATGCTCCACCTTTAGAAGGATGCCCTTCACACAGAGCATCTCTCCCAATTGATGGGCCCATCTACCTAGTGAAAGGAGCAGGGCTGGAACAGAGCGGGATTGCAGCCAGGAGGTAGGTATCCAAACTACCTTATGTACTCACTGGGAGAACGGCCTAGCCTTTTCTTTCCCTGTAAATGTTTTTTAAATATGTAGGAATTAAAGTAGAATTTAAATAGGTTTAAAGAAGATAAAAATATCAAAATAAATTTAAAAAAACTATTTGAAATCTATTTATTGTCTGGATTTGTCTTTTTTTACCTCCCAACATTATTTGCTTGTCCTGGGAATATGGAAAATTGTTTCTTATTAAATACGAAAGGATAAGAAATGCATGGACCAGTATCTTACCAAAAAAGTTAATATTTAGGGTTAGTTCCCCTTAATTAAAGTATTTATAGGAGGGACACTCCTAGAATACAATGAAGTGCTTTAATAATAAACTGAAACCAGGTACCTGAGGGGTCCAGTCTCCTGTATTATTAAAGCACTTTATTGTATTCAAGGAGTGTGCCTCTTCTTATTCAGGATAGGTACTGTGACTTACCTGTAGTACCACAGGTTTTAGAGCACACCTCCAATAATATATTCTACAAGGAATCTATACCTATTATATATAGACTATTTATAGTGATACGTCAATGAGTGGCCACATTGCATGTGATTAATGAAGTGCATGCCATCACCATTTGTCTCTGACTACACAATAATACGCAGATCACATTGCATACAGATGGTAACACTGGTGTGGCTTCAGCCCAGTGGTGCAGCTACTTGGCCCATAGGGCCTGCGACTGTGGGGGGGTGTGTGGCTTCCTAATTCTCCATGATCAGCTGTTTTTGCGAGTTGGGCATAACTGATTTAACAGTTGTACATTGATATCAGTTCTCTTTTTTAAATTGTACAACAATTTCCATTTATTACATTTTACAGCTATAAAAAAGTTTAACTATCTGGTTTTACTGTATTTTATACACAAATGTTTATTTCAATTATGAATTTCACTGATTGCTACCTTGTCAGTACAGTGACACCAAAGAATCAAATCTAATCTAATCTGAAAATAAACAATTCAGACTATTTGCCTTGTCCTCTAGCAAAGTCAAAATGGCATCCAATACACAGTAAAACCTGGGTACACACAGTAAAGATTTTTGAAAGATGACAGACAGCATCTGTCATTCAAAGATCAGGGAACACACAGTCCCAAGCGTTCTCCCCATGCACAGCATAGGGAGAACATTTGGGACTGTGTTTCACGAACAACCGAGGACTAACCCCCTATAGGGTGACTACTGCAGCCAAGGAAAATTTTAGATCTTTCCCAAACAACCGCGAGGCTGACCCGAACGTTCGCCAGCCACGCGCTTATTTGGGAAAGAAAGCCTTTATTGCTTTATCCCTAGTGTGTGTACCTAGCTTAAATCTGGGCACACACTCTACAAATCTTTTCAATCTTTTAAATTCTGTCTATAATTTTTTAAAGATCCCCCTACACACAGTTCCAGGCATTCTCCCTGTGTAAATCATAGGGAGAATGTTCAGGGTTGCACCTCTACTATATAAACCTCAATAAAGTTCAAAACTTGTATGTCTGTTTGTATATTTGTATGTGCTCACCTCACAGCCATGCCTGAATCTACCCACATAATGGCGATGCCCTCTGGAGTGGCCGATGCCCATGAAGCCCAATTTGAACAACAAAATGTCACTTGGAGAGTGTGATGCCCTGCTTCAGTGACTCAGATGAAGGGCCTGGGCTCTATGCGCTGCTCAACAACACAGACAAAGCGTCCGTACGTCACCTGAACGTAACAAATACTATACCCACATGTGTACATGGGCAACACTGGTTAAAAATGATAGTTTCCTATACTGCCCTATAAGATCAGCCCTTTATTGGTAATGTGTGTACCCAGCTTAAGGGTTGGTAACTACAACTGATATTTTGGGCCGAGTGGTGTGATTTTCCAACATGTCCAATCATTCTAACCAATCATTTTTTCCTAAAAAAATATGTCTGATAATGTTCAAAAGTCATGGCCTATCCCTTCCTGGTTTTACTTAAATACTGGGCCATGCGGTAGAGTAGGCCTAAGGTGACTTCTCAAAGTCATACCTCACATAATCTTATAATAGGAACATGTGTGTTTGTGTCTTTATGTACACTTTGCTGTAATAGTCAGAGGGTAATGGGTCACTAAAGGCAAATAAAAAAAGCAAATCATGGGAAAAACTATACAACGTTACTATTTAATAGAATCCTTAGCAACTTTTCTCTAAAAACTGTTTGTTTCCTTTGCTTAAACTTCAGTTTCCCGACCTCAGTCCCTTTTATAAAGGATTCATTAAAACAGTACATTAACACGGACTAATCACATTAACAATGTTGGTAAGAATGTCGATTTTTTCTCTATAATATTGCAAAAATCCATGGATTCCTCTCTCTTCCGACTACTGCTATGCTTATCCATGCTCTCATTCTATCACGTTTGGACTATTGTAACCTTCTGCTAGTTTGGACTATTGTAACTTTCTGCTTCTCATATTTCTCCCCTTCAGTCGATACTTAACTTAACATTTAAATCCCTTCACTCTGCTGCTCCTTCTTATGTTTCTTCTCTTGTGTCCCTATATCTCCCGGCCCATAGCCTCCGCTCATCACAGAATCATCTCTTATACAGACCCCACACTCACACCTCCTCCTCTCGCCTTAAATCTTTTTCTCTTGTAGCTCCTATCCTCTGGAATTCTATTTTTCCCTCTCTTTGTCAAGAAACCTCAAGAAACAAGTTCAAATCTAACTTCTCATCCTATCTCTCTGAGCACAGCACAGCATAGGATTGTAAAATTGACACTGCATCAGTTATTACTATGGCATTTCTACCCTTTCCTATGTATCTGTATGTAACCCACCTAATTAGATTGTAAGCTCTATGGGGCAGGGACCTCTTTCCTCATGTTACATGTTTCAAGCACTTATAAGCACTTATTTCATATTTATGTATTTATTTATTGTCCCCCTTTAACTTTTTAAATATTCTAATATTGTACAGCGTAGTGTCCCCAAGTGGTGCTATATAAAGAAACATATACATACATACTTTCCCCATAATAACTAAATTTACTGTGGTGTCATTATTTTGTTATTTATAGTATAGTGTTTAAATAAAGACATACGTCCATCCAGTTCAACCTGCTCAGTAATACCCACATTTCCTACATAACTGTTGATCCAGAGGAAGGCAAAAAAACCCACACAAATGTGGAGGTAATCTAATAATACACAAGTATTAAAGAAATAAGTGTTGATAAAAGTGCTACAAAGGTGGGTACACCCACAGGGACTTTTTGTCCTGACCGAGCGTTTGCTACTATCGAGTGCTTGACCATGACAAACGATACTCTACTAGCGAGGTGCTTGACCGTTTGTTTCAATAAATTGCTGTAACATGTCCAGAGTAATGCACCATTGTTGAAAGTTTTGCTAAAAATGTTTAGCTAAATTTGGGATGCGTTAGAGATGATATTGTACCAGTGATGTCCATTACAATATAAAGACAAGTGATATATTAATAATTAATAATAATTATTATTATTCATAATATTCATATATATATATATGAATATAGGTCTGGAACAATTCAAATTCTATTTATAGGTAAAGTAGGTCTGAAGGCCTACTCGTTTCAGCCTGAATGTTGGGCCTTCTTCAGGGTCCCTGAAGACGGCCCAACATTCGGGCATAATGGCCCAACATTCGGGCATGATGGCCCAACATTCGGGCGTGAGCCCAACATCGGCTGAAATGTGTAGGCCTTCAGACCTACTTTACCTAATTAATAGAATGTTCCAGACCTTGGAGTGCTCTGTATCTCCTGGATTATTTGTTACTTTACGGACAGTACCCAGGCACGTATGATAGGACGGAGTGCGGGGGACTTTGCTGTATATATATATATATATATATATATAATATATTTGACAGCAGCATATGCTTCCGGAGACATCTAGTATATATTTATAGGAAAAGGTGTTTAGACAAATGGATCATTGGGGAGGGGCTAATGAAATATTTCCTATGAATGGGGTTTTTTCATTCTTCTGGTGTGTGAGCAATGTGAAGACCAATCAGACATTTAACCAAAGGTTAAAATGGTTGTCATCATATTTATCAACTTATAAATCCGATGCCACTTCAACCTATAAAAATTGCCAACGTGCCTCCAGTTAATTAGCTGCTTTATAGACTTCATCCCACACATCAAAGTCATTAGGCAAGGCACATATTTCTTACAAATAGTCAAACAAGACTTGACAATACAAGTGCGACATTTGTCCTCATAATACTGTTTTTTGAGCTGTCATTTAGAGGGCATCTATACTGGAAAAATATATTTTTTTAAAAATTGACCATTACTGGAAACTATAATTCTTCCCAACTATCACTGTACCATTTATTGTTGATCTGCCGTCTATTTCTTTTGAGCTAAACCATCTTACATTTCAGCTGTCAATCAAAGGCCTTATTATAATATACTCTCTTCTGGTGTGTGCATTTTGCTGCAACTGCAATGTTGACATTGATATGTATGAATTGCATGATGGGCAATTCCCTCTTCCAATTCTGCCTCATTGTGATTACTGAGCAAGCTTGTGGTAAGATGGTAAGATGTAAGGAGGTGTTGGTTAAGGGCATCCAAGCACACACAAACACCTTAGAAAAGGGCTACTTACATGTAGTAATTTAAAGATTAAAGTTGCCTTTTAAAGCATTTGGGCACATGAATCTCAGCTTCAGCCTGTGCTAGATAAAAAAAATATTTATCATTTTGCTGACAAAGACAAAGTAAAGTAATGGAAAAAGGGCAAGTGTCTTGTAAAATGTGAAAAATAGGCAAATGCGTAACTACTATATACTATACATATTAACGATATATGCATAACTATACATATTTAATAACCTGTGGTATCAGAAACCACGGCCTTACATTTACAGATTATCGCAATTCCATGGTACACTCAATCGCAATCATAACTGTATGGATCCTACATTACGATAAAGGTAACAGTGCTACAGTGCCATTATTAATATGCCCCTAAGCACCATCGCAGACATTAACTGCAATGTATATGCATTGTGAGAGTATGGAATCCAGATAAATTGTAGGAGATCATGATCAGTAAACCGTCCCCTGCTGATGCAAACATGGCAGTGTCGATATACTATTCCCATGTGAACTTTGACTGGATTTTTGTACCTGTTTACAGTGTGTCTTGTGTATCTCTACACAAATCCTGCAAACATTCAATTGAATGGAACTTTCCCCAACCCAGCAAACGCAATACTGTCTGTCCTGCTTGCACGTTATTATTTATAAATTAAGTTTAATAATCCAGTCCTCTGTTTTCAAGGTAAAGCTATACTTCCAAATACTAATAATCTAAGGACAAAATATCTGAACTGAGGCAGCAGTTTCTCAAGGTTTGAACTTATTAATTCTCCGAGTAATCATTTGTTCTGTGCTAACCAAAACCTTGAGCAGAAACAATCCCCAACCAGAAAAGTCATGGGAGAAAAACAAGGCCAAACATCTGCTGCTTTACATATCCCGTTATCTGTGATGTCACGTTTGCCAAGGTTTTCCAGTCATCAAAATATTTGAATCCCAATTGTGATAAATGGATTACGTATATAGTCATTTGTATAGACATAACAGTAGTTTTCTCAACAAAGTTCAGTCTAAAATACATTTTCCTGACCTATAGCTGATGTATTATTTGCCCTTTGAATTTATTTATAATTAAGGATGTCCCTAATTGAATTAAGTAATACCTTTTCATCAAATATGCCCTGTGGTTACATTTTCTCTAGGACAGGAAGTTATATATAATATATAATATTATAACAAATAAAATTGGAAGAAAGAAAAATGAAATAAAATACCATATATACTTGAGTATAAGTCGACCCGAGTATAAGTCGAAGTATATATTTTTACCTCAAAAAGTATGAAAACATGATGAAATTATGACCACTACTGCCTTCTAATACTGTATTTAGTTGCCCTTTAAATGACACAGTCCCATACAGCAAAACCAAATCCAGTATGGGTATTACTGTATGGGAACTCTCACATGCTTTAGTAGCTGGGAGTTGTAGTTTCCAAACACCTGCAGTGCCAGGGAATAAGGCTTTTTTTATCCCCCCCCTCAGAGCCCCCCCCCAGTTCAGTGAGGTAAGTAAGAGAGAAGTACTTGGCACTGCCCTACTTAGTGATGTCACTAAGAAAAAATACATACATACATACAGGCGCCAGTGCAGAGTGCCAGCCAGATCCCTGGATTCAAATGTGAGTTACCCTACATACAGAGCGAGCGGCATGCGGATTGGGGGGAAAAAATTTACAATACTTACTGTATAAGTATAGTATAAGCCAAGGTTGGGTTTTCGGCTAATTTTAAAGACTGAAAACCTTGGTTTATACCCGAGTATATACAGTACTAATAAATACATTCATCCTCATTAAAATGCTTGCGGGGGATGTATAAAAGTTCTTATCATATAAATGGTGCTAATTTTGCCCCAACCAATCAGATGTTAGCTTACAATGGTAAATAATATGAAATTGGTTGGGGGCAAAATTAGCACCATTTTTAATGATAAGAACTTTTTTCTTGAAGCCTTAAAACAGTTTCCTGTCCAAGCAGCTCACAATTTACACATGGTTATTGCCCCCCCCCAAGGGGCAGTGTTCACTGCTTAGATTATTATTGCTGTTAAACTCTCTTAAAACTAGCCCTGGTCTAACGCACACCACAAGGCCCACAATCGAGTGGCTAATGAACTAACGTGTGCCCATTCTGATAGGACATGTTGGTAGTCCGACCTGGCAGATCTGACACAGCCACACACGTGCAATTGTCATGCAAAATGGCCCTAAATCATCTGCTTGTTTGTCAGTGTGACATGTTTAAAAGTATGTACAAGCCCCAAGGCGTAAACCCTGGAGAGTTAATCACGGTAGCACATATTGTTCTACTCTGACTTGTTCATTTGCTTTCTCCGTGGGGAAAGCACACAGCTTTTCATTAACTTGCAGGTACAATATCTTATCCATTTGCTTTATTTGCTAAAGGGCAAGTTGAGAGGATTAAACTGTAAGTCCATTTTCACAAGTTATTGTTCTTTTGGCAGGTTGCAGTGCTGGTTGTGCCATTTATTATGTAGGATAAAAAGCAGTAACAAGAGTGACAGATATTTTATGCCTAATAACAGAGCAGATGGCAACTAGTGCAACTAAGGAAACGCAGAGTGCAACTATGACACGTATACCATTGTTCTCGTCCTGGATGTTTTATTTGCATGCATAGTAGAGCAGAGCACAAGCATTGGCAATAGTCTCACAGCTACTGCAAGGTCTGTGTTTATAAACAGAGCCTATGTAGACTTCTAAAGATTTGGCACTAGAGTAAAGAAGGCTATACACATATGATTACGTGTTCCATTGGAATCTGTTATTAACATGCAATGGTAACCGCATATCTGGCCTATGTGGTTGAAAAGCCTTTCAACCCCGTCAAGGTAACCCCAGCCTTCAAGGTCCTAATTCTAACCTTTTTTTGCTTAATTATGCAAAATTTTCATTCCTCACCTTGAGCACTGGATCATTTAAAGCTTACAGACTGGGGTTCCTTGACTTGGTTGGAAGGCTTTTCATTCATGTGATCACAGTAATGTATATTAAAACCCCTTTGTTTATAAAGTATGCCAGTGTGCAGATAATGATATTGTATGGGGCCTAGAATGCATTGATTATCTTTTCTATGTTTGTATAATGTTGACCAGATCATTAGCACTTCCATTAAATGTAGTTGTAAATTAACCTTATTGGAGTGCTTCCACAATCCTTGTATTGTGTGTATTTATTAGGATATTGTCAACTTCCATGTGGTAATAGCACCCCCAGCTCTTTAATGGGAGGTCCTATGCCTTTAATATAAAACACTGGATGGACGGCCTCTTCCCTCATTTTAAAAAGTCAAAGGGTTGGGGTGAAGTGAGAAAGCCTGTTATGGATCCAGTGCACAACTATGAGAAATGCAAAAGTTTGCTAATCGTAATTGAAGTAAAAAAGGTTAGAAGTTAGGACCTTCCAACTGGGGTTACCTGGACATTGTTATAAGGCTTTTCATTCATGTGATCAACGTAATGTATACTAAAACCCCTTTGATGCCAGTGTGCAGATTATATATTATTGTATTGGGCCTAGGAATGTTCCATTGATTATATTTTCTTTGTTTCCTTATATTTTCTCTCTAGTGTCCCTATATGTTCCCGCCCTTACCCTTGATCATCACAGAACCATCTTCTGTACATACCCCGTACTTATACTTGCTTCATCTTGCCTTAAACCTTTCTTTCTGTGGCTGACATCCTATTCTGGAATCTATTCCCCTTGCTCTTTGCCAAAAACCCAATCAGCAGGTTTGAATCTAGCCTTACATCCGAACTGGTAATCAGCCCAGTTTATGATTGTTTTATTTGCACTGCATAAGTTTTCACTAGTGCACTACCCTTTTCTTGCCATTACCCATCTGCTGGAAGACAGTTCCACAGTTCTCACTGTAAAGAAACCTTTCCTAACCTTAAAGGGTATGTCCACCATGATTTTAAAGGGCATGTCCACCCCCAAAACTATAATCCCCCCAACTACTGGCCCCACCATGTAGTGTAGTTTAATCCTTACCTCACTCCCAGCTCCATAGGTTTCTCCTGTAAACCCCCCCCCCCAAGTCTCAAACTAACCACCAGGAGATGCAGGGTCTCTGCTCTATCTAGCCTCCGGTAGATATTTGCCATCCACTGCAGCCCTTCTCCCCCTCCCTCCCCCTCCCTCTCCCCCCTCTCCCTCCTCTCCCTCCCGTTCTACTATCCCTCCCTCCCCTAGCGTTAAACCCCCTTAATATGCTGCTCCCCCATGTCCCCCAGCCCCAACCGCATGGTTTTTTTTTCAAAAAGCTCCCCAAACTCTTACTTACCTCTCCCTTTCCTCCTCGCTGCACTGAATGACCGCAGCCGCGTCCGTGATTGGCTGCCGCTCACCAATCACAGACGCGACTGCCGGTCCCGCCCCTCTGCTTGCTTCTCGCAGCAGAGGGCCGGCAGTGCGGCGGAGGATCGAGGGGAGGTAAGTAAGAGTTTGGGGAGCTTTTTGAAAAAAACAAACATGCGGTTGGGGCTGGGGGACATGGGGGAGCAGAATATTAAAGTGTGTTTTAGGGTGGACATACCCTTTAAACTTTTATGTTTCCAGTTTAACTGAAGGACAGGGGTAAATGCGATATGTCTTACCTCCTGTCCTTCAGAAAACTTACAGGAGAGCAGAAGAAACTTACCGTGTATCGCTCCAGTGTCTAACAGCCTCAGCTACCCTGACATTCCCCAACGATCCACAGTCCTTTGCATTGTGTGGCGCGTGTGCTGTCAGTGAAGCCGGTGCTGGAGTGATACACGGTAAGTTTCTTCTGCTCTCCTGTAGTTTTACTGAGGACGGAGGTAAGACTATCGCATTTACCTCCTGTCCTTCAGTTAAACTGGAAACATATAAGTTTAAAATCACGGTGGCACATACCCTTTAATATGAAACTTATTTCTTCCAACCTTAAAGGATGACCACGTGTCCTCTGATATGACCTATTAGTGAATAATGCCCATTATTTGTATAAAGTGATCATACCCCATGCAAACTTCGCTTCTCCAATGTAAACAGCCCTAAACTTGTCTGCAAAGTCAAGCCCCTTCATTCCCTTTATTATATTAGTTGCCCTTCTCAAGATGTCCAAGATGCACCGAATATCCAATAGCCTTACCAGTGCCTTGTAAGAGGGAGAATGATGTTTTTTCTGCTCTTTATACAAGACAATATTTTGCTAGCTCTAGCCGTTGCTACAATCTTGTTTGCTACAGCTAAGTCTGTTCTCTACCAAACCCCCAATCTTTTTTCATTAGAGATTCACTTAACACAGAGTTATTTATGATTTTTTTTCCAGATCAACAGTCCTCAGTTTATACATTAGTCACCTATGTGGCACAGTACAAAAGCTTTAGCAAAATCCAGGCACAGTATACTACACCCTGCTGTGCCTGAATCTAAATTCTTACTCACTTCTTTATAAAAACCAAGTAATTTTTCTGGCACGATCTAATCGATGCTGACATACTACCAATATGATCAGTTCTGAACAAAAAGTCAAGGATATGATCCCGTAACCAAGTTTTTTGAATATTGTTATTACACTGGCTTTTTTCCAATCCCCAGACAAAAGTAAATCTAAACGATAAGAGACGGTGATCTAGATGCAACTGACTAAGCTCTTCTAAGATCCGAAGATGTATTTTATCCGTTCCTGGGCTTTATTGATATTAACTTTGTGATTGTTTCCATACCATATCCTCTGTCAGTGACTATTCCTCATTTATACCCTTGATATTATTACAGTCCCTACTATAAGGACTAGGATTCTCTATAGTGAAAACCAATAGGGAAATAAAAGGTTTAGCACATTAGCCTTTTTGGCATCCTTTATAACCATCTTAACCCCCATTATTTAATTGTCCCATTGTCAGTCCTCTACTTTTTACTATTGATTACTTAAAAAACATTTTGGGATTGGCCTTACTTTGTTCTGATATCCGTATTTCATTTTCTATTTTAGCTAGTTTAATTGCTTTCTTGCACTCTATTACAGCTTTTATCTGTAAGCCTGTTGCCTTCCCTCTGATTTTAAAATTAAGCCAGACAGGAGTTGACCTAATTTTTTTTACACTTGTTACCTAAAGGTATAAATTTAGAAATGTAATAGTTTAATACTACTTTAAAAGCAGTCAACTTCTGCTAAATATCTTTACCTAGGCACAAATCCCACAAGTCTTTGAGCGCAGTGATTATTTTAACAACATAAAATTATCTTTCTAAAGTTTAAAGTTTTTGTTAACCCAGTGCACTTTTATTTTTTGCAACATATTAAAGGGCAACCAAAGCCACAGAACAACACTGAACCAGAAGGCAGAACACCTTGAATATAACCAGTAATCTGTGTCTTACCCTCATTTTGATACAGGCTCTGGAAATTTACCTAAATAACATATGGTTTTTGCTTTACTTCTCAGCATTCTAGTATCACACAGTTTGGTCAACGACCATTATGTTTCTGCACATGCTCAGTCCTTAGCTATGGCACAAACTTGTTACAGTTGGTCACATCCACTAATAATCTCTACCCAATCCTTTTACAGGACAGATAACGCAAGAAAGCATGTTACTGAGGTCAGGAGGTGTGGTCTAACATGCACATACACACAGATACTTCATACAGTTCTTAACAGGCTTTGATTTACTTTACAGAGTTTACTAAAGTGGCATTTTATAGTTTATTGGTTGTTTTTAGGGGGTTGTGTTCAGATTCTGAGATAAAAATTGGGTTTAGTTCTCCTTTAAAGACACTATATCATGATCACTATTTCCTAACCTTCCTTTACCCTCATCTCTAAATGAGATCACCAAATATCACCAGATCCACAGTGCATCCTGTCTAAGGAACTTCTACACTGTGATAGAAAATGCTCATATAGAAAATGTAAGAACTTGATACCTTTTGAGGTGCTGGCAGTTCCCTTATTCCATCTATGTCAGGCTAATTGAAATTCCCTATAACAGACATGCCCCATACCAGCAGAATTCGGCAACTGCATGTGGAGATTTATTCCACTCCTCATTGGCTTGTGGCGGCTATAACATACCCCAACAATTCATTTTTCTTGCTTCCTGACACAGCTCCACCCTTATCTTTTATACGGTCATATATCTCATCTTTAAATTTGCTTCAATTCTTGTTGAACATACTCTCCTCATTTCTTATTAAAGCTATCATGTCTAAATAGGAGTATCCTTCAATATTTACTGTCCAGTCAGTGAATCATTTAGCCATGTTTTCTGCTATAAACAATCACATCATACCCTTTCCACTAAAGCTATTAGTTCTAGTTCCCCAGTTTTTCCAGACAGACTTCTTCATTTGTAAACATACATTTTAGATGATCAATTTATTAAATCCATACTTGGATGTACTTGTCTCCTTAACCTCTATGCTCCCCATCCCCCATCACCTCCCTCCATTATCTTATTAGCCCCCTGATCCCCAACTCCTCTATCTACATCTTTGTAGTACACACCCTCTCCCCCCCATACCTAGATTAAAATCTCCTCCAACTCCCTAGCCATCGTCTCCCCCAAACATCTGCACCATGATAATTGAGGTGCAATCCATCGCTAGTCAAGAGCCTGTAGCCAAGAAAAAAGTCAGCCCAGTTCTCTAAAAACCCAAACCCCACTCATTACACCACCCTCAGTTACTCTTAATACTCCTAAGCTCTCCCGTTGCCTCCCTATTGTAGGACGTGACTGTGTTAGTATTTCTGAAAGCACTACCCTTGAGGTATTGGAACCAATGTGAAGCAAACCGCCGTCACCCCCAGCCCCACCCAAAAATCGATCAATTAAGCTTCATACACAGTATGAACTGGGTGACAAGACCCGTACACCCTTGTATGCATGGGACGGGGCTCATATCCCATATATTTGCCTGCGTATCTTTCACAAGCCCCGACTGAACAGATATTTTGGCCAACAATATAGTGACACATTATCATCCGAAACCCTGTGCATACACATCATGCATCTTGGGTTGGCATCTGCAATCGTACGTGTGTATGAACCTTTAGATTGTAAGCTCTATGGGGTAGGGACCTCCTTTCCTATTGAGCTCTAGTACTTATATTTTTTATATAATTTATATAATTATGTACTGAACTATTTATGTATTTGTGTCCCCCCCCCATATGACTTTCTTGTATTTTGTTATTTTACACGTGCTGCACTCCCGAAGTGTGGCTATATAATAAACTATACATACATTTGTTTCTTAGTATCAATAAAAAAACTGACTTAGGAATCTAGCACATTGATGTAGCCAATCAGCAGGCTTCTTAAAGTTTTGCTTGCTTATAGATAGGGAACTATGAAAATGTCATCGATCATGTGAGCAATGATGGTTGTCACATCCCGTGGGAACCACACTTCCGCTTACTTGATTAAGTTTGTATCATTCTTACTATAAGCACTGTTTGCTTGGTTTTGTATGAGATATTTTCTATCTTTTCTATATTATCTATGGCACGATGATATTTTGTGGGTTTTTTATATTAACAATTGGTATTTAGTTCATGAAAGAACAAAAACATTTTTCAATGGTATAATCAGAATTAATCTCTAGTATTTTAAGGAATGTTTGAAACATAGCACCGAAAGATGTTTTAGATTGTTCTGGGTCACAGATGTGTGTATTTTATTCTCTACAGCGTTACATCTTCCGTAGTGCTTAACATTATATAAATCCTCACATCAGGCCCGCCCAAAAGCTTATAATCTAGTCACTTATTTTACACATACAACCTATCAGTATGTGTTTTTGATTGTGGGAAACCGATACCCATTTTGCAGATTTGTGTCCGAGGGAGGATTCAAATCCAGGACTTCTAACGCTGGAAGGCATCAGTGCTAACCGCTAAGCCACTATTTATCAAAAAAACTGTTGGAGTAAGATATAGTGCTTTGCTAGCCCTAGTAGCCCTTGGTATTTTTAAACAGGGTTGCTAAGATGTCCTAATTTAGGCAGAACTGTCCTAGAGTGAAAGCTCCAGTCCAGTCCATTCACGATAGAAGAAGGTATGGGCAATTTTTTGTCCCCTAGATGGTAAGGTTATTCACTACCCCCTCTTTACTCCACCTCCCCTTCCCCATCCTCCCTACCCTTCATTTATTTGCCTCTTTCCCTGTCCTGACCTATACTGCCAAAGTCTGACAAACCCTACTTTACAACCTCATTGTAAGTGACAGAACTGTGTAAAATAAGGCAATGGTGCTATTCCTTATGGTATTTAGGACAGGATTGTGCCTCATGAGTTATAAACTAAACCCACTGGGTGAGAGGTTTATAAGGAGCTTATGCTTGTCTGAACATGGCTGAAAATTATGAACGATCATGCAGACTTCTATGGACTGATCTAAGTAGCTATAATCGCCTTAACTGATGATTTTTCATCCCACTAACAGAGCAGCCAATTTGATTGGCATATGTTGAATCTGTTCATTGGGTCCTTTTTTCCCATGAATCACTGACCTGTTATTAATGAATTTATTAGAGAATATTTTAGACAAATAATGTCAAGTACAGCACCCGTGACCAATTGAGATAACTGGTAAAACCAGGTATAACTGAAGTCTGAACTGTGGCCAACATTACCAGCCTCGTTCATTAATATAAAGGTGCAACCTGTTAACACTGCTGTTTGCTTAGAACAGATCTTTTTGTGGGTGAAAGGTGCTGTTTAAATTACATCAGATAACTTGCATCTCATTCAGAGATATCACAACAGGTTTGCAATCTAACCTTTGGGCTAATTGGCCCCATGCCATCACTATGCCTCTTTCCATGACAATGGTCCATGATGTACACAGTTATCCAAGAAACTCATAATGATGACAGCTACAAAATCTGGATAGAAGAACAACAGAGTCAAGCTTGTACACACGTGCGATCGCGGGTCCCGACGTTCTGAACATTCGTTTCGGCCGATAATCGGCCCCTGTAGGGCACTTTATCGGCCGAAATGGCCGGTCATTTGGAGATCCGCCGGTGGGTCAGGGATTGTTGCCCATACACGGACTGATTATCAGCCGAAACGAACATCGTACACATTGTGCATCGCAGTTGGACCCGTGATCGCATGTGTGTACGACCTTCAGTCATGGTCACTAAAGCACAGCTGATATTTTGGTTGGCCCAAAATATCTGCCCTTGTGTAACCTTGTGCTGTGTACATACCAATGTACACGGCTAGACCTCATGTACACACGCCTTCATATATGTTCTGTTATGTATACCATTAACTAATATTTATCAATAGCTATTCGCTTTACGATTCATTAAAATTACTCTTTTCCTTGATTATATGAAATGATAAACACTTATAACACACAGGCAGTGTATACAAATATCCAGTAAATAACTATTTTTCATAGACTGTAATTTCTAAAATAAAACCCTATTTCTTTAGTGTTAAATATGGAATTTTATAAAAATTAAGGCAGATCCTGCAGAATTAGGAAAAATTACCAAGGTGCCATATATATAGATAATTATATATATTATATAATAATTCATACATAGAATAATTTCTATATACAGCACATGAAACATTTTCAGGGCTTTGTTGGCCCATCAAAATATTTGAATTATTTCTATTTTATGAAGTTCTCAGAAATACTTCATGTTGCACAACGCCTGTTTCTGTCCTAAAGACACCGTCCGATTGATTGGTCGCATTCTCCTCTAAATTTAAATAGATATCCACATTAGTCATTCAATTGCTGGTGTCTCTGTGACTCACAGAAGGGATTGGTTAAAGGGACCTCACAGAAGGTAACTAAGATGACAAAGGTTGCACTTACAACCTGGCCAGGGAGTTTAATCATCTACTTTTTTCAAACATTTAAAACTTTCAGGGTGGGATCAGAATGCTGGTACTACTATAGATGCCATAGATGATTAGTTAGAGCTCCATTATCTAAAAACAAAGAAACTGCATTGAGTCAACAAAGAAGATTCACTTTGGTAACCTGGGGGCTGTAACTTTGGTAACACCAATAAAAAGTCTGCAATATGTTCGGTTTATGTTGTTTCTGAATGTGAACAGGTGAAATTTTCTCTGCGTAACTCGCATTGGAGCAGTTGGAGTGAATTGTAGGAATGTATTGACAATGGTGAAAAACACCCATAGAAATTACAGGTTTTCTGAAATTTTTAATTTTAAAAATCTTTTCAATGTTTAGGGGAATATAAGGATTTAATAATGTTCTTCCATTTACTTGGCTGCTAATTCCACCTTCAGATTAGAAAGACCAATAGCCAATGTGAACCAGTCTTCCTACTGGTCAAGAGTCATGTATGTATCAATAAATGAGACAGACCGTGGAGGAAGGAGGCCACAGTTTTATTAATCCAAAAACACAATGTGCCAGCAGCTGCACCAATGGCACCAAATAGCTTAAATCTACCCAGGATAGTTCAGACATTGATGGATCTTCATAAATTTTCCAACTGGTCCAATAAGCTAATGCTCATAGACTGACCAATATCGCCAGGCTGTCCACCAAGCAGAAGGTCCTACATGGGCCGTTTTTTTTTTTTGATCAATTGAACAAACCTAGCTTTAGACTTCATACAATCACACAAAAGCTGTCCTTAAAGGATGTTTTTACACAGTTTTAAAAATAATGTATGTTTGCATTCAACAAGAGCAGTAAACATTCGCACGAATGAACAACCGGCTCGATCTTTTTTGGGATTGACTTAGGCGTGGCACTAGGTTATAAATCACTATACTGCTATCAGCGACTTTGATCGTTTCAAAACATCTGCCGACCATCAATCTGTGTATGGCAACACACGTTCCTACCCACCACCTACTAATAAAAGAACCCAGGGGGAGGATCCAGTGGGATGCATATCTTCCCATTGGACTATCTTGGACAGGGTCAGGAGCTACAATGGTTCAAAGGTTCAAGCTATTAAACGTAAACCCAGGGATGGGGGCCTAATGGCACTCACTACTGCGTAGTGTTATGAAGGGCTCCTTTAAAGCGTTGCTATAACAAAGAGATATTATACACAAAAGCTTCTGATACAATTTGTTAAAGTCATACTATTCTTTATTTGTGACAGCAATGGGCAAATTCTATTGAACATCCTTTGCCCTTTTTTGGTGGGATCATTAAAATTATTTTTTTAACTACTGGCAGGACAGGTTGCCAATGCACAACCAACACATTGAGGACTGCAACACCTTCTGCTTTGTTTTCCAGCCTTACAAATGCGTAGTATCTTTTAATGATCCTAGTCAAGTCAAACCAAAAATTCTTCAGATTGGGACAGCCTAAAGCAAACACGAAGTTAAAGTGTTCGCAGTGCAAGCAATGAAACACTATGCCTAATTAAAGCTGCAGAAGTAGTAAACATCTAACCCCTCTAACCCTGACTGTAAAATGCTGTTAGAGCTGACACAGCAAACAATAATGTTCTGTCTACAAGCAATCTGTTCCAATACATAGTGTAAATGGATTGTTTCTAGGAAGGCTTGTGTCCTTGTCCAACAGTCTAAACTATTAACTCTCAAAAACACAGCACAGGGAGGCCTTGTGGACCTGCAAATCTATGTCTGCCTGCATGTTAGATTTTAGAAAGGAACATGGGCAAAACAGGTTTTACCACAGAATAATACAATATATTGTTATTATCTCGACACTACTCTTAAGGTTCGTACACATGCTCAATTTCCGAGCGAGCAACACTCAACAAACGGCCATTTTGGCCGAGAATCATCCGTGTGTGCGATGGGTCAGGGGTCGTTCATTGATCCGCCTAGCCGCAATGCCGTTCGTCGCGTGTAGCGCTTGCCGTCAGGGGTCATTGCTCGCTTGGAAATTGAGCGATGTACGAACTTTAAGTGAGTAACAGAAAAGAAAATTGAAATGCGTTTTATGAGCATCTATATTGTTATAATTATTATTATTCTCATGACAACAACAAGAGCTCTGGTGTGAAAGTCTGGGGGGGGACAAAGTATAATGTGATGTACAAAAAGGACCTAAACTGTCCGAAACAGTGCGTGGTGTCCACAATAAATGCACGTTTGTTTATAGCAATACCTGTGGGGTTGTCTGAGTTTTTGGTTGCTCTATACTACACACTTTTTTTTGAATTTATGTCCAACAGACATCTGGGCAACCAAAGTCTATAGGAGATGTGGTGAGCTGAATTGCATTCAGGATTAGTGGGAGACCTTTATGCATACTAGATGTTTGGTAGGTGTGAAGAAGAGCTCAATGGGGGTTTAGGAAGACAAAGAGAACTCACAGCACCAATAACAGGTCCTGTTTATTATGGGTGTTAATGTCAAAGGACCACGGGTCACCACACATAATATACACATGGGACCCCTGAGAGTTGCTAAGTTCCTCAAAAGATAGTGACTTTCTGATCACACTCCTGAGGAACCTGTTAAAATATAGATATCTGTTTGGTTGATCAATCTTATATTTTTATGAAGTATGTCCATCATGCTGGTGACCGAGAAAGATATATGAAAATTGTTTCATGGGTTCACAAGGATAAAAGGTTGAGAATCACTGATCGTATGCTAGCTGGGCTGTGCTGCCTTTGTCACCAATCCTGGTGAATAGCTCCCCCATGTTTTTGGATTTCTCAAATACATTCAATACTTTAAATGTATTCTACTGAGATAAAAGCTCAGTTCAAGCCATGGTCATAAGTATAATGGACAAGGAAAGGACAAAGTCTCCTGTACATCCCAAGAACATTTAGGACCTTTTTTGCGGGTCACTTCTGCACATGTATCATCCAGTGGTAGCCAGTGCAGTCTTTTACATGGAGGAATGTTGGCATCATGGATATTATTAATGCATGTGCTGCCAAAGATTAAAGAAAGGCTGGCACTGTCATTTGAGTCCGTTTGGACTGCAGGCATATGAGTGGGGTCAGGAACAGGATGGAGCTTTTAAATCCTCACCCAGTTACACTCTTGGAATGCCCTAAGCCTAACTTCTGGGGGTAAAGATGGAGATATTGATTGGTGTTTTGTGTGACATCTTATATTTTCCCCCAATGCTATATTGCATTATTGAAAGCCCGACTTTGCCAAACCAACACACTTGCTCACACTGTGAGGTTAAGCCCGGGGAACTGACAGGAGAGACACAAGGCGCAGGATTGCGTTTGGTAAGTATGATATCTGGGCTTGGGGACCAAAAGAGGAGACAGAAGCAAGTACTCCTGTCTCTGTTACAATTATAATTTCGAACAAGAAGGATCTTTTTTTAAGTGAACTCTTCCTTTAAGACTATGCACAATAGAGTGCAAATTCACAGGATTTTATTTACATTCGCAGTGTCCATTGAAATACAGTGCTTTCTCAGGCAAAATTGCATCTTCACATGTTATAATATATACCTGCCTCAGAGTCAGAGCACATAACTAGTACACAGGAAAATGTTGGTCCATTTTTTGAATGCTGAATTCTAAATATGGACCGTTTTGAGTAACCCTTTCTGTTATATATTTAACAAAGTCTTGTTTCCTTTGTCTGTGTGTCTGTACAATAATCAGATTACTGTAAGCTTGACTGCACAGGGCATTGTTGTATGTTTTCTTTAACAAGTCCTACATTTCCTTTGCGTCAGCCCAGACTTGTTACAATGCTTATGTGCACAAGCAAAACCCAGTTAAATCCTACAGTAACCCCTGATACATTGCACAGTTCAAATGGGTTTTTAGCATATTGTGGCTCTTGGTACATTACACTAGTGTCTTAAGCTGGGTACACACAGTACAGATTTCTGAAAGATGACAGACAGGATGGATCTGCAAAATCCTGTCTGCCATCTTTCAAAAGATCTGCATACACACAGTCCCGAGCGTTCTCCTATGAACATCATAGGGAGAACCCTCGGGACTGTGGTTTCCATCAGCCACGCTAGACTCCTCTATAGGGAGTTAGCGTGGCCCGCTAAAATTTTTTTGGTCATTCCCAAATGAGCGTTCGGCCGCCATGATCGTTGATGACGCCGCGCACTTGTTTCGGAAACAAAGTACACACGTAGCGATAAAGCCCCGATACGGTATTGTAGGTATTTTACCCAGCTTAAGGCTCGTAGAAACAAGACAATTTCACCCGCAATCCCAATTAAACACGCAGCCCTGTAATCCCTGCTGAATGGGGTTTCATGTGTTATCGCCTGTGTATTTTATTTATGACTTATACCAATAGTTCGAATAATATGCTGCAGGAACCTAGAATAAAAACAGGCCCGATAAAATGTTTCTCTTTAATGTTAGCCCTGCCCTTTAAATTTAAAGGTAGTGCAGAAAGTAGACATTTTAAGTACTGGACCTATTCATTTCTTTTCACTGAATAACAAATATTGAATGGGATGTCTCCAAAGAGCTTTTACTCTTGCTTTTGCTTGCTTTTTTTTTAATGTCCCTCTATCCGCCTATGGTACAAAATGATGTACCATTTGGGTCATGAAGTGAGGGGCACATGTCAGATCATTTTCACACGGCGAACACTCAGGAGACCATTTCGTTATATATGTTTCTGCTGCCAATGACCCTGTACATGCATCAACGATAGTGGATATGTTGGTTGGTAAAGGTGTTATGTGATGTACGTATTACATGACGTTTAATATCCACACATCTCAAAATGTTTCACAGTGCATTTCATTCAACCTTCCATCACACAGTCTACCGATATCTGCTTTGCGCGCTATGTACAAAAAATGACAATCTGCAGGAGAATCCAGAGCTGATCTAGGAAATCTGAGAATAGTAGTGATTGTTGGTCTTAGAAGATTGTTGAAGGTTTATTTCCTATGAATGTTGCGTGATGGGTTGTTCGTTGGGCAAATTGTGCAAAAATGATCTGACGTATGTATGAAGCATTAGGTTTTGTAGCTTTGCACCTTTTAGAGACCGATGTTTCCCCTTTCAAAGATCTACTACGCCTTGAGCAGGTCTTACACAAGTCAATTGTATGTTCAGTCGCGAAGTGAATGGGAAAGGCGGTTCCAGGATATTGACTGAATGTTGTGCGGATCGTCAGAGGGTAAGTACTATGTATGGCACCTAAAGGCTGGGTACACACAGCCGATATTTCCCCCCAGGTCTTACATGGGTCAATATACTTTGATGGATTATACTATTTAGATCAATAAGTCAAAAAAATTATCTCTAATCCTATCAATCCAACTAATTTCGAGGGAGTATTCTGGTACCCAGATCTGTAGCCAATGACAGGAAGCTTCCACCACCACTGGCTAACACAAGTTAAATATTGGCACTACTAAAGACTGAATATAATATAAAAGCCTAATATTTATCTTAACATTGAAGTTGGATACAAAAAAAATAACCCAAGTTCAAAATCTGATTTCCTAATAATTGGGACCAAAAACAAGGTGACCTTTCCTTTGACTTCCATTTTGGTTAACACCAAAGGAAATATAAAAGAAGAACGTAAATTTTGCATTATACTCTGAAGTCTGAAGCACAATACACAACAACAGAAACTCGCTGTTAATTATTAACTAGTTGTGGCCTGATGCAAACATTCCCAGAAATCATAGCAGCAACTCTCAACCAACTGACTTTTAACTGACATTTTACACATCTGCTGATGTCAGTGGTAATCTCACAAGATGGGATAATGGCCTCCATAGCATGGCAGGGCATGTTTAGGGGGATTCCTGGTGCAGGAATCCCCCTTTCTGTCTGCTCAGTGCAGTCTGCAATTCTGCTTCTCCTGGTGTCCATAGACTGTTACATAGATTGGTACATAGATTGTTACATTGTCAATTGAGCTGTGAGTGAGAAGCAGCATTTGGATGTTCAAAAATTTATCCAGTCTTCCCTTGATTGACAGCCCATAACTATCATATTTGATACAAAACTGTATCAACATTAACCCTGCAGCTGCCTAAGGTGATGCTGAGACTGGATATACATACAGTACTTACTGTACCTACTGCACTGTGATGGAGTAGTGAGCATGAATAGGGACATTAAACGAAATCCTGGAGGTGGGTGTATAGCTGATTGTCAACATTGCATTATATTTATATGTATTATAATGCTTTTCATAAAAAAGTATAAAGGTATAGAGCACTCCAAAGGACTTTATATAATTTGAATTAGTGGCCTGATAATCACTAATTAGAAAGTCCTTTGGGAGTGCTCTATACCTTTATACTTTTGTTTATTGCATTCTGTAGCAGCACCCAGGCTATTTTTATACCTTGGCAGAGAGCCAGTCGTTTGGACGTTATATATATATATAATATATATATATATATGCTGTCAGATCCACCGTCAGTGTCACAGCTCTGACTTTGAAGGACACTGATGGTAATTTAGTGTAAATGTGGTTTCTAAGTAAACAGAACGTTAGGCTGGGTCACCACTGACATTTTTCTGTCCTGACCTTTCGCCACTATAAAGTGGTCGGCCAAGCAAATGTCTCCTATGGCCCACAGCGTTCACTTCCACTGCCAAATCACCTCAGATTTGACCAATTCATGGAAATATCTGTTGGTTTGTGTATACTCAGCCTTAGGAAGTATATACTTTATAACAAAGAAAAGGGAACACGTGTATTGGCCAACTGTGATGATAATCTGGCATTTAGAGAATATATTTTAATATTATTATATCATCCATATATAAATAGAATATATGAATGTATTTGGTCATGAACCTCCTTCTGGGCTGTTCGTCATTTAGGAATCCCCTTGAAAATGGGGTTCTTCAGGCTGGGTAATGTTGTCCAAGCTCTCTTTCTACTGTTGCAGACTTTGTACTCACAAAGGTGCCCATACATTAGTATTTACCTTTGAGCGATCCAAAACATTCCTGGAACCGCCTTTATACGTTCTCTTATGCGACCGCCATACGTTTGCAAATGAATGAGGCCAGACGAGAACTCACAATTGTATTTCGGTCGCAAAGAAGAACGTGAAAGGCAGTTCCAGGAATATTGATGACTGTGGCGGATTGGTCGGAGGGTAAGAATTAATGTATGGGCCCTTAAGGCTATGTTCACATAGACCGATTTTTTGGCCTTATCAACCAGCACAACCGCTATTGCTTCAATTGGGTCAAATATGAGAGGTATTTGTGGTGCTGATGGACTTATATCAGTTGCAAAAACAGATGAACGTTTTAGTCAAGACGGGTGGTAAATTTAACCCGAGCATGCAGTTTTCAATGGACTGAACAATTAGCTGAAATTTCAGCATGGCCAATCTGCTTTTAACAGATATGGCCGAACAGTTTCATTGAGGGTAAATATGGTCCTGTGTGTACCCAGCTGTAAATCACCAAAGTGGCAGAAAGAAGGTTGCCATTGTGTTATTTTATAGCAGCCTTCATCTTGTGTCTGCCATGCGGTAGTGAGAGTAGTGTCATTTTAAAAATGTTATTGACTTCACCATATACTTTATATAGTATAATTTCTTACTGTTGTGTCAACTAAAATCTTACTTTCATAAAATTGTAATGCAGTCATGTAATGTATCTTTATACAACATTGATTATAATCAAATTTGATTAAAATATACACTGTAACAAAAAATACATAAATATGTGTAATTACAGCAAAACATTAAAGGGCAACTCCCCCTCAATAACATCTTTTAGAAGAATGGCCTCAATATGTTGATATATCATAGTTTGTCCTATGAATTCATTACTGTATGCCTGCTATGGCTTCTGGATGCCTCATGGAAACTGAGCAATTTAGAAACCTGTACTGAGTCTGTACTGAGCCTGGCATTCTCAGAAGAGGTGACAGGGATTAACATTCGTCATTGGCTGTGATGTCAACTGTCAAATCCATAACCTGGAAGAACCAGAGACAAAACAGGGGAAATAGACATTGTGCAGGATTTCAGGTTTAGACTTACTGTATATAGTTCAGATTTCAACTATTACCGGTTAGGGTTTTTTGGGGGGGGGGGTGGGGGGGGCTGGGGAGTGATTTACCTTTATGTAAGTTTTCATTTGAGGGCTGGACTTGCCCTTTAAGAACACAAAAGATTTGCATTGCAAAGTGTGCCACAGAATAACTACTGACTACTTAGCTGAGTTATCTCGAAATACACTCAATATGGTGTGTGGGGACTGACGCCCATGCAGGGGTCAGTTTTTTTGTTCATCACACTGGTGATTTGCATTACGTGGAATGTGTTTTTCTGGACCTTTTATAGTTTGCAACCCCCCCAACGTGCTGTCCTGACAATCCCTATAAAGTCCTGTGCCCATGGGTGGGGCATTCCGGTCTGGACATTTGGGGCATGGCCTTAATGTTTGCGCTGTAGCAGTGTTCTGGGGCTGAGCCAATTACATACATTGCTAGGCTCCGCCCTTGTCACGTTGGCTCTTCTGAAAGTTGAGAGGCAGCAGTTGATTGGATTGAAAGCACAGATACTGTAATAAAAGATTTCTGTTACAGTATTAAAGTTGGCTATACATGCTGATTTTTTCTGATCAAATTTTCGATCTGAAATTTCCATCTTGTGCTTTGAAATCTGTGAAGAAGGCTACAGAAACATGGAGTTGATGTTAAATTGTCTGTCTGACCCGATCTTGTGTTTTTTAAATTTCAGGCCATTGTTATCAAATTTGTTGACTGTGCAAAACATGGACATCTTGTACAGTATGTCATGCTTTGGTCATAATGTGCCGTATTTATAAGATTGTTTTTCTTTAATTAATGGTCCACTAAATTATGACTGTGGGTGTTAAGTTAAAGGGAACTGTGGTCCTCCAAACTTGAAAGTTTTAAATAACGCCAGTTTCCTCCTTTAAAATGAGCCATTAACCACCTCCTCTAGCGTGCTCCACAGTCCAAGATTAAAAGAAATTACTGACCAGAAGTTAATGGGTGGAAGACTGACTTGTGACATTCCTATGGCTGCTCCTCCAAGTAGCCGCTGGCGAGATAGCCTCACACTTCAGTGGACAGGACAGAAGACAGAAGTCCCTCCCACTCCCTACTGTGGTGAAGACCCCCACAGAGAAGGTAAGGGCATCTACGTCCCTTTTCTCTCACTGTGTGAAATCAGCTTTCCGGTTGAGTTCTCACTTTATGGGGCTGTAAAGGGAAGGCCAAGGGGGGCCTGCAAATGTGAGGGCCATGGGTCCATGAGTGGGAGGAACAGGGCGCTTGCAGCTAGGGGGCTGCTTTGGGCGAGAAGGAGACACAGGGCAATGAAAATTAAATTTAAATAAAATCAACTTATGGTTCCTCTTAAGTCAGTTTTAGTAGGAAAAAACAATAGTTGGCAGGGATCTTGATGAACTTAAAACCAGAAACCTAAAAGTTTTATGTGACCAACAACTAATCCTTTCTCAAAGAGAGTTTTCTATTATTTGCATTTCTATATCCTTACAAAATGGGGGGGGGCGATTTTTACACCTGACATGGTAAGATTTATAAATAGTTTTTTAATTGTAAATTGACATGTTAGTTAAGTTTTCACCTCTGTGTCAGGCTTAATTAATAAGAGACCAGATCTGCTAATCTTTTCTTTCACTCCAGTAATAAACGCAGCCGCTTTGTTGCCACATCATCAGCTCTATAAAGATTAAACAGTCACGTTGTGGTGTACACATTAGGCCGTGTGTTGGGTGAAGAGAGGCTTAATTTATAGCCGTTGTGTATAATACAAAATCTTGGTTTAAAATAAAAACCGCTGTCACACCTCATAACCCTTCCATAACAAAACCACACGGTTGACCAATCGTTCTTTGTAATGATCCTGGTCAAGCACCAAGCCAGAAGCATCCTTTCTACTTCCTTGAGCTTGGTTTTGCCCTATGCTTGGTGTTTTGGAGAAGAGCCACTATACAATTTGTAAGTGGGATATTCAAAGCCCCAGAACTTGTCCAATCAGCCGATCTTGCAGGTTGTGTTCTATTGCCATTACCACACTGCTAAAATCAGCCTAAACCTTTACTCAGCTTTCCTCTTTCTTAAAGGGGGCATGTCCCACCCATATTTAAAAACTGAAACCACCATACTTTACCCTATTCACATGCTTTTAAAACTTGTCTGCCATTGGCTGTGCTGTTGTGACCCGCTTTAAGGTAAATTCCCGCTTTAAGAGGGGGCATGACCTCTAACGAACAACATCGATCAATCCATTGTACATTGAGCTGTCCTACACAAGGATGAAAGTTGCGTTAAACCCATATCCTCCCTCCAAATGCTTTAGCGTATATAAACAAAACTGACAGAAAGATGCCTCAACCACCCAGTGGAGTGGAGGTAACCCTATAAAAATATCTGCAGCTTGGAAACCCAATAGGAAAAAAATAGGATAGATTGGTAATCGATTTGGAAGCAACTAGATGTCACCACTTATCTTACCCACATTTCTTCTTACTATAAATCAAATGTGAGTTTGTCACTTGGCTAGCTTAGAGGTCCGTGGCACTTCTTAAAAAGTGGACTCCTGGGGGTAGATAAGAATGGATCAACCTAAAGTAACTTAGACTCTTTTTCTCAGTACATAAATGACAAACAGTGCAGGTGTAATAGAGGTTTTATAAAATGGACCAGCAACCCCTTCCGCGTCTTTATAGTGTCAAATATGATCTCTGGCAGCCGTTTCAAGAATTGAAACACAGATTCCATTTATTAGAATAAACCTAGAAACTGGATTTACATTTTCAGTGCACTCCCTGCCATCGTGGATAACTCCTAAAAGTGGGTTCCATTTCTGAGACCACCACCAGAGTTTATACTACACCCGCGTCTTGCAGGAAGGTCTTCACTCTTCTAGAACACTTCAATGCTCCATGCTGCCCTACAAAAGCATTACATTTTGTGCTATTTTTAACAAAGAAAAAAGGCAATTTATAGCTGTATATCTCCTTCTTCACAGAAACGTGGATGGTCCTCCCTCTGCAACCCCTACTATTGATTTATTGACTTGCGCTCAGGCTGTATATCAGGATTGTAATCATTATACTTTTTTCTTTAAATACATAATGTTTAACTAATAATTGTGAACCTATCCTTTTTGGCATTAGTTTAAGAAACAAAGAGGTAAGGGAGCTTTATCTTTGTTCCCCTAAACGCAGTTATTTGTAAAAAGATAAATTGTAATTGTACAACTGGTTGGTAATTAGAAGGTTGTGGCGATAGATAGTTTAAAGCACATAAACTGCAAAATATCAATACCGAGCCTTTATAAATATGCCCCAGAATATGCTAAAAACTTGTATCCCCTGGCAATTTCAATGCAACTGCACTCTCATCACCTTCTTCACTCCTCAACTCTAAAATGAATGCCACATGTTAGAGAAGAGATCGTGAGATAAGGTCCTCCACAGAGCATTAAAACAGCAGCACTTCTTAAAACATAAAAAGCCGGTACTTCACAGTCTCACAGCAATGAAATGTCCAGAAAATGGTGTACAACTGGACCTTATAACATGCAATGGCAGTTTTTAAGGTACCATTTATATGCCAACATTGTAGTCAGAAAAAAGAGAATACCACGCATTTGGTAGATCAGTCATGTTTCTGTGCATTTTGGTTATCACTGCAATGTTTGCTGACAGATTCCAATGGAAGTTGGATTTTAAGCCCCTTTACCAGGACTTAAAGGGGAAGTACAAATACATATGCTTTTCAAAAAAGAGCATATTTTTCTCACCCAATGATCTTAATGCTGCCCCATTCAGGACTGTGTCTGGTGTATAAATAAATGCACTGAATCTGACTTCCTCCTGTTGCAGGAAACCCATAATAGAGACCGTTATGTATTGCCCTTGCCCGCGGCGCCCGGGTTGATTCAGTGCCAGTAGAGGATCTGTGCATCTTTTGACCCATCCACAGCCAATTCATGTAGACATTACTGTACAATATTCCAAGGATTGTGGTGCATCCTGAAGAAAAGGACTGTTAGAACCTGAAAGTGTCAGCTCACTATATCAACAGCAGGGATACAGCAAAGGGTATAGAATCAACAATTTTTTCAAAATGGAGAGATATGTAGAATTAAACTAAGTATCATTACACAAACTAACATTTAACAAATATTGATAATTTTCCACTGAACTGTCCCTTTAACAATGTTAGATTTTTTCATCCATGCAGCCAACAATTATCTAATGTGTGTTTGGGTGTTTTTTTTGCAGTCATTCCTTTTACAAATATTCACCAAATTTTCAGAACACAAGCACACACCATTACCAGTTTATGAATCATGAACTGTCCACCCAGTCACTTAACAAAAAGGGACATTGTGATGTAAATTGCAACAGTGACTCCCAGGGGGCTATCTCACTGAAAGGACAATAAAGTTTATTTAGTTTTAAACCAGATAATATCTTATGAATGGCCCACAGACATTCCTGATGTGGTCAGTCTGCTCTGTGCCTGGATTTCTGCCTGATAAACTGACAAACACTATCCTTCAACAACAAAACTACTCGGCTTTTCGTGGTTAAGTATCTTACTTTCTCTTCTAACTCTTCATTGTTACAAAATGTCCAGATGTCATTTAATAAAAACATCTGAAAACCCTAGTTTGCAAGAACTAAAGATCAGTTGGGTAGATAAACCTCACAAATCAACTTCTGTTTAATTAACGTAAATTTAATTTATTCCCAGAACCCACCCACAGGAATCACCATGTCTTGTGGATTGTGAGCTGACTATAAACAACCATCCAATAATTCAGTCCCGACCACTGACATTACTGTCAAATATTGGATTGATTTCCTGGGTTGGCCGTGACCGGCATCGGGCCATTTGTTCATCCTCTATGTACCACACACTTGGCTATGACGAACTGTTGCCCAAGCTTTTTTTCCACGACCGACAGTACTTTGTCCTGGCCAACTGGTCGGAAGTGGCGAATGGTCGGTCTGGCCGAAGATCTATAAGGAATAGTTCACAAAGTTAATGTTGTCCTTTTAGCTTTAGTAAAGTACGGAGGTAAACTGCCTATGTCTTACCACCCGTTCTTCACTTAAGGGCATGTCCAGTCAAAAACAGGTTTTAGCTAGAAATGTGAGACCCCCAAACCCCACTTTGCGCATTTTAAAATGGGGTTTATGGGGGTGATCTACTTTCTGCTACAACTTATTTTTTTGACTGGACATGCCCTTAAATGTACTAGGAGAGAAACAGAACTTTCAACACAAGTAAGCTATAGCGTTCATGGCGTGAATGTGAGCTATAGTTTTACAAGCCGGGAGCGGTTGGGCCTGTCAGAGCTAATGGTGGGTCGCAAGGCATAAGTTTTGCTCATCTCTCCAGGTACATTAATTGAAGAACAGTAGTAAGACATAGCTAGTTTACCTTCCTTTCTTCACTTAAAGGAACCTAAACTCCTATTAAATAAAAAAATACACTAAGTGCCATCCGTTTCTATTATTCACAGGGAGGTGAGAACGCTTATTCTCCCCTCCCTGTGAATAATAGGACGATCGGGGGACCTGAACTTACCTTACACGCACGCTCCACTCGCAGCCGCTCCTGCTCTAACACCGCTCTGTCCTGACCACGCGCCCTATCTTGTGCGCATGCGCGCCACTTCAAAAGAAAGGCGCGCGATCATGACAGAACAGCTGTTAGAGCAGGAGTGTCTGCGAGTGGAGTGGCGTGTAAGGTTCCAGGTCCCCCTGATCGTCTATTATTCAAGGAGCGTTCTCACCTCCCTGTGGAAATATAAAACAGATGCCACTTAGTTAATTTTTTGGTTTAGTGTTCCCTTTAAAATCTTAAAAGCCATGTTCACTTTGGATGGATTATATCTACTCTAGATATATGGATGGCCAGATGAATATACAGATGATAATACGTATACCAGTCGCGCATCCCTATCTCGCTCGCTCAACTAGCTGGCTCGCCTAGCTGATACGAATCGATAGAACTATCGCTTCGCTGTACGCTGGCTGTCGCTCTCTCGCTCGCTCGCCCTTCGCTGGCTGGCTCGGCTCGCTCCTCGCCTCGCTCCCTCGCTCGCTGCTCGCTCGCTCGTCGCTGGCTGGCCGCCTCGTCCCCGCTGCCGCCTCGCATCGCTCCTCGCTCGCTCGTCGCTGGCTGGCTCCTCGGTCACCGCTGGCTCCGCTAGCTCGCTACGATCGTCGACTAGGAATGGCTACGCTCCTCGCCGCTCTTCCGCTCTCTCGTCGCTCGCGGAGGCTCCCTGGCTCGCTCTTCGCTCGCTCGCCCGCTCCTGCTGGCCGGCTCGCTCGCACTCGTTCCTCGACTTCCCGCTCGCCGCTGGCTCTCTCTCTCTCTCCTCCTCTCCTATCTCTCTCTCGCTCGCTGCTCGCTCGTCTCTCGCTCGCTCGCCTCGCTCGCTCGCTCATCGCGCTGCTCGCTGCTCTCTCGCCGCTGGGTGGCTCGCCGCTCGCTCGCCCGCTCGCTCGCTGCTTCCCCCGCTCGTGTGCCCTACTCCTTCCTGCTTTTTTTTGCCTGCCGTGCCTCGTGCGATCCCCGTCGCTCCGCTCGTCCTTTCCTATCAACATAAGCCCCCGTCGCCACTTGGACCATTTGTCTATGCTGGGTCTTGCCGCCATGCCATTAGTGAATCTCTGCCCCTGCTTCTCAGCTTTTTGTTTCCCGCCCTGTTCGTGCTCCGTGTTCTATTGTTTGTAGATTTTTCATTTATTGTATTGTTTTCTTGTCCGCCTATTTGGGTCGCGCGCTGTCCACATTCCCTACCGTTCCGGCTCGTTCCCGCCCATTCTCCCGCCCGTCCCCCCATTCCCTTCCCATCCCACTTTCCTCCACTTGGTTGAAAGCATATATATACTTATGTATAAATTATATAATGAACAAGCCTTGACACATTAAGGATGGATCCCTGCCCCGCTGAACTTACAATCCAATGGATGGATGATCCATGCTCATCATTCTTTACGTATATTATATATTAATAATAGTAATGATAGATAGATAGATAGACAGATCGTAGATGGATAGATTCATAGTAGATGGATCGATAGGTAGATCAAGATCTAGATGATAGATAGTAATGAATAAGATAGAAATATACCCCAGTTCCCCCCTTACCGTGATCAGCTCGCCGTAGTTGCATAATCACCCCAATACATTAACACCCCATACAGTCCTACTACTATGTAGCACAAAACACAGCCTGCATGTGGGTTTGTTTGTGCTCCTTCCAAGGCATTTGAGTCCTGTAATTTATGTTCTAGTGTTTTGCAGTGATCTACAAATAGCAATGATTCAATGAAAGCAATAAACATTATTACTTAGTTGTTATGTATCCCAGCTTAAGGTTCGTACACATGTGCTTATCCTGACTTGTGACGTACAATGTGTAACGAATGCCGCTTCAGCCATATCGCCCGTGTATGGACACCTTTAATGGGCAAATGTGCCGTTCGGTTTCGGGGTTGTTGCCGATCTCTTGAACGAGTCCGTTTTCGCCATCATCTGAGTTTCCAGTGTAACAACCATTTGGACGTTGAAATCTTTTGGCAATCTGCGCAAACGTGCGTCTGTTTTACCCGTCCGACATCCTCGTCGTACCTTTTAATCTCTTCGTCCCACAGCTTGTTGCTTCTTTCCTCGCCTGTGTTCACCTGGGGGCTTTGTTAAAGTATTTATCTTCCTAATACTCTATCCAGTGTTAAGTATATAATTTAGAATGACACAATGTATCTAAAGACAAATCTAGTCTTTTTGAGTTTTTTCTACCATTTAAAGTCATTTTGTTTTATTACACTCTTTAGCAGATGTAGTGTGTGGTGGGGTGTGTGTGTGCCGTGTGTGTGCGTGGTGTCTCACATAAAGATGTTGCAATGAAGACAACATCAACAAATCTGCATTTTAAAGCTTTTTGTTTTATGGAGGGCCATATATACCTAACCCTGGCAAATAAGGTAAAACATTTATCTGTGACTGGTGGCTAGAATGGACAGACTAAAGGTTAGAGATGAAAACTCTGGGGCTGGAGCCTTGAGAAGGAAGATAAACAAACATGCCTGGTGGAGTGACCAGCAGTAGGTCAGGTAGGGGTTGGAGACGGAGGTCATGGAGCTACGCTGAAGAGCTATGGATGTTAATTCTTCACTTAACACCAGGTGGGCGATGTATCACTTTGCAGGGAAAGGTCACACGAGAGCAAAGCTTAAACCTGCAGAAAGCCACTGCTTGGTGGATTTATACTGAATGATCAATTCTAGAGACACAGGAATATAAAGAATGTTTTTAAAAGGCTTAAAAACTGATTGTTCACACGTTCAGATTTCTCACCTCTCCGACCGATCCCTGCGACATTCAATCAATCTTCAGGAAACACCGTTCTGTTCTTTTTCATGACCAACTGGGAGGTCCCGTCTGAGCCATTAATTTTGGATCATATGTTGGTCGCGAAAAAGAACTGGTAAAATGTTCCCTGATCATTAACCCCAAAATACTGTGCCTGTATCAAAATCCCAGTTTGCTGTAGCTGTATCAATAACCCCCATTGCTGTACCTGTATCAAACGGTAACCCCCAGTTAGCTGTACCTGTACAATACGTCACGCCCAGGTAGCTGTACCTGTATCAATACCGGTAACCCCCAGTTTGCTGTACCTGTATCAATAATCCCAGTTTTCTGTACCTGTATCAATACGTAACCCCTAGTTAGCTGTACCTGTATCAATACGGTAACCCCCAGTTAGCTGTACCTGTATCAATAATTTACCTATTGATCTATCTACCTACTCTCTCTCTCTCTCTCCATTTCTCTGTCTAGATGCATATGCCTAGAACTCTGTAAGGTCTGTCAATATCTTTATGTCTGTCTCTTTATGTCTATCTTTTTACCGTATATATCGAATATAAGTCGATCCTAGTAAGCGTCGAGGTACATATTTTTACCTAAACAATTAGAAAAGTGATTGACTCGAGTATGTCAGGGTAGAAAATATGACCACTTTGGCACTTCAGGTGTTTGGTAAACTACATTACATTACTACATTACTACTCGAGGTTCAGTTTTCAGGCTGTTTTTTATGGCCTGAAACCTCGACTTACTCGAGTATATACGTTACTCTTTATCTTTCTATTCTGTTTATCTATTATATTATGCTATATTTATATTTTTTAATATTATATTAATTTTCCAAACTTCCCCCCACTGTGTCACAGTGTAAAAATGTTTGAGAAGCCACTGATCTACAGGCATTCCAGTCACTAGACATTTCTAAAAAGCTTGAGTATGGCAAAGAGGATCCTGGTCCTGTAGAACAAGGAAGGGGGAGGGAAAGGGAAAGTTATTTTAACTTTAAGGAGAACTGAGGCTACAAACGATTACCTATTTATAGAGTAACATCTCAAAGCCACAGATGCCCATAAACACATATGTGTAGTTGTTACCAGGGGATTTCTCCATTTCTGATCCAGGTGCTTTCTTCCAATTTTTAAAACATACATTCTAAAATTCAATAGGTCAGAAAAAGACTTAATAAATCCTGAGCGAGATAAGCTAATGTTTAAAGTCTCACAGAAAAGCTGCTAGAGACATTAACAGGGAGATTCAATAAAGTTCTTATCGCTTAAAATGGTCTAATTTTGCCCCAACCAATCAGATGTTAGCTTTCAAATGTTAAATAAATCTGATTGGTGGGGCAAATTAGCACATTTTAAACGATAAACTTTTATTGAATAACCCTGTAAATCTCTTGGATGCACAGTAGCCTCAATTCCCGTCCCTTGGCAATATGGTTGTATGACCTGATTGATCTTGAATGTATGTATTTAATTCTCATATAGCGCTACATATTACAAAGTGCTTTGTAATTATTTCATTTCATTCATATCATATACCTGAAGGACTCACCATCTATTACTGACAGTATGTTTTTATGATTATGAGGAAACAAATGTGAAGCCTGGTGGACATGTTAGAATTCTAACCAAGGATTTCCACATTGCATGTATCAGGCTACCAACAACCGGGCCACTATGCTGCCCTTTTATAGAAATATTTTTATTATTGTGTAAAATATCAACCTTTCACGTTTCATTTATACATTTTTAACTGTGTAATGTAAAGCATTTTGTGATTGGCTAATGATAGGTATGTAGTTTCCTGTAGTAAAAAAAATACTATATGGGAACTTATATTTATAATGCCACAGTATCGTAAGTTAGCAATACCATGCATTATCGTATATTAATGGCGAACGTTTGGTAATCAACGACCTTCGGTCGTAGAATTCCATGCTGTAATAAAATAGATCAACGATCCCCGGCTACAACGCACACAGCACGGAACAGCCGTTACGCCTGATAATCACACATGTGTATGCGTAGATTGATGATCGAATGACGCCTGATCAAACGCATACACACATTCGATTATCGCTCTGAAATTGACGTTAGCGCTTTTGCCCACGCTCGGGGTCGTTGTTGCGTCCACTCATACGTGTGGTACGAGGCTTAAGATGCCAAAAACTATTGAGTTAATTATATCAAAACAATGTGTTTCTACAAAATCATATCATTAAAAAACATCAGTCCAAAGCAACTGGAACTGCGTTAATGACGCAATAAATCCCTCACCTTTTAATATTTAACTTTCTGACTCAAAATAATGCATTACGATTTTAATCACACCTTATTTATCAGAGCTGAATGATTTAGTGTGGGAGGTAGGTGGACGCTAAACCTACAGGGGGGGGGTGATTCAATTTCACACAGGGGGCCTGTGAAACTGTAACTGTCATAAGGCTGGACCAATAGGTTCAACTCAATAGGTTCATTCTAGATATTGCCAAACTAGGTTTTATAAAAACATTAATATATTATTAGCTACAATTTTTAACAGAAAGTGTCAAATATTTTAGATCCATTCAAATTCAATTAATCAATTGATCACATCATTTTTTTTTTCTAAATAGACTTATTAAAATGTATAATTTTTCAAGCCTGAGACAATAATTAATATTAATAATATTATATTATAAGATTCTTTGTGTATAGGTAAAGTAGCAGGGGCAGTCACAGGCCACATGTGGCCCTTGACGCCTTACTTTGCCCAGGTCTGATCTAAGGATTGTAAAGCTAATTAAGGGTTTAATGTATATGGGCAGTGCCATATATCACATAATCTCATTTACGTGTTAAGGGGAACTATGGCCTCAACAAAGTTGGTTTTAATAAAAGCCAGTTCCTACCTTAAAATGAGCCACCAACCACCTCTCTACCTAGCGTGCTGCCACAGCACAAGATGTGAGAAACATTGATCAGAAAGTTAGGGGGTGGAGGTTCTTATTCTGTGGTCACAAATACTAGTTCCTCCTTCTAATCTGCGGTTGGCACATCTCAGTGCAGGAGAAAGCAGAGAAACCAGGAGGAGATTGAGTTACAGTGAAGGTGTCTACAGTGGGTTTCAAGGAGACTGCAAGGGGAGGGCCTTTGGGCCCATGAGGACGAGGAGACACAGAAAGAAAGACTATCACATGGTTTCAAAACAGGAAGTGCAGGGATGTGGCGATGCTGCTAACATATCAACATAAATAATAATGTCTTCAAAACAAGTGTAAAAAAAATAATGAAATAATTTAGCAAAAATACTCAAGAAAGCAATTTACCCTGCCAATTTAACCAAAATAATTTTTGGACCACAGTTACCCTTTAAACATTAATAAAATTAAGTGCATAAATATTTCAAGTTATTCGCCCAAATTCAATCAAATCACACAAAATATTGATAGTGGTTTTCTGTATTCTGATTAAAAAAAACAAAGATTGGGTCAAATGTTTTATATTTGTTTTATATTTGCTCGTGGTAGATTTTATATCAGCCAGGAGGAGCAGGAAAATTCTGACATCTCATGTTTGGCAGGTCGAGTCCATTGATCCAACAAAAATGGATTCACATGAAGATTGGAAGGTAGACACAACACACATACAAGTTTGTTGGTTGTTTATTTGGCCCGAGCAATCAAATCTTAAAAATTTTAATAAATCAGAATATATCATGGAGCTTCTGTAATTAAAGTAACTTGTTATGGCTAATACTCAAGCTGTAGATTTGTTTACCCCTTAGCAGTAATGGGTGATCCTGATATAAAACATTAGTATTTCTAGTTGGGTTTCTAGCTGGTTAGGCTGATGATAGGATAGTTGCTAGATCAGTGGTGTACAGAAAGAGTACACTGGTGCCCATGAATCTCCCCTATGGCTGGTACACGTGGATTGATAATTTCAGCTGACAGATTTCTAATTAATATATCAACACCCATAATTTTAGCCACTGATGGTGACACTACTGACATTTCACTATACAACAAATCAATGTTTAAGCCCAACTGACCACCCATTGTTATTTTGGTCACTGTAGAATTATTACTACATTGAATATTTTTTGGGCCCAAAATAAATTGGATATGCTGTGATTTTCAAAAAATCCTCTTTAAATTTTAATTCACAGAATCAGCATTGGGAAAAAAACATTCAGGAGATTCAATAAAATTTCTTATCGTTTAAAATGGTGCTAATTTTGCCCCAACCAATCAGATGTTAGCTTTCAAATGTTAAATAAAATCTGATTGGTTGGGCAAATTAGCACCATTTTAAACGATAAGAACTTTTATTGAATCTCCCTGATTGTCTGTGCACCTTTCTTCTATATATGTACTGACAGACCTACCTATTAAAAGAAAAGATTGGGGAGTAACTGGTCTGGATATACTAAGATATGGGATGCTCTCAAGCTGTTTTTATTTATTTTTTAATTTTTTTATCTGAAGCAGAATGTGAAAAATGAAGGAAAACTCAGAAATTACTATTTAATGTTACTACAGTATACTGTACATGTTTTGATGGCTGAAAGATGGTAAGACAAACTACACCACACCTGTACCATCAATCTTGCATAAAACTACTGCAATACCCTTTGCTCTATAAACTGCCCAATTAGAGTAGAAAGCAGACTTATCAATTTGGTATGGATAGTCTAACATCTTTCTATTAATATATGGCATAAAAACCAAAGTCTTTATTGTGCCAATAATCATACAGTTTGGTTTTTTGGTATTGTCCTGCTGGTTGGATCACCAATGTTGCTTGACCGAGCAGCTAGATACACAGGCCAACTGCTTACTGATATTTTCCACCAACAATCATGGTAGTATGTTAGTAGGAAAAAAAAGCTGCATACTTTCGCTGATGACCGAAGCAGACTGTTACTCTTTCTATGGAGGTAGGAGGGTGTTGATTAGCGGTCTGCTAGGGTGGTATCACTAAACACTATGAGAGTGCTTGTGAAGGTTCTCATTCATCCAGGTCATGGTATATCTGTTATATTCAATTAGATCCGACTGGCTTTCTCAATTCAGAATGACTTGTACAGAATCTGTACTCTCTAATGAGAGTGGTTGTTTATTTCATGTATATTGCTTTAGAATGCATTCCCAAGAATTGAAATAAAGGAAGTGAAGTTAAAGTATTTCCTCAATGACACGTGATGAAAACACATTACCCTGTTGATGCCAGGGATTCATACTCCTTTATAAAGACCAGTATAAGTTTTAAATAATGAATACATTTAATTCCCAATTTCTACTGTATCCAACAACACATGACAAGGCTAGTCATTGTCACCTACTTTGTTCATATTTGCCCTGATTATAATCAAGACACAATCTAGCATTTAGGAAATGAGAAGCAAAAAAACATTACATTATTGCAGCTAACTCTATTTTCTTTCCTAAAATCCTTAATCAATATTTTAAACCATGATACAGAAATACACAGTATACGTATAGTTTAATGTCAATGTAACAATGATTATTAAAAAATATCTTAATTCCTATCATTGCTGTCCATGGACTATCCACAATTTTCTACTGTTTTAAAAAGAAATCACCATTAAAATAAAAGATGAATTTACGCAGAAATTAGTCTGTGCGGCCGGTCGTGCGGTCCATATGAGACAACATGATCACCTAAATTACTCTGAAATATTCGAACGTGCTTTCACACCTGATCCACAAAAGAATGCCCGACATGGTTGCCCCTGTCCAGTGACCATTGATTTTTTAGGGTGCTCAGCCAGAAATAGACATAGATACATGCTGTATAAATATAGCATCGCGTCTCAGCCAATCGATTTTGTGCTTTTGCTGCTGCTGTGCATGGAAAAGTTAGGAGCAGAAGCAGAAAGACAGGCGAGGTAACCAGCGCTGGTAAGTTTAGTTAGAAGCATTGCAGATAGATTTAAAACCTTGTGAGGTCTAGGGTTTGGGGGGATGATACATTTAAATTTTAGTTCGGGGGCTGGACTGCCCTTTAACCTAAAGGAAAACAAATAACAATGAACCGTCATGTCATTTTTAAAGATCAGGTAGACGCCCAGAGCGTTCTCCCCTATACCAGCATTATTGCCACTTCTGCATTTGACAGAACAATAAAATTCATAATTGAAATGTACACATCCAGACTACAACAAATAAGGGGGTTATTCAATAAAAGTTCTTATCGTTTAAAATGGTGCTAATTTTGCCCCAACCAATCAAATGTTAGCTTTCAAATGTTACGTATTCTGATGGTTGGGGCAAAATTAGCACCATTTTAAACGATAAGAACTTTTATTGAATCTCCCTGATAGTGAGATAAAATAAACTCCTTTCCCCTTAAATGAGCATAAACCCACTCTAAACAGGCAATACCGGGTAGCATGGGTTTAACGTTCATTTTGCGGGGCTTCGCCACTTCCAAATCTTTACAAAGTAGCACATCTTTAACGATGTAAAACGATGTAAAAATGTTAAACTCTTCCTTACAGGGTCCATTCCTGCTACTTACCCCGCACAATCCCACAATGCAATAACGATGGCAGTGAAATCGCAAAGTTATTGATTACGGGACCGTGTGCAGGTAAGTAGCAGGGTTGAATGCCACTAAGATTATTGCATTATAATGAAGCATTACAAACCAGCATTTAAATAACAGTAGATGGATAAAAACGCTTAAATCTTTCAGTTCTGCAAATATGTTCCTAAACCTTCTACCCGGGGAAAAATGGAAAATACCTCAAAACTAGGATGCAGTTTATGTTGTTGTCTGCCTAGTGTATAGCCGCTTACCCAATTGTGGCCATGACCCCTTTGAGTAGTCCCTGTACTAACCATTCTCTCCTCCTCCGAGCTCCCACAGGAGCCATTACTCCACTGTGGCCCTCTCCCGGTGCTGTGGGTTATTCGGGTATCACGGGAACCGTAAGACCTCCTCGGGACCTCAAGAAATCCATGGTTTTTTGCAAAATCCTGCCCCTGCATCTGGAGCTGGTGCAGCCACTGTCTCCATGGATGTCCTCCATGGATCACCCTTTCATCCAATTGGGATGAATTAACAACCAGACATCTTCACGGACGCCAGTAAAAATAATTCAATATTTTGGCCTGATCGACATACAATGAAATGTTGGTTGGCCAGAAATATTGTGGTGTGTACCCAGCCTAAAGACTCATACATACGTGGAATCATGGGGCGACCTGCAACACACAATGTTTATGCTGTGTATATGCCATTCGTCGGGGCTTGTTGATGATCCACCCAGCAAAGCACACAATACACTGCATGATGTTTGGGCTAAACTGCACGTTTGTATGAGCCTTTAGCGCTCTGGTCTGCTAAGCTGTTGGCCTACAGTATACCACAATCCAAATCCTATTATATGTTAGCAAAGCAGGATTTGTGAGCTATAGATCTTTGCATTACTCACTGTTGCCATATTGCTTTTTGGTTTTTAAAGGGAACTGATCATATAGACATTGACAGAAAAGTGTCACAAATGGAAACTTATCATCCTAATACTTATTGTCCGGGGGGGGTAAACGGCCGATAGTCGCATGTGTGTATGCGTTCGTTCGGGTCGTTCGGTGAACATCGACAGGTATGTATGAACCTTTAGTTGCAGTAGACCGCTAAGAATCTGATATCTGGTTGTTGCAGTTGATTAATAACACAGTCAATCGTTTGTACCTTTTATTCCATAAGCTGCATGGTACCTTCAGCATGCCATTTCCCTTGTTACTCATTATACAGTGAAGTGTTCTTTCTGAAATAGGAACAATCATGAATGTAGTGTTTGTCCACATTCACACCACAGAAAGAACAAGCTTTATTTATTTTTCTAATGGATAATCTCTGGTTTCCCACACTGATAGCAATGAACTATATTAGTGGAAACACCAGTAGTACCCTCCAGCAATGCTATTTTCTCAGTATATGTCCAACCATTATATCTATTGGCCCTATTGGCTTCCAATACTTGCTGTGTTCTTTGTAACTTAACACTTCATCTGTTTTCACTTCCCTCTGTGCCATCTTACGTACACATTCATAAACAGCCACATCTTTGTTGTATGTTATTCGACTGGAATAGTAGATGGAGCTAATATTGGCTGCTATTGTGCTATTAAGAATTAATTGACCAAACATTGTTTTTTTGCCCAGTACCAAAGTGCCTGGATTTATATTTACTTTAGTAACCGGACCTGACAGGTTATTTTTATTTATCTGCAAAATGGTAAGTGCATTAATATTGTAATGTGGGCCAATTATATTGCCCCAAGCCCGTAGAAACCAAAACAAATACAAGCGTATGAAGAACAACAATATACAGGCCTGTAACATGCAATCTCCAAACAGGAGGAATAGGCACTAGTATAAGCAAAATATTTAGTTCAGTTTTGCTCTACCGAGTAGTGAGACGCCTACCATGAAAAGCATTAGGGGGGAGATACACGCTACGCCACTGGCCGCGGCCCCTTGATGTGCTAAATATTGCAAAGTGTTTAGTACATTGCAGGATCTTGGCCAGGTAAGTAACGTGAACAAATCGTACTGCATTTCCCCATAAGGGCCTTATTTAATAAGTGGTGCAAATTTGCCTGCGCTCTTAAGCTGGCTATACATGGGCAGATGTTGTGGCATCTTTATGTTTAAACATTCGTGCCCCAGATCTTGGCAAAGTGCCCCATGTTTTACAAAGCCTACCTCAAGTAAATGCCCCAAATCAAATTCCCAGTATTACTCCATGACTGCGCAATGACGTCATGAGTGTGCCGGCGTGATGATGTCACAGGAAATGCGCCCCTGCGCTACCAGTTTGCTACCAGTATTTATGCCCAGAACTGCACCTGATTTTCTCAGACCCTAGAAACGCCCCTGGGCAGATGTTTCTTCCAATCGGACAGATGGGGACTGAAGATGGGGCCAGCAGAATATTTCCACCTGTTCTGAACAACATTGTTAAGTGTTCGATTAGAAAAGCGAAAACAGTTAATCGCTCAAAATGTCGATTCTGTGTAGGGGGGGGCCCTTTAATCTGCAGAACCAATCAGATGTTTTTTCAGATGTTTAATAACTGTACTAGACCAGATTGGTTGCTGAAAATGAAGAGCACAAGCAAACGCTTGCACCTCTTATTAAAGGGAATGTCCACCCCAAACTAAAATTTGTTTAAAAGCTTTTCACCTTCACCTCACCCCAAACCTTAATTTTGAAAGGTTTTAATGTTTCTGTGAGGCTGTTAAGTATACTTACCAATTCCCTCACCTGCTGACCATGCTTTTCTGTGCACAGCAGCAGCAGAAGAGGTGGTACCGACAGCAGCGCCAGTGATTGGCTGAGACGCAATGTAAATTTAGCCATATCCAAATTTTTGTTTGGGGGGGTCGACATTTCCTTTAAATAAGCCTGTTAACGTTCATTACTTCTTTTTCTTCAGTATATAAATTCTATGTGTAGCCATAGCCTTAGCCTAATTATTAAAGTGAAAACTAAGGTGAAACTAAAGTGAACTAAGGCTGGGTCACAACGCCAAATTTTTCATTCCGACCAACTGGTCGTTGCTACGTGGTTGACCAGGATGAATCATTGTCAGTCGCGTGACTACAGTCGACAATTTGTCCATATTAGGCGATGTGATCGTGGGTGATTTACCAACATGTCTGACAGATATTGGTGCCACGACAACAAAAACGCTGCAGATTTTTTGCCCGACTGATACACAGAAATTTTGAGTTTGGACGAGAAATCGCCTTGTGTGTACCCAACTAAAACACAGTTTGATTGGAGTCAAAGACTTCGATTGACAATAATGAATATTCTACTTACTTTATTATTATTGCCACTTGTCATTATCATTTGAAATCAACATATGGCCATGCAATATGCAGCACATTTAAAAGAATCTGCGTTAGATGGGGATATGGATCGGTTCTATGGAAAATTTTCCAGCTGTCCCGATCTTTTTTTTTTTTGATAAACCGATAGATATTGTTAGGTGAGTTTATCAATCAGATAAACGTAAAATTGTCATTATATTTTGAGCAAATCGATCAAATCTGCTGAATAACTTAAAATATTGTGCAGTGTATGAGGGCTTTAAGGGACTGGCCACCCCTCTTTTCAAAACTGATATAATGTAGATAACCCCCCACCTTAACTTCGTTTTAGTAAAAATGTAGAATCCGCTCCACCACAGAGATATTATCCTTACATGCTCTCCTCGCTCCACCGCCGCGGCTCTGCACTTCCGGGTAAGGCAGTCAGTGTCGCTGTGACTGTGACATCAAGGCCAATCACTGACTGCCATTCCCGGAGCATTTCCACTGCGGCTGCTCAAGAACATAAAAGAACAGAGCAGACCACGTAGACTGGGAGAAGAACCCGGAAGCGGCGTGGGGCGAGGAGCTTGTGAGTATAATAACTCTGTGTGGAGCTGATTTGTAAATTTGTACTAAACAAGTTAAATTTTGGGGGTTATCTACATTATATCATTTTTTGAAAAGAGGGTGGACAGCCCCTTTAATAATATAAATAGATATGTAGATCGCAAAAAGAATGCGATCGCAAAATGAATGGGATTTGCGATCGCATGTCGGTCGCATTGAAGAACGGGAAAGGCGGTTCCGACAGGATCAGTCTAATGTCGCGCGGAGCGCTTGGTCAGGGTAAGTAAAATCGGATATATGCATGGCCACCTTTAGTGTAGAACATACAGTAAAGTCAGACAGACTGTTCGGATGTACAGAAGTTACTCGCAACCTATAAAATCACCTTCCTTTCTATTTTCTATTCCTTAGATATGTGTTGTTTTTTAACTTCTCTGAACTTCTGTTCTTTATTGCTTTTATCAGATCTCAGGGTGGTTGTATTGTGGGGCAGGTTTCCTCTGACTCCAAAGACGTTTGTCTGTATCAGCTTATTGCAAAATCAATAAATGGAGTAAACAGGTGGTATATTTTTCTCACCAGTAGAACTAATACATAATACATTATGAGAGTTTTTACAGGTCCTTTTCTGTCACAACAATAATCCTATTTCAATTAAAGCATGAAAAAAGTAACAAGGCATAATCCAATGTCTATTTATTTATAGTGGAAGGTGGGCATTAGGAACAGAAATTCATATCTACACATTACAGGTATTGTAAGGGTGGATTGGTAGATAGCAGCGATCAGGGCAAGCGGAAACCACCACACAGCAATCTTGGGTTATCTCCTTGGTCACTTTGCTATTACCTCTCAGGTCATCTGCCAGCTTAAGGCTAAAAATCATATTTCTAAATGATCTTTAAGTTTTTGCCTTCTTTATCATCAATAAGGTGCCGCATATCGGATTTCAGCGATAATCATTCAATTGTATTTATAAGCTGCTTAAAGCATTCCTACAAAAGTCTGACTGGTGAAATTGCATTAGTGGGCATATTTCTAGACTGGTAATAGGTCACTAGAAGATGCCACTAAATGATAGTGTATTTCCCAAAACAAATACGTGGCCGATGGGGGAGTTGGGGGGGGGTTGTTAAGACTGTTTTAGTTGTTTTAATGAGAAATTGATCAGCGACTTTCAATTTTCCAGTCTTGTTTCACATGTCATGTGTGTTTGTACAGTTGCTCATTGTGATAGGATTCCTTGGTTAACCTCACTCCACTCACATTACATTCTTTACGTTTGGAAAGAACATAATACTTTTTCCAAGGAAATGGAAGATCAGTTATATTGCCTGCTGATGCATATGAAGAGGGAAAGTTTAATCATTTTGTCACTTTGTTAATATTTTCTTTCAACTGTGTTGTAATCATAGGAAAAAACTAAACAATAAAGAAACATATGGGGGCATATTTATAAGGTTCATTAACTTTTAGCGGCCATTATTCCCGCCATTTTCGCAAAAATCCCGTTTTCCCAGGATTTATAAAGGGCGGAAAACGGCCGCGAAAAGTTAACGAATCTGAATCTGAACAGTTACCGCTGCTTCTATTTTTAAAGCGGCGGTAACTGTTACGCATCGCTAATCTCGGCCACCTTGAAGGTGGCAAAATGGGCGAGATTCCCCCTGGATTGCGGCCGGTGGTTGCACCCGCCCCGGGAGGCACGCCCACCTCCCACGGTTGGTTGCCGATGCAAAGGGTTGCAGCGGGGCATTTGCTGGCGGAGGGAAAAGGCCCACTGGGGGGGTGGGGGCACCCTCCAGCGGGAGCCCCTGAGAAGGGCCTTTTGGGGCTTAAGGGGTCCCACAGCTTGAATTGGGACCCACCTAGGAAAATCTGATTGGTTAATGTAAAGCACGTAAACCAAGCATTAAAATTGACCATCAGAAACAGATTAGGGTTTCTGCAAACCTATATAAAGAGGTGCGCTGCGAACCTCAGATGCCATCGCAGTAGATGGCTGAAAAGAAATGGAGAGGGTGCCTCCACCCTCCCAGTGGGCCTTTCCTTCCTCTCTCCACCACGGCGGGGCAGAGGCTTGGAGTAATGTTTGAGGAAGTTTATTACATTAAAATATAGCGGTTAGGCTGGGGGAATTTCGCACACACCCAAAAACCCAACAGACCTGTTCTTTTTGCGATCGACTCATGATTGCAAATAAATGGGCCAGGTGGGAACGTCTCAGTAAAATTGGAAGGTAAGAACCGCGGTCTCGATTAAGCACTAGTTAGACATTAGATAGATTAGACAAAGAAACATCTAACCAGTTTATGGCCGCATTACCCAAAATTATTGTTTTATTCATCCCCACCTTTCTGTTTTGTCAGTTTGCATTTCTATTCTAATCTAGTCATTCAATAGAGATGGCCGGTTAGGTCTCGTACCATCAGCGGGTTCACAAAATACCAGTCAATTTTTTTATTGACAAAATGTATTCATCAAAACTTGGCAACAAAATTTTGATGGTGATATTTTACCTCAAAACTAGAAATTCTGCTAGTAATTTTAGTTTAGTCAACAATCTAGATGACAAAATTGGAAATTCTGTGGCAGAGTTTATATTTTGTGACCAAATTTTCCAAGCTTTGTTGCAGAAATGCATTGCGGTGGTATAAGTTTTGTTCAGCCCAACTCAAACAGTTGCTTGGTTGCTTATGTGTCAATGAGGTCATAACTGTAATGCCAAGCTGCAGAGGGAGACAACAAAATCAAAGAATTGGTAAAAATATTCTTCGTAACCCACTGCCCATGTTGCTGGAGGTTCACACCAAGGTAAATGTCCCTCTGGAACAGTGTTCAAGTCTTCCAGTTCCCGTAGTTTCAGTGCCATAGGTTAATGACTTTTGGAGGTGACACACGTCAATCGCTCCTTTTGGCTGAAATGAAGGCCAGAAACTTGTCGCTCATTTTGAGAAATTAAAGAATAGTTTTATAGTTTTTATTAACCACAAATTCCTAAAATTCACTATGGATGTATAAAAAGTCACACCTGCACAGAGGAAATGGAAAATATAATAGCTATTTGGGCAGCAACAAAGAGTTTGTTCCAATAGTCATAATTTATGGTTATCAGAAACTGAGGCAACAGTCTTGTCACTGTCATAATGTGAAACTCCGCCCTAAGTCAACACAGTGTTCAAACACCAGGATCCAGAGCAGCCTTTAGTAAAGCCTGGTACTGTACACCTCACTCAATGTGCTATGAAATGCTAGCATGACTGCTATATTCTGATGGTGATCTGATACCACTCAAGTCACTTAAAGTGGCTTTGTTTCCTGTGCCTTAGCACTAGCCAATATTGAAAAAAGTCTTTGCTTTAACAAGCTTTGTTTGAGTATGTGCTAGGTTCAATTAATTACTAAAAAAGAGATGTTGACATGCTTGTTGAATTGTTAACTGGTTGTAGCGAACAGTACATTGGGAAAGAGTGATAATAATTGTTCATGTTTGACAACCTTGTTAGAAAAATGACTGAAAATATGAATTTACCATAGGATATTTGTACATGCCCCTTGGCACACCAGGGTTAGAGTTAAGCTGGTACCACACATGACAGATCGTTGAAAGATGACAGACGAATCTGCATTTTTCTGTCTTTTTAAAGATCAGGGTACACGCAGTCCTGAGCTTTCTCCATATACACATCACAGGGAGAACATTCGAGACTGCATGTTTCCAACGATTGCGGCCAACTCCCCTATAATTTAGTATAGGGAGATGACTGCAGCGTGAGAGAAATTTTTGGGTATTTCCGAATGACCGCGAGGCCGACAGTGAACGCTCATCAGCCTCACGATCGTTTGGAAAATGTGCTACACATATTAACAATAAAGCGACAATAATGTTGCATCCAACGTTACATTACTGTGTGTACCCACCTTAAGTATTGAATGAAATGCAGGCCTCCTGGGGGATATGATGGCCATTTTACATTAAAACTTAAAGGGCATGTCCACCCCCAAATCTAAAATTTTCCCAAGTGCTGGCCCCTATGTAATGTTTTAAAAAAATCCTTACCTTACATCCTGCTCCTTCTGTTCTCCTGTAGTCCTTGTCCAAGTCCAGGAAACTGAAGAGTGGTGGCTGTCTTCCTGTCCTAGGGTCTCTGCCTTCTGTGAAGCCTCTGGGAGGGATATTGACATGCACAGGGATCCCTGATTTGGAGGCCAAAGAACGTTCCATACATTTAGTATGTTTGTAGCAGATACATGAACTGGAACACCTCCATAGACCCTATTAAGGTAAGTACAGTTTTAGAGGGATGGGGGTGTATGGAGGTTGGGGGTGGAGGACAGACAGACATACCTAATCATAGTTATTGTCTCTTTTGTCTTAAGGTCACATCCCTCAATGATTGAAGCAACATGAAACACAAGAACCACCTTCTAAAGGTCTGTACACGTGTGATCACGGTGCTGACTCACGACGCACAATATGTATGAACTGCCGTTTTGTCCAATAATCGTGTTGTGTATGGGCACTTTCTTGGCTGAAATGGTCGTTCGATTGATCAAAATTTGCCCAGCCGGTCGGCAACAATCCTCAACCGGCTGGGGAGATTTTCGATCGAGCGGCGTTTTTGATGGAGAATGTGCCCATATGCAGCACGATTATCTGCCGAAACATTCATACACATCTAGCATCGCAGATCAGCACCCATGATCAGACGTGTGTATAAACCTTAAAGAACCTCCTTCTGTTGCCTTTTACAGATGGACCAGGAATGGCCCAAGAACCTTCTAGCATCTTTTACAGGTGGCCCAGGAATGGCCCAAGAACCTCCTAGCGCCTTTTACAGATGGACCAGGAATGGCCCAAGAACCTCCTAGCGCCCTTTCGGTGGCCCAGGAATGGCCCAAGAACCTCCTAGCGTCTTTTACAGATGGACCAGGAATGGCCCAAGAACCTCCTAGCGCCTTTCACAGGTGGCCCAGGAATGGTTCCAGGACTGGACCTGGATGGGTAAATGGGTGGGATATAATGGCAAGCTTTAATGTTCATAATGGACTTAATTCATGTATATCAAGGTTAAATTAAACAGGAGCTGCCAGTAAACATCTGTGGAAGAAAGTTCCAAGTTGATTCAGGGAGTAATCCGATCGCTGTTGGGGTCAGGAAGGAATTTTTCCCCATCTGGGGCACATTGTCTTCAGATGGGATTTTCGCCTTCCTCTGGATCATCTATTAAATAGGTAGGAATTAAAGGAATTAAATTACCTACTATCTGCTGGTGCCACTTCTCTCCAGTCCTGCCCTCTCCCTTGGCTGGCAAATCAGGGGATGCTTCACCTTTAGAAGGATACCCTTCACACAGAACATCTCTCCCAATTGATGGGCCCATCTACCTAGTGAAAGGAGCAGGGCTGGAACAGAGCGGGATTGCAGCCAGAGGTAGGTATCCAAACTACCTTATGTACTCACTGGGAGAACGCCTAGCCTTTTCTTTCCCTGTAAATGTTTTTAATATGTAGGAATTAGTAGAATTTAAATAGGTTTAAAGAAGATAAAAATATCAAAATAAATTTAAAAACTACTTTGAAATCTATTTATTGTCTGGATTGTCTTTTTTTACCCCAAACATTATTTGCTTGTCCTGGGAATATGGAAAATTGTTTCTTATTAAATACGAAAGGTAGAAATGCATGGACCAGTATCTAACCAAAAAAGTTAATATTTAGGGTTATTTCCCCTTAATTAAAGTATTTATAGGAGGGACACTCCTAGAATACAATGAAGTGCTTTAATAATAAACTGAAACCAGGTACCTGAGGGGTCCAGTCTCCTGTATTATTAAAGCACTTTATTGTATTCAAGGAGTGTGCCTCTCTTATTCAGGATAGGTACTGTGACTTACCTGTAGTACCACAGTTTTTAGAGCACACCTCCAATATATATTCTACAAGGAATCTATACCTATTATATATAGACTATTTATAGTGATACGTCAATGAGGCCCACATTGCATGTGATTAATGAAGTGCATGCCATCACCATTTGTCTCTGACTACACAATAATACGCAGATCACATTGCATACAGATTTAACACTGGTGTGGCTTCAGCCCAGTGGTGCAGCTACTTGGCCCATAGGGCCTGCGACTGTGGGGGGGTGTGTGCTTCCTAATTCTCCATGATCAGCTGTTTTTGCGAGTTGGGCATAACTGATTTAACAGTTGTACATTGATATCATTCTCTTTTTTAAATTGTACAACAATTTCCATTTATTACATTTTCAGCTATAAAAAGTTTAACTATCTGTTTTACTGTATTTTATACACAAATGTTTATTTCAATTATGAATTTCACTGATTGCTACCTTGTCAGTACAGTGACACCAAGAATCAAATCTAATCTATCTGAAATAAACAATTCAGACTATTTGCCTTGTCCTCTAGCAAAGTCAAAATGGCATCCAATCCACAGTAAAACCTGGGTACACACAGTAAAATTTTGAAAGATGACAGACAGCATCTGTCATTCAAAGATCAGGGAACACACAGTCCCAAGCGTTCTCCCATGCACACATGAGGAGAACATTTGGGACTGTGTTTCACGAACAACCGAGGACTAACCCCCTATAGGGTGACTACTGCAGCCAAGGAAAATTTTAGATCTTTCCCAAACAACCGCAGGCTGACCCGAACTTCGCCAGCCACGCGCTTATTTGGGAAAGAAAGCCTTTATTGCTTTATCCCTAGTGTGTTGTACTAGCTTAAATCTGGGCACACACTCTACAAATCTTTTCAATCTTTTAAATTCTGTCTATAATTTTTTAAAGATCCCCCTACCACAGTTCCAGGCATTCCCCTGTGTAATCATAGGGAGAATGTTCAGGGTTGCACCTCTACTATATAACCTCAATAAAGTTCAAAACTTGTATGTCTGTTTGTATATTTGTATGTGCTCACCTCACAGCCATGCCTGAATCTACCCACATAATGGCGATGCCCTCTGGAGTGGCCGATGCCCATGACGCCAATTTGAACAACAAAATGTCACTTGGAGAGTGTGATGCCCTGCTTCAGTGACTCAGATGAAGGGCCTGGGCTCTATGCCGCTCTCAACAACACAGACAAAGCGTCCGTACGTCACCTGAACGTAACAAATACTATACCCACATTGTACTTGGGCAACACTGGTTAAAAATGATAGTTTCCTATACTGCCCTATAAGATCAGCCCTTTATTGGTAATGTGTGTACCCAGCTTAAGGTTGGTAATACAACTGATATTTTGGGCCGAGTGGTGTGATTTTCCAACATGTCCAATCATTCTAACCAATCATTTTTTCCTAAAAAAATATGTCTGATAATGTTCAAAAGTCATGGCCTATCCCTTCCTGGTTTTACTTAAATACTGGGCCATGCGGTAGAGTAGGCCTAAGGTGACTTCTCAAAGTCATACCTCACATAATCTTATAATAGGAACATGTGTGTTTGTGTCTTTATGTACACTTTGCTGTAATAGTCAGAGGGTAATGGGTCACTAAAGGCAAATAAAAAAGCAAATCATGGGAAAAACTATACAACGTTACTATTTAATAAATCCTTAGCAACTTTTCTCTAAAAACTGTTTGTTTCCTTTGCTTAAACTTCAGTTTCCCGACCTCAGTCCCTTTTATAAAGGATTCATTAAAACAGTACATTAACACGGACTAATCACATTAACAATGTTGGTAAAATGTCGATTTTTTCTCTATAATATTGCAAAAATCCATGGATTCCTCTCTCTTCCCGACTACTGCTATGCTTATCCATGCTCTCATTCTATCACGTTTGGACTATTGTAACCTTCTCTAGTTTGGACTATTGTAACTTTCTGCTTCTCATATTTCTCCCCTTCAGTCGATCTTAACTTAACATTTAAATCCCTTCACTCTGCTGCTCCTTCTTATGTTTTCTTCTTGTGTCCCTATATCTCCCGGCCCATAGCCTCCGCTCATCACAGAATCATCTCTTAAACAGACCCCACACTCACCACCTCCTCCTCCGCCTTAAATCTTTTTCTCTTGTAGCTCCTATCCTCTGGAATTCTATTTTTCCCTCTCTTTGTCAAAACCTCAAGAAACAAGTTCAAATCTAACTTCTCATCCTATCTCTCTGAGCACAGCACAGCATAGGATTGTAAAATTGACACTGCATCATTTATTACTATGGCATTTCTACCCTTTCCTATGTATCTGTATGTAACCCACCTAATTAGATTGTAAGCTCTATGGGGCAGGGACCTCTTTCCTCTATGTTACATGTTTCAAGCACTTATAAGCACTTATTTCATATTTATGTATTTATTTATTGTCCCCCTTTAACTTTTAAATATTCTATATTGTACACGTAGTGTCCCCAAGTGGTGCTATATAAAAACATATACATACATACTTTCCCCATAATAACTAAATTTACTGTGGTGTCATTATTTTGTTATTTATATATATGTGTTTAAATAAAGACATACGTCCATCCAGTTCACCTGCTCAGTAATACCCACATTTCCTACATAACTGTTGATCCAGAGGAAGGCAAAAAAAACCCACCAAATGTGGAGGTAATCTAATAATACCAAGTATTAAAGAAATAAGTGTTGATAAAAGTGCTACAAAGGTGGGTACACCCACAGGGACTTTTTGTCCTGACCGACGTTTGCTACTATCGAGTGCTTGACCATGACAACGATACTCTACTAGCGAGGTGCTTGACCGTTTGTTTCAATAAATTGCTGTAACATGTCCAGAGTAATGCACCATTGTTGAAGTTTTGCTAAAAAGTTTAGCTAAATTTGGGATCGGTTAGAGATGATATTGTACCAGTGATGTCCATTACAATATAAAGACAAGTGATATATTAATAATTAATAATAATTATTATTATTCATATATTCATATATATATATATGAATATAGGTCTGGAACAATTCTATTTATTAGGTAAAGTAGGTCTGAAGGCCTACTCTTTTCAGCCTGAATGTTGGGCCGTCTTCAGGGTCCCTGAAGACGGCCCAACATTCGGGCATGATGGCCCAACATTCGGGCATGATGGCCCAACATTCGGGCGTGACGGCCCAACATTCGGGCTGAAATGTGTAGGCCTTCAGACCTACTTTACCTAATTAATAGATTGTTCCAGACCTTGGAGTGCTCTGTATCTCCTGGATTATTTGTTACTTTACGGACAGTACCCAGGCACGTATGATAGGACGAGTGCGGTGGACTTTGCTGTATTATATAATATATATATATAATAATATATTTGACAGCAGCATATGCTTCCGGACATCTAGTATATTTTATAGGAAAAGGTGTTTAGACAATGGATCATTGGGGGAAGGGCTAATGAAATATTTCCTATGAATGGGTTTTTTTCATTCTTCTGGTGTGTGAGCAATGTGAAGACCAATCAGACATTTAACCAAAGGTTAAAATGGTTGTCATCATATTTATCACCTTATAAATCCGATGCCACTTCAACCTATAAAAATTGCCAACGTGCCTCCAGTTAATTAGCTGCTTTATAGACTTCATCCACACATCAAATCATTAGGCAAGGCACATATATTCTTACAAATATTCAAACAGACTTGACAATACAAGTGCGACATTTGTCCTCATAAGTACGTTTTTTATGGCTGTCATTTGAGGGCATCTATACTGGAAAAATATATTTTTTTAAAAATTGACCATTACTGGAAACTATAATTCTTCCCAACTATCACTGTACCATTTATTTGTTGATCTGCCGTCTATTTCTTTTGAGCTAAACCATCTTACATTTCACTGTCAATCAAAGGCCTTTATAATATACTCTCTTCTGGTGTGTGCATTTTGCTGCAACTGCATGTTGCAATTGATATGTATGAATTGCATGATGGGCAATTCCCTCTTCCAATTCTGCCTCATTGTGATTACTGAGCAAGCTTGTGGTAAGATGGTAGATTGTAAGGAGGTGTTGGTTAAGGGCATCCAAGCACCACAAACACCTTAGAATAAGGGCTACTTACATGTAGTAATTTAAAGATTAAAGTTGCCTTTTAAAGCATTTGGGCACATGAATCTCAGCTTCAGCCTGTGCTAGATAAAAAATATTTATCATTTTGCTGACAAGACAAAGTAAAGTATGGAAATAAGGGCAAGTGTCTTGTAAAATGTGAAAAATAGGCAAATGCGTAACTTACTTATACTACATATATAACGATATATGCATCTATACATATTTAATAACCTGTGGTATCAGAAACCACGGCCTTACATTACAGATTATCGCAATTCCTATGGTAACTCTACAATCGCATCATAACTGTATGGATCCTACATTACGATAAAGGTAACAGTGCTACAGTGCCATTATTAATATGCCCCTAAGCACCATCGCAGACATTAACTGCAATGTATATGCATTGTGAGAGTATGGAATCCAGATAAATTGTAGGAGATCATGATCTTAAACCTCCCCTGCTGATGCAAACATGGCATGGTCATATACTATTCCCATGTGAACTTTGACTGGATTTTTGTACCTGTTTACAGTGTGTCTTGTGTATCTCTACACAAATCCTGCAAACATTCAATTGAATGGAACTTTCCCCAACCCAGCAAACGCAATACTGTCCTGCTTGCACGATTATTATTTATAAATTAAGTTTAATAATCCAGTCCTCTGTTTTCAAGGTAAGGCTATACTTCCAAATACTAATAATCTAAGGACAAAATATCTGAACTGAGGCAGCAGTTTCTCAAGTTTTGAACTTATTAATTCTCCGAGTAATCATTTGTTCTGTGCTAACCAAACCTTGAGCAGAAACAATCCCCAACCAAAAAAGTCATGGGAGAAAAACAAGGCCAAACATCTGCTGCTTTACATATCCCGTTATCTGTGATGTCACGTTTGCCAAGGTTCTTCTCAGTCATCAAATATTTGAATCCCAATTGTGATAAATGGATTACGTATATAGTCATTTTATAGACATAACAGTAGTTTTCTCAACAAGTTCAGTCTAAAATACATTTTCCTGACCTATAGCTGATGTATTATTTGCCCTTTGAATTTATTTATAATTAAGGATGTCCCTAATTGAATTAAGTAATACCTTTTCATCAAAGTATGCCCTGTGGTTACATTTTCTCTAGACAGGAAGTTATATATAATATATAATATTATAACAAATAAAATTGGAAAGAAATGAAATGAAATAAAATACCATATATACTTGAGTATAAGTCGAACCCGAGTATAAGTCGAAGTATATTTTTACCTACCTCAAAAAGTATGAAAACATGATGAAATTATGACCACTACTGCCTTCTAATACTGTATTTAGTTGCCCTTTAAATGGATAGCAGTAGTCCCATACAGCAAAATCCAAATCCAGTATGGGTATTACTGTATGGGAACTCTCAGCATGCTTTAGTAGCTGGGAGTTGTAGTTTCCAAACACCTGCAGTGCCAAGGAATAAGGCTTTTTTTATCCCCCCCCCCCTCAGAGAGCCCCCCCAGTTCAGTGAGGTAAGTAAGAGAGAAGTACTTGGCACTGCCCGGTACTTAGTGATGTCACTAAGAAATAAAATACATACATACATACAGGCGCCAGTGCAGAGTGCCAGCCGGATCCCTGGATTCAAATGTGAGTTACCCTACATACAGAGCGAGCGGCATGCGGATTGGGGGGAAAAAATTTACAATAATTACTGTATAAGTATAGTATAAGCCAAGGTTGGGTTTTCAGGCTAATTTTAAAGACTGAAAACCTTGGCTTATACCCGAGTATATACAGTACATAATAAATACATTCATCCTCATTAAAATGCTTGCGGGGGATGTAATAAAAGTTCTTATCATTATAAATGGTGCTAATTTTGCCCCAACCAATCAGATGTTAGCTTACAAATGGTAAATAATATGGAATTGGTTGGGGGCAAAATTAGCACCATTTTTAATGATAAGAACTTTTTTCTTGAAGCCTTAAAACAGGTTCCTGTCCAAGCGAGCTCACAATTTACACATGGTTATTGCCCCCCCCCAAGGGGCAGTGTTCACTGCTTAGATTATTATTGCTGTTAAACTCTCTTAAAACTAGCCCTGGATCTAACGCACACACACAAGGCCCAGCAATCGAGTGGCTAATGAACTAACGTGTGCCCATTCTGATAGGACATGTTGGTAGTCCGACCTGGCAGATCTGACACAGCCACACACGTGCAATTGTCATGCAAAATGGCCCTAAATCAGCTGCTTGTTTGTCAGTGTGACATGTTTTAAAAGTATGTACAAGCCCCAAGGCGTAAAACCCTGGAGAGTTAATACACGGTAGCACATATTGTTCTACTCTGACTTGTTCATTTGCTTTCTCCGTGGGGAAAGCACACAGCTTTTCATTAACTTGCAGGTACAATATCTTATCGCATTTGCTTATTTTGCTAACAAGGGCAAGTTGAGGAGATTAAACTGTAAGTCCATTTTCACAAGTTATTGTTCTTTTGGCAGGTTGCAGTGCTGGTTGTGCCATTTATTATGTAGGATAAAAAGCAGTAACAAGAGTGACAGATATTTTATGCCTAATAACAGACGCAGAGTGCAACTAGTGCAACTAAGGAAACGCAGAGTGCAACTATGACACGTATACCATTGTTCTCGATACATGGATGTTTTATTTGCATGCATAGTAGAGCAGAGCACAAGCATTGGCAATAGTCTCACAGCTACTGCAAGGTCTGTGTTTATAAACAGAGCCTATGTAGACTTCTAAAGATTTGGCACTAGAGTAAAGAAGGCTATACACATATGATTACGTGTTCCATTGGAATCTGTTATTAACATGCAATGGTAACCGCATATCTGGCCTATGTGGTTGAAAAGCCTTTCAACCCCGTCAAGGTAACCCCAGCCTTCAAGGTCCTAATTCTAACCTTTTTTTGCTTTAATTATGCAAAATTTTGCATTCCTCATACTTGAGCACTGGATCAATTTAAAAGCTTACAGACTGGGGTTACCTTGACGTGGTTGGAAGGCTTTTCATTCATGTGATCACAGTAATGTATATTAAAACCCCTTTGTTTATAAAGTATGCCAGTGTGCAGATAATGATATTGTATGGGGCCTATGAATATGCATTGATTATCTTTTCTATGTTTGTAATAATGTTTGACCAGATCAGTAGCACTTCCATTAAATGTAGTTGTAAATTAACCTTATTGGAGTGCTTCCACAATCCTTGTATTGTGTGTATTTATTAGGAAGTATTGTCAAGCTTCCATGTGGTAATAGCACCCCCAGCTCTTTAATGGGAGGTCCTATGCCTTTAATATAAAACACTGGATGGACGGCCTCTTCCCTCATTTTAAAAAGTCAAAGGGTTGGGGTGAAGTGAGAAAGCCTGTTATATGGATCCAGTGCACAACTATGAGAAATGCAAAAGTTTGCTAATCGTAATTGAAGTAAAAAAGGTTAGAAGTTAGGACCTTCCAGACTGGGGTTACCTTGACATTGTTATAAGGCTTTTCATTCATGTGATCACAGTAATGTATACTAAAACCCCTTTGTATGCCAGTGTGCAGATTATATATTATTGTATTGGGCCTAGGAATGTCCATTGATTATATTTTCTTTGTTTCCTTATATTTTCTCTCTAGTGTCCCTATATGTTCCCGCCCTTACCCTTTAATCATCACAGAACCATCTTCTGTACATACCCCGTACTTATACTGCTTCATCTTGCCTTAAACCTTTCTTTCTTGTGGCTGACATCCTATTCTGGAATTCTATTCCCCTTGCTCTTTGCCAAAAAAACCCAATCAGCAGGTTTGAATCTAGCCTTACATCCGAACTGGTAATCAGCCCAGTTTATGATTGTTTTATTTGCACTGCATAAGTTTTCACTACTGCACTACCCTTTTCTTGCCATTACCACATCTGCTGGAAGACAGTTCCACAGTTTTCACTGTAAAGAAACCTTTCCTAACCTTAAAGGGTATGTCCACCATGATTTTAAAGGGCATGTCCACCCCCAAAACTATAATCCCCCCAACTACTGGCCCCACCATGTAGTGTAGTTTAATCCTTACCTCACATCCCAGCTCCATAGGGTTCTCCTGTAAACCCCCCCCCCAAAGTCTAAACTAACCACCAGGAGGATGCAGGTCTCTGCCTGCATCTAGCCTCCGGTAGATATTTGCCATGCGCACTGCAGCCCTTCTCCCCCCTCCCTCCCCCTCCCTCTCCCTCCCTCCCCTCCCTCTCCCTCCCGTTCTACTATCCCTCCCCCTAGCGTTAAACCCCCTTAATATGCTGCTCCCCCAGGTCCCCCAGCCCCAACCGCATGGTTTTTTTTTTCAAAAAGCTCCCCAAACTCTTACTTACCTCTCGCTTTCCTCCCTGCACTGAATGACCGGCAGCCGCGTCCGTGATTGGCTGCCGCTCAGCCAATCACAGACGCGACTGCCGGTCCCGCCCCTCTGCTTGCATTCTCGCAGCAGAGGGCCGCAGTGCGGCGGAGGATCGAGGGGAGGTAAGTAAAGTTTGGGGAGCTTTTTGAAAAAACAAACATCGGTTGGGGCTGGGGGACATGGGGAGCAGAATATTAAAGTGTTTTTTAGGGGTGGACATACCCTTTAAACTTTATGTTCCCAGTTAACTGAAGGACAGGAGGTAAATGCGATATGTCTTACCTCCTGTCCTTCAGTAAAACTTACAGGAGAGCAGAAGAAACTTACCGTGTATCGCTCCAGTGGTGCTAACAGCCTCCGACTACACTGACTTCCCCAACGGATCCACAGTCCTTTGCATTGTGTGCGCGTTGCTTCAGTGAAGCCGGCGCTGGAGCGATACGCGGTAAGTTTCTTCTGCTCTCCTGTAAGTTTTACTGAGGACAGGAGGTAAGACATATCGCATTTACCTCCTGTCCTTCAGTTAATCTGGAAACATAAAAGTTTAAAATCACGGTAGACGTACCCTTTAATATATGAGGCCTTACCAGTGCCTTGTAAAGAGGGAGAATGATGTTTTTCTGCTCTTTATACAAGACAATATTTTGCTAGCTCTAGCCGTTGCTATCAATCATTGTTTGCTACAGCTAAGTCTGTTCTCTACCAGAACCCCCAAATCTTTTTTCATTAGAGATTCACTTAACACAGAGTTATTTATGATTTTTTTTCCAGATCAACAGTCCTCAGTTTATACATTAGTCACCTATGTGGCACAGTATCAAAAGCTTTAGCAAAATCCAGGCACAGTATACTACATCCACTGCTGTGCCTGAATCTAAATTCTTACTCACTTCTTTATAAAAACCAAGTAAATTTTTCTGGCACGATCTAATCGATGCTGACTACTACCAATATGATCAGTTCTGAACAAAAAGTCAAGGATATGATCCCGTAACCAAGTTTTTTGAATATTGTTATTACACTGGCTTTTTTCCAATCCCCAGACAAAAGTAAATCTGAAACGATAAGAGACGGTGATCTAGATGCAACTGGACTAAGCTCTTCTAAGATCCGAAGATGTATTTTATCCGGTCCTGGGGCTTTATTGATATTAACTTTGTGATTGTTTCCATACCATATCCTCTGTCAGTGACTATTCCTCATTTATACCCTTGATATTATTACAGTCCCTACTATAAGGACTAGGATTCTCTATAGTGAAAACCAATAGGGAAATAAAAGGTTTAGCACATTAGCCTTTTTGGCATCCTTTATAACCATCTTAACCCCCATTATTTAATTGTCCCACATTGTCAGTCCTCTACTTTTTACTATTGATATACTTAAAAAACATTTTGGGATTGGACTTACTTTGTTCTGATATCCGTATTTCATTTTCTATTTTAGCTAGTTTAATTGATTTATTGCACTCTTTATTACAGCTTTTATCTGTAAGCCTGTTCCCTTCCCTCTGATTTTAAAATTAAGCCAGACAGGAGTTGACCTAATTTTTTTTACACTTGTTACCTAAAAGTATAAATTTAGAAATGTAATAGTTTAATACTACTTTAAAAGCAGTCAACTTCTGCTAAATATCTTTACCTAGGCACAAATCCCACAAGTCTTTGAGCAGCAGTGATTATTTTAACAACATAAAATTATCTTTCCTAAAGTTTAAAGTTTTTGTTAACCCAGTGCACTTTTATTTTTTGCAACCTATATTAAAGGGCAACCAAAGCCACAGAACAACACTGAACCAAGAAGGCAGAACACCTTGATATATAACCAGTAATCTTTGTCTTACCTCTCATTTTGATACAGGCTCTGGAAATTCCCTAATAACTATGGTTTTTGCTTTACTTCTCAGCATTCTAGTATCACACAGTTTGGTCAACGACCATTATGTTCTGCACATGCTCAGTCCTTAGCTATGGCACAAACTTGTTACAGTTGGTCACATCCACTAATAATCTCTAGCCAATCCTTTTACAGGACAGATAACGCAAGAAAGCATGTTACTGAGGTCAGGAGGTGTGGTCTAACACTGCACATACACACAGATACTTCATACAGTTCTTAACAGGCTTTGATTTACTTTACAGAGTTTACTAAAGTGGCATTTTATAGTTTATTGGTGTTTTTAGGGGGGTTGTGTTCAGATTCTGGAGTATAAAAAATTGGGTTTAGTTCTCCTTTAAATGACACTATATCATGATCACTATTTCCTAAGCTTCCCATTACCCTCATCTCTAAAATGAGATCACCAAATATCACCAGATCCAACAGTGCATCCTGTCTAGTAGGAACTTCTACCATCTGTGATAGAAAATGCTCATATAGAAAATGTAAGAACTTGATACCTTTTGAGGTGCTGGCAGTTCCCTTATTCCCATCTATGTCAGGCTAATTGAAATTCCCTATAACCAGAACATGCCCCATACCAGCAGAATTCGGCAACTGCATGTGGAGATTTATTTCCACCTCCTCATTGGCTTGTGGCGGCTTATAACATACCCCAACAATTAATTTTTCTTGCTTCCTGTACACAGCTCCACCCTTATCATTTATACGGTCATATATCTCATCTTTTAAATTTGGCTTCAATTCTTGTTGAACATACTCCTCCTCATTTCTTATTAAAGCTATCATGTCTAAATCAGGAGTATCCTTCAATATTTACTGTCCAGTCATGTGAATCATTTAGCCATGTTTCTGCTATAACAATCACATCATACCTTTCCACTAAAGCTATTAGTTCTAGTTCCCCAGTTTTTCCAGACAGACTTCTTTGCATTTGTAAACATACATTTTAGATGATCAATTTATTTAAATCCATACTTGGATGTACTTGTCTCCTTAACCTCTATGCTCCCCATCCCCCATCACCTCCCTCCATTATCTTATTAGCCCCCTGATCCCCAACTCCTCTATCTACATCTGTGTAGTACACACCCTCTCCCCCCCATACCTAGATTAAAATCTCCTCCAACTCCCTAGCCATCGTCTCCCCCAAAACATCTGCACCATGATAATTGAGGTGCAATCCATCGCTAGTCAAGAGCCTGTAGCCAAGAAAAAAGTCAGCCCAGTTCTCTAAAAACCCAAACCCCATCTCATTACACCACCCTCTTAGTTACTCATTAATACTCCTAAGCTCTTCCCGTTGCCTCCCTAGTGTAGGACGTGACTGTGTTAGTATTTCTGAAAGCACTACCCTTGAGGTATTGGCACCAATGTGAAGCAAGACCGCCGGGTCACCCCCAGCCCCACCCAAAAATCGATCAATTAAGCTTCATACACTAGTATGAACATGGGTGACAAGACCCGTAACACACTATGTGTATGCATGGGACGGGGCTCATATCCCATATATTTGCCTGGCGTATCTTTCACAAGCCCCGACTGAACAGATATTTTGGCCAACAAATACGTGACACGATTATCATCCGAAACGCCTGTGCATACACATCATGCATCTTGGGTTGGCATCTGCAATCGTACGTGTGTATGAACCTTTAGATTGTAAGCTCTATGGGGTAGGGACCTCCTTTCCTATTGAAGCTCTAGTACTTATATTTATTTATATAATTTATATAATTATGTACTGAACTATTTATGTATTTGGTCCCCCCCCATATGACTTTCTTGTATTTTGTTATTTTACAGTGCTGCATCCCGAAGTGGTGCTATATAAATAAACTATACATACATTTGTTCTTAGTATCAATAAAAAAACTGACTTAGGAATCTAGCACATTGATGTAGCCAATCAGCAGGCTTCTTAAAGTTTTGCTTGCTTATAGATTAGGGAACTAATGAAAAATGTCATCGATCATGTGAGCAATGATGGTTGTCATCTCCGTGGGAAACCACACTTCCGCTTACTTGATTAAGTTTGTTAGCATTCTTACTATAAGCACTGTTTGCTTGGTTTTGTATGAGATATTTTCTATCTTTTCTATATTATCTATGGCACATGATTAATATTTGTGGGTTTTTTATATTAACAATTGGTATTTAGTTCATGAAAAGAACAAAAACATTTTTCAATGGTATAATCATAATATTAATCTCTAGTATTTTAATGGAATGTTTGAAACATAGCACCGAAAGATGTTTTAGATTGTTCTGGGTCACAGATGTGTGTATCTTATTTCTTATACAGCTTTACATCTTCCGTAGTGCTTAACAATTATATAAATCCATTCATAGTAACATAGTAATTAAGGTTGAATAAAGACATTCGTCCATCAAGTCCAACCTATTCACTTTTTTTTTTTTTTTTTTTTTAATTTATTTTTTTTTAACCCTACCTAACAGTTGATCCCGAGAAGCAAAAAACCCCAGCTAAAAAAAGGGGGGGAAAATTCCTTCCTGACTCCAAACGGCAATCGGAAAGTATCCCTGATCAACCAGATCTATATGCATTAATACCAGTAATTCTCAATATTTTTTAGTTTTAGAAACTTATCCAGGCCTTTTTTAAGTTATTCAATGAACTTGCCATTACCACCTCTGCTGGAAGACAGTTCCACAGTTTCACCGTTCTCACGTATAAGAAACCTCTCCTAACTTGAAGATGAAACTTCTTTTCTTCCAACCTTAAGGATGTCCACGAGTCCTCTGATTGACCTATTATTGAACAATGCACCAAGAGTTCACTGTATGGGCCATTAATATATTTATAAGGTTATCATGTCCCCACGCAACCGCCGCTTCTCCATGTAAACAGCCCTAACTTGTCTAATCTGCCTGCATATCAAGCCCCTCCATTCCCCTTATTAATTTAGTTGCCCTTCTCTAACTGCACCTCATTTCCAAGATGTCCCTTTGTATATGGGATTCCAAAACTGCACCGCATATTCCAAATGGTGCCTTACCAGTGCCTTGTAAGAGGGAGAATAATATTTTTCTCTCTTGATTCCATTCCCCTCTTTATACAGACAATATCTTGCTAGCTCTAGCTGTTGCTACCTGGCATTGTTTGCTACAGCTAAGTCTGTTATCTACCAGAACCCCCAAATCTTTTCCATTTCAGATGCACTTAACACAGAGTTATTTATGGTGTAGGTGGCACAGGGATTATTAAATCCCAAATGCATCACCTTACATTATCAACATTGAATCTCATCTGCCATTCTGCTGCCCTTTTGATAATCTATCTAGTCTGCTTGCAGCACTTGCACATCATTGGAAGTTTCCAAAGCTCTGCATAATTTAGTGTCATCAGCAACACAGAGACCTTGCTCTCAATGCCCCCTTCTAAGTCATTTATAAATAGATTAAACAGAAGCGGCCCCAGTACAGAACCCTGAGGAACTCCGCTTAGAACTTACACATTCACATCAGGCCCTGCCCAAAAGAGCTTATAATCTAGTCACTTTATTTACACATACAACCTATCAGTATGTGTTTATGATCGTGGGGGAAACCGGAGTACCCAGTTGCAGATTTGTGTCCGAGGGAGGATTCAAATCCAGGACTTCTAACGCTGGAAGGCATCAGTGCTAACCGCTAAGTCACTATTTATCAAAAAAACTGTTGGAGTAAGATATAGTGCTTTGCTAGCCCTAGTAGCCCTTGGTATTTTTAACAGGTTGTTAAGATGTCCTATTTAGGCAGAACTGTCCTAGAGTGAAAGCTCCAGTCCAGTCCATTCACGATAGAAGAAGGTATGGGCAATTTTTTGTCCCCTAGATGGTAAGGTTATTCACTACCCCCTCTTTACTCCACCCTCCCCTTCCCCATCCTCCCTACCCTTCATTTATTTGACTCTTTCCCCTGTCCTGACCTATACTGCCAAAAGTCTGACAACCCTACTTTACAACCTCATTGTAAAGTGACAGAACTGTGTAAAATAAGGCAATGGTGCTATTCCTTATGGTATTTAGGACAGATTGTGCCTCATGAGTTATAAACTAAACCCACTGGGTGAGAGGTTTATAAGGAGCTTATGCTTTTCTGCATGGCTGAAATTATGAACGATCATGCAGACTTCTATGGACTGATCTAAGTAGCTATAATCGCCTTAACTGATGATTTTTCATCCCAGCTAACACAGCAGCCAATTTGATTGGTCATATGTTGAATCTGTTACATTTGGGGTAGCAGCCAATTTGATTGGTCATATGTTGAATCTGTTACATTTGGGGTCCTTTTTTCCCAGTGAATCACATGACCTGTTATTATATGAATTTATTAGAGAATATTTTAGACAAATAATGTCAGTACAGCACCCGTGACCAATTGAGATAACTGGTAAAACCAGGTATAACTGAAGTCTGAACTGTGGCCAACATTACCAGCCTCGTTCATTAATATAAAGGTGCAACCTGTTAACACTGCTGTTTGCTTAGAACAGATCTTTTTGTGGGTGAAAGTGCTGTTTAAATTACATCAGATAACTTGCATCTCATTCAGAGATATCACAACAGGTTTGCTAATCTAAACCTTTGGGCTAATTGGCCCCATGCCATCACTATGCCTCTTTCCATGACAATGGTCCATGGATGTACACAGTTATCCAAGAAACTCATAATGATGACAGCTACAAAATCTGGATAGAAGAACAACAGAGTCAAGCCTTGTACACACGTGCGATCGCGGGTCCCGACGTTCTGAACATTCATTTCGGCCGATAATCGGCCCCTGTATGGGCACTTTATCGGCCGAAATGGCCGGTCATTTGGAGATCCGCCCGGTGGGTCAGGGATTGTTGCCCATACGTGGACTGATTATCAGCCGAAACGAACGTTCATACACAGTGTGCATCGCAGGTTGGGACCCGTGATCGCATGTGTGTACGAACCTTCAGTCATGGTCACTAAAGCACAGCTGATATTTTGGTTGGCCCAAAATATCTGCCCTTGTGTAACCTTGTGCTGTGTACATACCAATGTACACGGCTAGACCTCATGTACACAGCCTTCATATATGTTCTGTTATGTATACCATTAACTAATATTTATCAATAGCTATTTCTGCTTTATCGATTCATTAAATTACTCTTTTCCTTGATTATATGAAATGATAAACACTTATATACACACAGGCAGTGTATACAAATATCCAGTAAAATAACTATTTTTCATAGACTGTAATTTCTAAAATAAAACCCTATTTCTTTAGTGTTAAATATGGAATTTTATAAAAATTAAGGCAGATCCTGCAGAATTAGGAAAAAATTACCAAGGTGCCATATATATAGATATATATATATATATATATATAATTCATACATAGAATGAATTTCTATATACAGCACATGAAACATTTTCAGGGCTTTGTTGGCCCATCAAAAATATTTGAATTATTTCTATTTTATGAAGTTCTCAGAAATACTTCAATGTATGTCACAAGCCTGTTTCTGTCCTAGAATCACCGTCCGATTTGATTGGTCGCATTCTCCTCTAAATTTAAATAGATATCCACATTAGTCATTTCAATTGCTGGTGTCTCTGTGACTCACAGAAGGGATTGGGTTAAAGGGACCTCACAGAAGGTAACTAAGATGACAAAGGTTGCACTTACACCTGGCCAGGGAGTTTAATCATCTACTTTTTTCAAACATTATAAACTTTCAGGGTGGGATCAGAATGCTGGTACTACTATAGATGCCATAGATGATTAGTTAGAGCTCCATTATCTAAAAACAAAGAAACTGCATTGAGTCAACAAAGAAGATTCACTTTGGTAACCTGGGGGCTGTAACTTTGGTAACTTACCAATAAAAAGTCTGCAATATGTTCGGTTTATGTTGTTCTGAATGTGAAACAGGTGAAATTTTCTGCGTAACTCGCATTGGAGCAGTTGGGAGTGAATTGTAGGAATGTATTGACAAAATGGTGAAAAACACCCATAGAAATTACAGGTTTTCTGAAATTTTTAATTTTAAAAATCTTTCAATGTTTAGGGGAATAATAAGGATTTAATAATGTCTTCCATTTTACTTGGCTGCTAATTCACCTTCAGGATAGAAACAGACCAATAGCCAATGTGAACCAGTCTTCCTACTGGTCAAGTCATGTATGTATCAATAAATGAGACAGACCGTGGAGGAAGGAGGCCACAGTTTTATTAAATCCAAAAAACACAATGTGCCAGCAGCTGCACCAATGGCACCAAATAGCTTAAATCTACCCAGGATAGTTCAGACATTGATGGGATCTTCATAAATTTTCCAACTGGTCCAATAAGCTAATGCTCAATAGACTGACCAATATCGCCAGGCTGTCCACCAAGCAGAAGGTCCTACATGGGCCGATTTTTTTTTTTGATCAATTGAACAAACCTAGCTTTAGACTTCATACAATCACACAAAAGCTGTCCTTAAAGGATGTTTTTACACAGTTTTAAAAATAATGTATGTTTGCATTCAACAAGAGCAGAAAACATTCGCACGAATGAACAACCTGGCTCGATCTTTTTTGGGATTGACTTAGGCGTGGCACTAGGTTATAAAATACTATGACTGCTATCAGCGACTGGTTGATCGTTTCAAACATCTGCCGACCATCAATCTGTGTATGGCAACACACGTTCCTACCCACCACCTACTAATAAAAGAACCCAGGGTGAGGATCCAGTGGGATGCATATCTTCCCATTGGACTAATCTTGGACAGGGTCAGGAGCTACAATGGTTCAAAGGTTTCAAGCTATTAAACGTAAACCCAGGGATGGGGGCCTAATGGCACTCACTACTGCGTAGTGTTAATGGAAGGGCTCCTTTAAAGCAGTTGCTATAAACAAAGAGATATTATACACAAAAGCTTCTAGATACAATTTGTTAAAGTCATACTATTCTTTATTTGTGAACAGCAATGGGCAAATTCTATTGAACATCCTTTGCCCTTTTTTGGTGGGATCATTAAAATTATTGTTTTTTTAACTACTGGCAGGACAGGTTGCCAATGCACAACCAACACATTGAGGACTGCAACACCTTCTGCTTTGTTTTCCAGCCTTACAAATGCGTAGTGATCTTTTAATGATCCTAGTCAAGTCAAACCAAAAATTCTTCAGATTGGGAGCAGCCTAAAGCAAACACGAAGTTAAAGTGTTCGCAGTGCAAGCAATGAACACTATGCCTAATTAAAGCTGCAGAAGTAGTAAACATCTAACCCCTCTAACCCTGACTGTAAAATGCTGTTAGAGCTGACACAGGCAAACAATAATGTTCTGTCTACAAGGCAATCTGTTCCAATACATTAGTGTAAATGGATTGTTTCTAGGAAGGCTTGTGTCCTTGTCCAACAGTCTAAACTATTAACTCTCAAAAACACAGCACAGGGAGGCCTTGTGGACCTGCAAATCTATGTCCTGCCATGTTAGATATTTAGAAAGGAACATGGGCAAAACAGGTTTTACCACAGAATAATACAATATATTGTTATTATCTCGACACTACTCTTAAGGTTCGTACACATGCTCAATTTCCGAGCGAGCAACACTCAACAAACGGCCATTTTGGCCGAGAATCATCCGTGTGTGTGCGATGGGTCAGGGGTCGTTCATTGATCCGCCTAGCCGCAATGGCCGTTCGTCGCGTGTAGCGCTTGGCCGTCAGGGGTCATTGCTCGCTTGGAAATTGAGCGTATGTACGAACTTTAAGTGAGTAACAGAAAAAAGAAAATTGAAATGCGTTTTATGAGCATCTATATTGTTATAATTATTATTATTCTCATGACAAAACACAAGAGCTCTGGTGTGAAAGTGCTGGGGGGGGGACAAAGTAAATATTGTGATGTACAAGAAAGGACCTAGACTGTCCGAAACATGTCGTGGTGTCCACAATAAATGCACGTTTGTTTATAGCAATACCTGTGGGGTTGTCTGAGTTTTTGGTTGCTCTATACTACACACTTTTATTTTGAATTTATGTCCAGGAACAGACATCTGGGCAACCAAAGTCTATAGGAGATGTGGTGAGCTGAATTGCATTCAGGATTAGTGGGAGACCTTTATGCATACTAGATGTATTTGGTAGGTTGAAGAAAGAGCTCAATGGGGGTTTAGGAAGAGACAAGAGAACTCAGCACCAATAACAGGTCCTGTTTATTATGGGTGTTATGATCAAAAGGACCTACGGGTCACCACACAGATAATATACACATGGGATCCCTGAGAGTTGCTAAGGGTTCCTCAAAAGATAGTGACTTTACTGATCCACACTCCTGAGGAACCTGTTAAAATATAGATATACTGTATTGGTTGATCAATCTTATATTTTTATGAAGTATGTCCATCATGCTGGTGACCGAGAAAGATATATGAAAATTGTTTCATGGGTTTCACAAGGATAAAAAGGTTGAGAATCACTGATCGATATGCTAGCTGGGCTGTGCTGCCTTTGTCACCAATCCTGGTGAATAGCTCCCCCATGTTTTTGGATTTCTCAAATACATTCAATACTTTAAATGTATTCTACTGAGATAAAAGCTCAGTTCAAGCCATGGTCATAAGTAATAATGGACAAGGAAAGGACAAAGTCTCCTGTACATCCCAAGAACATTTAGGACCTTTTTTGCGGGTCACTTCTGCACATGTATCATCCAGTGGTAGCCAGTGCAGTCTTTTACATGGAGGAATGTTGGCATCATGGAATTATTAATGCATGTGCTGCCAATAGATTAAAGAAAGGCTGGCACTGTCATTTGAGTCCGTTTGGACTGCAGGCATATGAGTGGGGTCAGGAACAGGATGGAGCTTATTTAAATCCTCACCCAGTTACACTCTTGGAATGCCCTAAGCCTAACTTCTGGGGGTAAAGATGGAGATATTGATTGGTGTTTGTGTGACATCTTATATTTTCCCCCAATGCTATATTGCTATTATTGAAAGCCCGACTTTGCCAAACCAAACACACTTGCTCACACACGTGAGGTTAAGCCCGGGGGAACTGACAGGAGAGACACTAAGGCGCTGCAGGATTGCGGTTTGGTAAGTAGTGATATCTGGGCTTGGGGACCAAAAGAGGAGACAGAAGCAAGTACTCCTGTCTCTGTTACAATTATAATTTCGAACAAGGAAGGATCTTTTTTTAAGTGAACTCTTCCTTTAAGACTATGCACAATAGAGTGCAAATTCACAGGATTTTATTTACATTCACAGTGTCCATTGAAATACAGTGCTTTCTCAGGCAAAATTGCATCTTACAACGTGTTATAATTACACTGCCTCAGAGTCAGAGCACATAACTAGGTACACAGGAAAATGTTGGTCCAATTTTTGGAATGCATGAATTCTAAATAATGGACCGTTTTGAGTAACCCTTTCTGTTATATATTTACACAAAGTCTTGTTTCCTTTGTCTGTGTGTCTGTTACAATAATCAGATTACTGTAAGCTTGACTGCACAGGGCATTGTTGTATGTTTTCTTTAACAAGTCCTACATTTCCTTTGCGTCAGCCACAGACTTGTTACAATGCTTAATGCACAAGCAAAACCCAGTTAAATCCTACAGTAACCCCTGATACATTGCACAGTTCAAAATGGGTTTTTAGCATATTGTGGCTCTTGGTACATTACACTAGTGTCTTAAGCTGGGTACACACAGTACAGATTTCTGAAAGATGACAGACAGGATAGGATCTGCAAAATCCTGTCTGCCATCTTTCAAAGATCTGCATACACACAGTCCCGAGCGTTCTCCCTATGAACATCATAGGGAGAACCCTCGGGACTGTGTGTTTCCATCAGCCACGCTAGACTCCTCTATAGGGAGTTTAGCGTGGCCGCTAAAATTTTTTGGTCATTCCCAAATGAGCGTTCGGCCGACATGATCGTTAGGCGGCCGCGCACTTGTTCGGAAACAAAGGTACACACAGTAGCGATAAAGCCCCGATACGGTATTGTATGGTATGTACCCAGCTTAAGGCTCGTAGACAAAGACAATTTCACCCGCAATCCCAATTGAACACGCAGCCCTGTAATCCCTGCTGAATGGGGGTTTCATGTGATTATCGCCTGTGTATTTATTTATGACTTATACCAGATAGTATCGAATAATATGCTGCAGGAACCTAGAAGTAAACAGGCCCGATAAAGATGTTTCTCTTTAATGTTAGCCCTGCCCTTTAAATTTAAGGGTATTGCAGAAAGTAGACATTTTAAGTACTGGACCTATTCATTCTTTTCACTGAATAACAAATATTGAATGGGATGTCTCCAAAAGAGCTTTTACTCTTGCTTTTGCTTGCTTTTTTTGTAATGTCCCTCTATCCGCCTATGGTATCAAAATGATGTACCATTTGGGTCATGAAGTTCAGGGGGCACATGTCAGATCATTTTCACACGGCGAACACTCAGGGACCATTTCGTTATATATAGTTCTGCCAATGACACCTGTACATGCATCAACGATAGTGGATAATGTTGGTTGGTAAAGGTGTTATGTGATGTACGTATTACATGACGTTTGTAATATCACACAATCTCAAAATGTTTCACAGTGCATTTCATTCAACCTTACATCACAGTCTACCGATAATCTGCCGGCTATGTACAAAAATATGACAATCTGCAGGATGAATCCAGCAGGCTGATCTTTGGGAAATCTGAGAATAGTAGTGTATTGTTGGTCTTAGAAGATTGTTGAAGGTTTATTTCCTCATGAATGTTGCGTGATGGGTTGTTCGTTGGGCAAATTTTGCAAAAATGATCTGACGTATGTATGAAGCATTAGGTTTGTAGCTTTGCACCTGTTAGAGAACCGATGTTTCCCCTTTCAAAGATCTACTGCCTTGAGCAGGTCTTACACAAGTCAATTGTATGTCAGTCGCGAAGTAGAATGGGAAAGGCGGTTCCAGGAATATTGACTGAATGTTGCGGATCGGTCAGAGGGTAAGTACTAATGTATGGGCACCTAAAGGCTGGGTACACACAGCCGATATTTCCCCCAGGTCTTACATGGGTCAATTATCTTTGATGGATTTAACTATTTAGATCAAATAAGTCAAAAAAATTATCTCTAAATCCTATTCATCCAACTAATTTCGAGGGAGTATTCTGGTACCCAGATCTGTAGCCAATGACAGGAAGCTTCCACCAGCACTGGCCACACAAGTAAAATATTGGCACTACTAAAGACTGAAATATTAATATAAAAAGCCTAATATTTATATTAACATTTGAAGTTGGATACAAAAAAAATACCCAAGTTCAAAATTCTGATTTCCTAATAATTGAGACAAAAACAATGTGACCTTTCCTGCACATTCCATTTTGGTTAAACACCAAAGGAAATATAAAAAGAAGAACAGTAAATTTTGCATTATACTCTGAAGTCTGAAGCAAAATACACAAACAACAGAAACTCTCTGTTAATTATTAACTAGTGTGTGAGCCTGATGCAAACATTCCCAGAAATCATAGCAGCAAGCTCTCAACCAAACTGACTTTTTACTGACATTTACACATCTGCTGATGTCAGTGGTAATCTCACAAAGATGGGATAATGGCCTCCATAGCATGGCAGGGGCATGTTTAAGGGGGATTCCTGGTGCATGGAATCCCCCCTTTCTGTCTGCTCAGTGCAGTCTGCAATTCTGCTTCTCCTGGTGTCCATAGACTGTTACATAGATTGGTACATAGATTGTTACATTGTCAATTGAGCTGTGAGTGAGAAGCAGCATTTGGATGTTTCAAAAATTTATCCAGTCTTCCCTGTGATTGACAGCACCATAACTAATCATAATTGATACAAAACTGTATCAACATTAACCCTGCAGCTGCCTAAGGTGATTGCTGAGACTGGATATACATACAGTACTTACTGTACCTACTGCACTGTGATGGAGTTAGTGAGCAGGAATAGGGACATTAAGAAATCCTGGAGGTGGGTGTATAGCTGATTGTCAACATTGCATTATAATTTATATGTATTATAATGCATTTTCATAAAAAAGTATAAAGGTATAGAGCACTCCCAAAGGACTTTATATAATTTGAATTAGTGGCCTGATAATCACTAATTAGAAAGTCCTTTGGGAGTGCTCTATACCTTTATACTTTTGTTTATTGCATTCTGTAGCAGCACCCAGGCTATTTTTATACCTTGGCAGGAGCCAGTCGTTTGGACTGTATATATATATATATATATATATATATATTCTGTCAGATCCACCGTCAGTGTCACAGCTCTGACTTTGAAGGACACTGATGGTAATTTAGTGTAAATGTGGATTTCTAAGTAAAACAGAACGTTAGGCTGGGTACACACTGACATTTTCTGTCCTGACCTTTCGCCACTATAAAGTGGTCGGCCACAGCAAATGTCTCCTATGGCCCACAGCGTTCACTGCCACTGCCGAAATCACCTCAGATTTGACCAATTCATGCAAATATCTGTTGGTTTGTGTATACTCAGCCTTAGGAAGTATATACTTTATAACAAAAGAAAAGGGAACACGTGTATTGGCCAACTGTGATGATAATCATGGCAGTTAGAGAATATATTTAATATTATTATATCATCCATATATAATAGAATATATGAATGTATTTGGTCATGAACCTCCTTCTGGGCTTGTTCAGTCATTTAGGAATCCCCCCTTGAAAATGGGGTTCTTCAGGCTGGGTAATGTTGTCCAAGCTCTCTTTCTACTGTGTGCAGTACTTTGTACTCACTAAAGGTGCCCATACATTAGTATTTACCCTTTGAGCGATCCAAAACATTCCTGGAACCGCCTTTTACGTTCCTCTTATGCGACCGCCATACGTTTGCAAAATGAATGAGGCCAGACGAGACCTCACAATTGTATTTCGGTCGCAAAGAAGAACGTGAAAGGCAGTTCCAGGAATATTGATTGACTGTGGCGGATTGGTCGGAGGGTAAGAATTAATGTATGGGCACCTTAAGGCTATGTTCACATAGACCGATATTTTGGCCTTATCAACCAGCACAACCGCTATTGCATTCAATTGGGTCAAAATATGAGAGGTAATTTGTGGTGCTGATGGACTTATATCAGTTTGCAAAAATCAGATGAACGTTTAGTCAGAGACGGTGGTAAATTTAAGCCGAGCATGCAGTTTTCAATGGACTGAACAATTAGCTGAAATTTCAGGCATGGCCAATCTGCTTTTAACAGATGAATATGGCCGAACAGTTCATTGAGGGTAAATATTGTCCTGTGTGTACCCAGCTGTAAATCACCAAAGTGGCAGAAGAAGGTTGCCATTGTGTTATTTTTAGCAGCCTTCATCTTGTGTCTGCCATGCTATGTGAGAGTAGTGTCATTTTAAAAATGTTATTGACTTCACCAGTATAACTTTATAATAGTATAATTTCTTACATGTTGTGTACTAAAATATATACTTTCATAAAATTGTAATGCAGTCAATGTAATGTATCTTTATACAACACTGATTATAATCAAATTTGATTAAAATATACACTGTACAAAAAATACATAAAATATGTGTAATTACAGCAACATTAAAGGGCAACTCCACCCTCATAATAACATCTTTTAGAAAGAATGGCCTCAATATGTTGATATATCCTACTTTGTCCTATGAATTCATTACTGTATGCCTGCTATGCTTCTGGATGCCTCATGGAAACTGAGCAATTTAGAGACCTGTACTGAGTCTGTACTGAGCCTGGGCATTCTCAGAAGAGGTAGACAGGGGATTAACATTCAGTCATTGGCTGTGATGTCAACTGTCAAATCCATAACCTGGAAGAACCAGGAAGCAGAAACAGGGGAAATAAGACATTGTGCAGGATTTCAGGTTAGACTTACTGTATATAGTTCAGATTTCAAACTATTACCGGTTAGGGTTTTTTGGGGGGGGGCTGGGGAGTGATTTACCTTTATGTAAGTTTTCATTTGAGGGCTGGACTTGCCCTTTAAGAACACAAAAGATTTGCATTGCAAAGTGTGCCACAGAATAAACTACTGGACTACTTAGCTGAGTTATCTCGAAATACCTCAATATGGTGTGTGGGGACTGACGCCCATGCATGGGTCAGTTTTTGTTTGCATCACACTGGTGATTTGCATTACGTGGAGATGTGTTTTTCTGACCTTTTATAGTTGCAACCCCCCCCAAACGTGCTGTCCTGACAATCCCTATAAAGTCCTGTGCCCATGGGTGGGGCATTCCGGTCTGGACATTTGGGGGCATGGCCTTAATGTTTGCAGCTGTAGCAGGTGTTCTGGGGCTGAGCCAATTACATCATTGCTAGGCTCCGCCCTTGTCACGTTGGCTCTTCTGAAAGTTGAGAGGCATGCAGTTGATTGGATTGAAAGCACAGATACTGTAATAAAGATTTCTGTACAGTAATTTAAAGTTGGCTATACATGGGCTGATTTTTTCTGATCAAATTTTCGATCTGAAATTTCCAACCTTGTGCTTTGAAATCTGTGGAAGAAGGCTACAGAAACATGGAGTTGATGTTAAATTGTCTGTCTGACCCGATCTTTGTTTTTTAAATTTCAGCCGATTGTATCAAATTTGTTGACTGTGCAAAACATGGACATCTTGTACAGTATGTCATGCTTTGGTCATAATGTGCCGTAGTTATAAAGCATTGTTTTCTTTAATTAATGGTCACTAAATTATGACTGTGGGTGTAAGTTAAAGGGGAACTGTGGTCTCCAAACAAGTTGAAAGTTTAAATGAAAGGCCAGTTTCCTACCTTTAAAATGAGCCATTAACCACCTCTCTACGTGCTCCACAGTCCAAGATTTAAAGAAATTACTGACCAGAAAGTTAATGGGTGGGAGACTGACTTGTGACATTCCTATGGCTGCTCCTCCACGTAGCCGCTGGCGAGCATAGCCTCACACTTCAGTGACAGGACAGAAGACAGGAAGTCCCTCCCACTCCCTACTGTGTGAAGATCCCCACAGAGAAGGTAAGGGCATCTACAGTCCTTTTCTCTCACTGTGTGAAATCAGCCTTTTCAGGTTGAGTTCTCACTTTATGGGGCTGTAAGGGAAGGGGCCAAGGGGGGCCTGCAAATGGAGGGGCCATGGGGTCCATGAGTGGGAGGGAACAGGGGCGCTTGCAAGAGGAGGGGGGCTGCTTTGGCGAGAAGGAGACACAGGGCAGATTGACTGTCATCCACTGACATGGTTTCAGAGCAGGAAGCAGGAAGTGCAGGGGACCTGGTGATGCTGCTGCCATGTCACACACAAAAATGTAAATATCTTTAAAACTATGCAAAATAAACTATGAAAATTGATTGTAAAAATTCTCAGGAAATCAATTCCTATCAATTTACCTAAAGCCATTTTTGGACAACAGTTCTCCTTTAACAATCCCATTGTGTTAGTTAACGACCGCACGTGTAATTACTGCAGGTGTTTATTAACGACTGTCATTATTTAACAATACTGAGCAAACTATCGCAATACTAGGCCTTCATTTCCAATCATGTTTAACAATATAGATTGATGATGTAATAATGCTGTCATTTACATTGCTATGATATAGGCCCTAAGATAATTTATGACTGCAATGTTAATTAAAGACCGCATGGTATTAATAAACGACCACAGTGTTAATTAACAAACACAGCGTTAAATAACGATGTCAAGCCGTATGGCATACTTACAGATACCGATGCTTTATAAGTACGGCCCTATATCTGAGCCATTTCTATAAGGCACCTTGTTTTGTTTGTGAGGGAGTCAAATTATTTCATCATAACCCAAATACATGTTAATGAATATGATTTCAGGTCACATGTCTTTAAATCTCTGCACAAACCCTGTATTATTCTCCCATAGTTTAATCTTTCATTCATTTTGTACTTGTACTTCCTTCTGTCAAATATACTGGTGAGCTACAGTTCCATAATCCTTCAATATCTGGAATAAATAGCTGATAATTAAAGGATTTGTCAGTCAAGTGGAATGAAGGCTGTTCAAGAGTTTGGTAAAGACATGGCTTTACATAATCTTCCATATGAAAATAAAACAAGCCACCTGTGAAACTCACAATATAGGACAATGTGCAAGGAACTAAAAATCTTAGTACGCAAGAAACAGGTTAAAGTCATATTCTGTTCAATAGATTAAGTTTTTGAAATAAATAATGATTAAAAAAGTTATATTTATGTAAACACGTTAACAATTTCACATTCATCTCACTTCGAATCAAATATCCATTTGATGTAATGTGGATCTTTCAAGATTTTGGTTGTGTTTATGGGCTCTTCGGATCAGGTAATGGGAGCAGATCCTCCTTGAAAGCCTAGTTCTTGAGGTGGACACAGCACATTCTAAATAGAAAAATTCAAGATCTGTACTATTTGGGTGGATTCTTGGCCTTGGGCTCCAGGCTCCCTGTAGATAATGACCTATGGAAATACTGTGGTTACAGGAAAGCAGAAAACCTGCTAAAATATAAATAGACTGTCTGTCTAAACTTATTTTTCTGCATCCACTGATGGAGATATATAATTATTATTACTATTATCATATAATAAACTGTATTATATTATGAATTGACATTAATTTTACTCAAGGGCAAATATTGAATGTAACGTTCCCAAAGAGAGAGAATTTACTATTTTTGTACATCAATAAAAGTGTAACCCTCAAAGCGAATATGACACTATAACTGGTGCTTACTTAAATAAGACATTTTGACAATAAACGACAAAGGCCACTTAGGCACAGGATGATATTTTAGTTGATTGGGTTGACAAACATTTTCTCCAGATCTGACCAATCTCCTATGAATTTTCAGTCTTTAATAGGCCACGTGATCTGCCATGCCAAAATTGGGCAGCAATTTTTTTATAGGGTCCATACAGACCCGTGTTTACTGGGCCTAATACATATTGATAATGTGGTAAGATTTGTTTCCTAAAGGTCATAAACATTATTTTCACATAGACTGGACATGCATAATGAATGTGACGTGTTAATTGAAGATCTGTGATAGATGACTTTTTACACACAGAGACCTAGACAAAAGAGACCTAGAGTACTGTCCCTAGGTTGACATTATTACCGGCATTAGTATTGTGGATGTTTGGAGACGTTCCCTGTAAATATGTAGCACAACAATATGTGTCATTTTGGCATTTTTCATTGGACAAAGGTATGTTTGAAGAGCATGCGTTTTCTTTGGTTATTGAGTCATTTAACACAAATATTGAAGCATCTGGCAACTTGATTGGCACTGAACCCCCATATGCTGTTTTACTTTTTTGAATAATAGTTACAATGGTGCAGTTACAAATAGGATGGCATCAATACTGAATTTATACTTGAGTCCCAAACTCAACAGAAACGCAATGCAACCATACCACCCCATCCCCTGGATCAGTGCCTAGACTCTGCAGCATTATTATCAGTAATATAAGGTTAATAAATTGTAATTCAGGTGAGGCTAGCAAGCAGGGCCAGCCTTAGGATTAAATCCTGTGCAAGATTTGTTACTGGCGCCTAGCACCCCCTCCAAAACACCCCCCTGGGCACACACAATACACTGCTTGCCTTGACCTGCTTCAAATCAAGTCTGCCACCTGCGATTCCTGTCTTTAAGTATTTGCAGTGTGTGCTTGTATATATCGTGCGTACATCATTATGTAACACGTAACGCAATAAATGCACAGGCAGAACAGCACAGCATACATATGTGCATTTGTCTGTGGGGTGGTGCTGTGACATACATTTGATCTGCAGGACTTAACAGCTGTAGCACTGATGCACAACTTTGAACTACAGGACCGTGACTTAACACTTCCTGCTGGCACCCCCCATGTAATGCAACCTGTGTGGCCGCACAGGTCGCCCATATCAAAGGCCGGCCCTGCTAGCAAGTAAAGATTATGAGCTGCTCAGTGCTATTGTACAGCCCTATCACATAGCAATCTGTGTATTCTTCACTGACTGTGAGGCTTTTGCTTGTCTACAATATAGCTAGAGATGGACTAGAACTCACACTCAAGTTTGAATCAGATTTTACAAACTCGAGCAAACTCAGACTTTTCGACCTTTCAAGGATTTTTCGAAATTTAGCAAATTTGTGGAAAAGATCCAGCCACATGTCCCAAATTCACCAATGACAGCCCCCGGATATAAAAGGCAGCTCAACAGGTGCCTTGTGAAGTGTTAACCTTTCATCCATATTCCCTTGCACAATGCAAACTGTGAGGAAAAGAAGCCAATGTGGTGTGTGGTATGTCCAGTGGGCCAAGCCTTTCTGGCTCCCCAACAATTGTGGCAAACTGCAGCGAGTTTCTCTAACTGCTCTAACTCAATGGTTCTGCTGTGTTGATGTGTTACCCTTTTGCCCACTTTCCCTTGCACAATGAATAATCTGAGGAAGAAAAGCACATGTGGTGTGGGGTATGTTCATAGGGGCCAATCCTTTCTGGCTCCACAACAAAGGTGGCCAACTGCAGTGAGCCTACTCTAATTCAATTGTTCTTCTGTTGTGAAGTATTACAATTTAGCCCACTTTCCCTTGCATGATGAATACTCTGAGGGAGAGTCGGAGAGAAGCCAATGTGGTGTGGGGTATATCCAGAGGGACCAAGCCTGCCTGCCTCCTCAACAATGCTGGCAAACTGCAGTGAGCCTACTCAAATGCTGATGCCATAGTGTGTAACTCTTTACACATTTTCCTCTATATGATGTAAATATGATGCAAATTGCAAAAATAGATTTGAAGGGGACGTTCAGTGCAAATAAATATACTGCTGCACTATCTGAGATACAGTGCATCATATGCCATGGGTGCCATTTTGTTTTCTCTATACAGTATCCCATATGCCATTTTTTGTTTTCTCGGACAACACAGCTTGCCCAGGACAGAGAAAGTCTACAGGGCTGTCCAAATGTCAGTTCATTCATGCAATAAAAAACATGGCAATAAAAAGGGTGCCTTTTGGAAAGTTTAAGCAATTATTTTAGTGCCGTCGGTCTGTGCACTTGATTAACACAATACCATATTGTTTCCTTTCCCAGTCAGTGAAGGCTCAGGTGGTGTGCTGGTACAGTGTACTGTTGTTAAGGAGAGGAAATAACCCCCCCCCCTCGCCGCACTTTCAGCCTGGTGTTACTAATGTGACCTGCTCTAACCTGCATGTACAATAATACAAGTGTGACAGATTCCCCCCAGTTCCTCTGATTAATTTTCCTTCGTAGATCACTTTATTTATTATTTTCCCTGTGACTAATAAAAAGCTTCCCTTCCCTGTTTCAGCATGACTGCCACCTCCTCCTCTTCAGGTTTTTTTCTCCAAACAGCCAAGTATGTGTGTTGAAAGATTAGGTTGTCTTTTTTAGAAGAATAGAATGGTTTTTCATATGAAACACATCAAAAGTAAAAGTAGGTGACAAATGTTTAGATTTGTTGAGGGCCTCTGCTTTGATCCAGGATTTCGATTTTATTCAAGAGTTTGACAAATGTGTTCCGTGGCTTAGCCTCAAACAACTTGTGTCTGTCTGCAGAGTACTTTACTCACTGTGGAATCCATTTGATCCTGCACTTGCCCTGCTCTTTGTACCTGCAGGACTCTCACAATGACAATAGCACTGTTTTTATTCTATAAGTGCTGCAGTAGCCAAGACATCTCACAGAACATAAACATATGTTCCAAAAGAAGCTTTGTTTTAAACAAGTGCTAAGTGTAAGGACCGTTGCTGCTGTTAGATTTGGTATCACATGATTTCGTAAAATAGAATGTTATAGTAGATAATGTACCCCCTACTGTAAACTATCTGTAAACTATGATATTATTTCTATTCTCTATGATTTCAGAAGTCACAGAGTAATTTAGTGACTGTGGCCTTGTGCTATTATAAAGGGCACGGAACTCCGAGGGGGGTACATATCTATTATAATCTACCCTTTGATTTGACATTAGTGGATTTAGAGTCAGATAGAGGTTTTACAGTTACACACAGGTTTAGGTATTGAGTACAAGGTTAATAATTGTAATATACACTTAGGGAGTCTCTATAAGGTTTCCTACACAATCCCTTTACACACAGCAATGGTATCAATGACGGACCATACACATGCCTATCTCCTATACCGTTGCAGCTAAACCCGATTGGCCATGATAGGTAGGGTCAGTATAAGAAAAATCACTGAGGGGGATCTCTGACAGAAAATGGGTGGTACATTGTACAGCTGGAGGAAATCCTAATCTTTCTTCTCCTACTCTGTAAGTGACCTAAATCGACAGCTCTGCTATACCCAGAGACACCACCTTATAGCTGCAGGGGATATTTTGCACACTGGGGTGGTTTACCGGCACTGTACTAATGATCGCGTGAGTGTTTAGCATTGGCGGGAGTGAGGGGGAATTCTGAGGTGCTGTGTGTGAGTGGCCTTACTTCTTGGTTATAATAGGCACTACTATGCAGTAGTGCGCCGATTATAAGGTTATTATATATCTTTGGACCCCATAGGGATCTACTATAGGGTTAGATTATAATCAAATAACAATTCTGATTATAATAATAAATAAATAAATAACAATTCTATGTGAATGGAATTCTATCTCTCTATAACTGTTCTTTTTTAATATTATTTTTGTTTCTAATGCAATCCTCATTGAATAATGATCATCAGCATTTAGAGATAACACAAAATGAAGCGACCATTAATACAACATATAATAACAGGGACTGTTGTCTCTATGGCTATACAATGCCCTTAAGGACACATTATGGTTAGAATGGTTAATGAAGGTATAATCTAACTTAGTCTTCCCTGTGAATGTTTTCATGGTAAACGCTTCCATGTGACTGCAAGTGAACCAGAGAAACTTCAAAATCCAATAGCAATGAGAGAGCAATGACACACAACAATTCATCTGCAGCAAGGAAATTCCCATAAAGGACAGGAGAGCTACTTTCTACTGGGCAGGGAGTGTCTGCTGCTACATAGAGATTCCTACTTTCCACATTACAAATCTTGCTGTTCAAACACCCCTGACCCCATATGCCACAAAACAAATCAATTAGTGGTTTCACCATTAACTGACAGATCAATCAGAAATCACTGAACAAAATAATCGTATCTTGAGAATTGACAAATCCATCATTAATTTGGCTTGAAAAAGCCAAATTGCTGTTCTTTCTATTTCTTCTTCTTCTTCTTTTTCTTCTGTTTTATTCTTCCGCTTTTTTGGACCGTATCTCCTCCCACAGTTTTTGAGCTAGAGACATGAAATTCGGTACAGATGTGCGGGGCATATAGGATAAGTGTGCTAAGGAATCCGCTAAGGAATCCGCTAAGGAATCCGCGGAAGCGTTACGGCGTTATCTGCAAATTTCCAGACAGTTTTTCCCATAGACTATAATGGTAACAATCCTCAAATGTGGATATTTCAAAACAGTTTTTTTCATGGTCATAAATACAAATGGTGATACCCCCAACCCCCCACACAGGCCCAGGTACACCCACCTACTGACCTACCTTTCCATTCCCATGGAAGCCATATTTAAAGGGTAACTAAAGTAAAAAAAACAATTTAGATTTATCCTCAAAAAAAGATAGTTTTATGGTTATAAACACAAAAAAGACATACCTTCTCAACCAGACCCAGGTACACACACCTACTAATCTACTTATCCATTATGGTGGCAGCCATACTTAAAGGGTAACTAAAGTAAAAAAAAAAATAATTTAGATTTATTCTCAATAAAAGATAGTTTTATGGTTGTAAACACAAAAAAGACATACTCCCCTCAGCCAGACCCAGGTACACATGCCTACTGATCTACTTATCCATTACGGTGGCAGCCATATTTAAAGGGTAACTAAAGTCAAAAAAACAAATTTAGATTTATCCTCAATAAAAGATAGTTTTATGGTTGTAAACACAAAAAAGACATACCCCCTCAACTAGACCCAGGTACACACACCTACTGATCTACTTATCCATTACAGTGGCAGCCATACTTAAAGGGTAACAAAAGTAAAAAAATTAATTTAGATTTATCCTCAATAAAAAATAGTTTTATGGTTGTAAACACAAAAAAGACATACCCCTCAACCAGACCCAGGTACACACACCTACTGATCTACTTATCCATTACTGTGGAAGCCATACTTTAAAGGGAAACTAAAGTCAAAAAAGCAAATTTTGATCAATAATCAAAAAACGTTGTTTTTTTAACCCCCAACGTAATACAGGTATACACAGCTACTGACTTACCCCTCCATTACTGTTGCAGCCATACTTAAAGGGTAACTTAAGTCAAAAAAACTAATTTTGACCAATCATCAAAAAAGTTTTTTTTTTAACTCTCAACCCGACACGGGTACTCACACCTACTGATCTACTTATCCATTACTGTGGCAGCCATACTTAAAGGGTAACTAAAGTCAAAAAAGCAAATTTTGATCAATAATCAAAAAACTTTGTTTTTTTAACCCCCAGAGTGATACAGGTATACACAGCTACTGACCTACCCCTCCATTACTGTTGCAGCCATACTTAAAGGGTAACTAAAGTCAAAAAAACCTCATTTTGACCAATCATCAAAAAAGTTTTTTTTTTAACTCTCAACCCGACACGGGTACATACATCTACTGATCTACTTATCCATTACTATGGCAGCCATACATAAAGGGTAACTAAAGTAAAAAAAACTCATTTTGACCAATCATCAAAAAAGTTAGTATTTTATCCCCCAACCTGATATGAATACACACACACCAACTGACCTACCTTTAATGCATGTGACATATTTAAAGGGTAAGTAAAAAACAACAATGTCCTCATCATTGACATTATTGAGTTTTAAAATCTGCAGCACAAACACACAAATTCCCTTCCAAAATGCAGTCTTTCAAGCCAAATTCAAAGTTTATACCTTTCTAGCTGTAGTTACAATTGTAATAATTTTATAATATTCCCTAATTTGCTTGACTTTAATTCATTGCACCCTTTTAATTTATTAATAGAGACTTATAACTACCCCCCCCCTCTGATTTACAATCCAGAACCTTTAAATTTAAATTATGAATAACTGTCTCCTACACAAAGATCCAGCATTGCACGGCCCAGTAAAAAATAAGCAAGAAATGGAAAGTGTCCTTTTAGTTGAATGTTTGCAAATTTCCAATTTATTGTGCAGGATAGTCCATAGTTTCTAATGATTTCCAGTCCAGCTGTAGAATAATTCTGGCAGATTGCACATGGCCAAAGTAGCTGATACCCAACAGTAAATGCTGCGTCTCAGAATAAAAATAACACTATAAGAGTTATTTCAGCTGAAAACACACGTGATCCTAAAACTTCTCCAACTTGGGCCTATTTTCGGTTCTCTAACCAACCATCTAGCATTGGCAACAGGCTTGTACATCCCTACACCAGTAGATTAATGCCTGGCATAAAATAAAGGCTCATACACATGTCCGATGTGTGCACCAAGCCATGAACCCCCAAGCCGATACATTCGCGCGACGAACATCAGTTTCGGCGAGAATTGCACGTGTGTATTCGTTCATCAACCTGCTGGATCAGTGAACAATGTATTAGTGAAGGAGTAGTTATTACAATAGTAGCACTAGGTGTTCTGACTAAGCTGGTCTAGGTCTGACAATCCCAACCGGCAAAAAATTCATTTCAGAGAGGTACCAGTGCCGCCCAACCAAAGAAATAAATCCAGTAATATAGGAACAACATTTTTGCCTAGAAATCATCTATAAACAATTCGAAAAACAAATTAGTATGCATGCTCCAAACTCTATCTAGTACACGCTCTAGTACTCTCTAATACTCTATAGTACTGTCATTACCATGAGTAGAGCAAGAGTGCTTATGATCCCGAGCTTGTCTCTGGAGAATGAGAGTGACAGATTTGCATAACCATGAGGGTTTCTGTCACTCGCACCTCTTATAAGCCCTGGAACTGTTGCGCCATCCTCACGGTAATTTAAACATGGATTTCATTGAGATTGTATTTTATGAAGTCAGGGATCTGCTGTTAATAGAGACTCCCTGAAATTAGATAGATAGATAGATAGATAGATAGATGGATGGATGGATGGATGGATGGATAGATAGATAGATAGATGATAGATAGATAGATAGATGATAGATAGTCGGATAGATTAGATACTAGAAGATGATAGATCTGGCTAGATTACTTGGCTCGCTTAGACTTGTGGATGGATGCTAGATTAGTAGATCGATCGCTAGATCAGATCGATCCATAGCTGATAGATAATTCGCTCGCTAGCCTCCTAGCTCGATGCTCGATCGATCTGGGCCCGCTTATATTGGATGGCTGGCTGGTGGCTGGCTGGCTCGCTCGCTCGCTTCGCTAGCTCGATCGCATACTAGCTAGCTCGCTCGCATCGCTAGCTCGCTCTGGCCCGCCTTCGCTGGATCGCTGGCTGGGTGGCCTGCTGGCTCGCTAGCTCTGGCCCGCTCGCCGGCTCCGCTGGCTTCGATGGCTGGCTGGCTGTCTGGCTGGCTGCCTGGCTGGCTGGCTGGCTGGCTTGCCTCGCTCGCTCTCTCGCCCTCGCCCGCTCGCCTCTGGCTCGCTTCGCTCGTCGCTCGCTCGCTCGCTCGCTCGCTTCTGGCTGCTGGCTGGCTGGCTTCGTCTCGCTCGCCCGCTCGCTCGCTTCTCGCTCGCCCTGGGTCGCTTCCTCCCGCTCGCCCGCTTGCTCGCTCTGTCTCGCTTTCAGCTGGCTGGCTGCTGGCTGGCTCGCTCGCTCGCTCGCCGCTCGCTCGCTCTCGCTCGCTCGGACAGATTGATTGGATGTATGGATGGTGGATGGATGATGGATGGAGGATACTAGATTTTTTTTAGCATAATATATAGTAGATCTGGAAAGATTAGATTGGTGCTGGATGGGTGGATGGCTGGCGTTCGCTAATCTGGAAGCTTCGCCAGGATCGATGGATAGATCGATGGATGGATGGCTGGCTGGATGGATAGCTCAGATGCTCGATAGATCTTGGATATATTACGATAGATTATATGGATAGATGGATGGATGGATGATTACAGACAGATAGATGATAGATAGATCTGGATAGTAGTAGATAGATAGATAGATAGATAGATAGATAGTCGCTAGATGGATGGATGGATGGTGGATGATGGATGTATGGATGATGATGGCTAGATACGATAGATAGCTCTAATAATCGATAGATTAGATAGATGGAACAACGTGGATGGATGGCATGGATCGATAGATAGATCTTGAATAGTTAATCGATAATAGCTCGATCAGATATATAGATACGCTGATGGCTGGCTGGCTGGCTGTTTGCTATATAGCTCATAGATAGATAGCTAGATAGCATCGATCGATCGTAGCTGCTCGATCGCTCTGGCTCCTTCGCGCGCTCGCTCGATCGCTCGCTCGATCGCTCGGCTCGCTTCCCGCTCTGGCTCGCTTCGCTTGGTCTGGCTGGCTGCTAGCTCGGCTCGCTCGCTAGCTAGCTCGATCGATAGATGCTCCTCGCTCTGGCATCCTTCGCTTTGGATGGCTGATCGCTTCAGCTCGCTCGATAGTCCGCTCGCTAGCTCGATAATTATGATAGATCTGGGTAGTATTGATTGATGGATGGATGGATGATGATAGATAGATAGATGATAGATAGATCTGAAAAGAGTAGATGGATAGATGCTTGGGTGGATGGCTGGATTCGATCAGCTCTGGCAAGATTAGAAGGCTTAGATGGATGGATGGTTGATGGATCGATCGATGATCGATCGCTCTGGATAGCTTGCTCGCGTTCTGGCGGCTTTGCTGGCTGGCTCGCCGCTAGCATCGTGATCGAAGACTCTGATCGCTTCGCTAGATCTCTATATCGCTCGCCTCGCATCGATAGATAGACTACGTGATAGATAGATTGGTATGATCATAGATCTGAGACTGATAGATTAGATAGACAATAGATAGATCGATAGATGAAAAGATTAGATGGATAGATGACGGATGATGGAGGATAGATGATCGAAGTGCAGATGTGGCGATGGAGCTGGGTAGTAGAGCTAGTGCCTCGTGATAGTCTTAGACTAGATGCGCTCGACTGCGATAGCAGATAGATCGTCGATGATCCCTCGCTCGTGTGATTCTACTAGAATCTAGATAGTGACTACGTGAGTTGACCTAGATGTGACTAGACTAGTGCATCGGCGCTATCGACTAGCTAGAGAGATATCGAAGATAGTGTTGAGGTCTGGCTCCTACGATGAGCTAGTATAGTAGATATAGGATCGTGGATGCTTCAGCTACGCTCGACGATACGATGATAGACTGATAGATAGATAGATTAGATAGATAGATAGTATAGATCTGGATAGATAGATGGGATGGATGGATGGATGGATGGATGGATAGACAGATAGATAGATGATGGAAAGATCTGGATAGATTAGATAGATAGATGGATAGATGGATGGATGGGTGGATAGATAGATAGATCTGTAGATAGATAGATAGATAGATAGATAGATATATATAGATAGATAGATAGATAATAGATAGATAGATAGATGATAGATAGATCTGGATAGATAGATTGGTGGATGGTGGATAGACAGATGATAGATGATAGAAGATTGGTAGATTAGATAGAGATGGTGGTGATGTAGATATAGATGATGTGTAGTATGATCTGGTATTTAGTTGATGGATGGTATGATAGATGGATAGATAGTATCTGGATAGATTAGATGATGTGGTGTGGATGGATGGATGGTGTGGATGGTAGGATAGTATTGTGATGATTGGTGATTAGATGTGTGGTGTGTGAGTGGTGGTGGTGGTGGTGATAGATAGATAGATGGATATTGGATGATTGATGATAGATAGATATGATAGATGTATGATGTGATAGATGGATGGATGTTGGATGATGGATGGATGGATAGATAATAGATAGATGATAGACAGATAGATCTGATAGATTAGATATAAATAGATAGATAGATATGTCATGTAAATGCACGTAAGATAGGCACTTTGCCCTTTATAATTAAATAAATTAACTAATTAATTAATTAATCCGATGTCACATTCTAGGGGAGGGGTTTAAAGTTTATTTATTGTGTTGTGATTTTGCAGACTTATAGCTTGATAAAGGTCCTAATAGAAGACCGAACGTTGCTGTCGGTTACACTGGATTAATAAATCTGTTTTTTGAACAAGTCCCAAGAGTGCTCTGCAATTATATCCTGGTTTGGTATTTTGAGTCTTGCATAAGCACCTGGGCATCTTAGAACTGCATTGGAACATATTGGAAGGCTGAGTGCACACATGCTGGACAAAGAGATAGATAGATAGATAGATAGATAGATAGATAGATAGATAGATAGATAGATAGATAGATAGATCTGGATAGATTGGATGGATGGATGGATGGATAGACAGATAGATGATGATGAAGATCTGGATAGATTAGATAGATAGATGGATAGATGGATGATGGTGGATAGTGGATGGAATAGATCTGGATAGATTAGATAGATAGATGGATAGATAGATAGATGGATAGATTAGATTGATGGATGGATAGACAGATAGATAGATGATAGAAAGATCTAGATGATTAGATAGATGGATAGGTGGATGGATGGATAGATAAATAGATAGATAGATGATAGATAGATCTGGATATATTAGATTGGATGGATGGATAGATAGATAGATGGATAGATGATCTGGATAGATTAGAATAGATAGATGATAGATGGATGGATGGATGGATGGATGGATGGATGATAGATAGATGATAGATAGATAGATAGATAGATAGATAGATCTGGATAGATTATAGATAGATGGATAGATAGATAGATGGATGGATGGATGGATGGAAGATAGATAGATAGACAGATAGATCTGGATAGATAGATAGATAGATAGATAGATAGATAGATAGATAGATGGATAGATGGAGGTTGATGGATGGATGGATGGATGGATAGATAAATAGATAGTGATAGACAGATAGATCTGGATAGATTAGATAGATAAATAGTAGATAGATATGTCATGTAAATGCACGTAAGATTAGGCACTTTGCCCTTATAATTAAATAATTAACTAATTAATTAATTAATCCGATGTCACATTCTAGGGGAGGGGTTAAAGTTATTTAAGTGTGTGTTGTGATTTTGCAGACTTATAGCTTGATAAAGGTCCTAATAGAAGACCGAAATGTTGCTGTCGGTTACACTGGATTAATAAATCTGTTTTTTGAACAAGTCCCAAGAGTGCTCTGCAATTATATCCTGGTTTGGTATTTTGAGTCTTGCATAAGCACCTGGGCATCTTAGAACTGCATTGGAACATATTGGAAGGCTGAGTGCACACATGCTGGACAAAGAGATAGATAGATAGATAGATAGATAGATAGATAGAATAGATAGATAGATAGATAGATCTGGATAGATTAGATAGATGAGATGGATAGATAGATAGATGGATGGATGGATGGATGGATGGATAGATAGATAGTAGAGTGTCTGGATATGTTGTGTGGATGTGTAGTGTGTGATGTGGGTGGTGGTTGTGGTGGTGGTGGTGTGATGTGATGACGTAGATCTGGATGATTAGATAGATAATAGATAGTAGATATGTCTGTAAATGCACGTAGTTGGCCTTTGCCCTTTATTTAAATAATTAACTAATTAATTAATTAATCCGATGTCACATTCTAGGGGAGGGGTTAAAGTTATTTAAGTGTGTGTTGTGATTTTGCAGACTTATAGCTTGATAAAGGTCCTAATAGAAGACCGAAACCTTGCTGTCGGTTACACTGGATTAATAAATCTGTTTTTTGAACAAGTCCCAAGAGTGCTCTGCAATTATATCCTGGTTTGGTATTTTGAGTCTTGCATAAGCACCTGGGCATCTTAGAACTGCATTGGAACATATTGGAAGGCTGAGTGCACACATGCTGGACAAAGAGATAGATAGATAGATAGATAGATGATAGATGATAGATAGATAGATAGATAGATAGATAGGATAGATAGATAGATCTGATGATTGGATGGATGGTGTTGGATGACGATAGATGTGATGGAAGATCTGTGTAGATAGTAGTGGTGTGGATGGATGGGTGATAGATAGATACGATCTGGATAGATTCGCTACGACTCGATGATGATGCTGTGTGCTGTGTGCTAGTCTGGTAGATTGTTGGTGGACTGGTGCGATGCTACGTGTGATGTCTGCTGTTAGATGTGGCGGGGTGGTGGATGGTAGTCTGTGTGTAGCTATGCTCTGTGTCCTTTTTGGATGGGATGTGATACGATGGTGATGTTCTGGTGATTGATAGGGTGGTATGGTGATGGATGGATGGTGGTGGTGGTAGATCGATGGTAGACTGTCGTGTCTGTGTTGTAGAGTGTGGATATGGTGGTGGACTGGTGGTAGTGCTGTGTGTGATGTGCGTCGTCTGGCTGTTGTGTGTGTGTGTGATGGTGTGTGGTTGGTGTGGTGGTGGTGGTGTTGGTGTGTAGCCGTGTCTGTGATGTCGTTGATGCTGATATGTCATGTAAATGCACGTAAGATAGGCACTTTGCCTTGCCTTTATATTAAATAATTAACTAATTAATTAATTAATCCGATGTCACATTCTAGGGAGGGTTAAGTTATTTAAGTGTGTGTGTATTTTGCAGACTTATAGCTTGATAAGGTCTATAGAAGACCGAAACGTTGCTGTCGGTTACACTGGATTTAATAAATCTGTTTTTTGAACAAGTCCCAAGAGTGCTCTGCAATTATATCCTGGTTTGGTATTTTGAGTCTTGCATAAGCACCTGGCATCTTAGAACTGCATTGGAACATATTGGAAGGCTGAGTGCACACATGCTGGACAAAGATAGTAGATAGATAGATAGATAGATAGATAGATAGATAGATAGATAGATAGATAGATAGATAGATAGATAGATAGATAGATAGATAGATAGCAGAGTTAGATAGACTAATTCTAAATCCAGTATCCAATGATTTGGCAAAATATATCTCAATGCAGAAATGTAAGTTGATGAATGCTTTGTAATGTTGGTTTCTTATCGTGTTTCTGACATTGTTTACTAAATATTTGCTAGATTATGGATAGTGGGAGAGGTAATATTGTTGAGGCGCATTAGGTTGAAATGGACACAAGACCATTGGGTTCCAGTTCTACTAAATGGTAGTTTCGTTGATCTAGAGGAAAGCAAACACCTAACTGAAACCATTTCTATTTATGCACTATGTGGGGGAAAATATTTATGATTCCAAAGTCAATATCCCACCTATGTTTAAATAGTAATGTTAACCTTCATGTAACAGCAATGGTCTATCTAGTTCAGCTCTATTTCTTGACTGCAGTAGCTCGTACGGGAATTTCAGTGCTGCCCTGTTGGAATTAACTTTCTGTCTCCAATTGATGATGATATCTACAGTAATGCACTTATCGTACAGAGGCCGATATTGTGATTTATTCAGCATTAACTGTCAGGTGGAGTGAAAAATAGATGAAAAGGCCATTCCGCTGTCTTTTACTGATTTATGGGGAAAATTTATAAATGAGAGGTATTGCGAAAGTGCAATGTCCTTTAACGCCATTGGAAAATACAGAAACACATTAGCATTTTATAAAGGTATTGGCTGGATTTTGCACTGTGGTCAAACAATGCTGTGTACTTTGTACTCTGTACACTGCTGTTTTACCTGACTGCATCAGAATTGTACCATTGCAGTTAGAATTTATGGCTGTGGTTGTAAAAGAATGACGTGTCCGTAAACTATTAGTAATTTAAGGCTGTGTTGTTAAATAACAATGTAGCCAGTGTGAACCCTCAGCATTGGTAATGGCCGTTAATATTATTGGTTTAGAGCAGATATTTTCAATTATTATACATGGCAAAATTATTAAACAATTGCATGTTAAAATCTAAAATCGACCACGTTTTTAACTCAGTGGTCAATTGTGCAATCTATTATACTATGTACAGGAGGCGATACTTGGCCCCGACAATCCGACCGGTTGCCACAATATTTTAGTTGATCAGGATGAAATATCTGTGGTAATATTAATGACTGACCAAAGTTGGTCGATACTCTATCTATATAAGATGAAATTCAATTGGACACATTGGAAACTAATGATATTATGACCCAGCCAACCAGTTGCATGCAGCTAGTGGATGATCTGGTTGTAATATTGCCTAGTTCCACAATATGGGTTTGGACCCAGGCACACTCTATGGCTATCCCAGTCTACCATTGGCTTATAGCTATAGCACAAGCAAAATTCGACCAGGGTGCACACCATTTCTTAAGAAAACATAACAGAAACCATATCCAGACATCTCGATTTTCAAAATTTCACATTAATCTCCTTTACAGGCAAATTGTTCAATATTAACCTATCGTACTACAGACCAGTTATGGATACAACCTAGGAAACACAGAGCACTGGGAACTGTTACACACCATACAATAATTCGGCCTGACCAACCAACATTTAAGTGTTTTAGTCGATTGGGCCAGATTTTTGTATGGCGGCTCCAACCGATCGCCAACCGTTCCTTCGTCCGAATCGGACAAAAGCACATTAGGACAGGTCGAAAACCACGGCTAACTGCCGGATGCGACTGCTTTTGCCACAACCAATAGTCCTTCCTCCTGGCTGACCAGTCGGAAGCCTCGATCGGTCGGCCAGGAGGAAGAATTGCATGGTGTGTACCCACCTTAAGGCTGAGCCCAGCACTACAACCAAAGAATCAAATCAGTAAATAATCAAATGCAATGTGAGCAGATAATTTAATATCTTTAAATGACACTTGTAAATAGATACCGAGAATTGTCTGAGTTGTTCAGAGAGGAGCTGGCTCCAGCTTCAGTTCCAGAGCTGAGCTTCTAGAGATTTCTATATATGGAGCATCGACTGGGTCCACTCAAGATGAACTGTATCATTTGTACAGGGATGCCTTTTCTAAACTACATGGGCTATATACACGATCCCGTGGTTATGATCTGAAGGCCACCATACATGTAAAGGTTTGGATCATTGGGTCTAGATTACAATAGTTGTATATACTAGTTTTGTACCAAATGCATAATCCAGCATTATTGGGAAGACTACCATTATAAGGTCATATTAATTCTTTCCTGTCCTGCAAAACCAGAGGCCTACACTACACTGATAATGGCTCAATAATGCCGAAACCAGTCTGTGGTTGGCTCTCTGGTTTTGCATTTAGCTTGTGGCATGCGGCCTGAAAATAGATTGCAGCACAGCATGCATGTGGCCACCTTCTTTGACATGCACTGCTGTGGTGCATTTCTCATGTGCTAACGGATTGCAAGCATGGGCCTAGCCCAAACATATCTTTCCTGCCAAAAGAACTGCTATGGAAGCAGTTGTGAATCTAGTGAAAAGTTATGGTTTTTATTAAAGGGACACTGTTAAGTACACAAAATATGTTACTATTATTCACAGGGATTTGAGAACGCATTTTCCCACCTCCCTGTGAATAATAGAACACCCAGGGAACACTGCAACACTTACTTTACTGGCGCTCCACTCGGCTCCTTCTCAGCTGTCAGGAGTGCTATCCCAGCCAAGAGCCTATCTTCTGCGCATGCGCTCCAATACAAAAGATAGGCACGCAACCAGGCAGTGTGACTGACAGCTAAGGACCAGCCACGATTGGAGTGCAGGTAAGGTAAGTTTGGCAGTGGCCCCAGGCGTTCTATTATTCACAGGGAGGTGGGAATGAGCGTTGTCATCTCCCAGTGAATAATAGAAATGGATTTTAGGTACTTAGGGCCCTATTTATAAAAGATCGATATCGTTATTGAAAAAATAACAATCATTATCGTAAAATACTGATCAGTATTTAAAGATAACCATCGGTATTTAACGATAACGATTGTTATTTTTTCGGTAACGATATCGATCTTTTATAAATAGGATTACCATTTAAGTGTCCCTTTAAGCTAAGTACACATATCACAGATTTTTGAAAAACAACAGACAGGATCTGCAAGATTATAATACACTCAGTCCCGACCATTCTCCCTGTGCACAACATATACACAGCATAGGGATAACGTTTGGGTCTGCATGCTTCCCATGACCAAGGCCGACTCCCTCTATAGAGAGTCCACCACGGTCGAGGGAAATTTACGGTCTTTCCCAAATGACTGCTCGGCCTACCCGAAAATCTGATGGCCACGCGCTCGTTTGGGAAAGCAGCCACACACAGTGCCGATAAAGCCCCAATACCATTGGATCCGACGGTATCGGGCCTTTATCGGTACTGTGTGTACCTAGCTTTATTCTATTACAGAAGGATCATTCTCTGAGAGATATTGTTCTAAAGTACATTGATACAATCTTGACACACCCAAAAGGAATCTCTCAGTAATTTGTGGTAATTCACAAATACTCTCATGCAATTGGCCTTCCCATTTCTCTGTATAGGGATCAGTTATTAGGGTGATATAAATTATATTTATTGCTAACAGCTCCCTAAACAGAAACAAATATGTGTTCTCTCTTAAGGTCCTTACAAACTTACATGCAGCCAACAATCATATATGTGTAGCTGTTCGAATGGGTGTCATTGCTGGTCCATCCCAGCAGATCAACACTCGGCTAAGCAGCCACACACATGTCTGTCATGTATCACCCACTTGCGTCAAATCAGCTGTGAAACTACAGGGTCCGGGTCCCCCTGCAAGATTGGTGGCTGGGCCCCAGACCCCCCCCCTCCCCTGCGCACAACACTATCAGATGTTTTTAAACAGCTGATCGCACGTATGCAGTAAAGAACAAGCAGATATTTTCAAAAGCTGATTATGTATATCTTTACTGCATACGCATGATCAGCCATTTTAAAACAGCTGACCGCAGACCCTCTTAGTTTGCCTGAGAATTGCGCATGGGCCGCTGTTAGGTAGGATGGTCGATTGTCCATTCACTTGGTGGATCAACAAAAAAAACGTCCATTTGTCATGAGTGTGTTACCCATTAGGGCACTTGGAACAATTGTTCCAAAAGCCAATTATCTTATGTGTGTGCCAATCACACATATAATGTTCTATGCATTTCCTTTTGAAACATTTAAGCCACATTCAAGGTTATATTTAAAGGACATGTAAAATATGCCAAATCATTTTCCAACTAATCACACAATAATGATGATTAATTATCACCAATCTTAAATCTTAGCTCTCGACGGGGCACAGGTAGTCAGTACTGTCAATAAACCACTCCCAGATCCTACCTCTGGCACACTACATGTAGAAACTATCCATTCAATAAAGTAAAGCTTATTTCTCTGTCTTTGCGCATTGTGAATACGCATTATCTGTTACTCTTTTCTCTTTCTGTGTCTGGAGTTAGCTGTGGTTTGTGCTGTATGTGCTACTGAAGACTCAATGTAGCACTGTACCTAAAGAAATGAATTTCAAAGTCCCTCCACAGTCCACCCCCCACACACACATACACACTCCCCTTCAACTTCTACAGCTAAAATAAATTCTTACTTGATTCAAGCAGTGATAACATCTGTCAGTGCTGCTTACCTTCCTGTAGCAAAGCAGTTTCAATTTCACTGTAACACAAAATCACTGGGTGAATGCTATTGGTTGTATGATGGCATAGATCATCCCCACTGCACATGCTCCACACTCTAGCTGTGCCTCAGATTTTTGGAAGGGGTGGACACAGAGAGGAGACATGCATATTAACTAGGAGTGAGCTGAACAGGACATGAGAAGATCTAGTGACAGGGAGCACTGAGAGCAAAAAGGGATTTAAAAAAGAGGAGGGGGTAAAAATATAGAAAAGGATAAAGACAAGTCCTTTAGTAGTGTTTTCACTTTAGTGTCCCGTTAATCCATTATATCATGTTTGATACAGACCGTAGTGTGAACAGTCATGTCACATGTACAAATAACTTTTTCCTATGAGTCAATGGTGACACACTATCACAGTGTTTTCCCTTGATAAACTAGGGCTGGTGTAGACGTTTCTCTTGGTTATTTTCTGCCTGTTTCATTTTCTTTAATCTAACGTCAGGGTTATCCTTACATAGTCATTTGTGCAATTTTCTGTGGAAGATAAGGAAACAAACATTAAAAAAATCTCCTGCCACCTACAAGCGCCAAAAAGCCCCCAACATTTCTCTGATCCAGTGCCAAAAAGTGCATCAAGTGAACATGTAACTAAATAACTCAGAGGAGCCACAGAGGCCATTAAAGCGAAAAGACTTTGTTAAAAAAAAAATACCAGTTTACAAACTATTATACAATTAATTACGTTATTTGTATTTAAATTAGGAGTTTACATACTGCACTCTCCATATGTAATGGGCACAGTGCTGATCCAATCTTAGGCCTGGTACACAGACACATGCCCTATATTCCTGCTAACATCCGTTAAACAATGATATTACAGCCCTGACAGTCTTCCAGAACACATGGATTTTCTGCCATAGTCCTGTGTGAAGTCTAAACAGGGCCGCCTAGGGAGCATATCCCTGGGGCCAGAGCCAGATTTCCAACTAGGCATGCAAGGCCCATGTCTTTAATTGGGGGACTGCCCCTTTTTATCTCAGACCCGTCTCTTTCGGTGCTCACCTTTTATTAAAGGGCATGTCCACCCCCAAAACTATAATTTTCCACACCACTGGCCCCACTGTGTAGAATAGAATCCTTACCTTACATCCCAGCTCCAAATGGTTCTCCAATAATCCCCCCCTAAAGTGGCAACCAGGAGGATAGCAGAGTCCATATAGGACTCTGCCTCCTGTCTCCCCTCTTGGAGAATTTTTGCCATGCGCAAAAGGGCCCTCCCCCCCTCCCTCTCACTCCCTCTCCCTCCCTTTTCTTTCTCCCTACTCCTAGTGTAAAACCCTGTTAGTATATTGTAGGGGTAGTTCCCCCAGCCCCAACCGCTATAATCTTATATCCAGAAAGTGCCCCGGTAGTTACTTACCTTCCCTCTATCCTCCACCGTTGTGAACTTGCAGTTCCATGCAAGCAGAGGGCCTGAGCAGTGTGGTGGGAAGGTAAGTAACTATCGGGGCACTTTCTGGATATAAGATTATAGTGGTTGGGGATGGGGGAACTATCCCTACAACATACTAAAAGTTTTTAAAACAGGTGGACATGCCCTTTAAGTCCAAATCTGGTTCTTCTATCTGTGCACGCCTCATTGTGCGCACTGTCTCTGTCTAGCAAGGTTTCCTGTATCCTTGCACATAAGAGAGAGTGTGCACGCTATGGTGCGCACAGACAAGAGAACCAGATTTGGACTTAATAAAAGGTGCACACAGAGAGAGAAGGGTCCAGCCTTAAAAGGGGAAAATAGTAAATAGCTCTGTGGGACTTCAGCCTCAGGTATAAAAACTTGATAATACCGGCAGTCACTGTGGGCAAACTTGATACCAGTCACTATGGGTAAACCTGATACCAGTCACTGTGGGCAAACTTGATACCAGTCACTGTGGGCAAAGCAAATTTTTATATCAGTCACTGTGTGCAAACTTGATACCATTCACTGTGGGCAAAGGCCCTAAGTCTAAACTAGTTCTAAAAAAAACAGGTTGACGCTTCCTAACAAAATGACTAATTTCAATGACAAAATTTCACCATTAAAACTTTAGGAGAAATTGATAGACAATTTCACCCTTTTTAAGGTCAAATTTCAGGTTTCTTTGCGAAATTTCTATGTTCAAATTTGGCAATACATTTTAACGAAAAATTTTGCTGCTGAAATTTACCGGTATTTCTCAATCCTGCTGTTGGTATGAATCTTGTTTTCCTGTTTGGTCACTGATTGACTGTTTCTACAACTGGCTGTCCGGGTGAGTATAGTAAATGCACAGTAAATAAATTACTTAAGCTAGGTACACACCTAGCGATTGTTCCTCCTGACCGACCGCTTGATACTTTTGATCGGTCGGCCAGGAGGAAGGACTGTCGGTCGCGGCAAAAGCAGACGTGTCCCACAGTTACCACGACTGATCGTGCGGTCCATAGAGGACCGCACGCTCGGACGAGGTTTTCCACCATGTCCGATCGTACTTTCGTCCGATTCGGACGAACGATTGGTCGGACATGGCTGCATTCGAATAATATCTCATCGTGCGTACCCAGCTTAAGTCTTGTGGAAGGGAAGTTTTTACACATCTTAAATTAAAACCTAATTTCACAATAAGACAAGGTAAAGTTAACATTTTCAGTGCTGTATATTATCAATACAATAGATTTTAAAAAAGCTGTGTGCACGTGTGATCCTGCATGCGGTCGCCGTCAAACAAGGGGCCACGTACAATAATGGTACACGTAGCCCTTCAGTCAGGCGTTGTTGGTGTGGAAACTCAGAGAATCAACAATGCCCAATTGATCAGCCAGTCGTTTGTTGGCGGTTGTGGACTTCAATTGTGTGCACCAGCCTTGCCTTCAGTGTTAATTTTACATTTATAGTGATCCACGACATAAATAGTTCTGTGGGGGTGGGGTTTCTGCTGTTGTATTATTTAGGGTGAACACTTTTTTCCAACTGCCCAGTAGAAAGTGTTGGGTACCATATCTCTCAATCCTTTTGAATTTTTCATTATCTTCCAGTTGACTCTGCAAGGGTCCCTCCCCTTAAACACTGATCACGCATCTACCCTGACAATGCACAAGGTTAATATAAAGCACATGAAAATCAATAAAAGTCAATTATAACTCAGAGATGGTATCTTTATTTTGGTTTTTCGTTCATGCTAATTAATGCTAAAAACACCTTCATGTAAACAAAGGTTTCTAGAATCCCTATCGTATAAGGCAACATGTACTTTCGAAAATGTTTCTCTTTAAACCTATTTGAGTAAAACAGATGCCAGCCAGTGTGTCAAGATAAGGAGAGCATTCCAGCTAAATACCAGTTATATGACCTCAGCATGTAGGAAGGTGGGGGAGAGTTTCAAGGACACTGCTGGAAAAAACCCTAATAATATAAACAAGCACTCTGTGTTTGAACTTTTAGTAATGCAAGTCTTTAACATTAATTAACTTTCTGTACATAGAAAGACTTTTATTGAGAAATGAGAGGAACATTATTTTTATTTATTAACATCAGAAGGCAACACGCTCTTGGTTACCCTTTTCATGGGTACCATATCCAGTGCATTTTACATGCAGCTCCACGCTCTTTAATTGGGGGTAGATAGCACAAAAAGGAAACAGGAAGTACTGGGTAACTATACACGGGTTAACAATTTAACAATGGTGTGACTGATCACTACTTCCCAAAGAAAATTTAGTTGAGAAGTAGAGATTGAAGTACAACACCTCATCATTAATCTTTAGTAGATTTCATATTTCAGAGTTTTAAGATGCTGCAACTATGGATGAGATGGTCAGAAAAATGTCCAATCCAAGTAGTCATGTATGACAGACCAGATCTGACAGGATTAGGCTGGGTACACATGGAGGGACTATTTGGATTGGACATTTGGATTGGACATCCCGCAGCCGAATATGCGATTGATCGATCGTGCAGTCCCATAGGGAACCACACGATTGATCGTAATTTACCGACACGTCCGATCATTCGTTCGTCTGATCCTGAAGAATGAATGATCGAGGTCAGTCACGGCCAGCCGTCCCACACCAGAAGATATTTTCGGCCGACCGACCGAAGGTGCCTCGAATTGGTCGAAATATCTTCTGATGTATACCCAGCCTTAGACTGAATCCTGGGATGAATACCATCTGGGCCCATGTATTTGTTTAGTTTTAGGATTCCCTTGGTCAGACACTTTTCTATTTTTAATTATTAGGGCTGTAGTTTGGGGATAAAATTGTCAGATTTAATAACAATATGTTGCTGTTCAAACCAAACTGATGATGAAATTATGTCACCGAAAGAATGACAACATTTTATCAAACCATCATTTCGCTTTCCTTTCATATAATGATTTTTCTTGATTGATTGCTATTTTACACAATCTATTTGTCGGCTGTCACAAATGCACATTAATAAATGCTCCCTATATTCTGTGTGGGAAATAATCAACCCTGTAGTCACACACTTTCCAATTTACTACAGTAAAGGGAACTGATAAAGATGCAACAGAATTTTTTTTGGCTAATACATCCTAAGGCTAGATCCACAAGGGAAGATATTTTGCCTGTTCACAGCTGATTGTTTGTGCGAATTGTCATCTGTGGCCATTACTGCCTGACCAAGCGCTTGCATAAACTTTGCCTGAAATTAATTGTCTGCTCACACATTTAATAAAAACATTTAATTTCAGGCAAAGTTTATGCTGAGTAAAAAATAGTCATAAATACAATTTAAAGAGCAGCTGTGGTTTCGGAAAAAGTTAGGGTTAAATAAAAGCCAGAAGTTTTTCTTTTAAGATGAGCATTGGATGGATCACATCTCTGGCTGCAGCCTGAGAAAAATTATTATGCAGATAATGTTTAAACTTACTGTTTCCAGTAGCTTGACTGATCCTCTGCTCTTCCCCTATCCCCTGGGCCTGAGCATGCTCACTTAATACTTAATATTGGGAAAGAAAGGAAATGCAGTTGACAACTGAGAAAGGGGCCTATTAATCGTGTAATTGACTGGTCAAATTGTTACAGGCTAGTGGAAGCAGGAAGTGTTCAGGACATTACATTATTAAACCTTTAAAGATATAAACATTACTTGTCACAAGAGATCCAGGGTTTATATTAAAGGTACAATGGTATTTAATCCTAACTCAGTTGGAATACATTGTGTTGGAACAAAGAACCTGTGACTTTCATATTTTAAAAAGTAAAAAATAAAAAATGTTTTAAAGCAAAGGATGACTCATGTACTAAGGCTATTGGGGCAATATTTCTTGTCCAATTATTATCGGTTTGATATTGTGTTTAGCGGAAAAATGGGGCAAAAATGGCTGATATGTACCAGTCAATGCCTTGTGTGTACCAGTCAGTGGCTTGTGTGTACCAGTCAGTGGCTTGTATGTACCAGTCAATGGCTTGTGTGTTTGTGTGTACCAGTTATTAACTTATGTGTACCAGTCAGTGGCTTGTGTGTACCAGTTAGTGGCTTCTTTGTACCAGTCAATAGCTTGTCTATACCAGTCAATGGCTTGTGTGTACTAGTTAATGGCTTGTGTAAACCAGTCAATGGCTTGTGTGTACTAGTCAAAGGCTTGTGTAAACCAGTAAGTGGCTTGTGTAAACCAGTAAGTGGCTTGTGTGTACCAGTCAGTGGCTTGTGTGTACCAGTAAATGGCTTGTGTGTATCAGTCAGTGGCTTGTGTGTACCAGTAAATGGCTTGTGTGTACCAGTCAGTGGCTTGTGTGTACCAGTAAATGGCTTGTGTGTACCAGTCAATAGCTTTTGTGTACTAGTCAGTGGCTTGTATGTACCAGTCTATGGCTTGTTTGTACTAGTTAGTGGATTGTGTGTACCAGTTAGTGGCTTGTGTTTTCCCATCAATGGCTTGTACGTACCAGTCAACAGCTTGTGTTTACCAGTCAATGGCTTGTGTTTACCAGTTAGTGGCTTGTGTGTACCAATCAATAGCTTGTATGTACCTGCTACTTTACAAAAAAAAATAAAATGATACATTACAGTGGACACACATTTTCCTTTTTGCATTATAAATAGTGCATGAATAGTTTATGTTTTCATTTCCTCTTCCTAGCTTGAATTGGTTTTAAAGTGCCCAATGTAGTATCTCCACTATTCCCAATGTCTGGATTTAAAAATACTTGTTTTATAACAGCAGGAGGAAAATAAGAAGCCTCTAAAAATACAATGATTCTTTCTATGTTCTTCTGTTTAGGTTTATGAAGCCAATCCAAGCATAGATCTGTGACAAATCGCCTTATCCTAATTATGCAATCTATTATTTTAATGAAGCAGATAAGAAGGTTGGAGATTGGTTCAGGAAATATCTATAAATCCAAATGAGGGGGTAAGTCCATTCATTAGAGTTAATGTTATTTCAGGCACTTCCTGCAGAAAAGGTTTTTGGGAGAATAGAGTGATGGGAATACATTACGCCATTAAAATAAAATGACAACAATAATATTTGTTTATAACTAGCACTCGGGTTCAATTTCTTTTGCGAGAGTTCATGTTGATAACAGTGTAAGGACAGACTTTACCATTTAAAGGTGATGATGATATTTGTTTATAGAATCCACTTAGTCCAAATAGTACAAATCCACTGAATCTTTCCCATGTCTAAAGCTGGGTACACACGATGAGATATTTCGGTCTGATTGACCGATAGTTCAGTGTATCGGTCGATCGGACCGAAATTATCGCATCCGAATGTGCCCATGTCCGATCGACTGTTCTTCCGAATCAGAAGAAAGGACGATCGGACATGGTGGAAAACCTCGTCCGATCGTGCGGTCCTCTATGGACCGCACGATCGGTCGCGGTAACTATCGGACGCAGCTGCTTTTGCCGCGACCGACAGTCCTTCCTCCTGGCCGACCAGTCGAAAGTATCGAACGGTCGGTCAGGAGGAAAAATCACTAGGTGTGTATCTAGCTTAAGAGTAAAACAGTACGTGTTGTGCAGCACACACTAATTGCCTAGCCTGCATTTTCTTATAAGGACAGGATGACGCCTAAAACGGGAGGGAACAGTTCTCAGTGACTATGGGAAGGAAAGTGCAAACTGGTCCTCGGCTATTATACAAAAGTGAGGATAATCTAGATTACAGGAACTACAGGTAGAAAGAGATACAATCCTTGTCCTATGACAAACTATTTACCTAGAAGTACTGGTTTAGGTTAGATAAATGGACATATATTCCAAACTATAGTTAACACTCACAGACAAATGATTTTATTATTGTGAGTTCATACTACACATGGCGTTAAACTGCAGTTATAACATATTAATGGGTAGATCTGTTATTTTAAGCAGCTAAATTTTGGTGAAGATACTTCACCATTGAGTGCTCATTTCGATGCCAGCTCCTGGTGTAATATACGAGTGTAGTTGGGGAATGCATTGTGTGTAAGCCCTATTAAAGAGGGAATCCCTTGAAGACAATTTATAATTTGAATTTATTTCTCTTTAAATTTGACATTATAAAATGGTTAACAAGTTGGAAATCATCAAGTTGCATCATCAATCTTTATTAGATTTCTGTATCACTCCGGATCCCCGAGTATTCTTTCAGCCCAGATACCCTGATCTAACACTATTCGATTCACCAATACATAGTAACATAGTAACATGGTAATTAAGGTTGAATAAAGACAGACGTCCATCAAGTCCAACCTATCCACCCTCTTTTTTTTTATTAACCCTTCCTAACAGTTGATCCAGAGGTCCTTCCTGACTCCAAACAGCTATTGGAAAGTATCCCTGGATCAACCAGAACTGCAGTATATGTATTAATACCAGTAATTCTCAATATTATTTAGTTTTAGAGACTTATCCAGGCCATTTTTAAAGCTATTCAATGTACTTGCCATTACCACATCTGCTGGAAGACAGTTCCACAGTTTCACCGTTCTCACTGTAAAGAAACCTTTCCTAGCCTGAAGATGAAACTTCTTTTCTTCCAACCTTAAAGGATGTCCACGAGTCCTCTGATATGACCTATTAGTGAATAATGCACCAGAGAGGTCATTGTATGACCCATTAATATATTTGTATAAGGTTAGCATGTCCCCACGCAAACGTCGTTTCTCGACAAGCACCAGCTTGCCAAGAAGCTTGTATCTCCTTACTAGGATCGGTTGCCCCCTGGAGCGTGGGGTATCTAAACTGAGTCAAAGAATACTCAAGGAGACTTGGAGTGCAACAGGCAGACAGGGCACAACCAACTATGGTAGAAGCATGGTGCCAAACAAATCCTGACTCAAGGCTCAATATACAGAATCAATCAGCAAGGCAAGGTACAGAAGGGTTGAGAGAAAATGTAGTCAGGCACAGGTCAGGACAGGTAGTGAGGAATCGTAAACGGGCAGGAATCAGTAATCAGAAAAGCAAGACAAAATCACACCACGAGCAAGGGCGAAACCACAAGCGGTGATTGTTGACAATTTAAGCTTGACATTTTTAAGATGCTGGATAGATGAGATGATCAGAAAATGTTTCAATCCAACTAGTCAGAGCATTAAAATGCAGTAAAAAATAAATTTGCCCCTTGTATGGCAGACTGGATCTGACAGGACTGAACCATGGGATGAATACCATCTGGGCCCATTTATTTGTTTACTTTTAGTCTAATCTCTTTTGCGCTCTAACCTTGGTCAAACAGTTTTTGTATTTAATTATTAAGGTTGCAGCTTTGGGACAAAATTGTCACATTTTATTGGTTGAAACCAAACTGATGAAATTCTGTCAATGAAAGAATTAAATTTCAAGTTTTGACAACATTTTATCACAGATACTACGATTTAAATCATTGTTTCGCTTCCTTCCATATTTAGATTTTTCTTGATTCTTTGCTGTTTTACACCATCTATTTGCCGACTGTCAAAAATGCACATCAACAAATGCTCCCTATTCACCGCTAATTCAACTGATTTTCATTGTCACAGAACGAGACACATGCGATGATGCTACCTTACATAAAGCCTTAAAGGACAATTAAAGCCTTAAAGGACAACTAAAGCCTTAGAACAACATTGAATTAGAAGGCAGATTTCCATAATATTAAACCAGTAATCAGTATCTCACCTCTCATTTTATTATGGTTGTTGAGAAATGTAATTTTCTAACATGAGGTTTGTGTCATGTTTCCCAGTGTTCCGGTATCGAACAGTGTGGTCACTGACCATTATGTTCTTACACATGATCAGTCCAAAGATACTGCAGGAACTTGTTACAGTTGGTCACACCCACCAGTAGCCTCTAGCCAATCCTTTTACAGGATTAGCTAGAGAATAGGCAAGGGAGCATGTGACTGAGATCAGGGGTATGGCCAGTCACTGTACATACAGTTATTTCATCCAGTTCTTCTTCAAGTGGTAATATTTACTTTAATGCTATTTACTGTATTGAAATACAGTCAAAAGGAGCACTCCAGCACACCGCTGTTGGCTTGTATGCCAGACAGGTGAGTAGGTGAGATCCCCCTGGCCCTCCACTCCCAGGGACAACCGAATCTTCAACACAAGAAAAGTATGGGGGAGCACACTACATAAAGGTGCATTACCAAACGTTTATTGGAAACACACATACAACGTTTCGGGACGCCCTGTCCCTTCCTCAGGTATTTACTGTATTGCTATTTTAAAGTTTATTGGTGGTTTTAGAGGGGATATGTTCAGATTCTGGAGTGCAAAAAAATGGGTTTAGTTCTCCTTTAATAGAAATGTTTAGATTTGATGGCATAAACAGATTGTTACTGCAGAACAAAAAGAGCATCCAGAACTCCACTCAGACGAACAGGTGACAAAAGGGGGGAACCCCTATATTATTCATACACATGCAATCCAACATTTCGGGGGGGAAATATCCACCCTTCCTCAGGGGTAGATACGTCCCCCCCGAAATGTTGGATGACTTGTGTCTGAATAAACTATAGGGGTTCTCCCCTTTTGTCACCTGTCCATCTGAGTGGTGTTCTGGTTCCTCTTTTTGTTCTGCAGTGACGATTGGCCCTTTGGAATGGGGTTTGAACGGAGCAGCAGCAGAGATAACTAGCAGGTTTGCTAGCAGATGTGCCTATTCATTATTGTTTTATACATGTGTATTGCATGTCAACAACAGGTCCCGCGGCCAATGAACCGTCACTGTCAGCTATTGATCCGTGTAGCCAGAAATTTCCTTTATTATTTAATTGGGTCCCTGTATTGCCTTTGGTCCCAAAGAGATGCTTTGGATGTGTCTGTGTCCTGGAATTTCTTCACATTCATTTGTTCCTGCTCTCTGTCCTGTACAACACACTCAGTTCCACCTTTGTAAAAAGTTAAAAAGATATTTTACCCAGTGACAAATGTTTACTAATCAGTTAATTTCCAAGCAAAACTGCACACCCACAGATACCAAAGACCAACGATCGTAGATAGGTTTACAAAATAGACAAAAATACACATTATTGGTTTTAACCTGAAATTAAACATTTGTCTGTAAATTGTCCATCCATTAGATTATTAACTTTAACAGAAACCGTTGGCAGTAGGGACAGCGCTCCCACAAAAGGGTTGACCTGCTATGGATGTTTGAGTTAAACTGTGGGGAGTGGAATGTTTGTGCTCTGAGAAGGTTTCTCTGAAGATTTTCACTTCAAAGGACTATTCCAAGCAACTTTACAATGGCTTCTAATTCCACATCCTCAACAATCCTGCAAAAGTGTAAAGCAAAAGAAAAAAAACAGACAAATATTTCTCTACTGTCTGCTACGTTGTTTGCAAATAAAGGTCACTGGAATTATTGAGCAATATTTGGCATAGATTTCTGTTATACAAAAAAACACATTTGCATTTTATGGTTTAATCACATTTCACCTTGGGTTACAACATCTTATAATAATATTACTTATATAGAAAAACTGACAATCCTTTAAGGCATCATTCACACTAAAAAACACAAACTGCAGCTGTTTATATTCAGACCCGCAGACTATCAGTTTATTGATTACTAGTCTGTCAGTTTGGACGATAGGTACAAACTGGGACCATGGGCACAGGCCTGCTGAGTACAGAGTGAAATACTGTATATAAATGATGTCAGCTTATTAGAAGTACAGAACAGCACAATGACCCCTACATATATTTAACATATTGGACTCAGACACCTTTAAAATGTGTTTCTGATCAGTGCTGTACGTGCCCATGGGACCAAAGGCAAGTATGCAAAACGTTGAATGCCCCCCAGACACACACCTAGAACACACACATACCTGTAATATTCTTAGTCGAGAAAACCAATGAGTTAATATTGCCATAATTTAAAGGGCAACTATAGTGAAAGAAAAACTTTGTCTGTATACAATGTATAGATCACTTAGTATAAGCTGCCTTACTTTCATGTTTCTGTGTGGCTTCATTTCTTCACACTGGCAGAAGTTTGTACCAAGCTGTGTAGTCCCCCTCCCCTCTCTGTCTACTCCCCCTCAAGCAGTGACGGGCTGTATACAGAGTCCGAGCATTGTCAGTTGAAAGGACTTTAAATTAAGTGCTGACATCCTGTTGACCCCTCCCTTCCAGAGCTAGACTGCAAGCAATCAAAGTGGAATAAAGTAGCAATATGCTGAAGGGAGGGGCAGAGGGGGAGAGAGGAGGACAAGTGGTGCTGAGATTCTTTACAAGTAAGTTACTGAACTCTCCCTGTTCTCTAACTTTGCTAATTGTTATTTATTTTTTACCTAAAGTTTATATCTCTCCCCTGCTTAGCTGAGATCATAATCACTGAAGAGAGAGTCAGTGTAACAGCAGCTTGTAGTGAGAGACCATCACAAACACAGTGACACTGCTTGTTGTCCTGTTATATTTCAGTTGCTTTAGTCTATATATTTCATACATTGCACTGTGTGTCTTGTTTGGTATATAGTCTGTATTACTGTATTATATATACTGTATTAGTGTTCCATTTGAGTCACTGGTTTTGTATGTATATAAGATATTTTTTTTGGGGGGGGGGGGCTGTTTTATAGTGTGTTATGCTCATATTGCTGGGTTAATGGTTTATTGATTGTGTTTAGCACTACAGCATTTGACTATATGTTGCACATGGTACATATAGTGTGGGTGAGAGAGTGTGTGACAGTACTGCATGGGAGCTTTGGATTGTGTGGGTGTGTGCCTTTGAGTGACAGATGAGGTGTAGCAGCTCCTACAAATCACAGCATATTCAAAGGCTTATATCTCGGGGACTATGAAGAATTTAAAGAAACTAAAGGTACCCTGGTGGTTGGGATGACTTATAGGATACATTAGAAGAAATTAAAAAAAACCAATTTTCTCACTATAATTGCCCTTTAAGGTAAAATTGATAAAATTCATTGTAGCTTCCTTGTCTATATCTCATAGCATTAAATTCATTGTAAAAAAATGTTCTGCAATGGTAACTATTAGCAGGTTTGTAGAATTAGTGATATTCGAAGTAACGAAATGTGTCAGTATTGGAGGAATTTACAAAATGTGAAAAACCACCAAGTCTAAGAACTGTTGGATATAGTGAGACTAAACAATTCTCAATATCTCCCACATTTAGTTTGTAGTTGGAGTTTGTAAAGGGTTCTGTTTCACCCTTTCATGATAGTTAAACGTAGACAAGGCACATTTTCGAGCAGCAGCAGTGATGGCAGCAGGTTTTCTACCTATATATTGCTTTACACTTAAACTGGAATGATCAGTTTTCTACTATTGGACAGAGACATTACAGCTGTAAAATAAGATTGGAATTCCTGTTCAGGGAACGTAGCAGGTAAGTTAGTACTGTATTGGCACCTTAATGCGGGAACGTAGCAGTTAAGTTAGTACTGTATTGGCACCTTAATGCGGAAACGTAGCAGGTAAGTTAGTACTGTATTGGCACCTTAATGCGGGAACGTAGCAGGTAAGTTAGTACTGTATTGGCACCTTAATGCGGGAACGTAGCAGGTAAGTTAGTACTGTATTGGCACCATTAATTGCGGTAACGTAGCAGGTAAGTTAGTACTGTATTGGCACCTTAATGCGGGAACGTAGCAGGTAAGTTAGTACTGTATTGGCACCTTAATGCGGAACGTAGCAGGTAAGTTAGTACTGTATTGGCCACTTAATGCGGGAACGTAGCAGGTAATGTTAGTACTGTATTGGCACCTTAATGCGGGAACGTAGCAGGTAAGTTAGTACTGTATTGGCACCTTAATGTGGAAATGTTGCAGGTAAGTTAGTACTGTATTGGCAGCTTAATGCGGGAATGTTGCAGGTAAGTTAGTACTGTATTGGCACCTTAATGCGGGAATGTTGCAGGTAAGTTAGTACTGTATTGGCACCTTAATGCGGAAATGCTGCAGGTAAGTTAGTACTGTATTGGCACCTTAATGCGGGAATGTTGCAGGTAAGTTAGTACTGTATTGGCACCTTAATGCGGGAATGTTGCAAGTAAGTTAGTACTGTATTGGCACCTTAATGCGGGAAAGTTGCAGGTAAGTTAGTACTGTATTGGCACCTTAATGCGGGAACTAGTAGTTAGTTAGTACTGTATTGGCACCTTATGCGGGAATGTTGCAGGTAAGTTAGTACTGTATTGGCACCTTATGCGGAAGTGTGCAGGTAAGTTAGTACAGTATTGGCACCTTAATGTGGAAATGTTGCAGGTAAGTTAGTACTGTATTGGCACCTTAATGCGGGAATGTTGCAGGTAAGTTAGTACAGTATTGGCACCTTAATGTGGAAATGTTGCAGGTAAGTTATACTGTATTGGCACCTTAATGCGTGAATGCTGCAGGTAAGTTAGTACTGTATTGGCACCTTAATGCGGGAATGCTGCAGGTAAGTTAGTACTGTATTGGCACCTTAATGCGGGAATGTTGCAGGTAAGTTAGTACTGTATTGGCACCTTAATGCGGGAATGTTGCAGGTAAGTTAGTACTGTATTGGCACCTTAATGCGGGAATGTTGCAGGTAAGTTAGTACTGTATTGGCACCTTAATGTGGAAATGTTGCAGGTAAGTTAGTACTGTATTGGCACCTTAATGTGGAAATGTTGCAGGTAAGTTAGTACTGTATTGGCACCTTAATGTGGAATGTTGCTAAGTTAGTACTGTATTGGCACTTAATGCGGGAATGTTGCAGGTAAGTTAGTACTGTATTGGCACCTTAATGCGGGAATGTTGCAGGTAAGTTGTACTGTATTGGCACCTTAATGCGGGAAAGTGCAGGTAAGTTAGTACTGTATTGGCACCTTAATGCGGGAAGTTGCAGGTAAGTTAGTACTGTATTGGCACCTTAATGCGGGAATGTTGCAGGTAAGTTGTACTGTATTGGCACCTTAATGCGGGAAAGTGCAGGTAAGTTAGTACTGTATTGGCACCTTAATGCGGGAAGTGCAGGTTAGTTAGTACTGTATTGGCACCTTAATGCGGGAATTTGCAGGTAAGTTAGTACTGTATTGGCACCTTAATGCGGGAATGTTGCAGGTAAGTTAGTACAGTATTGGCACCTTAAGTGAAATGTTGCAGGTAAGTTAGTACTGTATGGCCCCTTAATGCGGGAATGCTGCAGGTAAGTTAGTACTGTATTGCACTAATGCGGGATTGCTGCAGGTAAGTTAGTACTGTATTGGCACTTAATGCGGGAATGTTGCAGGTAAGTAGTACTGTATTGGCACCTTAATGCGGGAATGTTGCGGTAAGTTAGTACGTATTGGCATCTTAATGTGGAAATGTTGCAGGTAAGTTAGTACTGTATTGGCCCCTTAATCGGGAATGCTGCAGGTAAGTTAGTACTGTATTGGCACCTTAATGCGGGATTGCTGCAGGTAAGTTAGTACTGTATTGGCAGCTTAATGCGGGAATGTTGCAGGTAAGTTAGTACTGTATGGCACCTTAATGCGGAAATGCTGTCAGGAGGTAAGTTGTACTGTATTGGCACCTTAATGCGGGAATGCTGGTAAGTTAGTACTGTATTGGCACCTTAATGCGGGAATGTGCAGGTAAGTTGTACTGTATTGGCACCTTAATGCGGGAATGTGCAGGTAAGTTAGTACTGTATTGGCACCTTAATGCGGAACGTAGCAGGTAAGTTAGTTCTGTATTGGCACCTTAATGCGGGAATGTTGCAGGTAAGTTAGTACTGTATTGGCACCTTAATGCGGGAATGCTGCAGGTAAGTTAGTACTGTATTGGCAGCTTAATGCGGGAATGCTGTAGGTAAGTTAGTACTGTATTGGCACCTTAAATGGTATGTCCACCTATGAACTACATTTGGGTAGGGATGGACTAGAACTCGAACTCAAACCCAAGTTCGAGCTGAACTAGTTTTATTTTCCGGACTCGATGGACTATTTTTGAAGATCCTCGAACGTACGAGGATTTTTGAACATTCAGCAGGCCTTCGCTTCCAAAAACCCCTGAATGGCTGGAGATTCCCGAAAACAGCTGCTCACGAATTGCCGAACGGCCGACAATCCCGGACGTTCGGTGGTCCCGCAGCTCGAAACCGGGACTCCCTCCCGGGTCCTTACAGGAACCATTGCAGCCCTGACAAGGGCCCTCTGGGGCTTAAGGGGTCCCGCAGCACAAACCGGGACTTATAAGTTCCTTTGTGGCCCTAGGAAGGGCCCTTGAAGCCTTCCAAGGTTTGCCGCAAGGGCCCTTCCAAGGGCCGCAAAGGTACTTATAAGTGCCGGGGAGGGGGGTCCTGGTTCAAGCTGCGGGACCCCAAAGGTAAGAAACTTATGTGGTATCGCGCTCCTCTGCTGATCTTCTGACAGGTCCTGATGGACTTTGTACACTATGCACATGTGCAGTGCATATGCCTGTCAGAGACCTGTCAGAGAAAGCGGAGGAGCGTGAGACCAGCTAAGTTTCTTACCTTCGCTTCTGGCTCCTTCAGGTTTTATTGAAGAATGAGAGGTAAGATTTATAGCTTCTGTTCTTCAATAAAACTGAATACACGAAAGTAGTTTTCTAAGTAGTGTTTTCTTTAACGTGGGAACATTGCAGGTAGGTTAGTACTGAAATGCTACTTAATGCTGTGCAGTAAAACTTGTGGGTTATGTAAGATAGTATTGAAGAAGACATAAGCTACTTAGTATTCCAGTAGAACAGCATCTACATGATTTTTACTGCACGTTACCAATCACCCAAGGTAACACTCTGATTATGTTTTATGGGAAATCCTTTATTTATTTTATGCTTTCCTGACCTTGTCTTTTCAGGCAATTTGTTTCTCATCTTTTATATACACAAAAGATGACTTTTCCTTCCTTTAATAAGTGGTTCTTATCAGTAGACACAACTGATATAAAACTCATAAATATGTCTAATCTGTTAAAAATATTCAGGAGCTTGTGATCCAGTTTTACTGCCCGGAATATACTGTGCAACAGAGCGGACAGGGCAAAGAGCTTATTGGCTGTTGAACAAACAGATTGCCAGCCGTAACGGATGTTCGTCGGGCAGTCGGGCATCGTGGGTTATGCCAGCAATCGAACATCTATACTTACTTAAAGTACAATGAAAGGAGATAATCCAAACACATTCTGGGGTCCCTTATATTATTATTATCTTCTATCTTTAAATTCTATCTTTAAATTTACAAGTGATATATAAGGGTGCATATCATCTGTGATTGCATGGTCTATACACCCCGAGCTCTTTTTTAAGGTGGGTACACACGGATTAAATCAGTGCTGATTTTCGCATATTTTAATGCTAAATTGTTTTCACTGAAAAGATCTGTGAGTCAACATTTTAAACGTTCCTCCAAATCTACAAATTCCAAAGCTAGTGGAACTAGGAAGGGAAGGTAGACAATCACGTAACCCAATTAGTTGATTAAGTACATGAGCCTGAATGGATTCCATCATTTATAACCAGAAGATAGATATAACTCTGACCGCTAAAAACCAGCATTGTGAAGAAAACATTAGGGCGATGTACAGAGAGCATTAACCGCTTAATATAATTATAATCAGCTTTAACCCATTAACTACGACAGACTGAGTGTCAGCGCGACTTTAAGAATATATATATATATAAAAGGCATTTGTAGTACAATTGTGTGAGTCCCTTAAGATGGGTACACACGAGGGGACTAAAATCGCTCGGCCAGGAGAAATGACTGCCGTTCATGGCAATAGTGGCCCCGGCTGACATTTTGTGCGACCGATCGAGCGGTCTCATATGGAACTGCACAATCGGTGCTTTACCGTCAGGACCGGAGGAACAGGCCCTGTCGTGGCCAACCCCCACCCAAACCATGCAATATTATCGGCAGGTCGACTAAATATTTCATACCCAGTACAAGGATTGTGGAAGCACTCCAATTAGGCTAATTTACAACTACATTTAGTGGAAGTGCTACTGATCTGATCAAACATTTATACAAACATAGAAAAGATAATCAATGCACATTCCTAGGCCCCATACAATATCATATTATCTGCACACTAGCATACTTTATTAACAAAGGGGTTTTAGTATACATTACTGTGATCACATGAATGAAAAGCCTTCCAACCACATCAAGGTAACCCCAGTCAGGAAGGTCCTAACTTCTAACCTTTTTTACTTCAATTACCATTAGCAAACCTAGCCTTAGTACTGTTAAGGATATGAATTGCACCAATTTTGCATACATTTTAATTTAGCCAATGGAATAGAGATGTAAGCGCACAGAAAATTGCATGCAAATCCATTTCATTTTTATCTGCGATTTGGTGTGAACTTAGCCTTAAGTTATAGTTACAAAGGGATATTTTATTTACTAGGGATTATAAATCCCTCTCTGCCCAGTCAAAACTGGTGCTCATTTCACTGACTGATTTATTCCAAACATTTCCCTTGGTGTAAATGGCAAAAGTACAAAATCCTTTGTCCTGCAGACAAAATGTAATGAGGTCACAGAGGGCAGTACCTTCCGTATGTAATGAAATGCTTCCTGTAAGACAGTGGCAACTGTGCATCTTGTAGGAATATTTAACGTTCTTGTATGAACTCCAAGGCACCCTTGCCTCGAAACCTGCTTCCTGTTTAACAAGATTTAACAAGTCAAACCAAACATATGCAATATAACGAAAGAAATCTTTATGTGCTGTGGTGCTCTGTGCCCTTGTTCAGTAAATAGACCTCAGTTACACAATGAGTCAGACTCAACTGTGACTCTCTATGTACAAACCAATTAAACTCATGGAGGCAAAACTATGATTATCCTATTGGACTACACAAGATTCTCTTCATCAATTTCAAAATGGGTGGATTACAAATCTTTGTGCATTCATCTTTAAGGAGAGTGCAGTATTGTCCAGAGCCCCCATGTTTATCATCATTTAAGCTCTAAAGATGGGTATAAAGGATATTTGTTGACTGTTTGCCACTAGCAAGAGGTTGGCCGGGACAAACCACTGTCGGACATGGCAAAAGTAGCCATGAAGGTCAGTTTACCGCGACCGATCGTGTGGCCACCCCCACCACACAATATTTCCATCTGACAGACTGATAGATGGACCAATACACAGTAATATTGTATGGTGTATACCAAGCCTATGGCTTTGCAAATTATATTATGGGCAGCAGAGTGGTTAGCACTGATGCCTTTCTGCGCCAAAGTGCTGAGTTCGAATCCACCCTTGGACACATCTGCAAGGAGTTTGTATGTTCTCCCCTTGCATGGCTTTCCTCTGGGCACTCCGGTTTCCCCCACAATCATAAAGACATCCTGATAGGTTGTAGGTGTCAAATAAATGTGCTTAGATTGTAAGCTCTTCAGGGCAGGGCCGGATGAGAATATATACATATAATTGTAAAGTGCTACGGAAGATATTGGCGTTATATAAATCCACAATAATAATATCATTGGATATATTGTCCACCATTTCCAAAAAAACCCTGTGGTTTTATCAAATGGTAATCTGAGGAATGGCAATATTGGGCCCTATTTGACCCTTTTGTGTCTAGCCTAAAGCTTTTATTCTTATCACCTTCTCTGATGGGCTTCTGACCAGTGATGTCCCTAATGGCAGGGGAGTTATTTCTTTCCCTGTTACCTGAAATGAATGTTCTAGTTGCCGGTGTTTTCTTGTGCCCTGATAAATTACCTGGTGGACCAGGCAGTACATTTGTATGTTGCTCTGCATTTCCTTCTCTGTACCCTTTATTTTCCTGGGCAGTCTAACGCCACTGGGTCTGCTGCAATATTGTCACAGCCTTGCCCTCATAGATCATTTGGTTTTTCCACAGGAAAACTAAGACAGTTAGTATAAATAGCCTGGTGTGCCACCATCCTTCCTGTAAAAACGTGCAACAAACTGACATCTAAATAGAAACATAATCCTAGCGGGAATGGCAAGGATATTGCTTCTAAAACGTGTGATACACACTGGCACATTTGCCCCGACAAACTAAATTGATTCTTGTAGGAAGCCAGTAGAGCTACTATGTTATATGACTGGTGATCACCTGCAGTCTGACAGCTAATACTACAGTGAGTGTTTCCCAATATTTTAGCTTCTTTCGAGCAATAACATAAAAGAATGTCAGAGAAACATTTAATCATTACCATCTGGTCCTCTTGGCTATATAATGCTTAATGTATTCTTTAACTTGATAAAATGCTAATGCACGCAATGGTAAATTCATTATACCTAGAGAGGAATAGAAGGAGAATGACATGCAAACTAGAAGGGAGCCCAGAACAATGCAGATCTGTATATTCTGTAACAGGGGTGAGAGGTTTCACAAAGACTGCAATGGGCAGGAACAAAAAGTATTTGTTAAACAATTTGCAAGTTACTGACAATATTATAAATCCTGGCAACCGTGAATTCTTTGGAGGCTTCTTGTCTTTTTCCTATTATTATTTTCTTACGACCAGCTATTATTTTTATCAGTTAGTCAATAGAGAACTACTATACTATACTGACCATCTAGCACCCGGCTTAGTGTGAAAATATTAAGGGGGCACAAGCAGAGGGGCGAGATTACCTAAGGATATCTATTTCCTAGAGTGAACCCTAAAGTGAGCTTAAATTGACCACTTATTTACGGTCATTTAAAAAAGAATTTAAGCTTAAATATATGTGGCCACAACAGCGAGAAATGGCATCATTCCTGACTATGCTGATTGGCTGTGATAGACCAGTGGAATGCAAATGATGTAGTTCTGTGAGTAACTATCATGTGATGTGCCAACTGGGCCAATTAAATATATAGGAGCAATATTGATCTCCATTGCCCCATTCTGCAATGCTCCAAGCAGATTGTGCTTCTCTATATATTGCTTGACCTTAAGGCCAGCTATTTGCTGGTGCTAAGGCTGGGTGCACACCATTCAATGTTTTCGGGTGACCGACCGATAGTACCATGTATCGGTCAGTCGGCCGGAAATTTCCTGGATCGAACATACGGGCGGGCGGTCCTGACGGTAAATCACGGCCGATTGTGCAGTTCCCTATGGAATTATTGCTGGGACCGACAGTCATTTGTCCTGGCTGAGCAATCACTAGCAGTCCCCCCGTGTGTACCCACCTTAAGTACACAAATGTACTACAAATGCCTCAGTACATTGAAAACATATAGTAAGGTGTATATGTATGTGTGAACTATCTCACTATTACCATTTAAATGACCATCAATAAATGTATATAAAGTATAGCACTGACTTATATTAGGTACAAGAAAAAATATACAACTTATACAAAATACGGAGCTGAGAATCCGGTTTTAATATGGGATAGTCAAAATGGGAGGGTAAACCACACCCCTGTGGCTGCTAGGTGAATACTGAAAGGAAGCAGTAATGTCACTATAAATGAATGCTACACAGGACTTGTGTATCGTAATGAACAGATACACCAAGGCTCCTTATATACCACCTCCAGCCTGCATGTGGTATCAGTGAGTAATAAAAGACAAGACATTCCTGCTCTCTATGGCTAGGAGGAGAGAAAGTGAAAGTAGATAGTGTGGTGTGTGCTCCTGATGGGACTGATTTGTTTGATGTGATCCCTTGCACAGTGTAAGGTCCTGATTCAATGCAACACAAGATACATGTATAAGACCCTGTAACCACTTGTTGGGAGGACATATTATTCAACAGACAATTTACCTTATTAGATACAAACTCTGAGGCAGCAGATAAGTGTACACCAACTTACAAGGACACACAATATACAGGTGTGGTCATTATTCAAAGTGGTGCAACATAGGCAGGGACTAATCCATTACTGCATATATTATGTGGGGAAAATGTATATGCTTTGTTATTATATCATTGCAACTAAAATTGGTTAAACTTGTTTAAAGAAAGTAACTGCACTGCCTGCTTTGTGCCAGACCACCAGAGTAAAACACTGTGTGCCATGCTAACTAAATTAATCCATAAATCAGTGATCTGGTACAAATTGGTGGCAGTGGTGCTGTTGATACCAATTATTCTCTGTTTTCTCTGTATATTTGTTCTCTGTATTAAGCCATGGAGACTGCTACTGAAAGTATTAATTTAAAGATATAGCCTCCTCCCAGAAAACAACTGTGGTTGAAGTACGGATAGGGGCCCCATCATAGTTTTGCTGGGGGGCCCAGTGATTCCTAATTATTATTATTATTATAATTATTAGTTACGCTATAGAAATAAGGGAAGGGCAGATGGATCACTTGCAGATTCAAGCCCTTGGGTCGGAATTGCTAAAGCACAAAAAATGGCTTTATTCTAGGATGCATGAAAACAACATTTATCTGCATTCTGTGCAGCAGAGAATGCTGGAACTTGTAGTTTTTAAACATGTGAAAAGTTCAACACCCATGCTCTATATCATTAGGCTGTATTGCATCTGTATACATTCATTAGCCAATGGACATAAAGGAGAAACTTACTGCCAACAGAGAATGCTGGAAGTTGTAGTTTTCAAACATGTGAAAGGTCAGTGAGAAATACGTGTTTATATGTTTATTATGTTTATATAGATTATTAAGGCAATGCTATTTTAATAACATGAGGCTGTGAGGTACCTTCTGTTGTAAGAAGGCTCTATTTCATTTTATACTCTGTGGGGAGCGTTTAGCACCTTTAACCTCCACCTTAATCTTGTCATAGCATAAGCAGCTATAAATGTGGAACTTGCCCTGGTGAATACTAAAGTATGAACATAGCATGTTTTCCTGGATCCTGTTTAGGGTCTCAGGTCACCCAATGGAGCTGTTTAGTTTGAACCACACAGTGTAGCAGGATTGCCTGGGTCTATTCTTAGGCCTGCAGGATTATCCATTTTGGTTCCCCTGGATGCTGGTGACTGTCTGAGTAGCAGTTTAAAATATCGCTGTGTGGATAGATTCTTTATCCACTGTATCCATACATAGCAAAAGCGGCACTACTTTTTTTCAAAATCGTATTTATTTCATATCAGCAACAGTAACTGCAAACCTTGTCATACAGCGACGTTTTGGGAATTCCACTTCCCTTTTTCAAGCAAGACAGGTAGGGTTACAGCATAACATATACAATACGTTTATATTCATCGGATTTAAATACTTAAATTAAGGAAGTTGTGGAACGCTTAAGTCCTCCCCTCTTGAGGGCATATTAACCCCATATATAGCCCATATCTCAAAGTTAGGGGAAATTAAAGGGGTTGCCTGCATACAGGGACCATCCTAACTAGTAAGTCACATTATATTACAGAAACAGATAAAGAAAATAGTCTCGATTGAGACCAGATCGACCAAAGATTGTAACCTTTTGATATACTTTACATTTCAGTCCTAACTCTCTACTGCCCCCTCTAAGCGGGGAGGGGGTACCATTTCAAGTATCATGAATTTCAATTGGTCTGGTGAGTGGGACCCGTCAGTACAGTGTTTGTACACAGGTAGGTGTGCCAATCTTTGCGTAATTCAGGATCTTTGTTGGGAGAAGTGAGACTTCATTTTTTGAGTGGTCTCTCCAACATAAATAAGTCCACAAGGACAGATGAGGTCATAGATCACAAATCGTGTATCGCATGTGAAACTGGCTTTAAGTTGGTAAGTTTGATTAGTGGTAGGGTGTGTGAATTTACCGCCCATTATAACATAAGGCAATAAGCACAGTTGCAACAATTAAACATCCCATTTTTACCTTTGGGTAGCCATGTGTGTGTTTTTTGGCGTAGACATATTTCTACCACTAGTGTGGAACATAGAACCAATCGTTGGTCCCCTTCTGTATGAGCACAAAGGGGGTTACTTAAATTCCCCATTGGAGGGGTACCCCTTTCTTAAAATGTGCCCGTGGGATTTCAAGATCTTAGAAATGTTATTACTGAGGTTCCCATACTGTACAATAAAGGGAACACAGGGACGTTTTGGCTTAGGTAATGTCTCTTGGTTCAACAAATTCCCAGTGTTCCCTTTATTTCACAGGCTAGTAACAAACCTCTGTGTTGGAAAAAACTAATAGGAAAGGTTTATAAATATCCTCCAATATACTATTTATTATGTATTAAAAGCCCATGTAAAGTCACCTTGGGGTTCCATAGAAGCTGGGAAAAGTCTGGATTGCACAGTCTGGATTGCACTATCGACACTAAAAACTGTTATATCAGCCACAAGAGAAAACACATTTCTTTTCCCTGATTTAGAAGTTGACTAATATTTGAACCGGTGAATAGTTTAGATTCCCTGGCTTTTGTGTTTTTATTGGAATGTATATCAGAGTTTAATGAAGCTAGTTCTCTATGGCTTTGCAATTACACAGAGAGGAGGACTGTTTTTTAAATCCCTGTATTCCCCCCTAACATTTATTGCAGGTAGTGTGTATCTATTACCATACAACAGATTTGTCATTTCTTTTTGTTTATTCTTTTACTTAATTGGTTGATCGTTGTTTACCAAGCTAGTGTGTTTGTGTGTGTGTGTAGGTACATGTGTTAAATGTTCATGTTAAATTTCATGAACAAAACGTTTCTTTGTGCATAGTAAATATGTAATAAGTTTTAAATGAGTTTAGATCTCATATGACTCCATTAGAGTGTTTGCATAACATATTGGTGTATGATCTGCAGCCAGGAACCTAAAGACTTGGGTCAACATTTTTATTGCTGCCCCTGTTTTTAGGTGAGTCTGTCTTAACAACCACACAACTATGTGTATTATGTAAGACTGCTAGGGAAGGGATTGCTAATGTTTGTAACAAGGGCACAGCACCAGCATAGAGCAATATGAAAACTGCTAAACCCATCAACTCACTCATAGACACTTCATTTGCTGCATATAAGGTTAACCAAGGTCAATATAGCTGATATACAACATACCACATTTTACTAGTTAAGTCTTTATGGAAAGAATGATCTGCAACCATCATTTACTGTATATATCTATATATAGATATATATATATTTTATTTTATTTTATTTTTTTTTAGTTCAATTATTTCATCTATCAACTGTTGCCTCATGTGGCCTATTGTGTTTATAAAGCCAACATAAAAATCACTTTAAAATTGCAATGTAAATACAGTAGTGTTCAGTAAAGTTTAACTTGACTTGTACAAGGGCATGTTCAAACCTTTAGAGTAAATCCATCATGGGGGGACATTCCTATAAAGATATAGTAATTTAAGGGTTTTATAATGGAAATGTATTCTCCTGAAAGGGGAAGAAAAATATTGAACAATTAATGTTTTCATTATACACACAAAAAGAATAGAAATATTAATAATAAGCTAGTGATAATAATAAGTGTTTCTTCTCTGTTTAATGCTTGTGAAGGTTCTCATTCATCCAGGTCATGGTATGTTGTATTCAATTAGATCAACTGGACTTGAAGTTTAGTTCTTGTAGACGTTTCACTAGTCATCATCAGATGACTAGCGAAACGTCTTCAAGATCTAAACTTCAAGGGTATCTCCACTCGTATTTTCAACATTTGTGAATCCAGTTCTATTGAAGAACGGGAGGTAAAGGAGCTGTGCCTTATCTTCCATTCTTCAATAGAACAAACAGGAGCCAGGAGAGAAGGTAAGAAACTTAACCGCTTGCTGGCTCCCCCGGAACTTAGTCTGACAGGTCCCGACGGACCTTGTCTTCTATGCCCATAGATCGCGCATGCGCATAGAAGACAAGGTCCGTCGGGACCTGTCAGACTACACGCGGGGGAGCGAGCGAGCGGGTAAGTTTCTTACCTTCTCTCCTGGCTCATGTTTGTTCTACTGAAGAAGGCGAAGGTAAGGCACGCTCCTTAACCTCCCGTTCTTCAATAGAACTGGATTCACAAATGTTGAAAATACGAGTGGAGATACCCTTTCAAGTCCAGTTAATCTAATTGAATACAACAGATATTCTCTGTTTAATCCTATTCTAGTGCTGTTCTTGCCATAATCAGTATTAGTGAAGTTCCATACACCATATTGTAACCCAGGTAATGGTAACCCAGCATACTGTTCATATAGCTCTACTGATCAACCACCTGGTAAGGACTTTACAAATCATTTACTGTTGTTATGGAAACTTAGTGGGTTAATCTAACCCAAGGATGGAGCTAAAGTTTGTATAGCAAGTTTATTTTAAATGTGATATCTGTACCTGATATTGACAAGGTTACCTGCACATGTAGGACATTTTTACAGGGAGATTCAATAAAATTTCTTATTGTTTAAAATGGTGCTAATTTTGCCCCAACCAATCAGAACTTATGTAACATTTGAAAGCTAACATCTGATTGGTTGGGGCAAAATTAGCACCATTTTAAACAATAAGAACTTTTATTGAATAACCCCGTTAGTTTTAATATTTCAGATACAGTCCTAGTTCACACACAGGTAGAGGATGGACAGACATAAAATTATTACAATATTACAATGACACTCAAAAATAATGGGACATACCAATCAAATCTCCTATTGGGACATTCTCCATGCTGCCCCCTGCCTGGGCTAAAATGCAAAAGCTCAGTTTAGAAATTGCAAACAAAAGTTCTTATCATTAAAAATGGTGCTAAGTTTGCCCCAACCAATCAGATATTATTTAACATTTGAAAGCTAACATTTGATTAATTAAAGCAAAATTACCACCATTTTTAACGATAAGCAGGGAGATTCAATAAAAGTTCTTGTTTAAAATGGTGTTAATTTTGCCCCAACCAATCAGATCTTATTAAACATTTGAAAGCTAACATCTGATTGGTTGGGGCAAAATTAGCACCATTTTAAACAATAAGAACTTTTATTGAATAACCCTAAAGAACTTTAATTGAATAACCTTGTTGCTATGTTTGCTGCACTCCACAGGTAGATTAATAAAAGTACAGTCCACATTCAGACAGTCTTCACTGTAATTTCTAAACTACATATTACAATGACAGACGCTTAATATAAATGTAGAATCGAGATGAGAAACCGTATAACGTACAGCATTTGGAGATGAACGAAACTGGCTGGTTTTGTTCCGACTGCAGTTCCGATGAACTTAATAAAGTTCTGAAAATCCCATTTCAATATTAATAAATCAGAGTTTTTCAAATTTTCTTTTTTTATAAACATAATTTTTATTGGTTTTGCATATATAATATAACAATAAATCTTTTGTTATTATTTATGATATATTCAAACAAATATAGCTTTACATTTTGTTGTAGTTTACGTATACAGTGGTTAACATTTTACACATGTCATATCTTTCAAATAACATTAGGACATTTGTTTGTTTATGCAAATAAAACTTTTTGGAAGAACTTGGGGGGGTTGGGGGGGTAGGTCTAAGGTTACTGGTGCATTTCTGTTAAGGGGGGAAATATATCTTTTCCTTATGAGACATTAGCTGTTGATTTTTAGGTGTCAGAGCCTTCCACATGAGTCCCTCTCAAGAATCATGTCATAGATCTGGAATCTGTATACCAGTGTTCCCAGTTAGGGTAGAATTTTCAAATTTGTTTTGGGAGATTGCATACATTTTTCGTAATGCATGTTCATAGTTAGTTGTTTTAGGATATCTGTTAAATTTGGAGTTTTGTTTGTTAGCCAATTTTTGGCTATTGTTGTTTGGATTATTATAATTATATGGTAAACAATTGTTTTTTGTTCCACAGGTAAGTTGTCCAGATCTATCAGGATTAAGGTAAATTAATGAAACCTATAAAGAATTTTTCTGGACATTTCCCAATGGTTTACACACTTAGACAATTTAAAGGGTAACATCAATGCTTTGTTCCATTGGTCTTCAGTAAATGATTGTTTCAAATCTGTTTCCCATTTATTGATATAATTGTTTGTTGGGAGTTCGTTTTTGTTGTTTATTGCTGGATAGAATATCTTGATTGATTTGTCAGTTGTTGGAATTTTTGGGGGATATATTGGTTCTGCGTTGTTTATTGCAGTATTAAATATTTTATTTCTGGAAAGAAAAGAGAGTATCTGTAGATGTTTATAGAATTGATTTTTGGGTATTCGTTTGGATCTTTGGAGTTCCATAAATGGGATATATATGTTGTTGTGAAATAGGTGTTGTATTTTTGTTATTTCGTACTCTGTCCAGTTTATTTTGAAATTGGGTATAAGTAGATTAAAACTGTCCAATGTGTTGTGTTTGATTAAAGGTATCATAAACTTCTGTTCTTTGTTAGTTTTATCCCAGATATTGATTGTAGCTTTGATAGTAGGTGAACGTTCTGGTTGCATTTATAACCTAGTAGTGTTGCACCTAGTAATTGTTTTAATTGATATGGGGCCGTTTCGGCTTTTTCAATTTGTATCCATAGTTTGGATGATTCCTCCTTCAGCCATAGTTTCCTCGCTTGGTCAAGGAGTACTGCTTGATAGTAGTCTAGTAGGATCGGGGCTGTTATACCCCCTGCCTGTCTTGTTTTAGATAGGATGTCTCTTTTGACTCTAGGGGTTTTGTGGTTCCATATAAATGTCGAGATCAGTGATTGCGTTTGTTTGAAAAACTTGTAGGGTACTTGAATAGGTACTGATCTGAACACGTACAGGAATTGCGGGAGGATCATCATTTTCACCATGGCAATCTTTCCCATGAGGGTCCAGGAGTCAAGGTATTTTTGTACTTTATGTGTAAGAGGTGTGTAATTGATCTAGTATAAATCTGTGTTGTTGTTTGTTAGGATAATTCCTAAGTAGTTTATTTTTTCCAGTCGTGTTCCAGTCGTATTGGTATTTACTAGATAGGAGCACTTTGAGTGCAAATGAGGTTTTGATGGACAGTACTTGTGATTTGGATGGATTTATTTTGTAATATGAAATTTTGTTGAATTTTTCTATTATTTTATTGCTATGTAATAGTGATTGAATTGGATGATAATTATATCATCGGCAAATAGTGCCAGTTTGTGTTCAATTTGGTTTATTTTGACTCCGTGGATGTTTGTATCTTCTCTAATTTTTTGTGCTAGAGGTTCCATTATGAGGGTGAATATCAGAGGGGAAAGTGGGCAGCCCTGTCGGGTTCCGTTGGTTATTTTTATTGGTTCTGATAGCATTTGGGAGACATAGATCTGTGCTTTTGGTTTGTAGTATAGTGCATTAATGGCTGATTTAACATTTTCTGGAAGTTGGAATCTATCCAGCACCATTTTCATATATAGCCAGTTTATTCTATCAACAGCCTTTTCGGCATCTAATGTTATAAATGTGGATGTGATATTTTTCTTTTGGGTCCAGTTTATTAAATTTATTATTCTTCTTGTATTGTCTGTAGAGTGCCGGTGTGGGACAAATCCCACTTGATCTGGGTGGATTAGCAGTGGTAAGTATTGTTTTAGTCTGTTTGCTAGGATTTTTGAGTATATTTTTAGATCTGTGTTTAGTAACGATATTGGTCTGTAGTTTGGGATTAGAGATGCGTCTTTGTTTTGTTTTGGTATGGGGATGATCAAGGCATTTAACATTTCTTGGGGTAGAGATCCCTGTTGCATAGCTAGGTTTCGAATTTTAGTTAGGTATGGTATAAGTGTTTCTTGGTAGGTTTTGTAGTATTCGTTGGTTAGTCCGTCTGGACCTGGAGTTTTATTTGGTTTTAAAGATATTATGGCTTTTCGGACTTCGTCTTCTGTAATTGATTTGGCTAAGGAGTCTTTTTGTTCTTGGTTAATTGTAGGTAATGATATTGTTTCTAAGAAGGCTTGAATTTTGTTTTTTGTGGGTATTTTGTTTTCCGGTGAGTTGGACAGGTTATATAGATTATTGTAGAAGTGGCCAAATTGGTTTGCAATTTCTTGTGGATTCATTATTCTTGATTTGGATGGGGAGAGGAAATAGGCTATTTTTGTTTTTGCGGATTGGTATTTTAGTCTATTAGCTAAATATTTATTTGCTTTGTTTCCTTGTGAGTAGTGATTGGATCGTAGTCTACAAACTAGTCTATCAAACTTGTATAGGTTGTGTTGATGTAGTTTTTGTTGAGTTTCGCATATTTTGGTTGTTATTGTTTCTTGGTGTGGATTTTTTTGTGTTCGGTTTCAAGAATTTCTAGTTCTTTTAGTATTTTTAGTTTATTTTGGGTTCTAGTGTGTTTTAGTATAGAGGCTAGTCTAATACATTCGCCTCTGATATATGCCTTGTGTGCTAGCCACAATATTTCCATGTTAATTTCTGGTGTGTCGTTAAATTGGAAATATTCTTTCATAGCTATGTGTATTTTTTCTTTAATGTCCTCTATAGATATTAAGTAGTGGTTTAATCTCTATTGTGATTCGTTTTTGTGATTGAATTTTTCGGGGGTTTGTGTGGTGATTGGTGCGTGGTCTGACCATGTTTTGGTTAGGATTTCTGTTTTTTGTATTCTCTGGAGTGTCCATTTGTCTACCAGACATAGATCTATCCTGGAGTATGTATTATGAGTAGTGGAGTGATATGTGTAATCTAGTTCAGATGGGTGTAGTACTCTCCATGTGTCAAAGAGATCTTCTTGTTTAATCAAGTCGTAGAATTGCCAGTTTTTATTTAGTGTTTTTGAGGTTGTGTCTCTATTTAGATCTGGGTGTAAATTAAAGTCTCCTGTTATTATAATGTTTTGATTGTTTTGTGCTTTTACTTTGTTGATTACTTTTTTAACGAATTTTAATTGGTTCTTATTTGATGCATATAGATTCGCTATGGTGTATAGTGAGTTGTTGATATATCCTGTTATTATTATATATCTGCCGTTTGGATCTATATTCAAATTTTCAGTGTTTAAAATGTTGAGCATTTGATAGGAATTTGCAATTTTTGGAATAGAATTTTTGAAAAAAATGTGATTTTCATTTTTAAGTTCAGAATGTCTACAAATGTGTTGGATCAGCAGATTTTTGAACAGGAATAGATAGATATCTGAATTTACATTCACACAGTATAGAAAACCCCCCCCCCCATGACATTTCAAATCATAATGGGGCCTATTTAATAGGAGGTGCTAAATGTTGCCTGTGGTGTTAATCTGCAGCAACCAATCAGATGGTATCAAAGGATTTGTAACTGTAGTAGACCAGTTAAATGATATCATCTGATTGGCAACTGCAAATTAACAATTTATTTCTTAATAAATAATCTTGTGTGTGTTTCAAAAATCACTGAATGTCACAGAGGAGAACAGTAATGGTTAATTAAAGCCTCACCCAGGGTGCATGTGTTATCCAGTCATTAATGTGTTTGATTAGCTGGGGGTGGGTGCTAATCAGCAGATCAGATGATTGATCTTGGTGCCTTTGACCTACTATATATAGAATGGGAAGATGGGGGTGGGGGAGGGGGCACACCATGGATGCTCTGGTCTTATCAACCAATGAATAAAGTACATTAAGTTATTTTAACACAGCATGAAAAGGTGTTTGCCCTTGTGTTTAGCACAGAGACCTCCCTGTATCCAAATACTCCATTAATACCCTACCAGGGACTGTAATTGGGATCATGATAAGACTAGCGGGGTTCTTGATGTACTTATTACTGCTATTTGTATCATATAAAACAGCATGAAGATCAATGGGGCATTGAGAATAATGAAGCTAAAACTGACAGTCATCTGTTGGTTGGTTTTCTCAGTCACAGGAGAGCTGAGACCTGTGAGTCTGTCATAGTGTAGTGGGTATGAGGATAGATGGCAGGACATTATATCACTGTTGGCAGGGAGAACTGGGGGTACCAGCAGGTGCCCTGATAGTCAGTGAAGTGAAATGTAATGTGGCTGAGATACAAAACCAGGAATATAGAGCCAGGAGAGTGTCTAATCATGGGATGTTACTGTCACAGGTGCCCCCAGAAATGGATCCCCAGAGTAGGACTGGAGCCTGGATCCTACTCAGTGATGTGTTCTCAGAGTGATCAGCCTTATAGTCTCTATGTCACTGTATTTACTTAAAAAGGAGAGAAACACCCCAGGTGACTGTCCCAGTATCTCACTGTGCTGATGCATTACAAGTGTCAGCCTAACAGACTTACAATTGAGATAAACATGAGCAATGTGTGATGTCTCCATTGGGTAAAATCACTTTAAATTTAGAAGCACCAAAGTGCCAATCCAATTAGTGATGGCTCCTGCTGGGGTGACTGTGCCTTGTCCTCTATGGGACAGGTCTGCTTTGGAATGGGAAGAAAGTTAAAGCTAGAAAGATGGCATTTGTCTCTCTGTGTAGTATGATAATTAGGTAAACAGCCTGTAATCAGCAGTGACTAATATGGGAGTCTGGAGATAAAGTGCAGGTCAGTCAGGAGTCAGGAGAGGACTTTGTATGGGTCTCTATCTCCCTGCCAGATGCCTTTATCTATGAAGGGAGACAGGAAGGTGGGCAGCTCCCCCAACTCAGTGACTGTCCAGCCCTATGTGATGCCTTTTCTACTTACCCATCACAGCTGGAAGGACCCTCATAAACCAGACCATGTACCACAAACTATGTAACAATATTACACTATTTCCAAAATGCATTTCAATTTGTAAAATCTATTATTTAGAAACATGGATGTTATAATGCTCTGGAATTGTGTCAATATTGTACAGCATGGTTTAATTACAGTTCCCCCGGCTTCAAATAATAACCCTAATGATATATTGTTTGTCTACTTTACTAGACAGTAAACTACACAGACAGGCTTATTGCTGGTTACAAATGTGGCACTTTATAGAAACAATGTAAATGAGAGACTGTAACATGTAATGCTCCCCCTTACTTAATCATTTCCATGTTAATTGTATAGAAGTAGACTGTAACATTTTATAGAATAGACTGTAAAAGTGTATAGAATAGACAGTAACATTGTTATTATTATTATTATTAATATTATTGATTTATATAGCGCAAACATCTTGTGGCGCTTTACAATTACATAGTCATACATTACACACAGGGTAACACATGTTATACAAAGTCATACATACTACATACACAGGTAATACATAATATAAGTAAACAGAGTTAGGTGTTTCGTTGTATATATATATATATACTGTAACATTGTATAGAAATAGACAGTAACATTGTATAGAAATATACTGTAACATTGTATAGAATGAAATAGACTAACATTGTATAGAAATATACTGTAACATTGCATAGAATGAAATAGACTGTAACATTGTATAGAAATAGACAGTAACATTGTATAGAAATAGACTGCAACATTGTAAAGAAATAGACTAACATTGTATAGAAATAGACTTTAACATTGTATAGAATGAAATAGACTAACATTGTATAGAAATATACTGTAACATTGCATAGAATGAAATAGACTGTAACATTGTATAGAAATAGACTGTGACATTGTATAGAAATAGACAGTATCATTGTATTGAAATAGTCTGTAACATTGTATAGAAATAGACTGTAACATTGTATAGAATGAAATAGACTAACCATGTATAGAAATAGAGATTAACATTGTATAGAAATAGACAGTAACATTGTATAGAAATAGACTGTAACATTGTATAGAAATATACAGTATCATTGTATTGAAATGGACTGTAACAATGTATAGAAATATACTGTAACATTGTATAGAATGAAATAGACTAACTATGTATAGAAATAGACAGTAATATTTTATAGAAATAGACAGTAACATTGTATAGAAATATACTGTAACATTGTACAGAAAGACAGTAACATTGTATAGGACTAGACTGTAACATTGTATAGAAATAGACTGTAACATTGTATAGAAATAGACTAGCATTGTATAAAAAGACAGTTACATTGTATAGAAATAGACAGTAACATCATATAGAGTTGGTCTGGACTGCAAAAAAAAATGTCGTCCCCCCCATAACAGATACAACCTGTACAACCTGTTATTTTAAAGATAAACATACTTGATGAATAATTTTAACATACATGACATGGATAATACATATGTGATGACAAATAACATTGAGGGAGATTCAATAAAAGTTCTTATAGTTTAAAATGGTGCTAATTTTGCCCCAACCAATCAGATATTATTTAACATTTGAAAGCTAATATCTGATTGGTTGGGTACAAAATTAGCACCATTTTTAACAATAAGAACTTTTATTGAATAATCCTGATTATTTTTAGTATTATTATAGTGAATAGTAATAATATTAATAAACCATCTTACTTAGTAGACAGCAGTGACATTGGGACAGACAGTGGTGACTGCTACAATTCAGACAGATGTGCGACAGACTCACCGACAGACTCACCGATTACTTTTTATGTTTATTTCTTCAAATAATTGCCCGATCCGACTGTTGTCGTTCCATTCCTACCAGCAGCCGATTCAGTCTACGATATCATCCAACACAGAACTGGGACTTCATTCGTTTTTGCTCCGTGTTCGAATTCAAGTGAATGGGGTTTGTTTTGTGGATTCATCCGTCTGGTTCATTTATGTAAAATCGATCACGGAAAGATACAAAACAAACAGAACGAAATACACACAGATCGGGGGAACTTTAATAAGATCGGTGGTAGCTTTTTAATTCCTTTTGTAATGTAAATTCCTAATGACAATTCAATAACAATAATGAAAAAAATGAATAGAAAATGAGACAATGAAACCTGGTTTTTCTGTTTAGAGAGGTTCAGAGATCTGACATGTCCCACAAACAAACAGATCCCAAAGGAGAATCAGATCTCCCTAAACTGGGAACCAACCACAGGGTCAGTACATAATAACAACAGGAATAATAATCATCATTATAATAACTATTACCATAATACAACAACTAATATTAATAACTACTACAACAACTAATAATAACAACTACTACAACAACAACTAATAATGATAATAAATACAACAATAACTAATAATAATAACTACAACTACTACTAATAATAACTACTACAACAATAACTAATAATAATAATAACTACTACAACAACAACTACTACTAATAATAATAACTACTACAACAACTAACAATAATAATAACATCAACTACTAATAATAATAACTACTACAACAACTAATAATAATAACTACTACAACAACAACTATTAATAATAATTACTACAACAACTAATAATAATAATAACTACTACAACAACAACTTATAATAATAACTACAACAACAACTAGTAATAATAACTACTACTACAACAACTAATAATAATAATAACTACAAAAACAAATGATAATAATAATAATAATAATAACTACTACAACTACTACTACTACTACTACTAATAATAATAACTACTACAATAACAACTAGTAATAATAATAACAACTACTACAACAACAACTAATAATAATAATAATAATAACTACAACCACAACTAATAATAATAATAATAACTACAACAACAACTAGTAATAATAATAATAATAACTACTAAAACAACTACTACTAATAATAATAATTACAACAACTAGTAATAATAACTACTACTACAACAACTACTAATAATAATAACTACAACAACTAATAATAATAATAACTACTACAACTACTACTACTACTAATAATAATAACTACTACAACAACAACTAGTAATAATAACTACTACAACAACAACTAATAATAATAACTACAACAACAACTAATAATAATTACTACAACAACTAATAATAATTACTACAACTACTACTACTAATAATGATAACTACTACTACAAAAACAACTAATAATAATTACAACTAATAATAAAAACTACTACTACACAACTACTACAAAAACTAATAATATTTACAACATGTTTTAATAATACAACTAATAATAATAATCACTACTACAACACCAAATAATAATAATGCAACAACAACAAACAATAATAACTACTACTACAACAAATAATAATAATAATAATAAAACTTTTTACTATTACAACAACAAGTTATAATAATTACTACTACAACAAGTAATAATAATAATAATACAACAACGAATAATAATAATTAAAAAGTAATAATAATAACTACTACTACAACAACAAATAATAATAAAAATACAAGAAAAACAAATAATAATAACTACTACAACAAATAATAATAATAATAATAATAATAATAATACAAGTAATAACTACTACAAAAAATAATACAAATAGTAATAACTACTACAAATAATAATAATAATACAAATAATAACTACTACAACAAATAATAATACAAATAATAACTACTTCTACAAAAACTAATAATAATAACTACTACAGCAGCTAATAATTATAATACTGTTAATAGCATTGATAGTAATAACACCCCCCACTGTGGGGTTAGAGTAAATCTTGCCAACACGACATGCCAACTAGATGGCAGTTTATCTTTTATCAGCCTCCTATGGTAGAACGTTGGCTCTCCCCTGTAGACAGACAGGGGCTGCTTGGTAACTTCACAGAAACCAGTTCAACCTAATGTTATCATAATTATACATAATGTTACATTGTTTTCTAAATGGTCACTTCCTTTCCATTAAAACACGTTTAATATTAATTATAAAATTATCTGTGTAGTATGTTATATTTCATGTGTAGTAATGACCTGTGTGTATGTTTTACATAAGTACAGAACTTTAAAACAGTAATACAATTTCTAAAGTGGCAAGTATTATCAATAGTATTTAATATAAATAAATACAGTAAAATCATTATTGTATGTTCACAGTCTGGTTAATTATTATGACGAGTGTAATATAATAGGACTAAAAAATATATAGGTTAAAATGTGATATTGGGACAATACAGGAAAATCTTTATTATTATTCTTTTTGTGTTAATTATTTTAACCACGAAAAGGAGGGATTAGACTGTCAGTCAATTAAATTGCCAATACAATGTCACATAGTGCGAGCCAGTAAAAGTCACATAGGGCCAATACAATGTCACACAGTGCCAATACAATGTCACATAGAGCCAGTACAATGTCACACAGAGCCAGTACAATGTCACACAGAGCCAGTACAATGTCACACAGTGCCAATACAATGTCACACAGAGCCAATACAATGTCACACTGAGACAGTACAATGTCACACAGAGCCAATAAAATGTCACATTGAGCCAGTACAATGTCACACAGAGCCAGTACAATGTCACATAGTTCAAATACAATGTCTCACTGAGCCAGTACAATGTCACATAGAGCCAATACAATGTCACACAGAGCCAGTGCAATGCCACATAGAGCCAGTACAATGTCACAGAGCCAGTGCAATGTTACATAGAACCAGTACAATGTTACATAGAGCCAGTACAATGTCACATAGAGCCAGTACAATGTTACATAGAACTAATACAATGTTACATAGAGCCAATACAGTGTTATATAGAGCAAGTACAGTGTTACATAGAGCCAATACAATGTTACATAGAGTCACTACAGTGTTATATAGAGCAAGTACAGTGTTACATAGAGCCAATACAATGTTACATAGAGCCAATACAATGTTACATGGAGCCAATACAGTGTTACATAGAGCCAATACAATGTCACATAGAGCAAGTACGGTGTTACATAGAGTCAATACAGTGTTACATAGAGCCAAAGCAGTGTTACACACAGTGTCAATACAATGCTAGTACCAGGTTAGGTTACCCCAGTACAGTGACAGTAGAATATAATGCAGTCTCTAAATAACAGATCACAGGGGGAGGATATTATCAGGGGGTCTGGAGACATAGTTGCTGCGTTCCTGACATCTCTCCAGATAACACTGGATCTATAGGGATGAATGGCCCATTATAGGAGTCAGTGGCCACTAGCAAACGGACCAGTGCAGAGACCAGATTATTGGTATCAACTCCTACTGAGACACAGATAAGATCAACGGTGTCCCCCACACTTGCAGTCTGGCACAGGTACCTACCTGAATGCCAAGATCAGCTGGTGTACAGACAGGACCCCCTGCCCGGCTCCATACACTTCCCTTACACCAACTTAGCCCTGGGGGATCCAAATCAATAGAACCAGCCCTGCTGCTAACACTGCAATTGGTTTCCATGTATATGTAATGTGTACAGAGCTGTATAGGATATATAAACCATAATAATAAATAGGTAGAGCAATTCAGCAGGGGTATAATACCAGATCCATCTACTTTCCCTTACATTGACTCACTGCAGTTTCCCTGCGCGGGTGTTGCTGTGAGTCCCAGTGACAGGGCTGGTGTATAGAGTACAGGAAGGGCTGGGACACTGTTTATTCAGGGCTCGTAACACCCAATCAGAAGCTGATGCATTTTCAGGCAGAGCAGTGGGAGGCGCCTCCTCCAGCTCTGACCATTTTACCTCTTACCAGTTAGACGGGAGCAGCATTAACTGGTGGGTCCCAGTGTAGTCTCCCCTCACTGGGTCTGTACAGAGAGACACATGGACTGCAGGGCCTAACAGTAGGTAAGTGCCCAGACAGTATGGAGGGGTGGGGGATACCCTACAGATCAGGGGTATCAGGTCTGTACTGGATAGTTTCTGTTACTGGTTACCAGCCATGAATTGGCTAAACCAGAATGAATGTAACCCAATGACACTGTACACACTGTGTCTGTCCCCACTGGAAGTTTCTCTCTGGTCCCTATAGTTCTCCAGGTCACAGCTGGGATCTGCCATATAGAGTTACACCTTATTAACCATGTGACTGCTCAGTTGCTACTCAGCCCCATGGCCAGTGATTTGCTATAGGTTACTGGGGGCCTATTACTATCTGTCTGTGTGTATAAGGTGTGTGTGCGTCTGTGTGTGTACAAGGTGTGTGTGTGTGTGTTCGCTCTTGGCTGAGATTCTTGGTGCTGACTGGCACGGACCTACACGGGCCCCCCTCCCATAGCCCACAGTAGGATGTCAGTAGAAGGGAAGGGGCCCCTCTTTGCCTATAGTGAGATAAGGTGTGAAATGCCCCCAGGTTGCCATGTACTGTGCATTCCTGGGAGGTGGAGTTGCCATGTGGCTATGTGTGGGTATCTGTAATGCTTCTCATTGTATCTCTTTAACTCTGTCTGTTCTCTGCCCTGTAGCCCCCCGACTCCGGACCCCCATCCCCCCCAACCTGGATGGACCTGACTGAGGACCCCTGGACTGCCCCTTTCTATCGCTGTCACATCAAACATAGCCCCGGTGCCTCCCCACCCTCCTCCCCGTGCTCCCAGCTGGGGTCCTCCGATTCCGACAGACGGCAGCCTGCAGTGGAGGGCAGGAGGGCCGCCTGTTATCATCACCCGCCGAACCCGGAGGATCTGATCTTGTTGAGGGATTTGGATCACATTAACAAGCTGATTGTCCCGACCAGGGAATTCACGGTGCCCGATCCGGGTGACATGTACCAGACTGTGACCATCACGGCCACTCAGGGGCCCCTCGGCTATGACGCCCCCCCGGGCCCCTTTCTACACTCCGCTACCCCCTCCCCGGTCTATGTGCCCTCCAGCAAGGTCGGCTCCATGCTCACCAGCATCTCTTACTTACAGGGCACTGGAGGGTCTCAGGGGTCCCATTTGGTCAACGGCCACTGGTCCCAACCAACCACGGACAGTTCGTCCTTCACCAGCACCAGCAGCCCCCACACCTCCAGCCGGTACCATTACTCGCCCAGCCCGCCCATGGCTAATGGACCTACTAGGGAGAGCGGCTACAGCAACAGCCTGAGTGTTGGCGCTAGAGACCAGTATAGCCCATTGGCTAGACCCATCAATGGATCCTATGGCAGCCCCTACACACCGTACATGGCCTCCCAGTTAGCCTCCCCCTGGACAGCTGCACCGTTTGACAACACGATGCTTCACAGCCTGCAGAGCAGGGCACCGATCAGCATGAGAGGGGCCCCAGGAGGTAAGGGCCACGTTCACTTACCGCTCCGACTGGGTATAGAAGGACTGTAACTGTGTGTTGGGAGGTTCTGTGTGTATAAGGTGTAGCTAGAGGGCAGCCCAGTAATTATTACTTCAACTTAACAACCACTATAGGGTTAGTAACACATGGGCCTGATCACTGTTATCATTCGTCAATAGGGGATAGGGAAGCTGCCATTGCGATTACACAGTGTGCCTACCTTTACTTGTCCTTGGCTAGGAACTGACCCTATAGAACCAACCATTATGGTCATCCAGGTCCCATTGGGATAGATTCTGGTTTAGTTCCTTTTTTTCTGGACAGCAAAGCCTGGCTGTCCCGACCCTATTGGAATACACTATCACACTGTACCCTACTGGAATACACTATCACACTGTACCCTATTGGAATACACTATCACACTGTACCCTATCACACTGTACCCTATTGGAATACACTATCACACTGGTAAGGCGAGATACCTATTTGTATTACACACATGATAGCCAAGTCACTGTGTGGGAGAATAACAAAACATAAATTAATTTACAAAATGCAACTGGTGGCGAAAAGTGGCCATGAGTTGAATTATAGTAGTCAAAACGGGGTCACATTGTTGCAAGAGACTGTGAAATAGACCGAATCAACAATGTGGGCGGAGGGCCCGGTAAGTACTAAACTAATTGTTGCTAAAAAATCACACGGTTGGAACAGCATGAGCCTGACAGTAGATAAGACTAATTTCAATGACACAAGGTTTGCACGCATATAACAACACTTGTAAGGGTGGGGAAGATATGACTAGGCACCTTTCGCGGCCATTGGTGTGTAAGGTCAACATTTCAGTTTCTGTTCGAAAGGTTTCCATGATCCATAACTTTGACAAAGAAAAGGGGAAGACAGTTTTAAACGAAAATTTTTGCGGCTGAAAATTGGTAAGGCGGGTATTGGATACGACAAAAAGGGTCCGAAAAAAAAAGGAGGAACTGTTTGGAGTAGGTGACAGCTCTTGTTTTACACCTGTTTGTCACAGGTATGATGTGGGTATTATCTACCACTGGGGCGGATGCTGAGGAGTCCAGGGTGAGTGAAGTAAAAATATACACAGGTATAAATTACTATAAGCGTGAGGTCGGGCCTAGGCTATTGATTTCCGTACGAGTAGAGCCGGAGGCCCAGGACAGGGTTGAAAAATGAGCGTTTTTGACATCGAGGAAGTCAGGAGGAAGGGAGGGGGGATGCGGAACGGGAGAGGGGGACCTGTGCGTGGGTATGGACAGGCAAAGAGGGACAGACGTTGTCCCACAGGTACCACGACTGTATCCGATGGGGGAACGTAGTGCGACATGGGGGGAGGACCGAGGCACACTGGTCGGAATGTTTTCCCCACCATGTCCATCGACTTTCGTCCGAAAAAAAAGTAATACGCGGAAAGAACGAGGACGATTGTCAGTGAACGGGATTGCTTGAGCATAGTGACGGAGGATAAATCTCATCGGCGTACCGCAGGCTTAAGTCTTGTGGAAGGGAAGTGTGGACACGTCTTAATTAAAACCTAATTTAATCACAAGTAAACAGAGTAAGTTACCATTTTCAGTGCTGTAGATTAAATCATACATAGATTTTAAAGCTGTGGCACGTGTGATCCTGAGGCGGGCGCGTCAAACAAGGGGCCACGTACAATAAATGGTCACGGTAGCCCTTCATCAGGCGTTGTTGGTGTGGAAACTCAGAGAAATCACATGCCCGTGATCAGCCGTCCCGTTTGTGTGGCGGTTGTGACTTGCATGTGTGCCCAGCCTTGGCCTTCAGTGTTTAATTTTAGATTTATATGATCCCGACATAAAGTTCTGTGGGGGCGGGGTTTCGCTGTTGTTATTATTTAGGTGAACACTTTTTTTCCAACTGCCCAGTAGAAGTGTTTGGTACCATATCTCTCCAATCTGTTATTGTGTCATTTCTTCCGTTGACTCTGCAAGAGGGTCCCTCCCTTAAAACACTGATCAACGCATCTACCCGACATGCCCAAGGTTATATAACGCACATGGAAATCATAAAAGTCAATTTAACTCATAGATGGATCTTTATTGTGGGTTTTTCGGTCAATGTAATTAATGCTAAAAACCCCTTCATCGGGTACAAAGGTGTCCGAGAATCCCTATCGTATAAGGCAACTGTACTGTCGAAAATGTGTTCTCTTTAAACCTAAGTTGGTAAACAATGCCAGCCAGTGTGGTAAAGATAAGGAGACATTCCAACGAAATACCAGTTATAATGAACCTCAGCATGTAGGAAGGTGGGGGAGAGTTTCAGGACCTGCTGAAAAAACCGAAGAAATAAACAAGCACTCTGGTGTTGAAACTTTTAGTATGGCAAGGCTTTAACAGTAATTAACATGTCTGTACATAAAAGACTTTATTGAGAAAGAGAGGAAACATTAATTTTATTTATTAACATCAAATAGGCAACACGCTCTTGGGTTACCGTATTACCCTTTGCATTCAGGTACCATATCCTATCCAGTGCATTTACATGCAGCTCCACGCTCTTTATTGGGTAATCGCCAAAGGAAACAGGAAGTAACTGGGTACTATACACGGTTAACAATTTAACAATGTGTGACTACTCACACTTCCCAAGAAAATTTAGTTATAAGTAGAGATTGAATTTACAACCACCTCATCAGTAATCTTAGTAGATTTCATAATTCAGAGTTTAATATGCTGCAACTATGGTGAGTGGTCAGCAATAATGTCCAAGTCCAAGTATTCATGTATGGAACAGACCCTATCTGACATGATTAGGCGGTAACACATGGAGGGACTATTTGGATTGACCTTGGATTGGGACACCCCTCTGCCGTAATGCGATTGCCGAATCGTGCAGTCCCATAGGGAACCACCGATTGATCGTAATTTACCGACACGTCGATCATTCGTTCGTCTGATCCTGTAAGAATGAATGATTCGAGGTCAGTCACGGCCAGCGTCCCACACCAGCAGATATTTTCGGCCGCCCCCGACCGAAGGTGCCTCGAATTGCGAAATATCTTCTGATGTATACCCCAGCCTTCGACTAATCCTGGATGAATACCATCTGGATCCATGTATTGTTTGAGGTTTTAGGATTCCCTTGGTCAGACACTTTCCTATTTTTAAATTATTAGGCGCTGGTAGTTTTGGGGATAACCATTGTCAATTTAGAACCTCTGTTGCTGTTCAACCAACTGATGATGAAATTATTCCCCCTGAAATAATGGACAACATTTTACAACCATCATTTCGCTTCCTTTCATAAATGTTTTTCTTTCATTGATTGCTATGTTAACACATCTATTTGGCGGCTTGTCAAAATCACTAACTAAATGCCTCCCTATATTCTGTGTGGGATATCACCAACCCTGTAGTCCATACCTTAACACTTTCCAAGTTACTACCGTAACGGGAAACTATAAAGATGCAACAGAATTTTTTTTTTTGGCTACTACATCCTAAGGCAATCGCACAAGGGAAGATATTTTTGCCTGTTCCAGCTGAGTTGTTTGGTGCGACTTGTCATCTGGTGGCCCATTACGACTGCCTGACCAAGCGCTTGCATAAACTTTGCGCTTGAATTAATTGGTCTGTCACACCATTTAAATAAAAACATTGAATTTCAGGCACGTTTATCTGAGTAAAAAATAGTCATAAATACAATTTACAGAGCAGCTGTGGTTTCGGAAAAAGTTAGGGTTCACTAAAAGCCAAAGTTTTTTTCTTTTAGATGAGGCATTGATGGTCACATCTCTGGCTGCAGCCTGAGAAATTATATGCAATAATGTTTAAACTTACTTTTCCAGTAGCTTGAACAGGATCCTCTGCTTTTCCCCTATTCATCCCCTGGGCCTGAGAATGCTCACTGAAGCCTTAATATTGGGAAGAAAGGAAATGCGTTGACAACTGAGAAAGGGCCTATTAAAATGGTGTAATTGACTTGTCAATTGTTACGGCTAGTGGAAGCATGAAGTGTTTCAGGCATTACATTATTAAACCTTAAGATATAACATTAACTTGTCAACAAGATATCCCGGGTTGATATAAGGTACCATGTATTTAATCCTAACTCAGTTGGAATACATTTTGTTGGAACAAAGAAACCTGTACTTTCATATTTAAAAAAAGTAAAAATAAAAATGTTTTCAAAGCAAAGGATTACGCATGTACTAAGGCTATTGGGGCAATAGTTCTGTCCAATTATTATCGGTTGATATTGTGTTTAGCGTAAAATTGGGGCAAAAATGGCTGATATGTACCATCAATGCCTTGTGTGTAACCAGTCGTGGCTCGTGTGTACCATTCAGTGGCTGTTAGTGTCCAGTCATGGCTTGTGTGGTTTTTGGTGTGTAACCAGTTATTAACTTATGTGTACAGTCGTGGCCTTTGTTGTGTACCAGTTAGTGGCTTCTTGTACCAAGTCAATAGCTTGTCTATACCAGGTCAAGGGCTTTTGTGTACTATTAATGGCTTGTGTAAACCAGTCAATGGCTTGTGTACTAGTCAGGCTTGTGGTAAACAAGTAAGTGGGCTGTGTTAACCAGTAAGTGCTTGTGTGTACCGTCAGTGGCTTGTGTTGTACCTAAATGGCTTGTGTGTAATCAGTCATTGCTTGTGTGTACCAGTAAATGGCTTGTGTGTAACCAGTCAGTCGCGTGTGTGTACCAGTAAATGGCTTGTGTTGTACCAGTCATGGCTTGTGTGTACCAGTAAATGGCTTGTTGTGTACCATTCAATAGCTTTTGTGTACTAGTCAGTGGCTTGTATGTACCAGTCTATGGCTTGTTTGTACTAGTTAGTGATGTGTGGTACCAGTTAGTGGCTTGTGTTTTCCATCAATGTAGTGTGTGTACCAGCCCATGGCCTTGTTTTTTACTCAGTTAGTGCTTGTGTTTTCCAGTTGAGCATTGTGTACCAGTTAATGGCTTTTACGTACCAGTCACGCTTGTGTTTCCAGTCAATGGCTTGTGTTGACCAAGTTAGTGGCTTTGTGTTTACCAATCAGTAGCTTGTATGTACCTGCTACTTAACAAAAAAAATAAAATGATACATTACAGTGGACACCATTTTCCTTTTTGCATTATAAATAGTGCATGAATATTTTATGTTTTTTCATTTCCTCTTCCGAGTTGATGGTTTTAAAGTGCCCAATGTAAGTATCTCCACTATTCCTACTGTCTGGTTTAAAAATCTTGTTTTTATAACGCAGGAGGAAAATACGAAGGGGCCTATAAAATACTAGTGATGTCTTTCTAATGTTCTTCTGTTTAGGTTTATGAAGCCATCCAAGCTAGATCTGTGACAAATCGCCCTTATCCTAATTATGCAATCTATTATTTTAATGAAGCAGATAGAAGGTTGAGATTGGTTCAAGGAAATATCTATAAATCTCAATTATGGGGTAAGTCCATTCATTAGAGTAATGTTATTGTCAGGCACTTCCTGCAGAAAGGTTTTTGGGAGAATAGAGTGTGGAATACATTCCGCCATTAAAATAAATGACAACATAAATATTTGTGTATAACTAGCTCTCGGTTCAATTTCTTTTGCGATAGTTCATGTTGATAACATTGTAAGGACAGACGTTACCATTTAAGGTGATGGATGATATTGGTTTATAGAATACCATCCACTTAGTCCAAATATTACAATCCACTGATCTTCCCATGTCTAAAGCTGGGTACCCACGATGAGATATTTCGGTCTGTTGACCGATAGTTTCATTTATCGGTCGATCGGACTCGACATTAATCGCACCCGAATGTGCCCATGTCCGATCGACTGTTCTTCCGCATCAGAAAGAAAGGACGATCGACAATGGTGGGAAAACCTCGTCCGAGTCTTGCGGTCCTCTATGGCCTCGCACGATCGTTCGCGGTAACTTCGGACGGGCAGCGCCCCTTTTGTGCCTCTCGACAGTCCTTCCTCCTGGCCGACCAGTCGAAAGTATCGAACGGTCGGTCAGGAGGACAAATCGCTTAGGTGTGTACCTGCTTAAGAGTAAAACAGGTACGTGTTGTGGCATAGCAACACTATTGCTAGCATGCATTTTCTTTAAGGACGTATGAACGCCTCAAACGGGAGGGAACAGTTCTCATGACTATGGGAGGAAAAGTCACTGTCCTCGGCTATTATACCAAAAAGTGAGGTATCTAGATTACAGGACTACGGTAAAAGAGATACAATCCTTGTCCTATGACACACTATTTACCTAGAAGTACTTGTTCTAGGTTAGATAAATGGACATATATTTCCAAACTATAGTTTAACACTCACAGACAAATGATTTTATTATTGGTGAGTTCCATACTACACTGCTTAAACTGCAGTTATAACATATTAATGGGTAGACTGTTATTTTTAAGCAGCTAAATTTTGGTGAAGTCTCACCATTGAGTTCTCATCTTCGATGCCAGCTCCTGGTGTACTATACGATTGTGTTGGGAGAATGCATTGTGTGTAAGCCCTATTAAAAGATGTAATACCTTGAAGACAATTTTATAGTTGAATTTATTTCTCGTTAAATTTGCCATATAACATGGTTAACAAGTTGGCATCATCAGTTGCATCATCAATCTTTATTAGATTTTCTGTATCCTCCGGATCCCCGAGTATATCTTTCAAAGCCCAGGATACCCTGAATTCTAACCTATTTCGATCCCAATCATAGTAACCTATTAACAATGGATGTTAATTAAGGTTGAATAAAGACCAGCGTCTCAGTCCACCATCCAATTCCTTTTTTTTTTTATTAACCCTACCTACAGTTGACCAAGGATCAAAACGCATCAAAAGGGGGGGAACTCCTTCCTGACTCCAACTCATACAAGGAACGATATCCCTGTGATCAACCAGATCTTATAATGTATTAATCCAGTAATTCCTCAATATTATTTTATTTTAGAGACTTGTCCAGGCCTTTTTTATAAGTTAATTCAATGTACTTGCATTACCACACTCTGCTGGAAAGCATTCAGTTCCTTCCACAGTATCACACGTTCTCACTTGTAAAGAAACCTTCTCCTAACCACTGAAATGAGAACTTCTTTTTCTTCTCCAACCTTAAAGGATGTCCACGAGTCCTCATTATATGACCCTATTAGTGAATAAGCAACAGAGTAGGTCATTGTATGACCCATAATATATTTGTATGGTTAGCAGGTCCCCCGCAAACGTCGTTTTCCCTCGGTACAAGCACCAGCTTGCCAAGAAGCTTGTATCTCTTACTAGGATCGGTTGCCCCCCTGGAGCGTGGGGAATCTAAACTGAGTCAAGGAATACTCAAGGAGGACTTGGGCGTGCAACAGGCATACAGGCACAACCAACTATGGTAACGCATGGTGCCAACAATCCTGACTCAAGGCTCAATATACAGAATCAATCAGCAAGGCAAGGTACAAAGGGTGAGAAAAATGTAGTCAGGCCACAGTCAGGACAGTCGTTTGGAGGATCGTAAACGGGCATGAATCAGTATCAGAAAAGGCAAGACAAAATCACAGCCACGAGCCGGCGAACCACAAGCGGTGATTGGTTTGACAATTTAATCTTGACATTTTTAGATCTGGATAGCTGCGATGATCAGAAAATGTTTCAATCCACTAGTCAGAGCTTAAAATGCAGTAAAAAATCAAATGTTGCTCCCTTGTATGGCAGACTGATCTGACAGGACTGAACCATGGATGAAAACCATCTGGGCCCATTTATTTGTTTACTTTTAGTCTAATCCTTTTGCGCTCTAACCTTGGTCAACAGTTTTTTTGTATTTAATTATTAAGGTTGGCAGCTTTGGACAAAATTGGTCACATTTAATTGGTTGAAACAACTGAGAAATTCTTTCATGAAAGAATTAAATTTCAAGTTTTTGACAACATTTTATCACATATACTACGATTAAATCATTGTTTCGCTTCCTTCCATATTAGATTTTCTTGATTCGTTTTGCTGTTTTACACATCTATTTGCTTGCCACTGTCAAAAATGCCATCAACAAATGCTCCCTATTCCCGCTAATTCACTGATTTTCATTGTCCCAGAACGAGACCATGCGACTGATCTACCTTAACATAAAGCCTAAAGGACAATTAAGCCGTAAAGGACAACTAAAGCTTAAACAACATTGAATAGAAGGCAGATTCATAAATATTAAACCTAATCAGTATCATCACCTCTCATTTTTTATGGTTGTTTGAGAAATGTAATTTTTCAACTGATGTTTTGTGTCATGTTTCCCAGTGTTCCGGTAGGTCTCACAGATGTGTCACTGACCATGATGTTCTTACACATGATCAGTCCAAAGATACTGCAGGAACTTGTTACAGTTGGTCACGACCCCCTCAGTAGCCTCTAGCCAATCCTTTACAGGATTAGCTAGAGAATAGGCAAGGAGCATGTGACTGAGATCGGGGTATGGCAGTCACTGTACCTACAGTTATTTCTCCAGTTCTTCTTCAAGTGGTAATATTTTACTTTCATGCTATTTACTGTATTGAAATACAGTCAAAAGGAGCAACTAGCACTCCCGCACATCCAAAAGGGAACCGCTGTTGGCTGTAATGCCAACAGGTGAGTCGGTGAGATCCCCCTGCCCTCCACTCCCAGGACAACCGAATCTTCAACACCAGACAGTATGGGGGAGCCACTAATAAGGTGGCATTACCAACGTTTATTGGAAACACACTACAAACGTTTCGGGACGTCCCTGTCCCTTCCTCAGGTATTTACTGTATTGCTATTTTTTTTTTTTTTGTTGTTTTTTTTTTTTGGTTTTTTTTTTTTTTTTTTTTTTTTTTTTTTTTTTTTTTTTTTTTTTTTTTTTTTTTTTTTTTTTTTTTTTTTTTTTTTTTTTTTTTTTTTTTTTTTTTTTTTTAAAGTTGTGGTGTTTAGAGGGGATGTTCAGATTCTGGAGTGTCAAAAAAATGGGTTTTAGTTCTCCTTAATAGAAATGTTTTATATTTGTGGCATAAACATATTGTTCCTGCAGAACAAAAAGAGCAATCCAAACTCCATCAGAACGAAACAGGTGCAAAGGGGTAACTCCCTATATTATTCATACACATGCAATCCAACATTTCGGGGGGAAATATCCACCGTCACTCAGGGTAGATTACGTCCCCCCGAAATGTGGGATGACTTGTGTCTGAATAAACTATCAGGGTTCTCCCCTTTTGTCACCTGTCCATCTGAGTGGTGTTCTGCCCTGGTTCCTCTTTTGTTCTGCAGTGACGATTGGCCTTTGAAGGGGTTTGAACGGAGCAGCAGCAGAGATAACTAGAAGGTTTTGCTAGCAGATGTGCCTATTCATTATGTTTTATACATGTGGTAATTGCATGGTCAACAACAGGTCCCGCGGCCATGAACCGTCACTGTAGCTATTGATCCGTTTGCCAAAATTTTCATTATTATATTATTGGGTCCCCTGTATTGGCCTTTTTCCCAAAGAGATGCTTTGATGTGTCTGTGTCCTGGAAATTTTCTTCACATGCTTTGGTTCCTGCTCCTCTGTCCTGTACACACACTCACTCGTTCCACCTTTGTAAATAGTTTAAAAAGATATTTTTAAACCCAGTGACAATGGTTACTAATCAGTTTGGTATTTCCAAGCAACTGCACACCCACAGATACCAAAAGACCAACGATCGTGATAGGTTTCAAAATAGAAAATACAACCTTATTGGTTTTTAACCCTGAAATTAAACATTTGTCTGTAAATTGTCCATCCATTAGAGTCTTAACTTTAACAGAAACCGTTGGCAGTAGGACGCGCTCCCACAAAGGGTGACCTGCTCATGGATGTTTAGTTCAACCCTGTGGGTAGTGGAATGTTTGTGCTCGTGACGAAGGTTTCTCTGAAGATTTCACTTCAAAGGACTATCCAAGCAACCTTTTACAATGGCTTCTTACTTCACATCCTTCAACAATATCCTGCAAAGTTTAAAGCAAAAAAAAAAACAGACATATTCTCTACTGTCTGCACTTGTTTGCAAATAAAGGTTCACTGGATTATTGAGCATATTTGGCATAGATTTCTGTTTCCACAAAACACATTTGCATTTATGTTAACCCATTTCACCTTTGGTTACAAACAATCTTATAATACTATTACTTATATAGAAAACTGACAATCCTTTAAGGCATCATTCACACTAAAAACCACAAACTGCAGCTGTTTATATTCTACCCTCAGATCTATCATAATTGATTACTAGTCTGTCAGTTTGCGATAGGTACAAACTGGACCATGGCACAGGCCTGCTGAGTACAGAGTGAAATATCTGTATATCAATGATGTCAGCTTAATTAGAAGTACCGAACAGCACAATGACCCTACATATATCTTAACATCTTGGACTCCGACCCTTAAAATTGTTTCTGCATCATGCTGTACGGTGCCCATGGGAACCGAAAGTCAAGTATGCAAAACGTTGAATGCCCCCAGAACACACACCTAGAACCCACATCATACCTGTACTATTCTTAGTCTAAGAAAAACCAATGAAGTTAATATTGCCATAATTTACAGGTGGCATATAGTGAAAGAAAAACTTTGTCTGTATACAATGTAAAGAATAGAATCATTGTATCGGTCAAAAAAAAAACACTACTGCATTACTTTCATGTTTCTGTGTGGCTTCATTTCTTCACCTGGCAGAAGTTTGTCCCAAGCTGTGGTAGTCCCCCTCCCCTCTCTGTCTACTCCCCCTCAAGCATGTGACGGGCTGTCTACAGAGTCCGAGCATTGCATTGAACGGACTTTAAAGAAGTGCTGACATCCTTTTGACCCCTCCCTTCCAGAGCTAGACTGCAAGGCATGATCAAAGTGGAATAAAGTAGCAATATGCTTAAGTGAGGGGCAGAGGGGGAGAGAGAGGACAATGGGCTGAGATTTCTTTACAAGTAAGTACTGAACTCTCTCCCTGTTCTCTAACTTTGCTAATTGTTTATTTATTTTTTACCTAAAAGTTTAATCTCTCCCCTGCCTTACTGAGATCATATCACTGAAGAGAGATCAGTGTAACAGCAGCTTGTAGTGAGAGACCATCCACAACACAGTGACACTGCGCTTGTTGTCCCCTGTTATTTCAGTTGGCTGTTAGTCTATATATTTCATACATGCCCTGTGTGGTCTTGTTTTGGTATAGTCTGTATTACTGTATTATATATACTGTATTAGTGTTCCATTTAGTCACTGGTTTTGTATGTATATAAGATTTTTTTTTTGGTGGGGGGCTTTTTTATAGGTGTTAATGCTCATATTGCTGGGTTACATGGTTTATTGATTGTGTTTAGCACTACATCATTTGACTATATGTTGCACATGGTACATATAGTGTGGGTGAGAGAGTGTGTGACAAGTACTGCCATGTGAGCTTTGGATTGTTTGGGTGTGTGCCTTTGAGTGGAAGAATGAAGGTGTAGCAGCTCCCTACAAATCACGCATCTTCAAAGGCTTATATCCTCGGGGACTATTACGAATTTAAAAGACACTAAAGGTACCCTGGTGGTTGGGATGACTTATGGATACATTAGAAAGAAATTAAAAAAACCATGTCTCACATAATTGCCCTTAAGGTAAATGTGAAAATTAATTGTAGCTTCCTTGTGGTCCTATATCTCATAGCATTAAATTCATTGTACAAAAATGTTCTGCAATGGTAACTATTAGCGTTTGTAAATTAGTTGATAATTCGAAGTAACGAAATGTGCAGTACTTGGAGGAATTTACAAATGTGAAAAAACCACCAAGTCTAAGAACTGTTGGATATAGTGGGACCTAAACAATTCTCATATCTCCCACATTTAGTTTGAGTTGTGGGAGTTGTGTAAAGGGTTCTGTTTCACCCTTTCATGATAGTTTTTAAACGTAGACAAGGCACATTTTTCGAGACAGCAGCAGATGGCAGCCAGGTTTTCTTACCTATATATTGCTTTACACTTAAACTGGAATGATCAGGTTTTCTTACTATTGGACGAGCATTACATCTGTAAAATAAGATTGGAATTCTGCTGTTCAGGCAACGTTCCAGGTAAACGTTAGTACTGTATTGGCACATTAATGCGGGGGAAACGTAGGCAGTTACGTGAGTACTGTATTGGCACCCTTACTGCGGAAACGTAGCAGGTAATTAGTACTGTTTGGCACTAACTGGGAACGTAGCAGTAAGTATGTACTGTATTGGAACACCTTAATGCGGAAACGTAGCAGGGTAGTTACGACTGTATTGGCACCTTAATGCTGGGAACGTAGCAGGGTAGTTAGTACTGTATTGGCACCTAATGCGGGAACGTAGCAGGTAAGTTAGTCACTGTATTGGCACCTTAAGATTGGAACGTAGAGGTAAGTTAGTACATGGATTGGCACCTAACGGGAAACGTAGCGGTATGGTTAGTACTGTATTGGGAACCCTTAATGCGGTGAAGTAGCAGTGTAAGTAGTACTGTATTGGCACCTTAATGTGGAATGTTGCAGTAGTTAGTACTTCGTTTGGCAGATTTAATGCGGGATGTGTTGCAGGTAGTTAGTACTGTATTGGCACCTAAGCGGGAAGTCTTGCAGGTACAGTTAGTACTTGTATTGGCACCTAATTGCGAAATGCTGCAGGAAGTAGTACTGTATGGCACCCTTAATGCGGGAATGTTGCAGGTAAGTTAGTACTGTATTGGACCGTAATGCGGGAATGTTGAAGAAGTAGCACTGTAGTTGGCACCCGTTAATGCGGGAAAGTTGCAGGTAAGTTAGACTGTATTGGCACTTAATGCGGGAACGTAGAGTGTTAGTCGTAGTACTGTGATTGTGCACCTTAATGCGGGAATCTTGCACGGTAAGTTGTACTGTATTGGCACCTTACTGCGGGAATGTTGCAGGTAGTTAGTACAGTATGGACACCTTAAAGGTGGAAATGTTGTCAAGGTAATTAGACTGTATTGGCACCTTAATGCTGGAATGCTGACACGGTGTTAGTCAGTTTGGCACTTAATGTGAAATGTTTGCAGGTAATTAGTACTGTTTGGCAACCTTAATGCTTGCATGCTGCAAGGTTAATTAGTACTTATTGGCACATTAATGCGGGAATGCTGCAGGAAGTTGGTACCTGTTATTGGCACCCTTAATGCGGGATGTTGTTCAGGTAAGTTAGTACTGTATTGGCACCGTAATGCGGGGGAATGTTGCAGTAGTAGGACTGTATTGGCACCTTAATGAGCGGGAATGTTTGCAGGAAGTAGTAATAGTATTGGCACCGTAATGTGAGAATGGTGCAGGTAATTAGTACTGTATTGGCACTTTAATGTGGAAAGTTTGCAGGTAAGTTAGTACTGTATTGCACCTTAATGTGGAATGTTGCAGGTAAGTTGATATGTATTGGCAGCTTAATGCGGGAGATGTTTGCAGGTAAGTTAGTACGCTTGTGGCACCTTAATGCGGGAATGTTGGCAGGTTAAGTTTAGTACTGTATTGGGCACCTTAATGCGGGGAAATGATGCAGGTAAGTTAGTACTGTATTGGCACCTTAATGGGTGATGTTGCGGGAAGTTTGTACTGTATTGGCACATTAATGCGGGGAAAGTTTGCAGGTAAGTTAGTACTGTATTGCACCTTAATGCTGGGGGAACGTAGCAGGGTAGTTAGTACTGTATTGGCACCTTAAATGGCGAAGTGTTGGCAGGTAAGTTAGTACTGTATTGGCACACTTAATGCGTGGAATGTTGCGGTAAGTTAGTACAGTATTGCACCTTAATGTGGAAATGTTGCAGGTAAGTTAGTACTGTATTGGCACACTTAATGCGGGAATGCTGCAGGTAAGTTAGACTGTATTGGCACCTTAAATGCGGGAATTGCTGCAGTGTTTTAGTACTGTATTGGCAGCTTAATGACGGAATGTTGCGGTAAGTAGTACTGTATTGGCCCGCTAATGCGGAAATGCTGCAGGTAAGTTGTACTGTAAATTGGCACGTTAAGTTTGCGGGAATTGCTGGCAGGTAATTAGTACTGTATTGGCCACTTAATGTGAAAGTTGCAGGTAAGTTGATCCTGTATTGGCACCTTAATGCGAGGAACGTAGCAGGTAGTGTATGTATGACCTAATGCGTGCAGTATAGATGGCACCTTAATGGAATTCAGGTAAGAGATGTATGCATTATGCGGGAAATGACAGGTATAGTACAGTATTGCACCTTATTGGTGGATGTTGCAGGTAAGTTAGTACTGTATTGGCACCTGTAATGCGGGAATGCTGCAGGTAAGTTTAGTACTGTATTGGCACCTTTAATGCGGGCTTGCTGCAGGTAAGTTGTTACGTATTGGCAGCTTAATGCGGGAATGTTTTGCAGGTAAGTTCAGTACTGTATTGGCACTTAATGCGGGAATGTCAGGTAAGTTGTACAGTATTGGCATCTTAATGTGGAAATGTGCAGGTAAGTTAGTACTGTATTGGCCCCCCTTAATGGCGGGAATGCTGCAGGTAAGTTTAGTACGTATTGGCACCTTAATGCGGGAATGCTGGCGGTTAAGTTTAGTACTGTATTTGCACGCTTAATGCGGAACTGTTGCAGGTAAGTTAGACTGTCATTGGCACCTTTAATGCGGAAAATGCTGCAGGTACAGTTAGTCGTAGGCACCTAATGCCGGGAATGCTGCATGGTAAGTTAGTAGTCTGTATGGCACCTAATGCGGGAATGTTGCAGGTAATTAGTACTCGTATTGCCCTTATGCGGGAGGAATGCTGCAGGTAAAGTTAGTACTGTATTGGCACCTTAAATGCAGGACACGTAGCAGGTAAGTTAGTTCTGTAATTGGCACCTTGAATGCGGGAATGTTGCAGGTAAGTTAGTACTGTGATTGGCACCTAAGCTGCGGAATGCCTGAGGTAATTTAGTACTGTATGGCAGCTTAATGCGGGAATGCTGTAGGGTTAAGTTTAGTACTGTATTGGCACCGTAGCGGGAATGCTGCAGGTAAGTTAGTACTGTATTGGCATGCTTAATGCGGGAATGTTGCAGGTAATTAGTACTTTATTGGCACCTTAATAGGGGAATGCTGCAGGTAAGTTAGTACTGTATGCACCTTAATGCGGGAATGGCGTAGGTAAGTTAGTACTGTACTTGGACACCTTACTGCGGGAATGCTGCCGGTAAGTTGTACTGTATTGGCACCGTAAAACTAAGAAAAAAAAAAGACGTAGCAGGTAAGTTGTACTGTATTGGCACCTAATGCGGGATGCTGCAGGTAAGTTAGTACTGTATGGCCACCTTAATGCGGCGAATGACTGCAGGTAAGTTAGTACTGATTGGCAGCTAATGCGGGGAAGCTGTCAGGTAATTTAGTACTGTATTGGACCTATAAATGTATGTCCACCTTGAAGCTACATGTTGGTTGTAGGCGATGGACTAGAACTCGAACTCAAACCCAAGTTCGAGCTGAAACAGTTTTATTTCCGGACTCGATGGACCTATTTTGAAGATCCTCGAACCGTACGAGGATTTTTGAACTTCATCAGGCACTTGCTTCCAAAACCCCTGAATGGCTGAAGATTCCCGAAAACAGCTGCTCACGAATTGCCGATACGGCCGACATCCCGGACTTGCGGTGGTCACGCAGCTCGAACGGGACTCCACTCCAGGGTCCTTAAGAAACCATTGCAGCCCTGACAAGGGCCCACTGGGGCTTAAGGGGTCCGCAGTCAAAACCGGGACTTATAAGTCACTTTGTGGCCCTAGGAAGGGCCCTTGAAGCCTTCCAGGTTTGCCCGCAAGGGCCCTTCCAAGGGCCCGCAAAGGGATCTATAAGTGCCGGGGAGGGGGTTCCTGGTTCAAGCTGCGGGACCCCAAAGTAAGAAACTTATGTGGTATCGCGCTCCTCTGCATGCTGATCTTCTGACAGGTCCTGATGGACTTTGTACACACTATGCCATGTGAAGTGCATATGCCTGTCAGAGACCTGTCAGAAAAGCGGGAGGAGCTTGAGCACCAGCTAAGTTTCTTACCTTCGCTTCTGGCTCCTTCAGGTTTTTATTGAGAATGAAAAGGTAAGATTTAGAGCTTCTGTTCTCAATAAACTGAATACACGAAAGTAGTTTTCTAAGTAGTGTTTTCTTAACGTGGGAACATTGCAGTTAGGTTAGTACTGAAATGCTACTTAATGCTGTCAGTAAAACTGTGGGTTTTTAAGAAGTATTGAGAAGACATAAGCTACTTAGTATCCAGTAGAACAGCATCTACATGATTTTTTACTGCACGTTACCAATCACCCAAGGTAACACTCTGATTATGTTTTATGGGAAATCCTTATTTATTTTTATCTTTCCTGACCTTGTCTTTTCAGGCATTTGTTTCTCATCTTTTATATACACAAAAGATGACTTTTCTTCTTTAATAAGTGGTTCTTATCCATAGACCACAACTGATATAAAACTGCATAATATGTCCTATCTGTTAAAAATATTGCAGGAGCTTGTGATCCAGTTTTCTGCCCGGAATATACTGGCAACAGCGGACGGGCAAAGAGCTATATTGCTGTTTGAACAAACAGATTGCCACGCCGTAACGGATGTTCGTCGGGCAGTCGGGCATCGTGGGTTATGCCAGCAATCGACATCTATACTTACTTAAAGTACATGAAAGGAGATAATCCAACACATTCTGGGTCCCTTATATTATTATTATCTTCTACTTTAATTCTATCTTTAAATTTACAAGTGATATATAAGGGTGCATATCATCTTGTGATTGCATGGTCTATACACCCCGAGCTCTTTTTAAGGTGGGTACACCACGGATTAAATCAGTGCGATTTTCGCATATTTTAATGCTAAATTGTTTTCACTGAAGAAGTCTGTGAGTCAACATTTTAAACGTTCCTCCAATCTACAAATTCCAAGCTAGTGGAACTAGAAGGAAGTGACAATCACGTAACCCAATTAGTTGATTAAGTACATGAGCCTGTGGATTCCATCATTTATAACCAAAGATAGATAATAACTCTGACCGCTAAAAACCAAGCATTGTGAAGAAAACATTAGGGCGATGTACAGAGAGCATTAACCGCTTAATATAATTATAATCAGCTTTAACCCCTTAACTACGACAGGACGAGAGTGTCAGCGCGACTTTAAGAATATATATATATATAAAGGCATTTGTAGTACAATTGTGTGAGTCCCTTAAGATGGGTACACACGAGGGGACTAAAAATCGCTCGGCCAGAGAAATGACTGCGTTCATGGCAATAGTGGCCCCGGCTGATTTTTGCGACCGATCGAGCGGTCTCATATGGAACTGCACAACGGTGCTTTACCGTCGACGACGGAGGAACAGGCCCTGTCGTGGCCAACCACCACCACCCAAACCATGCAATATTATCGGCAGGTCGCCTAAATATTTCACTACCCAGTACAAGGATTGTGGAAGCACTCCAATTACGGCTAATTTACAACTACATTTAGTGAAGTGCTACTGATCTGATCAACATTTAATACAACACATAGAAAAGATAATCAATGCCACATTCCTAGGCCCCATACATATCATATTATCTGCACACTAGCATACTTTATTAACAAAGGGGTTTTAGTATACATTACTGGTGATCACATGAATGACAAAGCCTTCCAACCACATCAAGGTAACCCCAGTCAGGAAGGTCCTAACTTCTAACCTTTTTACTTCAATTACCATAGCAAACCTAGCCTAGTCTGTTGGATTGAATTGCACCATTTTGCATACATTTTAATTTAGCCAATGGAATAGAGATGTAAGCGCACAGAAAATTGCATGCAAATCCATTTCTTTTTATCTGCGATTTGGTGTGAACTTAGCCTAAAGTTATAGTTACAAGGGATATTTTATTTACTAGGATTATAAATCCCTCTCTGCCCAGTTAAAACTGGTGCTCATTTCACTGACGTGTTATTCCAAACATTTCCCTTGGTGTAAATGCAAGTACAAAATCCTTTGTCCCTGCAGACAAAATGTAATGAGGTCACAGAGGGCAGTACCTTCCGTATGTATGAAATCTTTCCTGTAGACAGTGGGCAACTGTGCATGCTGTAGGAATATTTAACGTTCTTGTATGAACTCCAAGGCACCCTTCCTCGAAAACCGCTTCCTCCTGTTTTAACAAGATTTAACAAGTCAAACAAACATATGCATATAACGAAAGAATCTTTATGTGCTGTGGTGCTCTGTGCCCTGTTCAGTAAATAGACCTCAGTTACACAATGAGTCAGAACTCAACTTACTCTCTATGTACAAACCAATTAACTCATGGAGGCAAAACATGATTATCCTATTGGACTACACAAGATTCCTTCATCAATTTCAAATGGGTTGGATTACAAATCTTTGTTGCAGTCATCTTAGGAGTAAGTGCAGTTTGTCCAGAGCCCCCTGTTTATCATCATTTAAGCTCTAAAGATGGGTTAAAGGAATTTGTTGACTGTTTTTGCCACTAGCAAGAGGTTGGCCGGGACAAACCACTGTCGGACATGGCAAGTAAGCCATGAAGGTCATTTTAACCGCGACGATCGTGTGGCCACCCACCCACCACAATATTTCCATCTGACAGACTGATAGATGGACCAATACACAGTAATATTGTATGTGTATACCAAGCCTATGGCTTTGCAATATATTATGGGAGCGAGTGGTTACGTGATGCCTTTCTGCGCCAAAGTGCTGAGTTTCAATCCACCCTGTGACACATCTGCAAGGAGTTTGTATGTTCTCCCCTTGCATGGCTTTCCTCTGCACTCCGGTTTCCCCACAATATAAAGACATCCTGATAGGTTGTAGGTGTCAAATAAATGTGCTTAGATTGTAAGCTCTTCAGGGCAGGGCCGGATGAGAATATTACATATAATTGTAAAGTGCTACGAAGATATTGGCGTTATATAAATCCACAATAAATATCATTGGATTATTGTCCACCATTTCCAAAAACCCCTGTGGTTTTATCAAATGGTAATTTGGGAATGGCTATTGGGCCCTATTTGACCCTTTGTGTCTAGCCTAAGCTTTTATTCTTATCACCTTCTCTGATGGGCTTCTGACAGTGATGTCCCTAATGGCGGGGAGTATTTTTTCCCTGTTACCTTAAATGAATGTTCTAGTTTGCCGGTGTTTTCTTGTGCCCTGATAAATGACCTGGTGGACCAGCAGTACATTGGTATTGTTGCTCTTGCATTTCCTTCTCTGTACCCTTATTTTTCCTGGGCAGTCTAACGCCACTGGGTCTGCTGCAATATTGTCACAGCCTTGCCCTCATGATCATTTGGTTTTCCACAGGAAAACTAAGACAGTTAGTATAAATAGCCTGGTGTGGCCACCATCCTTCCTGTAAAAACGTCAACAAACTGACATCTAAATGAAACATAATCCTAGCGGATGGCAAGGATATTGCTTCTAAAACGTGTGATACACACTGGCACATTTGCCCCGACAAACTAAATTGATTCTTGTAGGAACCAGTAGAGCTACTATGTTATAATGACTGTGATCACCTGCGTTCTGACATGCTATACTACAGTGAGTGTTTCCCAATATTTTAGCTTCTTTCGAGCATAACCATAAAAGAATGTCAAGAAACATTTATCATTACATCTGGTCCTCTTGGCTATATAATGCTTAATGTATTCTTAAACTTGATAAAATGCTAATGCACGCAATGGAAAATTCTTAACCTAGAGAGGAATAGAAGAATGACATGCAACTAAAGGGAGCCCCAGAACAATGCAGAATCTGTATATCTTCTGTAACAGGGGTGAGGGTTTCACAAGACTGCAATGGGCAGGAACAAAAGTATTTGTAAAACAATTGCAAGTTACTGACCAATTATAATCCTGGCAACCGTGATTTCTTTGGAGGCTTCTTGTCTTTTTCTATTATTATTTTCTTACGACCAGCTTATTTTTATCAGTTAGTCATAGAGAACTACTATACTATACTGACCATCTAGCACCCGGCTTAGTGTGAAATTTAAGTGGGGCACAAGCAGAGGGGCGAGATTACCTAAGGATATCTATGTTCCTAGAGTGAACCCTAAAGTGAGCTTAACTTGACCACTTATTTACGGTCATTTAAAAAAGAATTTAAGCTTAATATAGTGGCCACAACAGCGAGAAATGGCATCATTCCTGCTAATGCTGATTGCTGTGATGAGACCAGTGGAATGCAAATGATGTAGTTCTCTGTGAGTACACTATCATGTGATGTGCCAACTGGGCCAATTAAATATATGGTAGCAATATTGATCCCATTGCCCCATTCTCAATGCTCCAAGCAGATTGTGCTTCTCTATATATTGCTTACCTTAAGGCCAGCTATTGGCTGGTGCTAATGCTGGGTGCACACCATTCATTTTTCGGGTGACCGACCGATAGTACCATGTATCGGTCAGTCGGCCGGAAATTTCCTGGATCGAACATACGGGCGGGCGGTCCTGTACGGTAATCACGCCGATTGTGCAGTTCCCTATGGAATTATTGCTGGGACCGACAGTCATTTGTCCTGGCTGAGCAACACTAGCAGTCCCCCCGTGTGTACCCACCTTAAGTACACAAATGTAACTACAAATGCCTCATATCATTGAAAACATATAGTAAGGTGTATATGTATGTGTGAACTATCTCACTATTACCATTTAATGACCATCAAATACATGTATATAAAGTATAGCACTGACTTATATTAGGTACAAGAAAAAATATACACTTATACAAAATACGGAGCTGAGAATCCGGTTTTAATATGGGATAGTCAAAATGGGAGGGTAAACCAACCCCCTGTGGCTGCTAGGTGAATACTGAAAGGAGCAGTAATGTCACTATAATGAATGCTACACAGGACTTGTGTATCGTAAGAACAGATACACCAAGGCTCCTTTATATACCCCTCCAGCCGCATGTGGTATCAGTGAGTAAATCAAAGACAAGACTTCCTGCTCTCTATGGCGTAGGAGGAGAGAAAGTGAAAGTAGATAGTGTGGTGTGTGCTCCTGATGGGACTGATTTGTTTGATGTGATCCCTTCACATTGTAAGGTCCTGATTCAATGCAACACAAAGGATACATGTATAAGACCCTGTAACCACTTGTTGGGAGGACATATTATTCAACAGACAATTTACCTTATTAGATACAAACTCTGAGGCAGGCAGATAGATGTACACACCAACTTACAAGGACACACAATAATACAGGTGTGGGTCATTATTCAAAGTGGTGCAACATAGGCAGGGACTAATCCATTACTGCCTATATTATGTGGGGAAAATGTATATGCTTTGTTATTATAATCATTGCACTCAAATTGATTTAAAACTTGTTTAAAGAAAGTAACTGCACTGCCTGCTTTGTGCCAGACCCCAGAGTAAACACGTGTGTGCATGCTACCTAAATTAATCCATAAATCAGTGATCTGGTACAATTGGGGCAGTGGTGCTGTTGATACCAATTATTTCTCTGTTTTCTCTGTATATTTGTTCTCTGTATTAAGCCATGGAGACTGCTACTGAAAGTTTAATTTAAAGATATAGCCTCCTCCAGAAAACAACCTGTGGTTGAGTACGGAATAGGGGCCCCATCATAGTTTTGCTGGGGGGCCCAGTGATTCCTATTATTATTATTATTATAATTATTAGTTACGCTATAGAAATAAGGGAAGGGCAGATGGATCACTGCAGATTCAAGCCCTTGGGTCGGATTTGCTAAAGCACAAAAAAATGGCTTTATTCTAGATGTGCATGAAACAACATTTATCTGCATTCTGTGCAGCAGAGAATGCTGGAACTTGTAGTTTTTAAACATTGAAAGTCAACACCCCATGCCTCTATATCATTAGGCTGTATTGCACTGTATCATTCATTAGCCAATGGACATAAAGGAGAAACACTTACTGCCAACAAGAATCTGGAAGTTGTAGTTTTCAAACATGTGAAAGGTCAGTGAGAAAACGTGTTTATATTTATTATGTTTAATAGATTATTAAGGCAATGCTATTTTAATAACATGAGGCTGTGAGGTAACCTTCTGTTGTAAGAAGGCTCTATTCATTTTATACTCGTGGGGAGCGTTTAGCACCTTTAACCTCACCTTAATCTGTGTCATAGCATAAGCAGCTATAATGTGGAACTTGCCCTGGTGAATACTAAAGTTGAACATAGCATGTTTTCCTGGATCCGGTTTAGGGTCTCAGGTCACCCAATGGAGCTGTTTAGTTTTGAACCCACAGTGTACAGGAATTGCCTGGGTCTATTCTTAGGCCTGCAGGATTATCCATTTTGGTTCCCCTGGATGCTGGTGACTGTCTGAGTAGCAGTTTTAAAATATCGCTGTGTGGATAGATTCTTTATCCACTGTATCCATACATAGCAAAAGCGCACTACTTTTTTTAAAATCGTATTTTTTCATATCAGCACAGTAACTGCAAACCTTGTCATACAGCGACGTTTTGGGAATTCCACTTCCCTTTTTCAAGCAAGACAGGTAGGGTTACAGCATACATATACAATACGTTATATTCATCGGATTTAAATACTTAAATTAAGGAAGTTGTGGAACGCTTAAGTCCTCCCCTCTTGAGGCAATAACCCCATATATAGCCCATATCTCAAATTAGGGGAAATTAAAGGGGTTGCCTCATACAGGGACCATCCTAACTATAGTCACATTATATACAGAACAGATAAAGAAAATAGTCTCGATTGAGACCAGATCGACCAAGATTGTAACCTTTTGATATACTTTACATTTCAGTCCTAACTCTCTACTGCCCCTCTAAGCGGGGGGGGGGTACCATTTCAGTATCATGAATTTCAATTGGTCTGGTGAGTGGGACCCTCAGTACAGTTGTTGTACCACAGGTAGGTGTTGCCAATCTTTGCGTAATTCAGGATCTTGTTGGGAGAAAGTGACTTCATTTTTTGAGTGGTCTCTCCAACAAATGTCCACAAGACAGTGAGGTCATAATCACAAATCGTGTTATCGCATGTAAAACTGGCTTTAAGATTGGTAAGTTTGATTAGTGGTAGGGTGTGTGAATTTACCGCCCATTATAACATAAGGCAATAAGCCCAGTTGCAACAATTAAACATCCCATTTTTTCCTTTGGGTAGCCATGTGTGTGTTTTTTGGCGTAGACATATTTTCTACCACTAGTGTGGAACATAGAAACCAAGTTTGGTCCCCTTCTGTATGAGCACAAAGGGGGTTACTTAAATTCCCCATTGGAGGGTACCCCTTTCTTAAAATGTGCCCGTGGGATTTCAAGATCTTAGAAATGTTATTACTGAGGTTCCCATCCTGTCATAAAGGGAACACAGGGACGTTTTGGCTTAGGTAATGTCTCTTGGTTCAACACAATTCCCAGTGTTCCCTTATTTCACAGGCTAGTAACAACCTCTGTGTTGGAAAAAACTAATAGGAAAGGTTTTATAAATATCCTCCAATATACTATTTATTATGTATTAAAACCAGTAAAGTCACCTTGGGGTTCCATAGAAGCTGGGAAAAGTCTGGATTGCCCAGTCTGGATTGCACTATCACACTAAAAACTGTTTAATCAGCCACAAGAAAACACACTTTCTTTTCCCTGATTTAGAAGTTGACTAATATTTGAACGCGGTGAATAGTTTAGATTCCCGGCTTTTGTGTTTTTATTGGAATGTATATCAGAGTTTAATGAAGCTGTTCTCTATGGCTTTGCAATTACACAGAGAGGAGGACTGTTTTTTAATCCCTGTATTCCCCCTAACATTTATTGCAGGTAGTGTGTATCATTACCATACAACAGATTTGTCATTTCTTTTTTGTTTATTCTTTACTTAATTGGTTGATCGTTGTTTACCAAGCTAGTGTGTTTGTGTGTGTGTGTGGTACATGTGTTAAATGTTCATGTTAAATTTCATGAACAAAACGTTTCTTTGTCATAGTAAATATGTAATAAGTTTTAATGAGTTTAATCTCATATGACTCCATTAGAGTGTTTCATAACATATTGGTGTATGATCTGCAGCCAGGAACCTAAAGACTTGGTTCAACATTTTTATTGCTGCCCCTGTTTTTAGGTGAGTCTGTCTTAACAACCACAACACTTGTGTATTATGTAGACTGCTAGGGAAGGGATTGCTAATGTTTGTAACAAGGGCACAGCACCAGCATAGAGGCAATATGAAAACTGCTAAACCCATCAACTCACTCATGACACTTCATTGTGGCATATAAGGTTAACACAAGGTCAATATAGCTGATATACAACATACCACTTTTACTAGTTAAGTCTTTATGGAAGAATGATCGCAACCATCATTTACTGTATATATCTATATCTGATATATATATATTTTTATTTTATTTTATTTTTTTTTTAGTTCAATATTTCATCTATCAACTGTTGCCTCATGTGGCCTATTGTGTTTTAAAGCCAACATAAATCACTTTAAAATTGCAATGTAAATACAGTAGTGTTCAGTAAAGTTTAACTTGACTTGTACAAGGGCATGTTCAAACCTTTAGAGTAATTCCATCATGGGGGGACATTCCTATAAAGATATATAGTATTTAAGGGTTTATAATGGAAATGTATTCTCCTGAAAGGGGAAGAAAATATTGAACAATTAATGTTTTCATTATACACACAAAAGAAGAAATATTATAATAAGCTAGTGATAATAATAGTGTTTCTTCTCTGTTTTATGCTGTGAAGGTTCTCATTCATCCAGGTCATGGTATGTTGTATTCAATTAGATCAACTGGACTTGAAGTTTAGTTCTTGTAGACGTTTCCTAGTCATCATCTATCTAGCGAAACGTCTTCAAGAATCTAAACTTCAAGGGTATCTCCACTCGTATTTTCACATTTGTGATCCATTCTATTGAGAACGGGAGGTAAAGGAGCTGTGCCTTATCTTCCATTCTTCAATAGAACAACAGGAGCCAGAGAGAAGGTAAGAAACTTACCGCTTGCTGGCTCCCCGGAACGTAAGTCTGACAGGTCCCGACGGACCTTGTCTTCTATGCCCATAGATCGCGCATGCGCATAGAAGCAGGTCCGTCGGGACCTGTCAGACTACACGCCGGGGGAGCGAGCGAGCGGGTAAGTTTCTTACCTTCTCTCTGGCTCAGTGTTTGTTGTATTGAAGAACGGAGGTAAGGCACACCTCCTTTACCTCCCGTTCTTCAATAGAACTGGTTCACAAATGTTGAAAATACAAGTGGAGATACCCTTTCAAGTCCAGTTAATCTAATTGAATACAACAGATATTCTCTGTTTAATCCTATTCTATTGCTGTTCTTGCCATAATCATTAGTGAAGTTCCATACACCTATTGTAACCCAGGTAAGGTAACCCAGCATACTGTTCATATAGCTCTACTGATCAACCACCTGGTAAGGACTTCAAATCATTTACTGTTGTTATGGAACTTAGTGGGTTAATCTACCCCAGGATGGAGCTAAAGTTTGTATAGCAAGTTTATTTTATGTGATATCTTTACCTGATATTGACAAGGTTACCTGCACAGTAGGACATTTTTACAGGGAGATTCAATAAAAGTTCTTATTGTTTAAAATGGGTCTAATTTTGCCCAACCAATCGAACTTATGTAACATTTGAAAGCTACTCTGATTGGTTGGGGCAAAATTAGCACCATTTTAAACAATAAGAACTTTTTGATAACCCCGTTGTTTTAATATTTCAGATACAGTCCTAGTTCACACACAGGTAGAGGATGGACAGACATAAAATTATTACAATATTACAATGACACTCAAAATAATGGACATACCAATCAAATCTCTATTGGGACATTCTCCATGCTGCCCCCTGCCTGGGCTAAAATGCAAAAGCTCAGTTTAGAAATTGCAAACAAAAGTTCTTATCATTAAAATGGTGCTAAGTTTGCCCCAACCAATCATATTATTTAACATTTGAAAGCTAACATTTGATTAATTAAGCAAAATTACCACCATTTTTAACGATAAGCAGGGAGATCAATAAGTTCTTGTTTAAATGGTGTTAATTTGCCCCAACCAATCAGTCTTATTAAACATTTGAAAGCTAACATCTGATTGTTGGGGCAAAATTAGCACCATTTTAAACATAAGAACTTTATTGATAACCCTAAAGAACTTTAATTAATAACCTTGTTGCTATGTTTGCTGCACTCCACAGGTAGATTAATAAAAGTACAGTCCACATTCAGACAGTCTTCACTGTAATTTCTAAACACATATTACAATGACAGACGCTTAATATAAATGTAGAATCGAGATGAGAAACCGTATAACGACAGCATTTGGAGATGAACGAAACTGGCTGGTTTTGTTCCGACTGCAGTTCCGATGAACTTAATAAAGTTCTGAAAATCCCATTTCAATATTAATAAATCAGAGTTTTTCAAATTTTCTTTTCTTTTTATAACATAATTTTTATTGGTTTTGCATATTAATATAACAATAATCTTTGTTATTATTATGATGATATTCAAACAAATATAGCTTTACATTTTGTTGTAGTTTACGTATACAGTGGTTAACATTTTACACATGTCATATCTTTCAAATACATTAGGACATTTTTTTTTAATGCAAATAAAACTTTTGGAAGAACTTGGGGGGGTTGGGGGGGTAGGTCTAAGGTTACTGGTGCATTTCTGTTAAGGGGGGAAATATATCTTTTCCTTATGAGACATTAGCTGTTGATTTTTAGGTGTCAGAGCCTTCCACATGAGTCCCTCTCAAGAATCATGTCATAGATCTGGAATCTGTATACCAGTGTTCCCAGTTAGGGTAGAATTTTCAATTTGTTTTGGGAATTGCATACATTTTTGTAATGCATGTCATAGTTAGTTGTTTTAGGATATCTGTTAAATTTGGAGTTTGTTTGTTAGCCAATTTTGGCTATTGTTGTTTTGGATTATTATAATTATAATGGTAACACATTGTTTTTTGTTCCACAGGTAAGTTGTCCAGATCTATCAGGATTAAGTAAATTATGAAAAACCTATAAGAATTTTTCTGGACATTTCCCAATGGTTTACACACTTAGACAATTTAAAGGGTAACATCAATGCTTTGTTCCATTGGTCTTCAGTAAATGATTGTTTCAAATCTGTTTCCCATTTATTGATAATGTTTGTTGGGAGTTCGTTTGTTGTTTATTGCTGGATAGAATATCTTGATTGATTTGTCAGTTGTTGGAATTTTGGGGATATATTGGTTCTGCGTTGTTTATTTGCAGTATTAAATATTTATTTTCGGAAAGAAAAGAGAGTATCTGTAGATGTTTATAGAATTGATTTTTGGTATTCGTTTGGATCTTTGGAGTTCCATAAATGGGATATATATGTTGTGTGAAATAGGTGTTGTATTTTTGTTATTTCGTACTCTGTCCAGTTTATTTTGAAATTGGGTATAAGTAGATTAAAACTGTCCATGTGTTGTGTTTGATTAAAGGTATCATAAACTTCTGTTCTTGTTAGTTTTATCCCAGATATTGATTGTAGCTTTGATAGTAGGTGAACGTTCTGGTTGCATTTATAACCTAGTATGTTTGCACCTAGTAATTGTTTTTAATTGATATGGGGCCGTTTCGGCTTTTTCAATTTGTATCCATAGTTTGGGTGATTCCTCCTCCAGCCATAGTTTCCTCGCTTGGTCAGGAGTACTGCCTGATAGTAGTCTAGTAGGATCAGGGCTGTTAATACCCCCTGCCTGTCTTGTTTTGGATAGGATGTCCTTTTGACTCTAGGGTTTTGTGGTTCCATATAAATGTCGAGACCAGTGATTGCGTTTGTTTGAAAAACTTGTAGGGTACTTGAATAGGTACTGATCTGAACACGTACAGGAATTGCGGGAGGATCATCATTTTCACCATGGCAATCTTTCCCATGAGGGTCCAGGAGTCAAGGTATTTTTGTACTTTATGTGTAAGAGGTGTGTAATTGATCTAGTATAAATCTTTGTTGTTGTTTGTTGGATAATTCCTAAGTAGTTTATTTTTTCCAGCGTCGTGTTCCAGTCGTTTGGTATTTACTAGATAGGAGCACTTGAGTGCAAATGAGGTTTTGATGGACAGTACTTTGTGATTTGGATGGATTTATTTTGTATATGAAATTTGTTGAATTTTTCTATTATTTTATTGCTATGTAATAGTGATGAGATTGGATGATAATTATATCATCGGCAAATAGTGCCATGTGTTAGTTGTTCAATTTGGTATTTTGACTCCGTGGTGTTTGTATCTTCTCTAATTTTTTGTGCTAGAGGTTCCATTATGAGGGTGAATATCAGAGGGAAAGTGGGCAGCCCTGTCGGGTTCCGTTGGTTTTTTTTATTGGTTCTGATAGCATTGGGAGACATAGATCTGTGCTTTTGGTTTGTAGTATAGTGCATTAATGGCTGATTTAACATTTTCTGGAAGTTGGAATCTATCCAGCACCATTTTCATATAAGCAGTTTATTCTATCAACAGCCTTTCGGCATCTAATGTTATAAATGTGATGTGATATTTTTCTTTTGGGTCCAGTTTATTAAATTTATTATTCTTCTTGTATTGTCTGTAGAGTGCCGGTGTGGGACAAATCCCACTTGATCTGGGTGGATTAGCAGTGGTAAGTATTGTTTTAGTCTGTTTGCTAGGATTTTTGAGTATATTTTTAGATCTGTGTTTAGTAACGATTTGTCTGTAGTTTGGGATTAGAGATGCGTCTTTGTTTTGTTTTGGTATGGGGATGATCAAGGCATTTAACATTTCTTGGGTAGAGATCCCTGTTGCATAGCTAGGTTTCGAATTTGTTAGGTATGGTATAGTGTTTCTTGGTAGGTTTTGTAGTATTCGTTGGTTAGTCCGTCTGGACCTGGAGTTTTATTTGGTTTTAAGATATTATGGCTTTTCGGACTCGTCTTCTGTAATTGATTTGGCTAAGGAGTCTTTTTGTTCTTGGTTAATTGTAGTAATGATATTGTTTATAAGAAGGCTTGAATTTTGTTTTTGTGGTATTTTGTTTTCCGGTGAGTTGGACAGGTTATATAGATTATTGTAGAAGTGGCCAAATTGGTTTCAATTTCTTGTGGATTCATTATTCTTGATTTGGATGGGGAGAGGAAATAGGCTATTTTTGTTTTTGCGGATTGGTATTTTAGTCTATTAGCTAAATATTTATTTGCTTTGTTCCTTGTGAGTAGTGATTGGATCGTAGTCTACAAACTAGTCTCAAACTTGTATAGTTGTGTTGATTAGTTTTTGTTTGAGTTTCGCATATTTGGTTGTTATTGTTTCTTGGTGTGGATTTTTTTGTGTTCGGTTTCAAGAATTTCTAGTTCTTTTAGTATTTTTGTTTATTTTGGGTTCTAGTGTGTTTTAGTATAGAGGCTAGTCTAATCCATTCGCCCGGATATATGCCTTGTGTGCTAGCCACAATTTTCCATGTTATTTCTGGTGTGTCGTTAAATTGGAAATATTCTTTCATAGCTATGTGTTTTTTTCTTTAAGTCCTCTATAGATATTAAGTAGTGGTTTAATCTCTATTGTGATTCGTTTTTGTGATTGAATTTTTCGGGGGTTTGTGTGGTGATTGGTGCGTGGTCTGACCATGTTTTGGTTAGGATTTCTGTTTTTTGTATTCTCTGGAGTGTCCATTTGTCTACCAGACATAGATCTATCCTGAGTAGGTATTATGAGTAGTGGAGTGATATGTGTAATCTAGTTCAGATGGGTGTAGTACTCTCCATGTGTCAAAGATCTTCTTGTTAATCAATCGTAGAATTGCCAGTTTTTATTTAGTGTTTTTGAGGTTGTGTCTCTATTTAGATCTGGGTGTAAATTAAAGTCTCCTGTTATTATAATGTTTTGATTGTTTTGTGCTTTTACTTTGTTGATTACTTTTTTAACGATTTTAATTGGTTCTTATTTGATGCATATAGATTCGCTATGGTGTATAGTGAGTTGTTGATATATCCTGTTATTATTATATATCTGCCGTTTGGATCTATATTCAAATTTTCATGTTTTAAAATGTTGAGCATTGATAGGATTTGCAATTTTTGGAATAGAATTTTGAAAAAATGTGATTTTCATTTTTAAGTTCAGAATGTCTACAATGTGTTGGATCAGCAGATTTTTGAACAGGAATAGATAGATATCTGAATTTACATTCACACAGTATAGAAACCCCCCCCCCCATGACATTTCAAATCATAATGGGGCCTATTTAATAGGAGGTGCTAATGTTGCCTGTGGTGTTAATCTCAGACCAATCGATGGTATCAAAGGATTTGTAACTGTAGTAGACCAGTTAAATGATATCACTGATTGGCACTGCAAATTAACATTTTATTTCTTAATAAATAATCTTGTGTGTGTTTCAAAAATCACTGAATGTCACAGAGGAGAACAGTAATGGTTAATTAAAGCCTCACCCAGGGTGCATGTGTTATCCAGTCATTATGTGTTTGATTAGCTGGTGGGTGCTAATCACAGATCAGATGATTGATCTTGGTGCCTTTGACCTACTATATATAGAATGGAAATGGGGGTGGGGAGGGGGCACACCATGGATGCTCTGGTCTTATCAACCAATGAATAAGTACATTAAGTATTTTAACACAGCATGAAAAGGTGTTTGCCCTTGTGTTTAGCACAGAGACCTCCCTGATCCAAATACTCCATAATACCCTACCAGGGACTGTAATTGGGATCATGATAAGACTAGCGGGTTCTTGATGTACTTATTACTGCATTTGTATCATATAAAACAGCATGAAGATCAATGGGGCATTGAGAATAATGAAGCTAAAACTGACAGTCACTTGTTGGTTGGTTTTCTCTCAGTCACAGGAGACGAGACCTGTGAGTCTGTCATAGTGTAGTGGGTATGAGGATAGATGGCAGGACTTATATCACTGTTGGCAGGGAGAACTGGGGTACCAGCAGGTGCCCTGATAGTCAGTGAAGTGAAATGTAATGTGGCTGAGATACAAACCAGGATATAGAGCCAGGAGAGTGTCTAATCATGGGATGTTACTGTCACAGGTGCCCCCAGAAAGGATCCCAAGAGTAGGACTGGACCGGATCCTACTCAGTGATGTGTTCTCAGAGTGATCAGCCTTATAGTCTCTATGTCACTGTATTTACTTAAAAAGGAGAGAAACACCCCAGGTGACTGTCCCAGTATCTCACTGTGCTGATGCATTACAAGTGTCAGCCTAACAGACTTACAATTGAGATAAACATGAGCAATGTGTGATGTCTCCATTGGGTAAAATCACTTTAAATTTGAAGCAACAAAGTGCCAATCCAATTAGTGATGGCTCCTGCTGGGGTGACTGTGCCTTGTCCTCTATGGGACAGGTCTGCTTTGGAATGGGAAGAAAGTTAAAGCTAGAAAGATGGCATTTGTCTCTGTTGTGTATGATAATTAGGTAACAGCCTGTAATCACAGTGACTAATATGGAGTCTGGAGATAAAGTGCAGGTCATCAGGAGTCGGAGGACTTGGTATGGGTCTCTATCTCCTGTCCAATAGCCTTTATCTATGAAGGGAGACAGGAAGTGGGCAGCTCCCCCAACTCAGTGACTGTCCAGCCCTATGTGATGCCTTTTCTACTTACCCTCACAGCTGGAAGGACCCTCAAAACCAGACCATGTACCACAACTATGTAACAATATTACACTATTTCCAAAATGCATTTCAATTTGTAAAATCTATTTTTAGAAACATGGATGTTATAATGCTCTGGAATTGTGTCTATATGTACAGCATGGTTTAATTACAGTTCCCCCGGCTTCAAATAATAACCCTAATGATATATTGTTTGTCTACTTTACTAACAGTAAACTACACACGACAGCTTATTGCTGGTTACAAATGTGGCACTTTATAGAAACAATGTAATGAGAGACTGTAACATGTAATGCTCCCCCTTACTTAATCATTTCCATGTTAATTGTATAGAAGTAGACTGTAACATTTTATAGAATAGACTGTAAAAGTGTATAGAATAACAGTAACATTGTTATTATTATTATTATTAAATATTATTGATTTATATAGCGCAAACATCTGTGCGCTTACAATTACATAGTCAACATTACACACAGGGTAACACATGTTATACAAAGTCATACTACTACATACACAGGTAATACATAATATAGTAACAGAGTTAGGTGTTTCGTTGTATTATATATATATACGGTAACATTGTATAAGAAATAGACGTACATTGTATAGAAATATAACTGTAACATTGTATAGAATAAATAGACTAACTTGTATAGAAATATACTGTAACATTGCTAGAATGAAATAGACTGTACACATTGTAGAAATAGACAGTAACATTGTATAGAAATAGACTGCAACATTGTAAAGAATAGACTAACATTGTATAGAATAGACTTTAACATTGTATAAATGAATAGATAACATTGTTAGAAATATACTGTAACATTGATAAATGAAATAGACTGTACATGTATAGAATAGACTGTGACATTGTAATGAAATAGACAGTATCATTGTATTGAAATAGTCTGTAACATTGTATAGAAATAGACTGTAACATTGTATAGAATGAAATAGACTAACCATGTATAGAAATAGAGATTAACATTGTATAGAAATAGACAGTAACATTGTATAGAAATAGACTGTAACATTGTATAGAAATATACAGTATCATTGTATTGAAATGGACTGTAACAATGTATAGAAATATCTGTAACATTGTATAGAATGAAATAGACTAACTATGTATAGAAATAGACAGTAATATTTTATAGAAATAGACAGTAACATTGTATAGAATATACTGTAACATTGTACGAAAGACAGTAACATTTATAGGACTAGACTGTAACATTGTATAGAAATAGACTGTAACATTGTATAGAAATAGACTAGCATTGTAAAAAAGCAGTTACATTGTATAGAAATAGACAGTAACATCATATAGAGTTGGTCTGGACTGCAAAAAAAAAATGTCGTCCCCCCCATAACAGTACAACCTGTACAACCTGTTTTTAAAGATAACATACTTGAGAATAATTTTAACATACATGACATGGATAATACATATGTGATGACAAATAACATTGAGGGAGATTCAATAAAGTTCTTATAGTTTAAAATGGTGCTAATTTTGCCCCAACCAATCAGATATTATTTAACATTTGAAAGCTAATATCTGATTGGTTGGGTACAAATTAGCACCATTTTTAACAATAAGAACTTTTATTGAATAATCCTGATTATTTTTAGTATTATTATAGTGAATAGTATAATATTAATAAACCATCTTACTTAGTAGACAGCAGTGACATGGGACAGACGTGGTGACTGCTACAATTCAGACAGATGTGCGACAGACTCACCGACAGACTCACCGATTACTTTTTATGTTTATTTCTTCAAATAATTGCCCGATCCGACTGTTGTCGTTCCATTCCTACAGCAGCCGATTCAGTCTACGATATCATCCAACAACGAACTGGGACTTCATTCGTTTTTGCTCCGTGTTCGAATTCAAGTGAATGGGGTTTGTTTGTGGATTCATCCGTCTGGTTCATTTATGTAAAATCGATCACGGAAAGATACAAAACAAACAGAACGAAATACACACAGATCGGGGAACTTTAATATCGTGTAGCTTTTTAATTCCTTTTGTAATTATCCTAATGACAATCAATACATAATGAAAAATATAGAAATGAGACAATGAAACCTGGTTTTCTGTTTAGAGAGGTTCAGAGATCTGACATGTCCACAAACAAACAGATCCCAAAGGAGAATCAGATCTCCCTAAACTGGGAACCAACCACAGGGTCAGTACATAATAACAACAGGAATAATAATCATCATTATAATAACTATCATAATACAACAACTAATATAATAACTACTACAACAACTAATAATAACAACTACACAACAACACTATAATGATAATAAATACAACAATACTAATAATAATACTACAACTACTACTATAATAACTACTACAACAATAACATAATAATAATAAACTACAAAACAACAACTACTACTAATAATAAAACTACTACAACAACTAACAATCATAATAACATCACTACTATATATAACTACTACAACAACTAATAATAATAACTACTACAACACACTATATAATAATTACTAAACAAACAATATAATATAACATCTACAACAACACTTATATAATAACTACAACAACAACTAGTAATATAACTACACTACAACAACTAATAATAATAATAACTAAAAAAACAAAACAAATGATAATATAATAATAATAATAACTACTACACTACTACTACTACTACTACTACTAATAATAACTACTACAATAACAACTGTAATAATAATAACAACTACTACACCAACAACTAATAATAATAATAAATAACTACAACAACCACCTAATATAATAATAATAACTACAAACAACACTAGTAATAATATTAACTACTAAACAACTACTACTATAATAATAATTAAAACAACACTAGTAATAATAACTACTACTAACAACAACTACTACTATAATAACTACACAACTAATAATAATAATAAACTACAACTACTACTACTACTAATAATAATACTACTACAACAAACAACAACATAGTATAACTACTACCACACAACTAATAATAATAACTACACAACAACTAATAATAATTACTACAACAACTAATAATAATTACTACAACTACTACTACTAATAATGATAACTACTCTCACAAAAACAACTAATAATAATTACAACTAATATAAAAACTACTACTACACACTACTACAAACCTAATAATTTTACAACATGTTTTATAATCAACTAATATAATAACACACTACAACACCAAATAATAATAATGCAACAACACAACAATAATAACTATACTACAACAAATAATAATAATAATAATAAAACTTTTTACTATTACAACACACATTATATATTATACTACAACAAGTAATAATATAAAATACAACAACAATAATAATAATTAAAAAGTAATAATAATAACTACTACTACAACAACAAATAATAAAAAATACAAAAAAAAAATAATAATAACTACTACAACAAATAATTAATAATAATAATAATAATAATACAAGTAATAACTACTACAAAAATATACAAATAGTATAACTACTACAAATAAATAATACATAATAACTACTACACAAATAATAATACAAATAACTACTTCTACAAAAACTAATATAATACCTACTACAGCCTAATAATTATAATACTGTTAATAGCATTGATAGTAATAACACCCCCCACTGTGGGGTTAGAGTAAATCTTGCCAACACGACAGCCAACTAGATGGCAGTTTATCTGTTTATCACAGCCTCCTATGTGAACGTTGGCTCTCCCTGTAGACGACAGGGCTGCTTGGTAACTTCACAGAACCGTTCATTGTTATCATTTTTTGTTACATTGTTTTCTAAATGGTCACTTCCTTTCCATTAAACACGTTTATATTAATTATAAATTATCTGTGTAGTATTTTATTTTCATGTGTGTAATGACCTGTGTGTATGTTTTACATAAGTACAGAACTTTAAAACATTAATACAATTTCTAAAGTGGCAAGTATTTCATAGTATTTAATATAAATAATCAGTAAATCATTATTGTATGTTCACAGTCTGGTTAATTATTATGACGAGTGTAATATAATAGGACTAAAAAATATATAGGTTAAATGTGATATTGGGACAATACAGGAAAATCTTTATTATTATTTCTTTTGTGGTTAATTATTTTAACCACAAAAAAGGAGGATTAGACTGTCAGTCAATTAATTGCCAATACAATGTCACATAGTGCGAGCCAGTAAAAGTCACATAGGGCCAATACAATGTCACAACTGCCAATCAATGTCACATAGGCCGTACAATGTCCACACAACCAGTACATGTCACACAGAGCCAGTACAATGTCACACAGTGCCACACATGTCACACGAGCCAATATATGTCCACTGGACAGTACAATGTCCCACAGAGCCAATAAATGTCACATTGAGCCAGTACAATGTCACACAGAGCCAGTACAATGTCATAGTTCAAATACAATGTCTCACTGAGCCAGTACAAATGTCACATAGAGCCAATACAATGTCACAGAGCCAGTGCAATGCCACATAGAGCCAGTACAATGTCACAGAGCCAGTGCAATGTTACATAGAACCATTACAATGTTACATAGAGCCAGTACAATGTCACATAGAGCCAGTACAATGTTACATAGAACTAATACAATGTTACATAGAGCCAATACAGTGTTATATAGAGCAAGTACAGTGTTACATAGAGCCAATACAATGTTACATAGAGTCACTACAGTGTTAATAGAGCAAGTACAGTGTTACATAGAGCCAATACAATGTTACATAGAGCCAATACAATGTTACATGGAGCCAATACAGTGTTACATAGAGCCAATACAATGTCACATTAGCAAGTACGGTGTTACTAGAGTCAATAACAGTGTTACATAGAGCCAAAGCAGTGTTACACACAGTGTCAATACAATGCTAGTACCAGGTTAGGTTACCCCAGTACAGTGACAGTAGAATATAATGCAGTCTCTAAATAACAGATCACAGGGGGAGGATATTATCAGGGGGTCTGGAGACAATTGCTGCGTTCCTGACATCTCTCCAGATAACACTGGATCTATAGGGATGAATGGCCCATTATAGGAGTCATTGGCCACTAGCAAACGGACCAGTGCAGAGACCAGATTATTGGTATCAACTCCTACTGAGACACAGATAAGATCAACGGTGTCCCCCACACTTGCAGTCTGGCACAGGTACCTACCTGAATGCCAAGATCAGCTGGTGTACAGACAGGACCCCCTGCCCGGCTCCATACACTTCCCTTACACCAACTTAGCCCTGGGGGATCCAAATCAATAGAACCAGCCCTGCTGCTAACACTGCAATTGGTTTCCATGTATATGTAATGTGTACAGCTGTATAGGATATATAAACCATAATAATAATAGGTAAGCAATTCCAGGGTATAATACCAATCCATCTACTTTCCCTTACATTGACTCACTGCAGTTTCCCTGCGCGGGTGTTGCTGTGAGTCCCAGTGACAGGGCTGGTGTATAGAGTACAGGAAGGGCTGGGACACTGTTTATTCAGGGCTCGTAACACCCAATCAGAACTGATGCATTTTCAGGCAGAGCAGTGGGAGGCGCCTCCTCCAGCTCTGACCATTTTACCCTTACCAGTTAGACGGGAGCAGCATTAACTGGTGGGTCCCAGTGTAGTCTCCCCTCACTGGGTCTGTACAGAGAGACACATGGACTGCAGGGCCTAACAGTAGGTAAGTGCCCAGACGTATGGAGGGGTGGGGGATACCCTACAGATCAGGGGTATCAGGTCTGTACTGGATAGTTTCTGTTACTGGTTACCAGCCATGAATTGGCTAAACCAAATGAATGTAACCCATGACACTGTACACACTGTGTCTGTCCCCACTGGAAGTTTCTCTCTGGTCCCTATAGTTCTCCAGGTCAACAGCTGGATCTGCCATATAGAGTTACACCTTATTAACCATGTGACTGCTCAGTTTGCTACTCACCCCATGGCCAGTGATTTGCTATGGTTACTGGGGGCCTATTACTATCTGTCTGTGTGTATGGTGTGTGTGCGTCTGTGTGTGTACAAGGTGGGTGTGTGTTGTGTTCGCTCTTGGCTGAGTATTCTTGGTGCTGACTGGCACGGACCTACACGGCCCCCCCTCCCATAGCCCACAGTAGGATGTCAGTAGAAGGGAAGGGGCCCCTCTTTGCCTATAGTGAATAAGGTGTGAAATGCCCCCAGGTTGCCATGTACTGTGCATTCCTGGGAGGTGGAGTTGCCATGTGGCTATGTGTGGGTATCTGTAATGCTTCTCATTGTATCTCTTTAACTCTGTCTGTTCTCTGCCCTGTAGCCCCCCGACTCCGGACCCCCATCCCCCCCAACCTGTGGACCTGACTGAGGACCCCTGGACTGCCCCTTTCTATCGCTGTCACATCAAACTATCCCCGGTGCCTCCCCACCCTCCTCCCCTGCTCCCGCTGGGGTCCTCCGATTCCGACAGACGGCAGCCTGCAGTGGAGGGCAGGAGGGCCGCCTGTTATCATCACCCGCCGAACCCGGAGGATCTGATCTTGTTGAGGGATTTGGATCACATTAACAAGCTGATGTCCGCCAGAATTCACGGTGCCCGATCCGGGTGACATGTACCAGACTGTGACCATCACGGCCACTCAGGGGCCCCTCGGCTATGACGCCCCCCCGGGCCCCTTTCTACACTCCGCTACCCCCCTCCCCGGTCTATGTGCCCTCCAGCAAGGTCGGCTCCATGCTCACCAGCATCTCTTACTTACAGGCACTGGAGGGTCTCAGGGGTCCCATTTGGTCAACGGCCACTGGTCCCAACCAACCACGGACAGTTCGTCCTTCACCAGCACCAGCAGCCCCCCACCCCTCCAGCCGGTACCATTACTCGCCCAGCCCGCCCATGGCTAATGGACCTACTAGGGAGAGCGGCTACAGCAACAGCCTGAGTGTTGGCGCTAGAGACCAGTATAGCCCATTGGCTAGACCCATCAATGGATCCTATGGCAGCCCCTACACACCTACATGGCCTCCCAGTTAGCCTCCCCCTGGACAGCTGCACCGTTTGACAACACGATGCTTCACAGCCTGCAGAGCAGGGACCGATCAGCATGAGAGGGGCCCCAGGAGGTAGGGCCACGTTCACTTACCGCTCCGACTGGGTATAGAAGGACTGTAACTTGTGTTGGGAGGTTCTGTGTGTATAAGGTGTAGCTAAGGGCAGCCCAGTAATTATTACTTCAACTTAACAACCACTATAGGGTTAGTAACACATGGGCCTGATCACTGTTATCATTCGTCAATAGGGGATAGGGAAGCTGCCATTGCGATTACACAGTGTGCCTACCTTTACTTGTCCTTGGCTAGGAACTGACCCTATAGAACCAACCATTATGGTCATCCAGGTCCCATTGGAGAGATTCTGGTTTAGTTCCTTTTTTCTGGACAGCAAAGCCTGGCGTGTCCCACACCCTATTGGAATACACATCCACTGTACCCTACTGGAATCACCTATCACACTGTACCCTATTGGAATACACTATCACACTGTACCCTATCACACTGTACCCTATTGGAATACACTATCACACTGTACCCTATCACACTGTACCCTATTGGAATACACTATCACACTGTACCCTATTGGAATACACTATCACACTGTACCCTATCACACTGTACCCTATTGGAATACACTATCACACTGTACCCTATTGGAATACACTATCAACTGTACCCTATCACACTGTACCCTATTGGAATACACTATCACACTGTACCCTATTGGAATACACTATCACACTGTACCCTATTGGAATACACTATCACACTGTACCCTATCACACTGTACCCTATTGGAATACACTATCACACTGTACCCTATTGGAATACACTATCACACTGTACCCTATTGGAATACACTATCACACTGTAAGTATTGAAGGTCTCCTCGCACTCCAAGTACTATGAATCTTTAGTGGTGCTGTGTCCTCAAGCTGCTTAACCACCAGCAGATATGAATTAGTAAAAACAATATATGGCGAGGACCACACAGACTTGGTGAATTTTCAATTTTATTGTGACATAGGTTTTGTGCACAAAACCTATGTCACAAAAAATTGAAAATTCACCAAGTGTGTGCAGTCCTCGCCTTATATTGTTCTTACTATCACATTGTACCCGATTGGAATACACTATCACACTGTACCCGATTGGAATACACTATCACACATAACCCTATTGGAATACACTATCACACTGTACCCTATTGGAATCCACTATCACACAATACCCGATTGGAATACACTATCACACACTAACCCTATGGAATACACTATCACACTGTACCCTATTGAATACACTACCACACAATACCCTATTGGAATACACTATCACACAATACCAGATTGGAATACACTATCACACTGTACCCTATTGGAATACACTATCACACTGTACCCTATTGGAATACACTATCATACTGAACCCTATTGGAATACACTATCACTCTGTACCCTATTGGAATACACTATCACACTATACCCCATTGGAATACACTATCACACAATACCCTATTGGAATACACTATCACACTATACCCTATTGGAATACACTATCACACTGTACCCTATTGGAATACACTATCACACTGTACCCTATTGGAATACACTATCACATTGTACCCTATTGGAATACACTATCACACTATACCCCTTTGGAATCACTATCACATTGTACCCTATTGGAATACACTATCACACTGTACCCTATTGGAATACACCACTGTACCCATTGGAATACACTATCACACTGTACCCGATTGGAATACACTATCACACAATACCCAATTGGAATACACTATCACACTATACCCAATTGGAATACACTATCACACTGTACCCTATTGGAATACACTATCACACAATATCCTATTGGAATACACTATCACACTATTCCCCAGTTGAATACACTATCACACCATACCCCATTGGAATACACTACCACACTATACCCTATTGGAATACACTATCACACTATACCCCATTCGAATACACTATCACCCTATACCCTATTGGAATACACCATCACACTATACCCCATTTGAATACACTATCACACTATACCCCATTGGAATACACTATCACACGATACCCTATTGGAATAAACTATCACACTATACCCTATTGGATTGGAATACACTATCACACTGTACCCTATTGGAATACACAGTCACACTATACTCTATATTGAAATATACTATCACACTCTACCGTCCTATTTGTATACTCTATCACACTATATCCTATTGGAATACACAATCACACTATACCCTATTGGAATATACTACCACACTATACCGTCCGATTGTAATACTCTATCACACTATATCCTATAAGATCAGTATCAGTAACAATCACAGTCTCTAGCTACATTGAAGCACAGGATCATGTAACAGTCCCTGGGCCATTGCTGCCATATACATTGTTGCTATAAACTCCTGAGCACTTGTCAATCACTGAACGATTGGCTAATTGGATAAGTGACAAAAACTGACTAAACTAGTCCCTGGGGTGTCATTGTTTTGCAATGTGCTGAAGGTCTTACAATAAAGTGTTAAATGAAAGTAAATATCAGTAAATGAAAGCTTCTGTGACATATTACAATAGTAACTGACTGTAATATTTAACAACATTTTCTTCATTACTAAATTCTACCAGCACATGCTAGTAACAAAAGGAGACATTTTCTTCTTCTCTGCCTAAAGGCACTTTAGGTTATCCAGCTGCTGGTAACCTACAACTACAACTACAGCCTGAATGTTTATTAAAATTCTAAAGCAAATGAGCCTCAAATTAAAGGAGAAGTAAAAGCTGAAACCCATGTGTTATATCTATGCATAGCTGAATCAAAAGGTCTATGATCATTGGGTTATACTGGACACACATTATTAGATTTTCTTTGTGATGTCCCAGTCATGTTCTAACATGCTTGAGCTGATCATTTTGCAACATTTGATCATGGAATGAATAGGTCAGGATGGGGAACCCAGTGGGAATGTCAGATGGTAATACCAACACTGTAAGTAGATCTGTTCAATGGCTAAACATCAAGTTCATCTAATCTCTTTGTAGTGTAGTGTATGGGCAGAACACCTGATATACAGCCTGACAAACCAAGGGAAACTTTCAGGTAGAAGAAAAGACTGAAATGGCTGCATTATCCCATATATCTATCACCCAGCAGGTAGCTATCCATGGTGATTGCGTTGTCAGTCAGTCTATGCTTGTGTTCAAATTTTAATCAATAGTTATTTTTTTTCACTCAACTAATCTAAAGTGATCCATGGTGAGATTGGAATCAACTAAACCTTTTTGGGTCAAGTATTGGACAGATATTGAAACCTCTTAATTTTGATAAATTTGATAAAAATATTTGATAAAAGTAATTAAATCTGCTGTAGGAAGCATGTTAGGCCAATCTAAACTATTACGTGCAATAGACAGATCAGTCTTTCTCAACATTTTTATCTTTTCAGATCCCTTGACACATGTCATGCCTAGTGGCAATACATACAAATATAACAGATAGATAAATATATCTATAAAATATCTATATTAAAATATGCTCTCAAATTTATCATAAAGGAGGGTCTGATCAATTCCAATAAATAATGTAAGGCAATCTAGTTTGTGAATCCAGTCTCACTTTGTCTGCCCTTACAAATCATTTCTGGTAAAAATAGATTTTTTTTTGGAGCCAAAGTAAGGTTTTCAGTTTTGCTAAAATAAATAATATTAATTTCCTCCCCCCCCCCAAACACTACCTATCAGTGTATCTTCATATTGTGGGGGAAACCAAGGTACCTGGGGAAAACCACACAAGCACAGGCAACACAGACATGCTCCTTGCTGAGGGTCTGGCTGAGGGTGAATTTGAACTCAGAACTTCAATGCTGAGCCACCCATATTTTTTAGGTTTCTGCAGCTCTCACCCACTGTTTAGCAATATTTCCATGTACATTTATTATTTACATTCCACCCACTGTTTACCATTATGAATCTGGCAATTTATTTATTTATTTATTTTTAAAATTCTTTATTTTATTGACACTGTAATGTTCATATATGTACAAACATTGTTGATATGAGATGGATTAGTTAAGATTCATCCATGGTTATTCAGTGAAAACAGAACTATGTCAAATTTTAGCAATGTAAAATATTGATATATAACGAAATAATGAACAAATATTGGGAGGGGGTAGATGTATAGGAAAGAAAAGGGGTAGTAGGAAGGTGTGGGTAGGTGGGGGGAAGTGAGATCCGGCTCTTAGTTTATAATAAACCTTATTATATACAATTAATAAAGTATATCTTGTAAATGTGCAATATTTAACGGTTACGTGGTGATTAGAGATTTGTAGTGGTGAGTGTCCGTAATTGGCAATTTACTTTAATAGATCTCACCCAGTATAGTATGAACCTCTACATTCATTTTTTTAGATCTCACCTACTGTTTGCCAGTTTCTATTTTGGTATTTTACTCTGTAGATATAACACAGCATGTATTGTGTATCTGCCTTTGTATTTGTTTATGTCACCTATTGTTCACTGCGAACAGTACTACATAATGTATTTATTTATTTTATTTTGTTAAGCAGTGTGTGTAGGTAATTGATTTGGTGTGTAACAATATGTATTTGGATTTCTGTAGACCTCAGTGAGTGTTCCTCAATGTTTATTTCTGTTGATATTAGCACTATTTATTATTTACTTCTCACTGGGTGTACAGTAGTGTGTATCTGGGTGTTCATTCTACCCATGTTTTATTTCTGTTGATAGAAGCACTATTTATTATTTACTTCTCACTGGGCGTACAGTAGTATGTATCTGGGTGTTCATTCTGGTAGATGTTACCCAATGTTGAACAGTATGCATTCAGGCTCCTTTCTCTATATAGCTCACAAATAAGTGTAAATGTGTATTACTTTAATTATTAAGACTATCCTTGATTAAAGTACAGGGGGTGACAAGCTCTAGGGAATTCCAGAAATGCGGGATTTAATATGGATATTCCATTAATAAATTCCTCAACATAAATTGCTAATAGAAGGGACAAAAAAGCACTGATGAAGTTCAGATGGTTGAACTAATTTGTTATTAGTGTCATTAAAGCTGTACTGGTACCCACTTCTTATAGTCCTCATGTATATTGGTACAGGTAAATAGTAGGATACATTGCATATGTAGTCTTACATATTCTGGTATTTAACAAACTGAAAGCCAATATCTAGATGTGACAGGACAGTTAGATTCATGACTTTTAGTACATTCTGCTACCTCCCAAAGATTGAATAGTTTGGACTGGAATACAGGGAATGATAAAGGAATCTTTTCCTAAAAGTTGTCGGACTGGACTGTTGGGGCCCACCTGGACAACTTTAAGGGCCCACCTAACATTGCAAAATATTATCACTCATTTACATGTATGCCTTAAGGTTCATCCACACGTCCGATCGCGGGTGCCGACCTGTGGAGCCCAATGTGTATTTACAGCCGTTTTGGGTGATAATCGTGCAAAACGGCTGTTTAGTTGAAGATCTCCTGGCTTGTCGTAGAAGGATCTCCGAACCAATGGCGGTCAAAGTGCCCATACACGGCACGCTTATCGTCTAAAATGGCCATGCATACATGCTGTGCGTCGCGAGACGGCACCATATTACCATGTATCATTCGGTCTGCTAAAAATATTGTATGGTGTGGGTGCCAATGGCAGAAACCGATCCCGTTCGCCCCTTTGTCCGGATCGGTCAAATGGGAGATTGGGTATGCTGGTAAATTACGGTCTATCATGTGGTGGGAACTCTCAGCCATGGCTACTTTTGCCGCGACCCACAGTGATTTGTCCTCGCTGACTGCTCGGCCTGGACAAATGTCTTCCCGTGTGTACATAGCCTTACTCCTGTTGGCTCCTACATATCTTACAGGGATTCCCCTTAAACCCTGTAGGCCATTCCAACACTGTATTATGCCTGGTTAAGGTTGGGTATACACTGGCGATATTTAGGCTCAATTGATATTTTGGTTAAATTGGCAGAGTAAGGGCACGGCCACACTGCAACGCAAACGCAATCGCACATGGAATCGCATGCAATTTCATGTGCGATTTTGTTGCGTTTGTGCATGCGTTTTTTCATTAACTATTGAAAAACGCATGCGATTGCGATTTAAAATGCGGAACTCAAATCGCAATCGCAATGCACCCGAAAACGCGTGTTTTTGGTGCATTGCCATGTTTTCAATGATATGAAAAAAACAAGCGCAAACGCAAAAAAAGCGCAGCAGTGCGGCCTAGCCCTAAAAGGTTGTGAAATCTGTAACAACAGATTTTTCCCCATCTTTTTTTTCACTGACAATTGTTCAGTTCAAACATATTAAAAATCACAAGCAATTGTGTTGATATTAAATTAGCTGCATGATTGTCAAATGTAACCAATAATCAATATATCTGTGAAGTCCAAATTATCTGGCCTTTGTAAAGGGGTAAACTGAATCAGGTTTTGTACCAATTATATGCATCGAGTATTTTACTTTATGGCTATTGTAATATTGTGATTTTTTGCACCGAATCCGGTGACGACTTAACGCCTGACAAATAGCATATCAGACAACAATCAGTGGCCATGCTGACCAATAATCATAAATGTCTGGGAGCCTGACTGAATGGCCACACACATTATTAATGGATTATTTCCCAGTACAGCAGTTCTTCAGTGGTCAAGTGTACAATCGCAGACAAATAACCAGCTTTGGACAATAGTTCCAAATTTCTTAATAGATCTTTCTGTAAAACGAATGAAATATTGTTCTTATTACTTAGGGAATTCCTGTGAAAAGGTTTTGAAATACTGATACAGGGATTCTCAAAGAGTGTTCCAAAGAGTCGGAGCTGTGCCTCAGAAGTTTGGTTGTTGAAATACTTTTTAGTATACTTACAGTATATAGAATGACATTTTTTGTCATGTCAGAAAATATTTCATTTTTGTCAAAGTAGTGTAACTTTATGTAGGTGTGTTACAAAAAAAAGAATTGCCAGGTGTGCAGTGAAAAAGTATTTACTGTTACTGTCCTTTACCCCTTTTGCTTACTCTTACCCGCTACAGCCATTTTAAGGGGCTTGCATTTTAATGTTAATTACATTTATTTATTTTTTATTTATTTCATTGGCTTGTATCTAATTTTAACAACATAAAAAATATTTAACATTCCCTCCATTTGGTCAGGGTCTGGGACCATTTAACAGCTACACAACAGGCATAACCTTTTGAATATTGTGGTACAGTTCTATTTAGTTATAGAGCGCCACCTGGTGCTCACTTATTCATGCCCCTAGCATGGTATTGATGTACATTACTGTTATTTATTTTTTTTTAGGAAACTAACCAAAAGATCTGTGATTTGAGTTAAAGCACTGATATGATTTATGTACAGAATAATCCATACAACTTTATTCATTTCACTTACAAATAGAAACCAGAACCAAACCTGGTTTGTGTGATCTTAGATGCTTAACCCTAAATGTTTGGTGCAAAGCTTTTAGTGTTTTAATGTTCACATTACATCATTTACTATTTTCATTGGAGATAATGTTTTTAACCGGTAACAATCTAGTTGCAGTTTTATTACCCTGCAGACCATCTCCAAGTAGATCTAATGAAATTTAAAGATTTAGTACAATTAGTCATTGCCCTGAGCTGTGCATTGTGTTAGGGCCTAGTAAGCCTGTCAAATCCCTTGAGATGTCAGTGTTCTATAGCCTGCAAAACTCCATGTGAAAAAACCCTGTAGACTCCAGCAGGTGGATACCTGTGTAGGCTGTGTGACAAAACTAACATTGATTGAAGGATATCTGTCCTGGAGAAAAAAAAGTGTGCACTAAACCCCTCTGAAGTCACTGTTATGTTATTAGGGTGTAAAAGTTACATATCGATTTATGCTATAGTTTGCTGATCAATAGCTTATGTATCATGTATTGATATTCCCATAATAGTTATAGAAGAAATTATTTTTAGTTCTTTGAATAACAGTACATTAAACACACAATAAAGTTACAGTGCGCACAGTAAGATCTGGGAGATTTGGGAACATACAAATAAAAAATAATAATGAATTAAAAAAATTTCTATGTATTTGGTGTTCAGCAGATAAACACTGTTTAGGTAAATTCATTATAACCCTTATAGCTGCATTAAAGGTTAAAAGAGGGAGGTAATAGTGACAGTAAGGAACTTCTGTGGATGGCGTATTTTTATTAGAATTTTAAAAATCATGTTAATGATTATGTTAATGATAAAGCTTTTGCAATTATAATAGTAAAAATAATCTAGGTGTGTGTACATATAGATATTATTATTAGTAGCATAATTATTATCATCAATATGTATCAATTACGAATTATCCATTATTAAATACCTATTATTATTATTATTAGTTTATTATTGCTAGTAGTAGTATTATCATTATTATTATTACTAGTATCATCTGTAGAATTACTAGATGTAGTATAATCCAAATTATGATTATTATTACTAGTATCATTAGTAGAATTACTAGATGTGGTATAATCAAAATTATTATTATTACTAGTATAATCAGTAGAATTACCAGATGTAATATTATCTGTATTTTTATTAGTAGTAGTAATATAATCAGTATTATTATAATCATCATCAGTATTATTACTAGATGTAGTATAATCAGTATTATTATTCTTATTACTAATATCATTGGTATTATTTCCAATAGATGTAGTATTATCAGTATTTGTATTAATATTAGTAGTATAACCAGTATTATTATTATTGTTAGTTTTGTTAGTATTTTTAGTATTAGTAGTAGGTGTATAATATTATTATGATTAGTAGTAGTATAATCAGTATTATTATGATTAGTAGTAGTAGTAGTAGTATAGGTATTATTATTAGAAGTATAATCAGTATTATTACTAGAGGTTATATCATTATAATTGTTATTATTATTAGTAGTATAATCAGTATTATTATTATGATTATTAGTATAATCATCATTATTATGATTATTAGTATAATCAGTATTATGATTATTATTAGTAGTATAATAGGTATTATTATAATCATAATCAATTATTTGTAATATTATTGTTTATATATATATTATGTACAATAATTCTGCCAATCTTATGCCACTAATGTGCAGAAGGGGATCTGGAACAGGGAGAAGGAATCATGTGTGAGGTTCTATCACATCACTGTCACATGGATCACTGCTGTTCCGGGGATTCTATTACTTTGTAATGGTCTGTTCCGGACTGTACCATTTTTGTTTCTTATCAGAATATCTTTTCTCTAGATGTACTGGATGAGCTGCCAGAAAGCAGGGAATGTGTGAACTGCGGTTCCGTGCAGACCCCTTTATGGAGACGAGATGGTACGGGCCACTACCTGTGTAACGCGTGCGGCCTTTACAGTAAAATGAACGGGCTTAGCCGGCCGCTCATCAAACCACAGAAGCGAGTGGTAAGTATATGGTAGAGATATATGTAGTATACGGCACAGAGATATATGTATATATAGTATATTGTAGATAAATATATAATGTATGGTGGAGATATGTTTAGTATATGGTAGAGATATATGTAGTATATGGTAGAGATGTATATAGTATATGGTGGAGATGTATGTAGTATATGGTGGAGATGTATGTAGTATATGGTGGAGATATATAGTACACTGACCATGGGGAATAAAATTATTTTAGAGAAATGGAATACATTGAGCAGATGCCTGTCTGGGCTATTTACCAGTAAGATGTTATCTTTAAACTGTAAACAAAATGTAAAATTGCCCCTAAAAACTGGGCCGTGTTTTCTCTCTAGGCAGAGAGCTTTATTTATCTGCATATTTGTTATGAAGACATTGGTTTTATTTTAGGAGTAAATTCGGTCTAGGGGGCAGTGAAACTGCAATTTAGAGGCTTTGTTGCCTGGAGTAGTTTCATAATCCCTGGTTCATAGGAGACAGGATTTGACTATTAACCTTGTTATATGCATCCTGAGGTTAGCATGTTATCAATGTTTGGAATCACATTTTGCTATGAATTATTTTGCAGGGATACCGTAATACAATCCCAGTAGAAGAAAGAGCCATAGTCATTTTATTGAAATTGTTTTCATTTATATAGAGCTGGTAACATCTATAATTATTTATTTTCGTTTTGTTTTGGGAAAAATCATTTGAAAATAATATGAAGATTTTTTTCTAGTCCTTCCATTAATCATAACTGACACTATGGATAGATGGATGGACACTATCTATGGATAGTTGTAAATCATCATTTGTAGGTTAGTTTAGATGACTAGGGTATGTATTTGTTTTTAAAGAAAAGTGAAAGTATTTTGCAGATGTTTTCTATATACGCAATAAAAGCATTATTTGGGTTTTGACAAACAAGTAAATAAAAGAAAGCAGCCAAAGTCTGTGGAAAATCTGTTCTGTTTTGACCTTCACAGTTGAAATATTATTCTGTACAGTTGTAAGTAATATTGGTGTGTTTTTATGGTACAATCCATTAAAGGAATTTAATCCATTAATGTTCCAAAATAATCTCAGCAGAAAGAAACAATGAAGTTGTTTGGTCTGTTTTACTTTAAACTGCAGCCTAGTTCCGCAGTCAAGAAATATTTTTTAAAAGGTGACCAATAATGAAACCCTATCCCACCACAAATGAAGGGAAGGCAGTATATCATTTAGCTGTAATTTCTGTCTTTTAGATCAGTCAAATTGGGCAAATTGAATAATCTTTTGTGTGCCTTATTTCTGTGTGAGAAATATATTAACCTTTTTGTAAACATCATTTAAAGGGCATGGCCACCCCTCATACTAAAATTTAACCCAGTACTGGCCCCATTGTGAAGTTTTTTTTTAAAAAAACTACTTTACATCTCTGCTCCTTATGGTTCTCCTGTAGTGCTTGTCCAAAGAGCAGAAAACTGAAGAGTAGGTGCTGTGCTGTCTTCATGTCCAAAGGTTTCTGCCTCTAATCTAGCCTCTAAGAAGTTGTGTGACATTTGCAGGGGAGCCCTTTCCTCCCCTCCCTACCACCCTCTGGATCCTTCCCTGGCTGCCCTTCCACCTTGCTTAACAAGACTTTTCAGTAGTGTAGGGCTACCCTTCCTACCCCCAACCGCTATGTCAGATTAGTAAAAAAAGGATAGGAAATCTATTTACAACCCCTCGCTCCTGCGGTGCTCTGCATTGCGGCAGCCGGTCTGGGTCCCTGCTTGCAAGTTTTTTTTACTGACATTTCCAATTTGGTTTTAAACTAGAAAATTGTGCTTCATGTTGCATGGAATATGATATTAACTGGCATTACTGTAGATTGGAATTGACAAATTCTCTGTAAACTTCTCTAAACTGTAAAAAATATTCTGAGAGTATGAGAAATATTGTGTATAACAGTGGAGCTTAGTATTTGTTTTGTACTTTTTATCACCACCCAATCGAAATTTGATTAGAAAGTAACAATCAGTAACCATCATTCTGGAGCAGAATTTAGCTTTTAGAATCTGCTTGAGCTGTTGCAGCCGTGAATGGGATTCTCAGAAAAAATTCTGACTGGTCAAATTAACTTTAGTTCAATAAACTGCTTGTAATCAACCAGCAGTCTAACAATCAGACATTTAATCTGCCCAAATCTATCAAAAGAAAAATCACCCTTGTTTGGCAGAGCTAATTTATTACCACAATTTTCTTTATAGCTTGTGTTTAATGCTTGTATGTATATATTAAAGGAAATACAGTTTGTGATGTATTTCTCAAGAATTGATTTGCAAAATGTTTTTTTTACCCTTTAACTTAAAAATTCCTATGTGATTTAAAATATTGATTGTCAGTAGTTTTCTTTACATAGATTAAATTTTAGGTGACAATGACAGCCATGAGAAATTGTTGCTCCTGTGCACCAATTCATTTATGCAGAGCAGACAATTGGTATAAAATGAATTCTAATAATACTGCTGTAATTTTGTTAGTTTTTTAATATTTTTATGAATTGTAAAAAATAATTTATACTGTAAAAAAGAAAATGTAAAAGAGACCTTAATAATTATATCTCACATAAAAGGACAGTGAAACATATTATGTATGTATGTATGTATATTTTTATTTATATAGTGTCACTTGTGTACGCAGCGTTGCACATTATAAAATACAGAGTATACAAACAAGGGGTTAAGTGCAAGCCATTATACAGATAAATACAAATTAAATACAATTTCATACATAGGTTAAGAATACATATATGTATCTAAATATAAAATAAGTGAGGTGTTCCTTGACATATTAGGAAAGATATCCCTGCCCTGAAGAGCTTACAATCTAAGTAAAATTATTATAATTATTGGATTTATATAGCGCCAACATCTTCCTTGGCGCTTTACAATCACAATGATTTATTCAGATCATATTAAACTGTGATTTGAACACCCATTTAATTAAACATTAAGCTAGGTACACACACTAGCGGATCCAACCGTACTGGGGCTTCCCCAAACGAGTGCACGGCTTCTGCATGCTCCCGTCGGCCGAGCAGACGTTCAGGAAAAAAGGAAAAATTCCCTCAGCCATGGGAGTCTCCCTATAGAGGTAGTCGGCCGCAGCCGAAGGAAACACTCAGTCCCGAACTTTCTTCCTATTCCGTTCATAGGGAGAACGCTCTAGACTGTGTGTATCCAGATCTTTGAAAAATGACAGGCAGGATGTTGCAGATCTTTCACAAATCTGTAATTTGTGTACACAAATTTAGAATGTATTTTCCCTTACTATTCCTTATGCAGGTTCTACACTTATATGACTTTAGATAGATTTGACGTTCAATCATCAAACCAATCTTATGTTTGAAGACTCTGGCAGTTTTACCTTGTCCTCCCCCATTAATTTTGTGGTTAAAAGATTGGTCCACCAGGCAGCTGCCTTAACATTGCGGGAATGTTGGACAGTAAGTTTGTAGTGTATGGCCAGCTTTAAAAGCAGGTTTTTTAGCAAAAAACTTTTTGCCAATTATTGCACAATTTTGTTTAATTAATTCCACAAATAAGGATTGAAGTTTTTACCCTGGGTACTTTTAATAGGAAGTAAATAGTAGGGGGTGGTAGAGGGTTTATATGTTAATGAGAGTTAATGAGAGTTGGTTATGCAGTCCGAGAACAAATTAGTAAAAGGGGCTTGAATACTCTGCAATAAAGACATTTCAAATGCAAAACTGGATTAAGGCAGTAAGGGAACACACACTACAAATCACATTATTGGGCATAGGAAAATACTAACTGAACAACATAGCACTACAAGATTTCAGGTGAAACATTGTGCTGTGCTGTTCTGTATGTATTATTCCCTTCCAATAAAGTGTGCCTGATCTTTTATTCATTTTGGAGCTTATTTATTATCCCTTAAGCAGCTTGAGGCAGATCAAGCAGCATCTGTTTTATATACCCAGATCTGTACAGGTAATTCCCTACTGACAGAAATACGACATTCATTATCTCCTAATAGCCAGAATGCATCTTTCTGCTAGTCTATATTTAACTTACTCTGTGTCTTACAGTCTGTACTAAATAACTATGTTAGCATCATTCGAATTTCAGTGCTATTTGGTAATGATAGAAGCTTTAGTTTAGGAATACCTTAATACCACTTACACTGTAATATAGACAGTTAGCATGGGGTTTTTGTGTTGAATTTCAGTCAAAATTGTAATGTTTTTTTAATTTTTTTACATCAGTTATGTAAATTCCTAATTCTATTCTAAGTGTTATTCTTATTTAAATATAGATGCAGTTTAAAATAAAAGTGAGTAGATTGACAGAGAAGAACAATAATGTTGAGAGAGATTTGCTTAATGATACTAAATCTTTATTTTTACCTAATGCTTGTCAACGTGTGTGAAAAGCATGTATGGACAGTTCTTTCCTGCAACGTTCCCTGGCCAGAGAATACTTTATGATAAATGTTTCACTTATAACATCTGTTGTAAAGGTATTGGGTCAGGTGATTATCTGTATCATTGTTGTATGGGTGAGTGGTAGTGTATGGGCACCTTAAGGGCAGTTTGTATACAATATATTTGAACTATCTGTCAATGTTACCTTTTATATCTTATTAACTATTGCTCAGATAAAGGTTGCCTGTGTGTGGTTGTCAAACAACAATGGCACTTTTTTATATTGATTTTCAGTTTTTTAACACAAATGTACACCAGTGTGTGACAATTATCCAATATAACAAAGTTTATTAAAATCTTCTGGTACTGTGTGCTAACTGGCATGTACCTGATAAACTTCCCCATCTTCTGTATAGGATAGGACATTTGAGTGACCATAGATCACTACAATCATATTTCGTCTCCCAGTATTGGGATACAGTATCTCCCAAGAGTGAGTACACCCCTCACATTTTAGTAATATTTTATTATATCTTTTCTTAAGACAATACTGAAGACACTTTGATACAATGTAAAGTAGTCAGTGTACAGCTTGTATAACTGTGTAAATTTGCTGTCCCCCCACACAACCATTAATGTATAAACTCTTTGTAACAAAAGTGAGTACACCCCTATATGAAAAATTTCCAAAAAGGTTTTATAAGTCTTGAGACATGTTTGGAGGTATTTAGGGTCACTATCACATTTAAATACTGCCCTGTGTCCCATTTTTCGAAGGGAGGGGCTCATGCTCTGCTTCAGTATGACACAGTACATGTTGGCCCTCAATCAACTGTCGCCCCCCAGTACTCATGCAGTCCCAAACCATCACACTCCATGATTAACTGTAGGCAAGACTCACTTTTCTTTGTACTCTTTACCTAGTTGCCGCTACACATGCTTGACACCATCTGAACCAAATACATTTATCTTGGTCGTGTCAGACTACAGGACATGGTTCCAGTAATCAATATATGCTTGTCTTTAGCAAACTGTTTGCAGGCTTTCCTGTGCATCATCATTTGAAGACTGTACACTGTCTACTTTATCAACGTGTCATATTGTAGTGCTCCCTAAAATGCACGCCGCTGCAAAGCAGCCATGAGGCGGAAGGGAACCAAAAATGCAGCCAGAAATCAAGTATAACCAGTTTATTTACAACACCAAAAAATACAGTGAAATAACCAAAACCAACCCCCCCAAACAGAACCCTAATACACAATTTGAATAAACAACTCTATATACAAGAATAGAAACAGAAATAGAAGGCAAAATACAAGAGAAATGAAGCAATGGGAACAGGAGAGGAAACAGTTAGGAACTGGACAATATGGACAGGGGCCAAAGCAGGTATCTGGGAAACTGGAACAGGATGAGGACTATGACTATGAACAGGAAGCGAAGATCAAAATATAGGACTAAGAACAAGGACCGAAGCTCAGGATACAAGACTATGAACGGGGACTGAAGACTATGACTAGGAGCAGGAATCTCAGATCAGGAGACAAGACTATGACTAGGAGCAGGAATCTAAGATCAGGAGACAGGACTATGACTAGGAGCAGGAATCTAAGATCAGGAGACAGGACTATGACTAGGAGCAGGAATCTGAAATCAGGATACAGAACTAGGAATCGGAGATCAGTATAAAGGACTGAGAACAGGAACCAGATATCAGGATACAGGACAAGAGGAGTCAAGTACAATTGACAATCAGACAGGGAACAAAAGCAGAGGAGTCCTTATATAGGGGAAACAGTTTGTAGGTGAAGGTGATTAGTGATAATGGTCCAGAAACTACTTTCTCGACCTACTGTTAGTGGTAAGTGGAAGTTCAGGATCCAACAGAGGGACAGTAACATCACTAGTAAAAAAACAGAATTACAGGAGATCTTCCCACCATATCTTCAATATTGTCCAATGAAAAGATGTAAAATTTTTACAAAAATATGAGGGGTTTACTCACTTTTGGGAGATACTGTATATGGATATATTCCATCTGGAATAACCATTCCTGCGGCTGATGGTGATAGTTTGTTGTTTGGATCTATAATTTGTAAAGCATTAACACCTCCTACAATCAGCAAATCACATTGGATCCAATCATTAACCATAACACTTTGACAATGTATCAAGCCGTTTTGTGGTTTTTTTTTCAGCCTTTAGAGACAAGCATTAATATTTATTGATTTATGTTTTAAATAAGAAAGATTTGTACAAAGACTGACCTTGATTGATTTGTTTGCTGAAAAATGTATAGAAGCATTTGGTAAGAAGGTTATATTATTTCCTCTCACCTTTAAACTAGCAACAGTATTTGGTTTGCTATTGCAGCTCAGGCCTCATAAAATTCTTTTATATGGCTGTTTTTGCTATGTGTTTGCCGTACCTAAGCTTTAAACTCTACTAGATATTAAGTCATAAATGGCTTATTTAGAACTTATTTGCTGCCAGGAGTTGACTTTGTTTAAGAAAAGATAATAAAAGGATTGAGCACCTTCCATATGCCTTTTATCACAGAGAGTTGCTGTATAGTTTGGCCAATGTCTCTTTTGTAATATTGCAAAGAAGGATATTAAAAGTAAAAATATTACCTGTTTGCATAGTAACATAGTAACATAGTAACATAGTAATTAAGGTTGAATAAAGACATTCGTCCATCAATTCACTTTTTTTTTTTTTTAACCCTACCTAACAGTTGATCCAGAGGAAGGCAAAAAACCCCAGCTAAAAAAGGGGGGGAAAAATTCCTTCCTGACTCCAAACGGCAATCGGAAAGTATCCCTGGATCAACCAGATCTATATGCATTAATACCAGTAATTCTCAATATTTTTTAGTTTTAGAAACTTATCCAGGCCTTTTTTAAAGTTATTCAATGAACTTGCCATTACCACCTCTGCTGGAAGACAGTTCCACAGTTTCACCGTTCTCACTGTAAAGAAACCTCTCCTAACTTGAAGATGAAACTTCTTTTCTTCCAACCTTAAAGGATGTCCACGAGTCCTCTGATATGACCTATTAGTGAACAATGCACCAGAGAGTTCACTGTATGGGCCATTAATATATTTGTATAAGGTTATCATGTCCCCACGCAACCGCCGCTTCTCCAATGTAAACAGCCCTAACTTGTCTAATCTGCCTGCATATTCAAGCCCCTCCATTCCCCTTATTAATTTAGTTGCCCTTCTCTGAACTGCCTCAATTTCCAAGATGTCCCTTTTGTATATGGGATTCCAAAACTGCACCGCATATTCCAAATGTGGCCTTACCAGTGCCTTGTAAAGAGGGAGAATAATATTTTATGTGAATATTGTCCATTAAAACACCAAAATGTATGAGAAATTTCTTTTAAATTTTTTTTATTTTTCTAAAACATATTGCTTATTGTGTATTGATATTATTCTTTAAATTTAAACTTATGATTAGAACAATAACAATTCGCCAGGACTGCACGATAAAATTCAGAAAGGTGCCTTACATACATAAGTACGATCACGGGGCCGAAGCAAGATGTAAATACACAACCGTTTTGTTCAAAGGGCTCCATATTTTATCAAACTTTGATATTCTATTGCTCATTAATGCTTTGAGATGTATTCCATACAGCAGATATCCATCAATATGTTCAGATAAGCTGAACAGGTAAGATTGGGTATCTTGCATCTTGCAGCTGTTAACATATGTGATGCTAGTTTCTGTGCTGAGGAAGAGAGATCTGGAAATGGAACATTTTATAAAAGATGGAGTGGATCTAGAGGAGTTTGTTGGAATAGTGTCCAAAAAGTTTGCAGTAATGTGCATGACCATAAGATATGCAGGGTCAATCCCACTGATTGCTGGGTGTTGAGGGTGTGTTGGGAAATAGTGGCCCCACTGTATAGTGCTAAAAATCCTTACCTTACACCTTTGCTCCAAATGGTTCTCCTGCAATGTGTGTGTAAAGTCCAGGAAAGTGAAGAGTAGGAGCTGTCTTCCTGTAAAAAGGTTTCTGCCTCTTCTCTTGCCTCCGGGAGGTATTGCAGGCATGCAATTTGGAACCGATTACCCTCTCCCTCCCTCCATTCAGATTCATCTTGCTGTATTGCTGTAGGTTTAGTTAAAAAAAAGTTAGGAAAAAAAAAGATAGAATAAACTTACTTACTAGTCTGGGATCCCTTGGCTGTTTCAATATTCGACAGCCTCTTTTGTGATTGGCTGCCTCTCAGCCAATCACAGACGTGGCTGCAGCTAAGTTGCATTGGAGACTGAGGCCGCGGGATCATAAATATAGGGTGGACATGCCCTTTAACTCTATCTGTTTAGAACCTCACTAAAGAGAACTAAAGCAAACACGTAAATTTTTCTGAACAAATCTAGTCCTAACATATAGCTGTATCTCTCAGCATTGCCTAATTCTGCAGGTTTCTAGAGTGAATCATCTAGCTACATATTTGCACATGTGTACTAAGGGCTAGGCCCACTAATAGATTGCAGTTTGCAATCCAATCACATTTCTGATTCAATTGCAAATGCAATACAATCAGAAGGTCCCTATTACATGTGCTGCACATTAGTGGAATGTATGTGTGCATACATCTGTTGTATTCAATTAGATCAACTGGACTTGAAGTTCAGTTCTTGAAGACGTTTTGCTAGTCATCCGACTGGCTTTCTCAATTCAGAATGACTTGTACAAGAATCTGTGGCAATTATGTACCCTGGAAAATCCCAATTAGCATATCACAGCCAGGTGTTAAGGACGTGATTGCATAGTGGCTAAGAGGTGTTAAAGGAACGCCCAGGGTAAGGTATCAAAGCAGCATTGTACATGGCAGACAGTTGGAGTCGAACCCCCCCCACCTCTATTTAGGCTTGGTTTCTTTATTTTCACATAAATGGCCTCCTTGACACACTGGGCGTTCCTATAACACCTCTTAGCCACTATGCAATCCCGCCCTTAACACCTGGCTGTGATATGCTACTTGGGATTTTCCAGGGTACATAATTGCCACAGATTCTTGTACAAGTCATTCTGAATTGAGAAAACCAGTCGGATGACTAGGGAAACGTCTTCAAGAACTAAACTTCAAGTCCTGTTGATCTAATTGAATACAACAGATATACCATGACCTGGATGAATGAGAACCTTCACAAGCATATGTGTGCATACATTTTCATGTGTATCCCATGTGCTTCAATAATACCAGATTCATATTGGAATGCAGCTTACATAGTAAATAATGCACAACAGTTCATTGCAAAAGTCATGCATTTGTTGCCTTGCATTCATGTGGGGACTTGAGCTATGTCAGATATCCCAGCCTATTACACAAGGCGTGTACAATGCCATCATAGGGGGCGGGCCAGAGGCGGTGTTCGGTGTGTAACGGAGGCATTCGGAGTGCATGGCAGCCCGAAAATAGGGTGTTCCAGGGGCAGAGTAGAGATGTGCTTGCAGTTACAGGAGTTTGGAGTGCCAGGAGGGGTGGGATACCTGCTAAATACTCTAGCCCCCCCCTAACTTCTTCCCTGCCAGAGCTGTGAAATAATTACTGGCTGACCAACCCATGACCCCTATGTAATTAGAACTAGGCACTGACTAACAAGGAGGAATTCAGAAAGCAGGATATGCCTTAAACCTTGAGAGAGAGGACTTCAGATATAGATAAAAATAGTGAACCAACCTCATGATTGTACTTGTATTTTAGCTGAGCTTTTTCCCCATAGTTTTTATATGTCCCCCATTACAATGAATAGCTACGTTACTTTAATAGATTAAGGTGAGGACACAGTATTGTGCGTTTGAAATGCGTTACTGTCTGTTTGTGCTGCAATCGGAGCATATGTGATCCTCACAAAAAAAATGGTGATCGCATGCGCTTTAAAAACGGATCATAGCACATACAATCTGGTTACCCACATTGACATGCACTGAACTGCGATTCTCAAACACTAACAGTTTGCAAACTATGATTAGCTCTCAGCTCGCTTTGTAGTGTTGGATTGCAGTAGTAACTGGATAAAACACTTGGAAATAAGCTCCAAAAAATAAAACAAACAAGGTGTGCTGCAGCACCCTGCTAAATAGAAGATGGCTAAGATAGTTATTAATTTGCCATCCTGCAGGTATTTTAATCTATGGTCTGTGCCAAGCATAGTTACGACCATGTAATTCTTTTTTGTGTAGGAAATATTATATATTATTGTAGTTACTACAATTTACTAATGTAAAATCAGCCAGTATGCTTAGCATGTATGCCTTAAACATGTTTATATTGTTTTGTTTAGCCTTCGTCAAGACGAATTGGATTAGCTTGTGCCAATTGTCACACCACTACAACAACATTATGGCGCAGGAACACAGAAGGAGAGCCTGTATGCAACGCCTGTGGGCTGTACATGAAACTCCATGGGGTAGGGTCTGTTTTATATACATATATTGTAGATTCATTGTTGGTTTGATATTGATTAACAACTCTGTATAGATGAACAATCCTGATGTATACATTGCTGAACATGCCATTTAATGATGTTATTTATTCTGATTCTGACTGCTAAGCTTGCAATTCCATTTTGAGACTTGTATTTCAAAAACTGCTGGAGGACTGTGTTTTTCCTATTTTCCGACCTTAGCATATATTTGTTTATTTTCATGGGATTTATAGGTGCCAAGGCCTCTTGCTATGAAAAAAGAAGGTATTCAGACTAGGAAGAGAAAGCCAAAGAACCTTAACAAATCAAAATCTTCATCTAGTAATGGTGAGTCATTTTGTCTGCTTGAAACCATCAATTGGTATTATATATAGAACAGTTATTGGGTAGCTTAATATGTGATTGTTTAATAGTTCTGTACATTACAGTTATTACCCTGTATTCTTTTTTACTTTTATATAAAACAGTGAAATAAATATTTCCTGTCTTGTATATAACATTTTGGGGCATAAGCATCTGGCAAAGCACCACTTTTATTGTTCTATTGAATATTTGCAGTGCAGACAAGGAATAAGCATTCCCAGCATTCCTTGGTTGTCCTCTGCCGCTACAGAGTGATGTAGGGTGATACTGAGAGTTGTAATTTTCAGACATATGAAGGTAATGTACTGGTAAGGTTGCCCATTTCTGGTGTACACAATATGTATCTGTTAAGTTAAGGTTTCCAAGACTGATACATTAAAATGCAAATTTCCATGAGAAATTTATCCATTCAGTCCTTCCTATCACATAACTATAACTTGCAAGCTGAAAGGGATAAGTTGCCACTGGGTTATTGATCATAGTTCATATAAATCATATGATATATTGATTATATATTCATTATATTAATAAAGTTACATAGGTTAAGACTACATATGAATGGTTAGATATACATGTGGTGTTTCTTGACACATAAGGGTTAGAATTCCTGCCCTGAAGAGCTTTCAATCTAAGTTTTATCAATTTAAATTGCTATTGAAATCAATCTAAGTGTTATCAATCATCAGGCTGAAGTCTGCCTGTGTGTACCAGGCTTTAGTCTATTGTATGAAAAGACCATGAAGTAAAAAAGCTTTATTTTAATAAAATGTACCTGCTTAAGGGATCTGACAGGTCAGAAAATTATGCTTACAACATTCCCCATCTAGTTTGCCAATGATGCTCCAGCAGGAAGAGAGAAACCTGACCATTGCATACAGTATCTATAAAATAATGGCCTTGCTGTTTCTATTGATACTTTCAATATCTTTGTATCCTACTGACATTGTAAGGCTATTTCAAAGTGCTAATATAGGAAGGCTTTTGCACAGTATCCTCTATGTTCTCATGATTATCGCCCATTGACATCAGCATTTTTCATAATGATCACTCCTTCCTGTAAATTGTGTTTAAAGGGCAATTATAGTGAGAAAATTGTTTTTTTTAAATTTCTTCTAATGTATCCTATAAGTCATCCCATCCACCAGGGTACCTTTAGTTTCTTTAAATTCTACATAGTCCCCGAGATATAAGCCTTTGAATATGCTGTGATTTGTAGGAGCTGCTACACCTCATCTGTCACTCAAAGGCACACACCCACACAATCCAAAGCTCCCCTGCAGTACTGTCACACACTCTCTCACCCACACTATATGTACCATGTGCAACATATAGTCAAATGCTGTAGTGCTAAACACAATCAATAAACCATTAACCCAGCAATATGAGCATAACACACTATAAAACAGCCCCTCCCCCCCAAAAAAAATCTTGTATACATACAAAACCAGTGACTCAAATGGAACACTAATACAGTATATATAATACAGTAATACAGACTATATACCAAACAAGACACACAGTGCAGTGTATGAAATATATAGACTAAAGCAACTGAAATGTAACAGGACAACAAGCAGTGTCACTGTGTTTGTGAAGGTCTCACTACAAGCTGCAGTTACACTGACTCTCTCTTCAGTGATTATGATCTCAGCTAAGCAGGGGGAGAGATATGAACTTTAGGTAAAAAGTAAATAACAATTAGCAAAGTTAGAGAACAGGGAGAGTTCAGTAACTTACTTGTAAAGAATCTCAGCACCACTTGTCCTCCTCTCTCCCCCTCTGCCCCTCCCTTCAGCATATTGCTACTTTATTCCACACTTTGACTGCTTGCAGTCTAGCTCTGGAAGGGAGGGGTCAACAGGATGTCAGCACTTCATTTAAAGTCCTTTCAACTGACAATGCTCGGACTCTGTATACAGCCCGTCACTGCTTGAGGGGGAGTAGACAGAGAGGGGAGGGGGACTACACACCTTGGTACAAACTTCTGCCAGTGTGAAGAAACGAAGCCACACAGAAACATGAAAGTAAGGCAGCTTATACTAAGTGATCTATACATTGTATACAGACAAAGTTTTTTTTTCACTATAGTTGCCCTTTAAGGGGTTTTGATCTTTTAGGTTACTTTTATATGAATGGCACATGCCTTCTGTTTGCAGTCCCCGAGCAGTCTCCAGAACAACTATTGGAGAAACTACACTTAGCGTTTTTTCGACTGCAATTTTCATTGAAACTAGCGTAAAACATTACTTATGTTTTCTTTAAGGTAATGGCAGCCACCAGATTCCAATGACTCCAACTTCAACAACATCATCAACAAACTCTGATGACTGCATAAAGAATAATTCACCCAATAACAGTCAGAACTCGGCACCTGTGGTAGGTATACAATAATAACTGCGGGAGAAAAATAAACTCTATCTTATCTTATCAATCAAACTTATCTAAACAACTGTCATTTTAAGTGTCTGATAACAAATTTTTATTGGAAACTTCTAGTAATTGAAAACCAAACAAAAACTATTTCAATGATTTCTCAACTCCCTCAAGGAGATTTGGTGTGAATATAGTTTGTGAACGGACGGAATATGTGCAATTATACATCACAAGCAGCCTTCTTTAAACAGGATTTTCCATTCTTCTTTTGCTTACATTGCTTTATAAATGCACTGGGTGTGCACTTGATAGAGAACAGAATCTGGCAGTAAAAATTACATTCTAGTCTTATGGACAGGGATGTTACTGTGCAAGGCAGTTTAATGTGACATTCCAAATTCTCCATCTTTGTAATCTTAAATGCTCTGTTCTATGGTATGACAACACTGCGTGTGTTCCAGTTTGCAATTGGTAAACTAAGCAAATGCTGGTCACACTGCAATACAAAATTTACCTCCTAGCGTTTGGACAACCACCTGGCCCGTTCATTTTACGGTCGGCATTCAAGATTTTCAGGCTTTAAAAATAGCCTGAAAACCGAACCTCGTTTTATACTTGGGTCAATCACTGCTAGCTCTGCATTCTCTGTTCTGCCGGCTGACATCACTACTCGGCGCCTCTCACTTCCCGGCGCTGAGCAGTGATGTCAGGCAGCAGAGGATGCAGATCGAGTGGCCGTCGGATTAATGAAAGGTAAATGATTGAGCCGGCAATTTACGTAGCAGTAACAGTGAATTGGCAGTGTGGGAACAGTAATCCCAGTAATCCTTGCAGTGGCAATTTCTTCCAACTAAAGTCTGGAGTGGCAAATAATTGGGGGTTACTGTGTGTGATTTACATTTAAAGGGAAACTAACTCAAAACAATACAGAATCAGGAGGATGGTATATATTGTTAAAGATTGCCTTCTGATTCTGTATTGTTTTAAGACTTAAGTTGTCCTTTAAATGGACAGAAGAATTCCCATATGGTAGTCCCATACAATAATATCCATAGTGGATTTGGCTATTACTGTATGTGACTACTTTATGGGAATTCTGCTGCCCATTTAAAGGGCAACTAAACCCTCAAAACAATACAGAATCAGAAGGCATTAGTGGTGACATTTTCTACCCTCGGTTTATACTCCAGTCAATCACTTTTAATTCTTTTTTTTTAGGTAAAAATAGGTTTATACTCGAGTATAAGGTAATATCTAAAAAATGTTTGACCAACATTAGGGACTGTGGTGAAATAGCAAATTAAGTAAATCCTATGTATAATTCAGACAATCTAGCATATAACTTGCTACTGCATATGAGTGCCCTATGGCTGCAATGCTATAATGCAGAGAATCATCCCAGTGTATGTTATACCTTTAAAGATGGACACCAGACACTTACAGGGAGATGCAATATCCCGCGCTAATGAGAAAGTAAGCGCTAAAATCACGCTAACCTATGTACTGACGTGTCAGCGAAGGTTTTGCACTGCCTGCGCCATGTCGTAAATTTCTTTTTCTTTGCGCAGCACAAAGTGATGCAATAAATTTTGCGCCGGTCTTTGCGCTAGTTTTTTGCGCGACAATTAACGCGTCTTCAATGGTGTCTTTAAAATATGCAACTTACCGCTAGCGTTTTCACAATGTATTAATGGTTGCAAAGTGGTTAATACATTGCGGAAACGAGTGCACATAGGTGGCGATAGCACCATCTCCCCCATAGTGCTTCAGGAATTGGTTATACGTTCAGCATTATACAACAATGCTAACAAGGCAAACTTCAGCCTAATATATTTATTTCATGTAATTCAGCATGCATGCATTCCTCTTAACATTCACCTTTAAAGATGGAGACGCTTGTGTGGAGCTTTCTTTCCATTAGCGCCCATCTGCACCTCCTAACGATCTCGCTACTTGAAGTGTCTCTCTTTGAAAAGGAATTTTTGGGGGTATGTAAATGAAGGATGCTGACTAGATCAACCCTTTTACCAGTGAAATGTATATTTAAAATCTATTCTATTTTTGAAAAATTAGTTGATTTCATACCCTTTGCTGTTCCCTGCTGTTGGACATTAGTGAGCTGACATTTCAGGTTCTAACGGTCCTTCTTCCCAGGATGCACCACATCCTTGGAATGTTCCTAATAGTAATTTCTACTGATTGTCTGTTGGATGGGTCAAAGATGCTCAGATCTCTACTGAGCAACTGAATCAACCCAGGCGCTGGGTCAAGGGCAAGACCATAACGGTCTCTACTAGGGGTCCTGCAAACAGAAAGTCAGTATTTCGGTTGCATTTATTTATACACAGACAAAATGCTGAATTGGCAGATTAAGGTCATTGGGATGAAAAAATACTGCTCTTTTGTCTGAAAAGTACATGTATTTGCACTGAACTTCCCCTTTAAAATCTTTGCATCTTTACATCAGATATGCTATTTACATTTTGTAAATCATTCATGTCACTGAGGTTCTCAACTTCTTTAAAACTGAACACACATAAAATCGGTGTGCTAAAATGCTGGACAATATTTCCATTAAAACCATTAGAAAACAATTGTGTAGACATACAGCATGCAGTTAGTGAACTGGTTATAAATTAATTCACAGTGGTATGGCTGCTTATGTAGACTATACGCTCTTTCTAACCTGCTGAAAGGATAACTATTGTGTATAAAGTTTTTTAAAATACAGTTATATAGGCCTGGTAATTCCTACCTCCCAATATGTTTCTGTGAGTAGCACCAGCCCAAAGAAAACTGATTCTGCCAGTCTTCCTCCTTGCTTCAGCACTATCTTAAATAGAGGATTAGTCCAGGACTAACCTGGGAAATAAAAACTGTATGTGCTCTAGCTCCTCAATGAAATGTGAGGTAGGAATAATCAATCCTGCTCTAGGTATTTTCCTTTTTTTAATAAGTTAATTTTTAAAGTATAGTTATCCTTTAAACAGTAAGGCTGAGGCCAGATTGTATTGAATGGTAATTCATGTGAAAAGCGTGGGCGTATTGCATCACGTTCAACACGTGTTACTGTCAACTTGCGCTGCACTTGCGGTAATAGTCCAGATTCAAAGCGCATTTTATTGACTAAAAAAATGGTCATAGCATGCACTCCAAAAACAGACGCATTCAATGTGGCTGACGGGCATTTCTCACTCACTAATGGATCGCAAAATGCAATATCCCATACACAGTTTTATTTTGCTAAGTGTCCAAGCTAACACAATAATCTTTAAAAGAAGTTTCTGGATTTGTGGCTGTATTCATATAGTGCTTGGTTAAAGAATTCTGGAAAGAATTCAATGTTTGTGGATGGAGTTGATCTATTGCAAAACATTTCCCAGCACTAAAAGATTTTGGCATAAATCTATTAAACAGAAAATACTGTCAGCATTTTTTGTATTCATACCATAGATATTTTATCTACACACCCAAAACCCCATACTCCACTCAAGGGGATGATCTGCTTCTTGCATTCATTTATTTTAGATTCAATATTACCAAATTATAGTACAATTGCAAAACAGGTTTCTTCAAAGTATATTTAACATGACAGTAAAATATTTCTGCTTGGCTGGGTGGATCAGGCCAAAACATTGCCCATAATTATCCCTTTGACCAATATATTTCAGAGGATTTTTTTAACAAAATTTGGTGGAAATTGACTGGAGATTTAATTAATTAATTAATTAATTAATTAATGCAGGTTTGTATATGTAAATGCATTCACTTTTTTACTGACATACAAATAAATGATATATCACTTGAAAAATGTAACATTTTATTATATTAGATTTTAGTTTTCCCTTCAAATCGATGTGAGAGAAATTTACTCTTTTGACTTTGACTTTAAAATAAGATTCTTGCCTTTTATGTATTTGCATATGAAGGGCAACTGTCAACAGAAAATACTCAGGTTTTAAATATTAGGATTACCTATGTTTATCTCGAAGAACTAACCAGTGTTCCCAATATAGACTAATACTGTGATTCCATAGTCCTTACTTTATGTCATAATTCATGTTGACAACTTAAGTGCAACTCATGGAATTCCTGCTGGAGCACTGTCGGTGTCTGGCTCAGAATTCCTCTGAGGAATGTATGGTACATTTCTTTGAATTTCCAAGCTCATTTGCCAACCTATATAGAGAATCAACATAAATAACCATTTGCTTTACTTGAAACAGGAGGAAATGATTTACCAATGGAATTTACCATTTTGGGCTCACCTGCCTATGTAACTTTAACAGAAGCTTATAGCGGAAAAGCCACAAAGTGATATTAATTAATTTGCTGTTGCAATTCAAAGATATACAGTACCTGTATGAAATAAGTGGGATCTTTCTTTACAGCAAGCCCTTCCTCACTTTTCCTTATCTAATGGTTATCTGGATCCCCTTGTGCCACAAATATAACGGTAAAGTGTGTGAAAATCACATGCCAGTGCTTTCAAATGTGGCAGATCCCACTGTGTGCTGTGATCTGCACCAAAAATGGTGATTGTGTGTGCTCCAACAACAGATTGGAGTGCACATGATCATGGTAATAATATTTGGAAAATCACAGCGCAAATGCACGGTAAAAATGCTGATCACGTTTTACTTTACCAAAAAAATTTATAATAATATTTTTGCCTAATAAGCATTTATTATTAGGCTATGTTACTTTAAGCATATGCGAATTGTAAATAAAAAACATGTTTATGAAATAACACCAACATTGTTATTATTTAAATTACAGGTGGCTTCATCACTACTGTCTGGGAGCACTAGTCCGGACAGCAATGCACTAAAATATACAAATCAAGATGGGCTGTACTCTACAGTGAACCTGAGCTCAGCCTCTGAAGTCACAGCCTCTGTCAGACAGGATTCTTGGTGTGCTTTGGCCTTGGCTTGACAGCCTTAAAAATTAAGCTGTGATGGCTTTGGCCTAACCTTTATGACATTTACACAGCTTAGCTTGTGCCTTTTTTGTTCCATCAATCAAATGCTGGTGGGAGGGGGTGGGGGGGGGGGGAATCTGGACTTTCTCTTCAGTATGCCTTGGTTTCCAGAGGATTTATGTGGACGGGTTTGATTCCATATCTATGCAAGACAAAACCAAGAAAAACACATCTTCCATATTATAACTAAAAAATGGACAGCATCCATCAAACTTTGACTTAATGACTTTAATTGTATCTGCTCTTGAGAATGTCTTCATACTGCAGCATGCATTTTAGTATGCTGTCTTTTGGAAGGACATCTGCCTCTTATACTGTTATCACCTATGATTGTTTCCAGGTGACATCATGCTGTCGCACAACTGCCTACATCTACATTTAGCTACAGTTACACTGTACTCACCTCTACAGAACTCAGATAGCATCAATCAAATATCAGGCTCTACTTGGATGTGTTTAAATAAATGCAACTCGTCAGTGCAGAAACCTTGTAACTGATTTTAAGTCCACGAATTTTCATCAACGGGCTGGCTGTTCGCACTCTAACAAAAGGGAATGGCCAAAGAGAATTCATTAACACCATAAACACTCCTAACTGATATAGTTACATAAGATGTGCAAGTTGTGAGTATACCAACCACCGTTCAACCTATCACCAATGCTATTTCTTATAACTGTCCATACCTAGCACTACTTTACAGCCAGACCTACATGATAATAAAGGCAGTTTACAGATAGCAGCTACATACAATCTAGGAGTGGGTGCTGTGTTCATTTGTCACTTTGGTAAACTAAAACAACAAATTTCCCATAATTTAAAGACAATGTATAAATCTCTGAGTCAATTCTCCCAAGATTGTTCCACCTGATAATTTAATTAGAGAGTTTGACAGATAAGGGCCTATTTATAAAATCGTTTCAAATTCCATTGCTGCAGTAAACTATTTAAAAACATTTTTATTTTCAGACAAAAAGGATTTTTTTGCCATTGTAATAACTACTTCTACATTGCCTACCCCCTCCACAGAGTATTATGGAAACAAGAAAAAGTACAATGGTAAAGTCCAGGAAAAGTGAATTTAAAAGATTTTTTTTTTGCCACATGTCAATCATCCCCTTTTAATACACAGTCAATGTATTGTTACTTTCTATGCCAAAGTATACTTGAGTTTGTGTAAACTATTCAGCAGGGGATAATTACGCTAAAATGCTTTCTATGATCTCAGGTCGGGTGCAAACCTGACAGTAGACTGCTACGTTCAAAGAGACAGCCAGTCCCTGTTAATCACTGAACAACATTCTGGGAACCTAACTTGTAAATATGATTAAGAAGTCTATTTATATGGTACACTCTGCAGCATCACAATTACTATTGATCACCATGTCCAGCTCTTTGAAAATGAGCACAGAGGTTACAGTTATTGGAGGTTAATACAGTTTGACTGATATTGTCAGTCGCAATTTGCAAACAGGGTAACGGACTCAACTTTTTTCTTCCATGTAAACAATATTTTTGTAAGAGAAAAAGTGCAATTTCCATTGCATGAATCAGTGTTAAATCATTTACCTACGATTTAACATCTTTTTTTGTAATGAATGTATACATTTTAACTTAATGGTACTTTTATTAATTTAATAATAATGTTAAAATGGCATCCTTATGAATTATTCAGATTGTGACAGACATATCCCCATACATCAACTCATTTCACCCTCCCAAGAACAAATATTCTCAGGAAAGATGTTTTATTATTAGGTTTTATACAGATAGAAAACCCCACTACCTATTGTGCTGTCGCCATCATATTTCAGTGATAATTCTGTACATACTTAGTGAGATAAAAAGCCCACAGTTGTGTGACTGATATTGCTAAGTTGGTTTTATGTTTTTTAATGGGATGTTGTTTGGAAAGTTGCCATACCAGAGCTTTATAAATAAAAAGGTTATTGTTTTTACTGTAACTTGTCACTTTCTGACTTTAGAATATATTGCTCCTTTGGTGGAAGTTAATGTTTTGTTAGCTATACATGCCTTCCTGTGGTCCCTATTGGAAAACCATTGGAATGTTTTTGGGTGTTACCCCAGAGGTAAGTATAATGCAAGTACTTGACACTTCTGATTAGATTTGGGAGGGTTTAACCTGTAAGTTCACCTTTAAGGTTTCTTTTGTTTTTTGCTTTAAATGGTGATAGGAGGGCCCACTGTTTCATGAGGTCTCTAGAATTTGTCTCAAAAACGCCTGGCCAATCATCTTGCATTCGGGAATTGTAATTGCAAACATTAAACGGCTGTGAATGGCCAATGGAACTTTGGCAGGTAAAACTGCTGCTCCACTCAACCTTACAATAGATTTGATATTGATATATCTGATCAAATGTTTAATCAGTGTAATGGGGAGATGGTATATGGCCACCTTTACTTTCATTTTCTTGAAAAAACTTAAACCTCTTATTATTTAGAAAATTGTTCTTTTTATCAGTTAGAATGTGACCTGTGTGGAATGTGGCCTTTTTTTCTGTTTACCATTTGTTTGGGTACCGCCATGTCTGAACAGTTTCAGAACATGTTTGCCACAGCTACTTATGCACAATTTGTTAGTGTGTACCCACGTCACACCCAATTACCTGACAGCCACAACAGGAAGCAGTGCGGCTGTCAGCACAGAGCCTCACTGCTCCTGTTTCGAAACAGAAGCAGAGGGTGGCGCCCAGGCAGTGAGGGACTGGTTCAAGTACCTTCAAAGCCATCTTTGGGAAATATACATAATGCAAAAATGGGGTTTGGGGGGTGCTCTATATGACTTAAAAGTTTAAAAAGGTTCTTTTAATGCTGGACATGTCCTTTATTTCAGTGCTGGTTTTAGTACCACTATCATAGATGTTTGAGACTCACACAAGTCCAGAATAGTCGGGGACCTGAGACATCTTTCACAGTTTCAAAGACTGATTGGGCCCCTGCAAATACAACCAAGTCCTGGACGTTGCAAGTTTGTGAGCAAGCAAGTTTGCTGTATTATCTATATCACCACATACCATAGAGAGCCCATATCAAGTAGTTGGGAGCCTAGTGCAAGTGGATGGCAGTCCAAGCTGGGAAATTTAAAATTCCCAAGTAATAAATGGACATTATCTGGGGCACACTTAAGCTATATGCACACACCATCAGATCCTTTGTTCTGGCCGACCATTTTGCACCTCCGACTGGTAGGCCAGGACAAAGGACTGTCGATCACAGCAATAGTAGCTGCGTCGGATAGTTCCCGTGACCGAGTGTGCGGTCCATAGAGACCAAACAAATGGTCGTGTTCAAAAACCCATGCAATTATTTCATTGTGTGTACCCAGCTTTAAGGTAGCCATGCACATTGGGGATAGCCAACAAATCTCTTTGGATCTGATGGGATTTGCAGAATATCACCAAGGTGTGGGTTTTTTTTTTATAAGCCCGGTACGTGCTTTCGTGCCTCACACCACAAGTGAACACACAAGTGCTCTAGTGGTAGTCAGGACCATCTTCCCCTCCCGGTTGTCCAGCCGCAACTGGACCCACCACAGAGGGGATCTTAGGGCTTCCCGGCGCCATAAGGCTATGGGAGGCCCACCAATACTACCCCCCCTCAACTCCCAGCTGCCACCAGGAAGTCCTCAGGGAGGGTACAATTGGGAAAGCTGAAGGTCCGAGGACCCAGCCTGTCCCGCTACATACGTGACCAAACAAAACGAAAAACAAAAATTTAGTGGGGAGTGGGGATAAGTGCATAGTGCAATAAATAAGGGTGCCATCTCATTCAGGCAAATTAATAGGGTGCGCCAATTAGGGCCTAAGCCTCAGCCGGCAAAGGCAAAAAAATGATCCGGTCCCCTTTAACGGGGAACCAGGATGTGCAAGGAGTAAAACCAGTGCTCCCAGTGCTCAATAGTGCAAAGGGATAGCCGGGCTTCCAAGCCACTCCTCGACCCATGACCTCGACCAAGCGTAGTGTGCAGACCCATTCCTACTTTCGTACTGGGGGGTCCACACCCAGGCCAGTGAAGGGCATCCCCTTTTCCTACTGATAAGAACAGATACTACACTTGATCTTAGCCAAAAGGCCGAGAAGCGATACAACTACAATCCTATTGCTAGATCACAAAAAGTTAATTAAATAAGAGTTAACTCTCAACTTCTCATGTGCTTTGGTTCCAGAGATCTAGGTAGAAAACCTTTTACCTTCTTGCAATCATGATGTCTCCCCTCCCTGTCCCCACTGGCAACATGCATGCATGCCTGATTTTCCAATGCTTTTCCTAGCAGTAAAACACCTTCCAATGTTCAGTAAATATGACAGCCTGGTAGGGGAGCTGGTACAGACTGAGGTTTGCAGTGTGATTTACAGATAGAAGCAGTAAAGAAGATCGATTTTTTTGCTCAATTTTTGTCATTAATGAATATGCACTTAGCTCTGTTGTGTGATTGGCCAGTAGTGTAAAGGGGTGGGGCTTTCATTAAAAACAGCATGAACAGAAAATACATTTGTAAGCATATATCTCTGGAACCATAGTACATAGATGGGTGAGAGTTGTCTCTATTTAATAACCTCTCTGTGGCCTACCAATAGAAGTGAAGTTGTTTTATGGATGAAAATTTCCTTTAAGGAAATTATTACTATAATTGTACATTGCATTGTTTTATTGTGTCCTTTTCCATGGAAAAAAGATCCCACCTGTGTTGTAGGTATGTAGGTAGAAAATCCAACTAACAATAAAAGTTATGCAGTAAATATATACCACATATCATGTAAATACGGGATTTCTAGGTGATTTCCTGTTAATTATGTCCAAGGCCAAACAATTGTTTCCATTCATTTATCTAGAGGTGCTGAGCACAAAACTAGGTGAACATTACTTTAACAAGGGGTTTGCAGAAGCTGTGATATGGCTGCTGCAAAGCCGACCAATATGCGGAAATGTTGGATAGCCGGAAAGATCTGTGCCATTTTTGCATGCAATCACGACAGTCGCCTGTTCGTCCAGGTAAGCATGCGAACGGACAGAAACCAAACTGTCGGCTACAGCCATTTTTACCATGACTGACAGTGATTTGTCATGGCCAATCACTTGTGAGGAATGAAAAATTCTTTCATGTGTACACAGCCATAAAATCCAATGGCTAGACCTTTTATCTGAGATTGATAACAAGAACATTTGGGTTTTGTTTTGTTTTTTTAAAAAAAGCCACATGATCTCTGATAATCCAATTTCTGCATCTTCTTTCCCTATTTGGCTGGCTGCATGTTCTCCATGTCTACATACCACATGTCCAAAGGAAATTAGATCAAAGGCCACCCACACACACCCACTATAGAGATTACATTGATTTTGGTCACTTTTGAAGTAAACATGACTTGGCTCCAAAAACAATTACAGAATGTCTTAAAAATGTGTGGGTTCTCCTTATAAAACAGTGCCGGTTTACTGTAAGTGACACAACATGTGACTGGCCTAGTAGCGGTATCCAGTTTAGCTTTACAGGTTCATTCATAGCCCTTTGGTTAGAGGTCCCATATATGATCCGTGATGTGTTTACAACCTTTCCCACCCCCAAGGGGTTAAATATTAGGTCATACATTTTTAACCTTTGTAAGTGTTTAGCTTGGTCCAAAGTTTGTTATCTTTGGCTTCTGTCCTAGAATCATAACTGACATAATTGTAAGGTCCTTAAGTAAAATTATAATCCTCTGGGGGGATTGGGATTAAACTCATCATTCTTTGTTTGTTGTGTCTTCTCAAGTTTGTATCCATTTCTCATGTTAACAAAATGCAAATAAGAAACAAATAACGTACACTAGACCCATCCTTATGCTGTATTATATTATTTTACTATAGAACTGTATGTCCCTGGCATTGTGAGTGGAGACATATACAGTGATGGGCTTCAATTGAATGTTGTAAGTCTGTGAAAAGAATGATACGCAATTCTCAGTGAGAATTTCGGCTCAACCAGGTGATTGGTGTAAAAGTATCATTGGCACAACCAATTGTGCTGTCCATTTAAGACTGCAAGACCAACCATCATGCACAAATAAGAATTTCAATATTTTGTACTGACCATAGTTACATAAAGAAAGCAATAGTTGAGGATTGTACCGTGTTAGCCATAAGTCAGAGAAGAAAAGTAGAGCTGTGATACCTTTTATTGGATAACTAGATAAAAAAAATTAATCAAGCTTTCGGTCCTAAGCCCCCTTCATCAGGCTGGATGTTACCAATAAAAGGTATCACATCTCTACTTTTCTTCCCATAGTTACATAGTGATTGTGGTTGAATAAAGTCATACATCCACCAAGTCCAACCTTTTCACCCTCCTTTTTAACCCCACCTAACAGTTCATCCAGAGGAAGGCAAAAAAAATATGGCTAAAATGAGAGGAAAGAAATGCTTCCTGACTCCAAATGGCAATCAGAAAATATCCCTGGATCAACCAGATCTACAGTATACTGTATGTATTAATACCAATAATTCTCAATATTTTTTAGTTTTAGAAACGTATCTAGGACACTTATAAAGCTATTTAATGAACTTGCTATTACCACATCTGCTGGAAGACAGTTCCACAGTTTCACCATTCTCACTGTAAAGAAACCTTTCCTAGCCTGAAGATAAAACTTCTTTTCTTCCAACCTTAAAGGATGTCCCATGTCCTCTGATATGACCTATTAGTGAACAATGCACCAGAGAGTTCATTGTATGGCCCATTAATATATTTGTATAAAGTCATCATATCAAAAATTTAAGTTGGGATGGTCGATCAGGCCAAAATATCAGAATGTGTGTACACAAGTGTGTCAATACTTAAGGCCACAACCCACAAACATGCATTAGTGTCCATACAACCTACCCAACACAGACAAAATACCAAAAAATAGCTCCGCAACATTCATCAAATTGGGTTGAAAACATAAATAACTTATCAGAGGCAAAACTAAAAAGAATAAGGCTTCATCTATGTTGTTTCCAGTGGCTACTGGGGGGTGCTTTATATCTGTGAAAGGCCTAAAGTTGGGCCCTCTCTGACCTGGGCCCAGGTGCAGTTGCACTCCCTGCATCCCTAGTAGCTACACCCCTGCAATTCTATGTCAAGAGGGTTGTATACAGCAGGGTTGGTCAATTGCTGCTTATAGACTCTAGCCATGCCCCTGAGCTCTACCCATGTCAAGGCCACCGTGGCCAGTTTTTCTATAAACTGGCCATGTATGACAGTAAAAAGTTATTATTTGCCACTTTTCACTGAGTGCCACATAACTGATTATTTTTTCAAAGGTAATGGTAATAGTTTGAAATGTGAAATATATAAGTCTAACCTGAAATCCTGCACAATGTCCTGTTTCCCCTGTTTCTACTTCCTGGTTCTTCCAGTTAGTAACTGTCAGTTATGGATTTGACAGTTGACATCACAGCCAATAACTGAATGTTAATCCCCTGTCTGCCTCTTCTGAGCATGCCCAGGTTCAGTGCAGGTCAGTAAATTGCTCAGTTTCCATGAGGCATCCAGAAGCATAGCAGGCATACAGTAATGAATTCATAGGACAAACTATGATACATCAACATATTTTGAAGAGGCCATTCTTTCTAAAAGATGTTCTTATGAGGGAGGAGTTGTCCTTTAAACTAATGCTAGCCGTACACATAAAAATGAATTGACAGTCCTCTGTCATTTGTAGTATTGCACATTACTTAGTCAATCACTAATGAGATTTTTGCCGAATCGACTGGGGCTGACTGCTTGATGCAGTACAAAGTATACAGCCAGCATCCCCTACTGCTGCACCCCCCCCCCATTTTACTAAAAAAAACAACAACTTGCCTTTCAAACTCTGTTTACCTATAAACGTCCCAAATCAGTTATGACTTTATTCCTTCTAGTTGGAGAGAATAGATCTTTTTTTTTGTAGATTGAAGATTCAAAAATGAAATATTCTATAAAATATATATAGCCAAGTCTGACAAACCGTGAGTTCAAATATGTCTTTTTGTGCCATTCTGTCCCCACCTTCTCCCAGACTCCTCCTGGACTGTCCAATGAAACAATTACTTTTAACAGATGCTCCTAAACTTACCAATCCACCACAATCTCCTCCCCCAGCTCTCTTCTTCCACGCTGTGGATGTCAGTAACAGTTGTAATGACTTACGCCCAACAACTTAAAAGTTTTAGATATGGGGTGTACATGCCCTTTAAAGGGTATTTATACAAAAAAAAGAAATATATATATATATATTTGCCCATTACTGGAAATTATGACTCTTCCCAACTATCACTAAATGAATTCTATAATCACTAACTAATGGTTGATGTTTGATGGTTGATTTTTCTCAAGGAATTCAGCAACATTTTGGAAAAATCATCATTCACCATGTCCTTGCTCCACCCCAACCTCCTCCTGCATCACAGCCACCAGAATCCAGCAACCCTGCTCACATCTTTCATTATGTACTGCAAACAGGATAATGACATATAGAGACAGGTATCCCACCCCTACCACAACTCACGGGAGTCTCCCTCATTCTGGGGAGGTCTCCCGCACTCTTACCCCAAACTCCTGCGACTGAGAGGAGACTCTAGTCTAGTTACAATCCCTTTTGCTGACCATGCCCCCAGAATGTCCCAGTAATGCCCCTAACCCCAACCAACCCACCTCCCTCCACCCACCCCTTAGGATACTAGCCCCACCTTCGCGTGACATCATAAATGTCACACCTGACACCTCCTCGCCATGCCCCCTTTCCCACCCTGCCTGGGAGCCTGAAATGGCAGGGTGGGATGCGTGAGAGCGTGTGGGTGCCTAGGGCGTGTGGGTGCCTAGGGCGCTAAAATGGCTAGAAACGGCCATTGGTTGAGATATCCTCATCTAGTTTTCACAACAATTTTCTATTTTTCCGTAACGCCTGGTTCTGTAATATTTTATGGAAATCTTGAACCAATACCATTTTCAGAATATACTAAGGATTCTTTAAAATGTATTTGTAAATATACTACTACTAACAATATCCTCCAAACACAGAACCAAGATTATTAGCACATGACAGACATATTACATTGAAAACTGTCAATTATTGGATACAAAACTTCACACGATCCGGATATGTCCCCCTATAGTTTTATACGGCAGATTGCTTAGGGGGGGCATAGAGATGATAGATCAATATCAGCTCCCTATACTAATGGACCGATCCACCATCAGCCATAAGATTGGATTATTTGTCTATATGTTGCTGTGATCTATAAAGTTTTATTCTGGTTTAAGATAAAGAGCATTGGCACAATAAAACATATAGTAAGCATGGATGCCTTGATGGCAAACTCATTGTCCAATACTACATATATAAACATATAAGTACGTTTATGTTTTAAAGTTTTAGTCTTGCTGTTAAAGAAGACATTACTTAAACATTACGTTATAAACAGAATGACTTTCCCCAAATCATTCCCAGCTTTCTGCTCTCCAAGTGCACCCACACAAAACCTGATTTCCTTATATCAAAGCCTTACATTCCCATAAGTATGTGTGAAGTGTAGGATTCTCATGTTAACATTCTTGGGAGGAATTTGGCGTCTATTGGGATTACTTATCCTCCTACCCACTGAGCTCAATAGGAGATGTAGGTAGGACTGAGGGCCAAACACAATAGTAGATGAAGGTTTAGGGGCAGGGGACAGAAGAGTAACTACCAGGGGAGCAGACCCTGCAACAGGGGGCCCATCTTCTTATACAGATAGAACCTCCTCCTAGAAAACCACTGTAGATGAAGCATGGATTGGGGCTCATCACAGTTTTGCAAAGGGTAAGGGTGCACACCTGTTCGCAGTATCTTAAATTGGGTCCGCACCTTCGCAATGCTCCGTCTCTGCATTGTAGGAAAACTACTTAGATAAACTGATAATAAAGGGGACACCACGCAGAAGTATTCTGCAATCAATTTAATACAACATGTTTCAGACTACCAAGAGTCCTTTGTCAAGCCTTTGTTTCCCCTTCATTATCAGTTTATCTAAGTTTTGCAAAGGGGCCAAGTAATTACTAGTGACGCCACTGGCAGAGAAGTATTATCTGGTAAACTGCCAAACAAATCTAAATTGCATATTTTCAGTTTAATGCCTTTTAACTTTGTAATCCATTTTAGGCTTAGTACACATGGACCCAGTGGCATAACTAGGAGTCACAGGGCCCCAGGGCAGCCTCTCTAATGCGGCAATGTGAGGCAAAAACCTCAGACGGCCCTTTAAATAAATATTTATGAAACATTATCGCATAAATGTTACAAATGTTACAAATGTTTTATAAAAATGTTTAACCAGAGCATAGAAAGTCTTATTTATTTGTTTATTTATGTGTAGGAGCAACTATAACCTATAACGTCTGCGAAAACTTGAGCAATAAGTAACTTTAAAGGGAAAGTATAAACTTTAATATTTTCTTGAATGTCTGCATTTTCGAAGGGAATGTGTGTGTTTGTGCTGCAGGTTCTAAAACTCAATAATCTTGCTATGGCAATGGAAGAGGAAATTGCTTTTTAAAAAAAATATAGTAAGTATGGCTGCCATGGGAATAAAATGTTAGGTCAGTAGGTGCGTGTACCTGCATTGGGTTGGGGTTAAAAAACTAGCCTTTTTGATGATTGGTCAAAATGTGATTTTTGACTATAATTACCCTTTAAGTATGGTTGCAACGGGAATGAAAGGGTAGGTCAGTAGGGGTGTGTACCTGTGTCAGGTTGGAAGGTATCAGCGTTTATGAACCTAAAACTAACTTTTTTTTAAACTTGATGATTGATCAAGATTTCATTTTTGACTATAATTTGGGGGTTAGCGGTATGATATGGGGGGGGATCATGGTATTCCCCGATAACACGGTTACACTTCAGCGGATTCCTTAGCTAGGTAATAATAGCACACTTCTCCTATGTGTCACGCACGTCTGTATTTCCTGCCTCTAACTTAAAAACTGTGGGAGGAGATACAGTCCAAAAAAGCAGAAGACTAAAAGGGAAGAAAAAGAAGATGAAGAAAGTGAAGAAGAAACAGAACAGGAATTTGGCTCTTCAAGTGAAATTAATAACAAAAAATGTATCAAAAGTAGTTATACAGCACAGTAATATATACTGTAAGTAATGATCCTCTGGATTCCATTATAGTGGCTCAGTGGTTAGCTCCCATGCCTCACAAAACTGTCTTGGGTTCACAGTTACCCTCGACTAGTTTTCTCTGTGCATGTGGTTCCTCTGGGTTCTCCATTTCCCCCAAAATCACAAAGACTTGTAAACTCACCTTTATCAAGGGATTACCCCTTGGAACAAACTAGTGACTGGAGAATCCTACTATTTTCACTTGTGTGTTTGGTGGAGAGGTGGCTGAAAGGAAGTGGACATCTAGTAGGTACCCTACATGTAACTATATTAGCAAACATGTTCCCATTGGTGCATGGTTCAAATTGTAAAGAAATATTATCAGGGAGATTCAATAAAAGTTGAATCTCTGGTGCTTATTTTGCCCCAACCAATCAGAAGTTATTTACCATTTGAAAGCTAACATCTGATTGGTTGGGGCAAAACTAGCACCATGTTTAACAATAAAAACTTTTATTACCTCTCCCTGTGTCTGAATTAAAGGGTATGTAGACTGTAAATCCAACTTACTATTACTAGATAGCTTAGGCTTTAAATGTTAAGTGTTCTTTTTTTCTAGCACTCTACTATACCCTACCTTTACTCATTGAAAGGTTCTGTCGTCCTCCTTCTGTCTCCTCCCATTTTCAGCTCCACCCCCATGAGATTGGCTGAAAGGAGGAAGACAGAACCTTTCAATGAGTAAAGGTAGGGTACAGTAGGGTGCTAGAAAAAAATAACACTTAACATTTAAAGCCTAAGCTTTCTAGGTGCATGTCCTTTCCAATTCCATCTCACAATATTTCAAGCTTCATTCACACTCTGCAGCGTTTTGGTGCGATATCAGACGTGTACGTGGTGGTCATATAAATCTTTTGGCTAAAATCTTGTATACTACAGTATGTCATTTCTAATGTATTGTAACAGTTGAACCAACATGTATGGCACAGGCTATAAAATAAGTTAAAACTATGAAGGGATCAATATGGCAGTGGCAACACAAGTTGTTTGAGAAAAGGGTGCAATATCTGTTTTCTAGTAATTTACATTAATGCTAATTGACTGAGGAACTGTTTAAATACATGTGATAGGAAGTTCAAAAACGTAAAACTGTAGACACGGCCACCAACAAAGCCACGCCTACCAGCAAAGCCACACACCCTTTAACACAGTGGCTCCTATAGATATATTCAAGGGCGGCATTCAAAATTTTGTCTCAGGCAGCGAAAAAACTTAAAGGGGCCCTGCTGCCCCCCCCCAGTAAAACTACAATGGGGACCCTTCCATGCTATATCTACGGCTGCACCAATTATTTTCCAAGAGCTTATGCTAAAGGTTTAAAACAATTGATAGTTGTAATGTTTGATCATTTAATAAGAGCAGGCAATGTTTTCTGCTCTGGCCCATTCATTTGCGATCAAACCGGACCAGGCCGTTGTATGAACATTTATCATAAGGTGGGTTCACACCATACAATTATTCCTCCTGGCAGGTCGATCGAGGCTTCTGACCGGTCGGCTAGGAGGAAAGACTGTCGGTTGCAGCAAATGCAGCCACATCCGAAAGTTAGCTGCAACCGATCTTGCGGTCCATAGAGGACTGCCCGATCGGTCATGGTATTCTGAGCCATCCGATCGTGCTTTCGTCCAATTCGAATGAATTATTGTATGGTGTGTACCCAGCTTAAGAATCAAGGTTTGTAGACTAGTCTCAGACAGTGGAAAACTGTAAAACTTTAATTGTGTGTTTAGCGACATGTTTCGGAGCTGTGCGCTCCTTTATTAAGCTAATAACCTTTGTTTCAATCAGTACTGCTCTGACCTGAGGAAGAGGGTAGATCACTCGAAAGCTTGTCTACTAAAATAAACTGTAAGTCCATTAAAAGTATCACAGTGCTCTACTTTTTGTTAGAAAATCGAAAATCCCAGTCAAAAAATTTGATTGGGTTTTAAACAGATATTCAGAACTTTAATAAATTGCTAGTTTCGTCCATCTCTGACCATGAGATACAGTATGTATTTGTATATATATTCCTAGTAGGACAGACACACACTGCAAGCCTTCATTTATGCCTGGGTGCTGGCTGGATGATTCAATGTAAATCAAATAGATGGGAACAACAGCATACTCCTGGATCTTTTCGATTGTTTTATCGAACCAAAAGTGAAGGGGCCTCCAATCTCGCGGGTGGGCCCAGGCCACTGCAGTTATCGTGCTGCTTAGGAAAGGTCTTACAACAAAGACTGAAACGTTGCCTGCACTTTTGTTGCATAGATTGTACTTTAATAAAACAATCAAAAAGACCCAGGAATGCGCTGTTGTTTCTACCTATTTGTATATATTATTTGTGTCTTCCGATAACATTATGCAAGAATCACTTTCAGCAAATACGGTAACAACTCCTCCAAATTCCTTTTTTGCAATACCCACCTTTCCCCCTGAATCACCCAACATTAAGGGTCATATTCAAAAACACACAGTATCGCAAGTTAGTGATACCGCTTATTATTGCTAATGTACGACCACAAGTGTAAATGTATGGCCGTGATCGTACATATATGCCGAACGTTTGTTAATTAATGAAAGTTCTGTGGGAGAATACCATGCAGTAGTAAACTACCGCAATGGTATTCTATGGGGATCGTAAATTTAATCGTAGATTTACGATGGTATCGCTAAAAAGCAATACAGCGTCTTTATGAATATGGCCCTAAATATCTTACATTGACTCTGATGGTCTCTCCCACAATTGCTTTGGGAGCTTCATGTGAGCTTGTTCAGCCTTTTGCAGCCATCTTAAATCATTGGCAGTTACATAATCATCATGGCCTTGATGGACAGCAGCAATCCAGAAGAGAAGTAACGTGCATCGAATGATCTTATGTTAGTAGCACTGGGGAGAAAGGTAGGTATGGTGCAAATAGGGTTGGGGGGGGGTCAATCTTGTTTAGTTACATTTTGTTACATGTATAGGACCCATTAGAATCACCAAATCAGAGAACTTTTACTGAAGCAGTTTATCATTGAATGTTTGTGACCATCATACACTCTTTATTGTATTTATGGTCACAAACCACGTACATTCAACCAAAGAAACACAATCTTCTGCTTTAAGCCAAGTAGACACAAGTGATTTGACATCCAACGCCCAAAGGTAGAGACCACCAGCAGCACCCAATGTGAGTTGACACACACATGCGATTTTCAGGCGTAGTGGCCATTCGTCAGTTGCCAAATCTCCCGTCTGTAATAGCCTTTAGAATTGGATTAACTGTCTGTAGGAGAATGGTGGGAGAGCAGGGGGGATTCCTCATTGGCTTGGTTACTGTGGCGACCATGTTGGTATCCCTGGGCAAGGAGTATAGAACAAATATGATTGGTGGATCATGGTTACTGGGCAAAGGTGAAAAGACAAATGTGTTCTATTGGCTAAATGATGGGAGAGGAGGGGCTATAAAAGATAGGAGCGCGCCAAGTTACGCCAGCTTTCTGAACAGCAGCAGAGTCTTCAAAGGCGGCTCCCCACCCACCCACCCAAAGAATTGTTTTTTTGCTTCAGCTATGGACCGTTGCTTAAATAAAACGTATTTCTGGGTTGTTATAATATGTTTAAATAAAATAGCTGCAGCCTTTTTTCCACCCAATACTATTGTTTTCCATGTGTTTATTTATTTACTTACTCCATAAGTATTTACTTACTTTATTTATTTACTCCATATTTACGGCATACCATGTCCATGTGCTATTACCCCCCTGTACAACAATCCCCTTTGTTTACCAATATATTCTCTACCTATTCCCAGCAAATTGTGTCATTTATTGGTACATTTGTTTGAGACACACTAGCAGGTTACACAAACCCACGTTTTTGATTACGGTATTTACCCAGTTGTCAGTTCTAGTTGCAAGCTTCAGGTTGGAGCAGAGGGTTTAAATAACAAATGGATCACAAGCTTACACTTTTTACGTTGTTATTAAAGGAACACTAAACCCCCAAAAATAAGTATGTTCTGTTCGTTTCTATTATTCACAGGGAGGTGAGAACGCTTATTCTCACCTCCCTGTGAATAATAGGACGCTCGGGGGACCTGGAACTTACCTTACCCGCCGCTCCACTCGTAGCCGCTCCTCCACGGAACAGCTGTTCTGTCCCGATCGTGCGCCCTATCTGTCAGTGACTGAGCGGCTGCGAGCGGGTAAGGTAAGTTCCAGGTCCCCCGAGCGTCATATTATTCACAGGGAGGTGAGAATAAGCATTCTCACCTCCCTGTGAATAATAGAAAGAATGGCACATACTTATTTTTGGGGCTTTAGCGGAGTTTACAAGTCCTTTAAAGAAGGAAACAATAACATAGAGGGAGAAAATCTTACAGATGGTTGTTTCTCTCACCTTAAAAGTGGCCTCTTGCCTTTTAAAAATGTTTAGGAGAAATCATCACTTAAATTGGGTTTTATACCCAGAAACATAGTTATACATGCTCAGATATATACAAAAAAATAACGGCACAAGCATACCTGCCTGTCACCTCTCTGTAAACTATAACAAGCAGTCAGAAAAGCAATTGTTATTTAGTAATTGTTACCAATTAATTGTGCGGAACTAGATTATCCCACATAAACGCTGCTGATTTGCAAGGTGGGAGTTGATGTTATGATCGATTCAGTGTAGTGGCGTAACTAGGAAACACTGGGCCCCAGCAAACCTCTAATGGGCACCTCTCTCTGATTCATCTACAGGTGTTGTCATAGGGAAAGTATGAAGATGGGGCCCCTCCTGGTTTCTGGGCCTCCTTGAGGCTGCTCTTGTGTTAGTTAGGTAATTGCCCCATGTACGGTAAACATGAAACTGGCCTGGCTAAATCATCCTGGATTCATTATCTGACATTTCATACAATCGATATTATCGCCCGTGATATTATCGTATGAACAGACATACCTAGATCCACTGTATGGAATATTATCGTGGTGTGCTAACTGCTTAGTTATCGTGGTGTACTAACTGCTAAGTTATCATGGTGTGCTATAGGAAATATGCACAGTTATTAATTCATTTTCTCAGGCCTGGCTCCAAACGTCAGACACTTTCCGAAACTCTTCCTAATCAGGGTTTTAATGTTCCATGTTCTTCTGCTTAGCGTTAATGGTCAATATGATGGAGGGTGCAGACAGTATTCCATCATATTCTATACATGTGTAGTTAGAATCTGACCCCAACATTGAGGAACAGCTTTGAAAAACAAATGAAAGAAAAACAATGTACAGAGAGAACTTTGTATTGTGGGAGCCAAAGAAACACATACACTTTATCAATTCCCCTTTTAGAACATGTCAAAGGATTTTTTTTTATTAATCATAAATTCTCCCCTTCCCACATTGTATTGTTTTACAGAGTGAAGCACAGCAGTGCACCTACCCCCTTTGCATCCCGTTGACTAATTAGTCTTGGCTCCAGTTGGACAGAAATCCAGTTCACATCATACAATGCAGGTCAGGTCTCCAGGGAGGAAGGTGGTGGGTGTTAGAATAAGGGGAAGAGAATTCAGTGATGTAGTGCTGCAGACTGCAGTATTTCATACAGGCTGTGGAGAGGTGCAGTTTGACACTTGACAGATGAAGTGTAATGTGCAAGATATTTGGCATTTCTTCCAAATCCGCCTGGAAACTGAACTGTCTCAACCAGACACTTTTCCCTTTGCTCCTAACAGCTTGAAAGAAATGGGTTAAATAAATGTTTGTGATGTGATAAGGTGCTTGTTTAGGTAAAGGATGACAAATGATTGGCTCCACAAACAGCGCAGGGAAGCTGGCACTCCTCTCTAATGTTATTTTCTTCTAAGGGCTCACTAAAGAGGAACAGAAATGTTCTGGGAATTTATTCCAGGGGAAATGACAGCCTACAAGTTGATTTCTCTAGTGCTGGAGCCATGTAAGTAGGAGTGCAGATTCCATAAAGGTTAGCCCATTCTTTCATATCAGCTCTGCGCTGTTTATAGATGTTACCATGGCTGTGTGAAAGACATACAACCGTTTCATTTAAAGGTGAATCTAATGGGCCCTGCAGCCTTTAGTCTGAGCCCTGAGTCAGATGTAAAAAAATATTATTAATTCATTGAAGGAACTGGGAAATCAAGGAACTTGCCTGGAAATGGAACACACTGGATACTTGCCCCTTCTTAGGCTTTGTACACACGGGCCAATATTTTGTTTGATTGGGATGAAATATCAGCGGTAATTTTTGTCTGTGGTGGACCGATGCCATTTGAATGTTTGTCGATCAACCTGGCTTGTAAATTTCTCAATGGAACACATGGAAATATTTGGCCACCCCCTATCATGTTCAATATTCCAACCTGGCAGCAACGTAAAAAATAAAAAGGCAACAACCCAAGGTCCTTTGCTAATTACTTCTTTAAACATTCCAACATATTTTGCAGTTCAATACAGTATTAGCCTATAGGCCCTAACAGTATGAGGGCCTATAAGACAATACATACTAATACAGATTGTAACATCAAGTGAAGCATCATTTCACCTGCTGATGTTTTTGTGATGTTTCCAGAATAATCATTGTTTGCAATCAACATTGTATAATTATAGAATATTAACCACAAAATGAACGGTGCAGGTGGTTAGAGCATCTCAGTTTAAGGCTAGTCATACATCGCTTTAATGGCTGCACAATAATGCCAATGAACAATTCTTCCCTATCATAAATGAATCAGGATGTATGAATCAATGTACCACCTCGCACCATCCATTTCAGGTTTAAATATGCTCAATATGCTGTGGCCACTGGTAGGATCAATAAAAAATGTTCATCTGTGTCTGATCACCTTTGTATAGATTCTTTAAAAGAGATTGTATGGATCAGTGTATGGCCAGCTTAAGAATTTTTAGGGGCATGTACATGAAAACAAAACACAGGTCATGTTTAGTGGAATACAGGTTTGTAATCAGTATTTATGGTCGACTGTAGATTAGGCTTAGGTTTATTGGCCTGAAAGGTCGAGGGTAAAGACAGACATTTACCATGTAACAATTGAATGATGGTTTTTGTATTTCCAATAATATACTGAAGTGGAACACGGAAGTTTATTTATTGATAGAGAATCTACTTCTTCTTAACAATAATCAGGTTCTTATATTTATAATTTTTGCCCAAGACTTCATAACTCTTCTTCACATTTTTGCATCTATCTGCTCAAAATAAAAACACAGAAATTACAGAAAGACAAGAATATCACACAATTAACCTTTGACAAAATGCTACATTAACAGAGTGGTAGTGCCGGGGAAGCTTCTAATGGGAATAAAATCCTTTGGGCCTGATTTACCCAAGTGTGCTGTGGTAAAAATAGGGGTTAAACTCGTGCTAACCAATATTGAATAGGGATTTTTATTGAAGCTGGGGACTTTACCCCAGCTTTACTTTATAACCAGTCATTAGCTGGTCTTAAATTATGGTGCAAATCCTTTATTAAATAGATTGCGCCAGTTGCACGGATGTCTTTTGTGAAACTGGTGCAGCCAGTGCAATTATGGAGATATTCAATATTGGTTAGCACGCGTTTAACCCCTATTTTTAGCACAGCACACGTGGGTAAATCAGGCCCATAGAATATAAGCAGTTATAAGCAGTTACCTCCTGGGAAACTGTAGATTGCTAGTGCTATCATAAAGCGTAATGTATTCACATGGTTTCTTGGAGAGGGATTGATCATCTTTATTAAATTAATTAAAATATTATGTAGCATAAAGTTTGGGTCATTTACTGCCTTGAAAAGTGGTGGAACAAAAGAAGCTATATAGATTTCCAGAAAAAGAAGAAAACTTCCTCTTTAAATGTTAGACATTGTGCCTAAATGTAGTTATTGAAATACCTATGGATTTTGCTTTTTCAGCACAATCCATGAACAGTTCCAGTTCTGGGGAACAATGAATCCCAATCACAAACACTAAAATGCAATGCTTTGGCGGTGAGTCATTGAATGGTAGTGTCTTGCCTAAGATCACAAACAGCTGCCAGCAGGTCTCTAACTATATCTCACGCTTCACAATGGAACACAGAGTGTCCTGGTACATAAATTGATGCTGTCATAAACCAGAGCACATTCTGTCTAGTTTTACAGGGGGAAAAGGGCAACATATTTTATCCTGAAAATGGAATGACACAATATATTTGGCAGTCTTTGGTATGAAATGTAATAAATGCGGAACATGGAGCCGAACAGCATATTATGTATTTATGATTTAGTCTTTCTCAACCATAAGTCTTGGTGAACTCTAACTGACATTAGTAAGACTGTCCCCTACTATTATTATTATCTTATATCAATGGGGCTTATTTTCTAACCAACTGCATGGATGGCACAGTGATGATCTCAACAGCTGGTAAATGATCATATGGTGGCACAGTAATTAACACAACAGCTGGTAAATGATCATATGGTGGCACAGTAATGAACGCAACAGCTGGTTAATGATCATATGGTGGCACAGTAATGATCTCAACAGCTGGTAAATGATCATATTATGGCACAGTAATGGTCTCAACAGCTGGTAAATGATCATATGGTGGCACAGTGATGATCACAACAGCTGGAAAATGATTATATGGTGGCACAGTAATGACTTCAACAGCTGGTAAATGATTTTATGGTGGCACGGTAATGGTCTCAACTGTTGGTTAAAATTATCATATGGTGGCACAGTAATGTCTAACAGCTGGTAATGATCATATGGTGGCACAGTAATGGTCTCAACCGTTGGTAAAATCATATGGTGGCACAGTGATGACCTCAACAGCTGGTAAACGACCATATGGTGGCACAGTAATGACCTCAACAGTGGTAAATGATCATATGGTGGCACAGTAGTAATCATCTCAAAAGCTGGTAAATGATCATGGTGGCACAAGTAATGACCTCAACAGCTGGTAAATGATCATATGGTGGCACAGTAATGGTCTCAACAGCTGGTAAATGATCATATGGTGGCACAGTAGTAAGTAATCATCTCAAAAGCTGGTAAATGATCATGGTGGCACAGTAATGACTCAAACAGCTGGTAAAGATCATATGGTGGACAGTAATGGCTCAACAGCTGGTAAATGATCTATGGGACCATAGTATATGGTCTCAACAGTTGTAAATGATCATATGGTGGCACAGTAGGTAGTTCAACACTGTAAATGATCATATGGTGGCACAGTAATGGTCTCAACCATTGGTAAATGATCATATGGTGGCACAGTGATGACCTCAACAGCGGTAAACGACCATATGGGTGCACAGTAATGATCTTAACAGCTGGTAAATTATCATATGGTGGCACAGTAATGGTCTCAGCAGCTGGTAAATGATCATATGGTGGCACAGTAATGACCTCAACAGCTGGCAAATGATCATATATGGTGGCACAGTAATGACCTCAACAGCTGGCAAATGATCATATGGTGGCACAGTAATGACCTCAACAGCTGGCAAATGATCATATGGTGGCACAGTAATGACCAGCTGGTAAAGGATCATGATGATGCTCCAACATTAGGCGACCATCTTGTCAAAGATTAAAAAATCTCCGCTGGACAGTCAGATTTTAAGAATCTTTGAACATGGGGCAAGAGGTGTGCCTGGTGTCATAATAAATTATAATATATAACTTAGGGCAAGGCAGCACATCTCAAAGTCATACTGAAAGTCAGTCACATTTCAAGATCCTGAAGGTTGGAGGAATATGTGTTCAAGTGCATTTGTCCTGTGGGGTCTAATTTTTCAGACCTGTACCCAACCCGAACCCACAAAACCACTACCCACACCCAAACCACCCGCTTTACTGGTGGATTCCAGAACCACACACATATTGGACCTGCAATACGTTCTGCACCCAAAATTAAACAGACCCCCTGCTACCTCACTAGCACCCCCAGCTCTCTACTCGAACTCAACCTGCACATCAGGGCCGCCATCAGGGAGTTAAAGGGGTACTCCAGTATGGGGCCCAGACTTGGAAGGGGCCCAGAGAGTGAGAGGAAATTTCCCCTACAATACTGCATTCAGCCACTAGGTGAACTCCATTCCTAGATAGAGAAGATAAACAGTGTGTCTGCTGCATGGCCCATGACTCAGTCAATAGGTGGCTTTACTGTCTATGTGGCTCTGCCCCCTCCCACCTCTTCCCTGATCTTGTAGCTCTTCTGTGCTGTGATCTCCATAGAGAGCAGGAGGGAGTAACTGTAAGTTATACTGATCCCATTTCTACTTGTGAGAGTCCATAGGGGGGGCATTGCTACCCTTTGTCTTACTGCTGTGTACATCGACTGACATGGAGGCTGCTGCTGCCAGTACCTGCATAGCAGTGATGGGAAACCTTGTCACTTCACATGTTTAACTGCAACTCACAGCATGCCTTGATTGCATTCTGCTACCATGCACTGCACATGGGGTAGGTAATAGCCTAATAGGGTTACTGGGCTATTACCTACCCTATGGGGGCAGCATGGCAGCTCCACACCATCCTGCCTATATACATATCTCCATCTCTGTCACATAGCAGTATGGCAGCTCCACACTGAGATGGAGATATGTATATAAGTGCAACCCATTCTAACTCACTGTGGTTTACCCGACCCACAAATCAGGTAACAACGGGTCCCTGACACGGTGCAGGACTCTAATTCCGGAACAAATATTTCCTGTAGTCAATAAGCATATTTGTCCTCTTGACTTAGTTGCTAATTTCATATGTTTAACATGTTATACCTAATAATAAATGATCAGGAAATGTTTACAGTTTGTGTGCGAAATCCATACCTTGGAATCTGGTAGAATTGATCTGAGTACCATATGTGCCACTCAGATCTGATCATTTTTGTAATGCTTGATGCAGTATAATGTGCCTGTCTATCCTACACTGTACACTCTATAAGATCACCGTATATATATATATTGATATACTAGTTAAAAACAGTTGGGAAACATTGATCTGCACTTTGCAAATCAAAGTACATTTTTGGGGTGGATCGTGGTGTATGGTCACATTAAGAAGACCCAGTCAGTATCCGGTTTAAAGAACTGCTAGAAAAGCAATATTTCAAATATTTTTGTTTCAGGAGAAAACGCTTGTATAAAACAATCAGGGTTATTCAATAAAAGTTCTTATCGTTTAAAATGGTGCTAATTTTGCCCCAACCAATCAGATGTAAGCTTACAAATGTTAAATAAGATCTGATTGGTTGGGGCAAAATTAGCACCATTTTAAACGATAAGAACTTTTATTGAATCTCCCTGAATGTTTTAGTTTTAGAATAATAGCAATAAATACACTGTGATTTAAAACCAATAACATTATTTGCGATGTCTGTTCATTGCGTCACACTACTCTTCCTTGTTATTGTAATAGCAAATTTCAAAAGGCCCACTGTATATCTCAGGATCCCACATTTTCTCCCTGGGAGCTACCAAATTATTGTCTTCATACACTGCATTTAAGGATTTAGTAAAAGAAAAGCCTTTATTGGCTGTGCAATCAAAGAGGCAATGTTTTGGACCTAGAGTGTAGGTTTTTCAGTCAACATTCACTTGGCTTTATAAAAGAATACACCCAAAGCACCTGAAATGCGTTGATCTGTGTATAATATTGAATAAAAATGATTGTAAACATCCATTAACCTATATATATATTTTCTCAAATATATATTTATCAGAATCCACCAATTAAACAAAAGTCATCTTTAAAAAAAATAGCTTTCAGTTGTGCAATACAAAATGTTCTTAAGCTCATGCCAAGAGTCCGCCATGTTGTTGTGTGCATTCATTTGCACTAATTGTGAGGAAATAATTGGGGTGAAATAAAATGATCCTTTATAATTTTTGATGTTTGCAAGCCATATGGGACCATTGTTAGTCAAATACTGAAATGCAAAATAAAAGGAATTTAAAAAAGATAAATACAAAATAATACTGTGTGTAAAACAATTCCTGGCAATGTTTTTTTTTATCTTTTCCTGGATTACACAGAGTTTAAAGTTGACTTGACATATATGTAAAAACGTCTTTCTAGCTTTGCCTCTTCATTGAAATACTGTACATGTCGATGATTATAGTATAAGTCAAGGAAATCAGCAAGAGCAAGAATAAAGTGCATCAGTTGTGTAAAACATCACAGACAGGTCAAACATGCTACATTTTGTATTAAAGGGAACTTATTTAGATAACACAGAACTGCCTAAAATAATGAAGAAAAAAAGAAATCACTCATGACCCTGTGTCAAGGAGTTAAGTGCTGTTTGGAAGAAACTTCAGCAGGAATCTTTCTAGAAAGCAGATAACATAATGATAATTTAAGAACTGGCGGAAAGATTTATACAATACCAGAGCTGCTTAGAAAAGGTACTTAGATTAAGTATTTTTTAAACACTTGCTTCAATGGTTATCAATATGAATCATCTACATGTCCATCTAAGAACCTATCTTCTTCTCCTGCACAGGCACTTGGAATGTGACCTCATTTATTGTTGTCACTACAGCTTCCTTCTTCTGAACTGACCTTGTCAAGAAAAACAGAACACCGAAGAAAACCAAGAGAACCATGATTGTTTTCATGGACATAATAGGAGATTGTTTAAGAAAAACGTAACAAAGTAATCAAATCCATGAATGCATCAATATACTCTATAAGACATGAGGACTAAATGTCTTGTATCCTAATAAGGTTGAGTAAAATATTTCTTGAGAACCCTGTGAACTATGTGCTGTACAATAGTAACTATCTGCTAAATAAGATCTCCTGGCATTCCAAAGACAATTGTTGGCTCTTTGTGCAGCTAAAGAACCAACTGCTGAAGCTCTAATTCCATGTGCATCCTTTCACACAGGTGATAACCAACAAGTCAGCTGTAACCAAACACTACAAGTTCCTGATATTAAATGCACAGAAAGCGTTTGCATTGGAAATAATCTCTGACTTTTAATGACATGTTTAAAACGTGCAGATTTTTAACAAGCAGTGGAAAGGTAATATAACAAGAAAACTAGATTTCTTACTATAACTTGCCTGTGTATTTAAAGAGCTCGACATTTTAGTCATCGTGTGTGATTATACACTGCTTATATTACATTCACTGTTTCAGAAGATATGATACTAAGAACAAGAAACACCAATAAAGCCTTGTACACATGTGCGATAGTATGCACGGGGCACACAAGCTCTGTAAACAGACGATAATCGTGTGTCTGCAGCTGTTTGGGTGGGCGTTGTTGGTGATATGACCAGACGGATCCGACAACGTTTGACCAACCAGTCACACAATATGCTGTTTAATGTAATACATTTTTCTTGTTATTACTTTTGTTTTTTTATTTATTAAAATATAAAACACATTTTACAACCAAAACCTTATGTGTTGTACTAAAACGGAAATAAAAATTGATTTATTAAGATGGCCATGTACAAGAAACTTACCTCCCGACACTCTTGCAATTGAAGCCGCCTGGCCCAATTATTTTGTGATCAGTTTTCTGATTGTAATTATGATTGCAAACATGTTCCGGATGGGAAACATTGCTGGAACGTTGGCTGTTTTTGCTGCTCCACTAAATCGAATACCCATAGATATGGAATTTATATTAGTTCTGATTGGACTTGGTAACCATTAACAGGTGGGTTTATTTAATTCATATACACAACAATAGGGGCTAAGCCTCTTAAAAGTATACCGAGCTGGCACTACACTGGTAACAGCAGCATGGTTTATTTATTGGCCAAACACATAACAACATCATATGCAACTCAGCACCATAGTATATATATAAAATGGGGCATCTCCCATACACTCTAAAAGCAAAGGCTAAACATCCTGGCAGAGCCAGAACAACCGTCCACCCAGTCTCTCCACAGTCACTGTTGAAAAATAATATAGTTAGAGACCATGTTACCAGGTATATTTCAGGTGCCATCACTTGGGTTAAACTAATAACATACATATCATTATTATCAGGGCCGTTTTTAGGCATTAGCCATCTAGACCACAAACTAGGGTGCCTATGTTGAACCTGGGTGCCTATTCTTCTCCCTAGCATCTCCCGGTCAGCTGTTACTTTCAGTTTCAGAACTGCTCTCCTTGTTTTGCTGTAATTTGCAACATTCTATTTAGTAGAGAATCTGAACTCAGCTCCCTCTACTTAGCAAATTAACTGAAGGTGAAGGAAGGAGGGGGGAGAATGAGCACAGCTAATAGTACTGAGGAGAACAGTTCTAAAATGGCAAGTAAAAGCTGCTGCAGACTTTATAACAGTGACCCTGTGACTAGCAGCCATGAGATCCTTATCCCTATCTCTTTCTTCCTTCCACCCAACTCTCCAATTAGAACTTAGAGTAGGTGAGGAGTGAACAATTCAATGGAGGAGACATGGTAAGCAGGTACATACTGTATATCATGTCAATGCTGGCAGCTGAAAGAGTTAAAGGTAATACTCTGCTGGCGCTGAAAGTGTTAACAGCAATACTCTGGGAAAGTGCTGGCGCTGAAAGTGTTAACAGCAATACTCTGGGAAAGTGCTGGCACTGAAAGTATTAATAGTAAAGTCTGCTGGCACTAAAGCGTTAATTGTAATATTCTATGGAAGACTAATGTCATTGAAGGGTTAATGACAATACCCTGGAAAGTGTTGGCACTGAAAGTGTTAATGCCAATACTCCTGGAAAAATCTGCAGACACTGAAAGAGTTAAACATCTCAGAGCTCACCATGTTCTGCCCTACCCGGCTACTTTTTCATGCCACCCGGCTGGAAACAATTTCTGGTGAGAACACTGGTCCCACATACTGTGCATCCACTGAAACCTATCCTGTCCTTCCAATCAGTATTTCATTGGTAGCCAATGACACTGCATACACACAAACGTATGTATGTATGTCTACACGCTTTCCTCACCTATGTGCACCTCTTACCAACTTCTAATGCAGTCCCACTATAAAGAACAGTAGCAGTGGACAGTGTCAGAAGGAACAGATGTACCGTATTATTTTTTTGGGATGGGCGCCTAGGCCACTAAGATGGATAGAAACTGATTATTATTACTATTGGGAATTTAAATAGCGCCAGACATGTATACATTCACATCAGGCCCTGCCCTGAAGAGCTTACAATCTAAGCACATTTACTTCACACATAAAACCTATCAGTATGTTTTTATGATTGTGGAGGACTAATGGGCGATTGGGTATGTTGGTTAATCACGGCCGGCCTATGGGACCACACGAACAGTCTTGGCGAATGGTCACGGCTGCAGCTAGTTTTGCCACGACCAACAGTGATTTGTCTTGCCGGTACAAATGCTGTCTTGCATATGTACCTAGTGTACTTTGTACATATGCTATCAACTAGGATCAATTTTTTTTAATGAAAGCATTAGAACTATTTTACTCCTCTAGGATTAGAAAATACACTTTATCTTAATTGTTATAAGTGCTTCATCCAGAGAGTTTTTTTAACTTCCCTTTAAATATTGTGAATACACTGTTTACTTTAATAAATTATACAGTAATAAAATAGAAAGAATTGCTTACTCCCCATTTAATTTAACATTTTGCTCCGGTGGTTGAATAGAAAACATTGGTTGCTTATAGGTAACTGGCATGAGAAATCTCCTCATTTAGTCCTACATCTTCTTAGATTCTGGGGCATAACTACCCGGGGAACAGGGAAAGCAACCGCAGGGGGGGCGGGGGCCACATCTTATTTTGTCTATGACAGATATAGCCTCCTCCAAGAAAACCACTGTGGATGAAGCATCATACTTTTGCTGGGGGGCTCAGTGATTCCTAGTTACGCCACTGCTTCGATTATAGATCTATTATTGAAAAGATGCATAATCACATGTTTGTTTACTGGTATGATACAAACAAGAAAATCAACATGCATTGAAATCATAACATTGGCAATATTTGAATATCAGATTAGGTCTTCTTTAAACCCTGCATTATGAACAGAGGATAAACAGAAAGGGACTTATGCTAACTAGTTGAAATTGGATTTTCGAAAACAAATGGGAGCCAGATATTTAGTGTCAAACTTCGAAAATATTTAATACTGATTATTCAATACTCAAATATTCAATAAGTCGTATAGAATATTTGATAATCAGTAAAGAATATTTGATGTTCCAAAAAGTTAAGGTTCCAAATAGTTACGCGGCAGTTTTGAATCACAACCATGTTTGAAGTGAAATTGAAACCCATCCCTAATCCTAACTAGAACTATAGTATTCCACGGGAAAAAAACTTTTTCCTTAAGCTTTGTACACAAACGCGCAATCGTGCTTCACGTGCTGGGACCCCGAGAATGCATATGTGTACAGCCCTTTAGTCACTGTGCATATCTAATAGCATAGATGGTCCCAAACAAACTTTTTCTCATGGTAAAAACACAAACTTTTTACCATCATGTCTAGTTGCAAGAAGTGAAACCAGTAAAGGCCAAAAGGGTTTTACAGATTTCTTACCGTCTATCCATATGCTTTGTTAGACAAATCCTAGGAATGCTATGAGTGGTCTTGCCAGCCCCCAAAACCAACGAAATCAAATAATTTATGTGCAATATCATAAGCTTAAAGGCTATATAAATTCTGAAATAATAACAATGGTTATAAGATAGGAGCCAGAAGATCTATTTATCATGATGTCTTTAAGTAAGATAACTGGACATGCTCCTACTTCTACCAAACAATATCATAAATTGTAATCACATTTCTTTGCTGCTCTTGCCAACATTGTTGAACAAGTTACTCCTACAACTAGAGCCTAGGACTAGAACCATTAATACACTGAATGAAAAATCTCGATCTTGAATAGCTGCAAGGATATACTGGAAATGTTGCTTTTTTGCTAATATTTACTTGGTAAAAGTTAGCCTTCCTTCAGTTAATTCTTAAAGGTCAGTTTAGTTCTCTGCACAAAACAGACATGGACCAGCAAAGTGAACTGTTTAAAGGCAGGTTAAAGAAGGATTTTGCACTGGAACGTCATCCTGGCCAAGCATTTAAAACTAAAATATTTTCTGAAATTGTCACTCTCAAGTGTGTGGAACATTGAGCCTCTCTAATACCCTGTGTAGATATTTTAAACAAGAAGAATTAATCAGCTATGGAAGAGATGACAAGTTTGCTTCTGTTGCAAAAAAAAAAAATCTATTGAGATAATGTGAGAGAAAAAAGATGGTTTGTTAAATTATTATTATCCTTTATCTATACAGCACTGATATATTAGTGTAGTTAGTTGACTGAAAGAACAGATCTTGGCAATAAAAAAAGAAAAAGGGTGACAGGTTGTTTATGGGTGTATTATTGATTAAGAGAAAATAAGCTAAGCTAAGGTTCTGGTTTAGTTGGACAAATTGTGTAAAGGGCAAACCTTATTCCCCATAAACCATTGGTGCACGTTGATGTGTCTGTAGTATTATGCAAAACATTCATGGTATCTCATCAGCAAGTGTTAGTGCGAACTGATGTGCTTAGCTTTTCGTCATGAAGTGGACAAGGCAAGTTGGAGGCCTACAGTGATCTCACACACTAATTCATACTACATACACACGATTTTCATGGCTGTGATAATCAGCATAGGTTTGGTTTGACAATTCAAACTGGAACCAGTTCTCAACATCAGCACACATTTCGTGGATTCCTCTAAGCAGTTGGTCTATGCTATTGTTTGGGCAATTAACAACAAAATGGGGCCCTTGATCAAGCCTTCCACAGCAACCTATAGGGTTCTATATAAAAGTTATAATAAAGTGCCTGGACAGTGGATTTCACTCTGAAAGGTCTTTCATAGAGCCTTTTGTTATTGAACAAATTATTTCAAGGTTTATGCTAAATAATTATAATATTTGCAGTAAACTATTGTCTTCTGGTATTTCCTTTAACTTCTACTCAGGTGTCTCTTGAATACTAGGTAGGCCAAATTGTCCCCATGTTTTTACATGACCAACTACACCCTCAACGTGAATTGAAGTTGTTTCTGCTGCAAAGCCCCCTTTGTAGGATAGATGTTGTGTTTAGGGTGTTTAGATTTCTACCCTCATACAAGGGGGAATAGTTTATTGTGTATTAATAACTGGAAGACTGCATGACAGATATATTCCTTAATGCAGCAGAAAGAATAAATAGATTTATGTGTTTCTATTATAGGATACTGTACTGCAGTTCCATACGGTAGGTTAATTGCTATTTTTATTTTATTTTTTTACAAATTCTTTTCAGTTTAAAATTCACAACCTTGGATACCATTTGGGCTCCTTATAGTCTAGATCCCAGCTATGCCTGACTAGTTGAACACCCATTAAAAAATTTAAGCTGTTCAGGAGGAACATGAGAGGGTGAAAGTAACTGGTACATTTAATATTCCATAAATCAAATGAAGTTCACAAAGGATCAGAGTTTAAAAGTTTAAATTAGCGTCAAGCTTTCAAGTTTAAAACTGTCAGGAAGTCTTTCTTTCCCCCGCTGTCTGGAATACTTGAGATTTGAAGCTATGTTCATAAGTGTCCATTTGAAATACTGTATGAAACTATCTATAACTGGGGATATGTCTGTTAGCAGTAAGGGCTCTTGTGTCTGTATTACTCAGATTTATTAGTACACTCCATGATATTTTATATTAAGAGAAAAAAGACCAAATTCATATATTATACATCACTGTTTTTAACACGTCTTATGAAAGATATTTTTAATAGTCTATATTACAGGTATGTTAAAGGGCATGTCCATCCTTAAAACAAAACACTTGTGATTTGTCAGTTACCTTCCCCTAACCCCAAGTATAGTATAGTATTTGAGGTTGAATAAAGACATCCATCCATCCAGTACAACCTAACTGTTGATCCAGAGGAAGGCAAAAAAACCCCCACTAGAATTATGAAGGGGAAAAAAATAGCCAATCAGAAATATCCCTGGATCAACTCTACTTTATGTATCAATACCAGTAACATTCCTTGTTTTTAGAAACTCATCCAGACTTTTTTTTAAAAGTATCCAATGAACCTGCCATAACAATGTCCAATGGAAGACAGTTCCATAGTTTTTCCGTTCTCACAGTGAAAAACCCTTTCCGACTAAACTTCTTTTTTTCAAGTCTTAAGGATGTCCGTGTGTCCTCTGGCATGTTCTGTTGGTGAATAGAGATGTCCGAAACTCAGAAGTTTCATTCCATTTTTGGATTTAGGGAAGTCAGAAAAAACCTGAAGAAAACATATTTTTGAGGTTTACAGAATGTACCAGGTTATTTTTGGTAGCCCTTGAAAATAACCTCAAACATTCGATAACCCTCAAAATACGATTGAAAACTACTTTCGAGTTTCCGATTGTATTTTCGAGAGTTACCAAAAATAACCTTGTACATTCGGTAACCCTTGGAAATACGTTCCAAAGTCCCGAAATCCGAACAATCCGCCTAGCTTTGGATGGAACATTTGGATTTCGGAAATGAGGGGTTCAGTGTCGGATCCGGTCCGAGTTGGACCCAGATCCTATATCTATTGGTGAACAATGCCCCAAACAGTATAATGTATTTATAAACAGAAATCATATCGCCATGCAATCAGGTGATGAAGCGGACAAAGTGACCCCAGAAATGTTGTGTTTGTGTGATTATCTAAATAAATGTATTTAGCGTTGAAAGTAGTGTGCATCTCTCAACTTTAAGTTGGCCTTTGACTGCTGTTTCCCCTGCTGCGTCCTCCATACAAGCTTAAGTTTATACAAAGCACTTTGAGCAGAGGAGGCAGATACCTTTTCCAGAATGGAAAAAAAAAATTAAATATCTTGTAACACATGCAATTTAAGGGTATTTTTAATTGAATTTCAAAAAAAATTGTACTATACAGCAAGATTCCACTGCTCCAAAATCATCATCATTTGAAATCACAGCAATTACAGGGAAAACCTGTCAATCCAGAAGTAGAAATTTATATGTGCCCTATCTCAGATCTCTGACTAGGATCTTTGTCTGCCTGCCAGCTCACTTTCTGCAACATTTAATAGATTCAGCAGAAAAGAAAGGAGGGAGGGGGAGATGTGTAAGCAGAGCAGGGTCTATGGTGAGGCTGTGCAGAACTTATTAATGTCACAGACACTACAAGAAGGCAGTGAGTAAAGGTTCGTACACACCTGCAGATGTTTGCCAGACTCCGACCGAACCCCGAGCCTGGCGGATCGGCGAACGATCCCTGACCGGTAGCGAAATGGTTAGCGTGACTATAACTCCATATATTACCCAGCAAGTCTGGGTAAATCGGCCCCAGAGTGTATAGGCAATAATATCTATATACAATTGATATATATATATTATATATTTATCCCATATAGCTTATATATTATATAAATATATTTATATCTTTGTAGGAAATTGCATTGAATTTTTAGGAGCTACCAATGAGGTGGGGGGTATATGATATTACATATAGGAAAGGTGTATAGCTGTCTGCTACACAGGATGTGATGTGTTCTGTAATGGACATATACACCAAGGCTCCTTATATACCACCTCCAGCCTGCAGGTGGTGTCAGTGAGTAATAAAAGACAAGACATCCCTGCTCTCTATGGCTAGGAGGAGAGAAAGTGAAAGTAGATTTTGGTGTGTGCTTTGGAGTGATATTGAATGTAACACAAGATCCTGTGTATAAGATCCTGCGTATAAGATCCTGCGTGCAAGATCCTGCGTGCAAGACACTGCGTGCAAGACACTGTGTGTAAGACCCTGCATGTAAGATCCTGTGTATAAGATCCTGTGTATTAGATCCTGTTACCACCTGTTGGGAGGACAGATTATTGGACAGACAAGTTACCTTATTTGATACAAACTCTGAGGCAACAGATAATATACAGGCCTGGTCAATATTCAAAGTGATGCACCATAGGCAGGGACACTCCTGATTACTGTCTGCTTTGTACCAGACCACCAGAGTAACCCACTGTGTGCCAGTGATCTGGTACAAATTGGTTGCAGCGTTGCTGGTAATTTCATTTATTTTCCCTGTTTTCTCTGTATGTTTGTTTTCTCTATTAAGCTATGGAGGCTGCTACTGATAGTATTGATTTAAATCCTCCTGTCCTCCTGTCCTCCTGTCCTAATAAGATAATGGAGGGTGGAAATGGGGGAGCATGGAGGATAAGGTGGCATGTTTGTCCAAGTTTGGAAGTAAATTGAATGATAATCTAAAATGTATGTTTATAAGAAGTCTGTCTGGAGAACTAGAACTAATAGCTTTAAAGGAAAGGTATGATGTGATCAGTATAGCAGAAACATGGTTAAATGATTCACACGACTGGACAGTAAATATTGAAAGATACTCATTATTTAGACATGACAGAGTTAATAAGAAAGGAGGGGGGAGTATGTATGTTAAACTAGAATTGAAACAAAATTTAAAATGTGGGGGTATAGACGATAAGGCAGAAACAAACCACTCTACTAAGTAGTCTAATTCTCTTTTAACTTTTAGATTTTTAATAATAAAATATGTGTTTTATATTGTATTGTGTTTTATATTGCACTGGTTCAGATGACTGAGCACAGATATTGTTAATGCTTGGTGGATGGTACATACCTTGCCTATAAGATGGCACAAGTAATTGAACGGAACAATCCTGAGGACAATGGCCGAAACACGTTGATTGCTCGTTCACACAAGGGTGTATCTGATGCTATGCTAAGTCCTGTGAGTGCCCTGGGTCTTGCTTGTATACATATATGAGAGTTTGTTATCACGCATAGCTACATGGTTGGGAAACAGACAACAGGGGATGAATCCTTGTCTCAATTGCGTTCATTGCAAATCTGTGATGAAGAAGGGACCAAAGTTCATACCCCCTAGCACAGGGGTGAAGATTGAGATCACAAGGACTTTCTCTTGTGATTCAAAATACAGTATATATATATTTTTTTTTTGGACAATTGATGTTCTGTTTGACTTAAAAACATTTCCAAAGACATTAAAATGCATTTGTGTTTGTGTAGCCTGGGACTACACTTATGCTCATATGCATTGATTGTATTTGTATTTAATCCCTGAAATGGTACCTGCAGTTCTACACTTATATGTGCATGTTTTCTATGAACTGCAGTTTCTCACTGAATTCTCATTTTCACTTTGTCACCCAAACATTCTACTTTGCTGATATCATTATTGTGTCTAGAATCAAGAATGTGTGTGTTCCATTGGGACTTTTCCTGTGACATTGCCACTAGCAATTAGCTGACTTGCCAAACTTCCTTCCTTTTTATGTTTCTGGAATCCACTACTGATGGGCTCAATGTTGTCATGGCTGAGAGCCCATTACAAAGTTATATGGTTACATAGTAATTGAGGTTGAATAAAGACATACGTTCATCAAATCCAACCATTTCACCCTACTTTTTAACCCTACTTAACAGTTGATCCAGAGGAAGGCAAAAAAAAAAACCAGATAATAGGGTGGGGTCATCTTCCTGACTCCATGTGTCAATCGGAAAAGTATCCCTGGATTAACCAGAACTGCAGTATATGTATTAATACCAGTAATCCACAATATTATATAGTATCCCTGCACCAACCAGAAATACAGTATATGTATTAATACCAGTAATTCACAATATTATATAGAATCCCTGTAGCAACCAGAACTACAGTATATGTATTAACACCAGTAATTCTCAATATTATATAGTATCCCTGTACCAACCAGAACTACAGTATATGTATTAATACTAGTACTTCTCAATATTAAATAGTATCCCTTTACCAACCAGAACTGCAGTATATGTATTAATACCAGTAATTCTCAATATTATATAGTATCACCGTACCAACCAGAACTACAGTATATGTATTAATACCAGTGATTCTCAATATTATATAGTATCCCCGTACCAACCAGAACTACAGTATATGTATTAATACCAGTAATTCTCAATATTATATAATATACCTGTACCAACCAGAACTACAGTATATGTATTAATACCAGTAATTCTCAATATTATATAGTATTCCCGTACCAACCAGAACTACAGTATATGTATTAACACCAGTAATTCTCAATATTATATAGTATCCCTGTACCAACCAAAACTGCAGTATATGTATTAATACCAGTAATTCTCAAAAGTGAATCTGAAAAGATAAGAAACAGTGGTCTAGATAAAACTGGACTAAGCTCTTTTAAGAGCCGAGTTTGGCTGATCAATACTACACATTATAATCTATAATCGATAAATACCATTACAATTTATATTGGACTGAATGCTGTTTTTGATGTATGTGTCAGAGAAAGGAAACTGTATTGTAAAGACCTATGGAACAATCAGATGATGCGTCAGTGTAAGTTTTCCAGAATGAACTGGAAAGTTTTTATTTGGATTAGAGTTTTAGAAGTAAGTAGATAGATACTGTCTGCAAAGACATCTACAGCAACGCTTTAACACATTCTGGTGACAGGAAACATGCAGCTAACAGAAATACAAAGAGGGTAAACATGTCAGCCAGCTAGCTAACCAACCAGTGAGGCAGTCTTTCTCTTCTTCAAATGTTGGCATATATTCAAGCAATGCCAATCTTTCCCCATACTTTGCTTTTCTTAACCTTAATGCAAAAAGCTACTATGGAGTGGGGACCATCCTGTCTATTTCTCAGATGTTAGCAGAAGTGTATGCCTACTTCTGCATACAGCAATACCAAACTACCCCATATTGTGTGCTTCACCTTAATGTAAGTTCAGTATGAAAGTAGATAATGTGGAGTGGGGACCAACCCATTCTATCTCTCAGATGTTAGCAGACATGAAGGCCTACTTCTGCATACAGCGATACCAAGCTGCCCCATACTTTGCACTTCAGCTTGATGCAAGTTCAGTTGGAGTGTAGCTACAGTAGAGTGGGGGCCATCTGCCTGTTCCTCAAGTGTTTTGAAAATATAAACATTACCTAGAATGCTGCATTTTGTAACCTTGCATAGAAAACTGATCTACCTTCTAATCTCTAACATATTTCTAAATAGTAGTCATTTCTAACATATTACTACCGTAAACAGAAATTTACTAAATAGTAGTAATTTATAACTTATTACTATATAGTAGTAATTTCTTACATACAAATTGTAATTTCTATTTAGTAATATGTTGGAAATTACTACTATTTAGAATGTTAGAATTTACCAATATTTAGTAATATGTTAGAAATTAATTTCTTGGAGACTCCTGCTACATATGGGATGACCATGTTCTTTCTCCTGTCTTACTTTCCCCTTCACTTCACTATCCAATTCATTCTGAATTGAAAAAAACAGTCAGATGAAACACCCTAAAGAGCGAAAATAAACTAAATGGTCCAGTTGACTTAACAGAATACCACAGATATAGTCATGTCTATCAAATTACTGAAGACTTGTAATTTCTTACATACTAAATAGCAGTAATTTCTGACATATATGGTAAGTGAATAGTAGTCTTTTCTAACATACTTATTTCTAACATAATAGTAGTGATCCTTACAGTTTTATTTAGTTTATATTACTTTAGGTTAATTGGCATGTTGGGGCATTGGAAATGCTTTCTGATGGCCATCAACAGACAGGGGTATTCCCCTTAGTGGTTGGGCCCTTGCCAAACTGTACCTGTATTTCACAATCTAATGCATAACTGGATGTGGCTTTCTAATCAATAGGATACACGTTAATATTTTTGTAGGCTGTATATTTGAGTATCTGGGTAACCTCAAATGACATTTGACACTATTGTTACATTAGTGCCAGCAGTAATCCTGATAAATGAGTTTTTCTCAGACTTACTGTTTCCTTAACCAAATGAGTTTCCCTGTCTGGGCAAATGATCACATTCTATATAAATGTTTATGGAAGAACACAAAATACCTGTCAGATGAGGAAGGTACACGGACTATATGATTGAACAATAAATCTGTTTTAGAAACCTCTAAGTAAAAAATAGCAAGCTAACAATGTCATGCATAACTAGGTATATATTAAAGGTGCAAAATACACACACATACCTTTATATTGCACAAAGTATACTCCTAAACAAAAATGTAAAACAAATGTTCTGCATCAGTTTTCCCGTAGATGGATTCATTAACATAATAAACATAATAAAATAAAACCCATTGTATGGCAATTGTCAGTTGGAATGACAAAATACCCCTTTGAACTAGTCATACTTTGAGAAACATACCTACTGGCTTTCCCACAATGCTCAGCCCACTGTCTGTCCCTGACCGATGGGCCAGTTTGGGAATATTGTAGACATGTTAGGAGATAAATCATATTTGAATATCAAATCTATTAAATATTTGCAAACGTTGCATAGAATTGTACGGCAAGGATTTTAGAAGAAATAAAGCAAGGCATGTTTTGGGTGTGCAAGCCTTGATCAGGTCCATCTATTTAATATTTAATTAGTGTATGGCCAGTATAAAGAAAGTTCTATTAACAGCCAAGTGACAATGTCTGGTTAAAATAGCAGATTAGCAGTACAGTATGTGGTGCTGGACTCCTGGGTGTGTCTCTACCACTATTCTTAAATCTACTAGTTTGTCAATCCAAGAAAGTTAGATGATAGATCCCAAACTTGTGAAAGTAAATATAAAAAAGATATATTTCCAAAAAACATGTATCAGATATTCTAACACCAGACAAAATACAGTAGCAATTGTATTGTATTACGTGCTAGGATTCAACAAGGAGAAAGGTGCTTGTCATAGGATGTTCCAAATTGCACATTGCTGGTCTTCATAGACTATGAGAGTCACTTAAATGACAGATAACCTCAGGAAAGACCCTAGTGAACTGCTATGACACAGAGTAGGTTTGATGCACTGATATATGTCTTCCTGCGTACAATCGGTTGCCAGTTTAAATGAAAGATATACAGGCAGATTCAATATGTGGCACTATAAGCATTAACACATACTACTCATAGTAATATTGAGATAGTGTGGGTTTAACATAAGTGGCGGCGTTACCTCGGCGCAGCTTACCTTCTGTGCTCCTGTAATGCAATATATCACGTTAAGTTAAAATCACAGGAACATGGCTGGTAAGCTGTGCATCTCTTTACATATTAAATCACCTGATAATGAATAATATTAAGGCTTATACAGAACTGTACTAAGGGCTAGACCCCAGTTATGCATTCAATCATGTTTCCAATTTACATTGCCAGTGCATTAAAACCAGACTGGAATGCATGTGTTTGCATTTTTTGGTGCGCTCCTATAATATTGATAGGGGTAAGAACAAAACACAGTTCAATCCAGTTAGAAGCCACTCTAGCACACTGTTGTTGGCTTTTGCAATCGTTCACACCCGCCTACACAGAGGGTTTAAGGCAGGTATTACCTGAGGAAGGGGGCAGTAAGCACCCCGAAATGTTGTATCTGTTGTATATGCACTAAGAAATTGTGAACTTCACCAAGAAGTAGCGTGCTCCGCTTTCTTCTATATATTAAGAACAAATCAAACTGAATTACATTGTAAAAAACACAATGCGTTAAAGTGGGGCTGTTAAATGCGCTCCAACAGTTAATATGTACTAACCTATTCATCTTCCTCCAGTTATATTTACTGAGTGAAGGAACTTCTAGTGTACAACTTTCTCACATAGAATATGAAGTATTGCCTAGCTGGGCAGCAACTGAAGTCTAGTTATATATACACATATGTTTACAATATTCTAATGTAGATCTTAGCTTGGGTCTGAATTTGCTGGGCAGTTTGTCCCTTACCAATTACATATTAAACTTGATTTAGATGTGAGAGGCAGAGTCTTTACAGTCTTTAAGTGTTGTTATATTTCCTTATTATTTGGATTAATCATCAATCTCAATTTCATCAGTGGTGTATAACCAGTTAAAGCGTGAGTCAGTCAATGCAATTCTGTGTGATGGACATTTCTCAATAGCAGGTTGTGCTGTGTGAGGCGCTATGGAATGTCACTTACACTTCTCTATGCCACTTGGAATCCCAGGAGAAATAATCACTCCCTTACTGGGCCAAATAGAGACTATGCTGACATTTCACAGATAAGGCCTGACAGATCCAATGGTTTATTTCCCTGCCAAACACTAATGTATGCATAGTACCACGTATGCCTCTATTTTTAAAGTATTTTAAGCAACACTCTTAAGATTATCTGAACATACTTCAACTCGAAATGAACCTGTAACCTAAAATACACATTACAGTTAGGTGAAGGAACACACTGTACCATTCACGGATAAAAATGTAAATATTTTATTCCAGCCATTGATGTGTGTTACTGTAGGTTTTGGTTTGGGATATTTGGTGGTAAGCTTATTTGGCATGGTGGTAAATGAATGTTTCTACATAGGATTTATATATATGGAACAATATTTTGACTGAATCGCAATATCATCTGAAATTTGTTGTTGTGTCTGACTTTTCTCGTCCGACTGAGATCATGAAAAATGTGTAAAAAATGGATTGGGTGTAGACGAAATTTTCATTATCAATGGAACCATTTAATTACCATCAATAAAAACAATCCTCTTTAACCGATGGGTAGTCTGTCTGAAGGGAATATCAGCCCACATGTTCCCAGCCCTAGACCTGGGGAAAAGCCAGTACACATCAGTTGAGGAGAGCATGAAAGGTGGGACAGGCTTATAATATAGACCAATGTACATGTACTTTAGGTTTCTAGTTTTCTGATAACTATTAGACTATGAATATGAATCATAGTAACCTGTCAGGCAATTTAAGTAAAAACATTAAGGTAGCCATAAACTCAGTAGTGTAACTATGGTCATGCTTAAATCTTGTCCTGTAAACATTTATTTCCAACCTATACACTACTGATTGGCAGATCTTTGTGCAGATCTATGGCTTGGGTATTGGGCAAAAAAGCCGCCTTGGGCACCAAGGGGAGAAAAAGAAACCCCCAAATAGATGGTAAAAAAAAAATTGAAAATAATGTATACAGTCAAATGAGGAGATTAAAGAGAATAGTTACTATTAAAAAAACACGAATTTTAAAAAAATTTACTTTTAGATGCAGCAAGATCCCATTACTTCAAAACTTTTTCTGGAATTTACATACAATTTAAATCTGAGCTGTAAATCCTAAGAAATCATCATTTGAAATTACAGCATGTACAGGGTAAGAACTGTCACTCCAGATGTTCCCCATTCCTGACCTCTTACTAGGAACTTTGGCTGCCTGCCAGCACACTTTCTGCAACATTTAAGAGAATCAGCAGAAAAATAGTCCAAGTCCTGGGCACTCTTGGATTTGTTCACAAAAAACTTTTATTGTTATATCATATCAACGTTTCGGTGCTAGATTCTGCACATTCATCAGGATACAAACATGTGCAAATGTGCCAAATTTATATATGTTCAACCATGTGCAAACCCATCTGTGCAGTGACTGACTCCTCCCACATTAACTCTTTTTGTATATCTAAAGTGCTGAACTAATAAAGTGCTATGCTAAAAATATTAAAAGAGACATGTCAAAGCATTTAGTATTATAGCAAACAATAAATACGATCCTCAGGATCCCCAGGATCGGAATGGAGTCGTGCTATCCAGAAAACACATAGACGTAATCACATAACAGTAGTTTTATTGAGTATCAAACATATTAAAAGGCATCCATACCTGAGTAACACTCACTTCATCAGAGGCTGAACAAACATTGTGTCATTTCCTTTTTAAAAACAGTAACAACACCTCAATTAACCCCAGGGGTGTGGCAACTAATTAGTATATGACATATACTTATGTATCTGTCAAAGCATTTAGTATTATCATGCAAACTCAAAAGTGCTATTGCTTATTTATAAAATACAAAGTGTTATTTCACATAAATTTGTTAAAAACGTATTCAATAAAAACATTTCCAAATTTGGAGCCATACAGTTACATTCTAGAGCTATTCTTTAAAGACAAAACTATCAGTGGCAAATCAATAATGACATGGTATCTACTGAACATAAAACTCGTATCATAACATATCACTCATATCAATGATAACTGACTATTTAGCCCTTTTGGATATATTGTATATAAAATAAATTCACTGTGCCTCTCTGCACAGAAGATTTTTGTTCCAATCCCCTCCTCTTTTGGGGGGGGGGGGATTCCTGATAACCATGGCTCTGAGTACACACACTGAATGATTCTTTTCTGCAAAATGCAACACTACCGGGTTTTCATCCCCTTGTAGTTTACCATTTGCCATTCTCTCACTTGCCATTTTTATATGTGATTTATGTACTGATAGTCTCTTTTTAAAGGGTAGTACAGTTTTTCCTATATAAGACAAACCGCAGGGGCATTTGATCATATAAATGCAATGGTCAGTGCTACAAGTATATCTTCCTTTTATTTTAATCTTATTCCCCTTGTGTGGGTGGCAGAATGTGGGTATTGGGTGACTACATGTGCTACAGTTGAAACACTTATAGCACCCTTTCTTCCCTTTATTTTGTTATTTCCTCTTTCTATACTTTTCAATAGGATCTGCATTGGTCAACAAATCACCCAAGTTTTTGTTCCTTTTAAAAACTACTTTGTGCTCTTTCCGTGTTTCTTTCATTAATTTCTGGTCATTTTTTAGAATCCCCCAATGCTTTTTAATGGTATCTCTCATTTTTACACTTTTATCAGTATTTTGGGTTCACATATTCTCTGGGTTCTGTTATTATACACAAAATATGCCCTCTCCAGGGCTTTATCTAGAACCTCCTTTTTATAACCCCTATTTGTGAATTTTTGATACATTTCATTAATATTCACCTCTCTGTCTTGTATCTCAGTGCATATTCTTAGCACTCTTAAAAATTGTGATACTGGAATACGTTTCAATAATTTTGGGGGGTGGAAGCTGTCAGATCTCAGTAAGCTATTTCGATCTGTAGGTTTTTTATACAATGTTGTTATAAGACCGTTGTTTGTCTTTTTTACAAGCACATCCAGAAAACTAATCTCTTCAACATTTACCTCAGGGTTAAAGGTTATTTTGGGACAAATTGTATTTATATATCCCAATTTTTTTCCCAAATCATCCCTTGTTCCCTTCCAGATCATAAATATGTTGTCTATAAAGCACCACCAGCAGGAGGCGCAATTCTTATGGACTTCAGATTCGGAAAGAGACCTCTCTTCAAAGGTACCCGACAAATAAATATGCATAGGAGGGTGCTGAAGGACTACCCATTGAGGTACCAATTTTTTGAAGATAGAATTTATCCTCAAATCTAAAAATGTTGTTGTTTAATACCATTTCCAGCATTTCTAGGATGTATTCTGTAGGTAAGTCTTTGTTTTCCCTTAATAGAAAGTATCTGACAGCTTCCACACCTATTTCACCCACAATGGTAGTGTAAAGTGAGGAAATATCCAAAGTGACCAATAAATCTGTTTCAGATATACAATCAACCATTTTAATCTTACATAAAAAGTCTTGTGTATCTTTTATTTATGATGGTAAATTCTGTACGATTGGTTTAAGGTAAGTATCTAACAACTGGGACATTGGTTAAAGTGCTAAATCTATAGCAGCTACTATTGGTCAAAATGGCTGATCAGTTGGATTTTTATGGATTTTTGGTAGTCCATATATTGCTGCCTGTTTTGGAAACTCAGGCATCAGAAAGTTTTTAACATTCTCATTTAACCATCCATTTCTCCAATTGTTTTATCTTACCAATCAAAATCGAAAATAAATACGATACTGAGTAATGAATCCAATAATGCACTTCTGTATAATAAATACACGAATCCCCTCAGCCGTGGGTGTTAAATCCATCAGGATCCTGATGAAACCTGTTGAGATACAGTACAGGTGAAACGTACGTCGATGATCTGAGGACGGACTGGGAGTATGCAGACGACTGGGGTGTGTTAACTTCATTGTGGACAGCCAGCGGGAGACCGGGTGAAGACTTATGTAAGGAAGGGTGAGAGACTTCCGATGTTTGTGCAGCGTGCGTCTGCTATGTTTATAAGTCCCGGAAAGTTACTCTTTGCTATTGGATTGTACCGCGGCAATTATGCTGAATGTTATTCCACCCTTATAGTCTGTCTCCTTAGATTCCGATCCAGTTGCTATTTGGCCGGGGACGCCCGGTAGGACTTACCTGTCTTTGTGGAACCAAGATACGTGAGTTGTTTTCCTATATGCCAAGGACTCTGTTGTGTAACGGATTTAACACCCACGGCTGAGGGGATTCGTGTATTTATTATACAGAAGTGCATTATTGGATTCATTACTCAGTATCGTATTTATTTTCTGTGTATGGACATTTTAGGTTGTGGCTACATTTTTTAACTTTTATATGAGCATTTTGATACAATGTTTATTATGTATAGTGGGGATAAAGGTACTATGTGTGTTTGGTAATATATTTAAGTATTTTTTTGCATCTACAAGAGGATCGAGTGTATTTAATAGTGGTTCAAGTGTGTGAGTGCTATTTTGGGGTACTTGAGCGGAGGGGGTCTATCCCCATCGCTAATCTTCTCTATATATAGTGTTAATTTTTATGATATATTATACTTACTTAGAGGCACCTGGTGGAAAAAAGAGAAGAGTGCACTGGGATTCAAAAATATACTTACCATTAGAGATTCAGCGGAGAAAAGAAGGAAGGGGGGAGGGGGAGATGTGTAAGTAGAGCAGTGTCCATGGTGAGGATGTACAGAACTTATAAGTGTCGCAGACACTACAAGGAGGCAGTGAGTAAGGAAGTGTAATTTAATGACAAAGTAAGCACAGATAAAAATAGGAGTACCAGCATTTTAGTTCTCAATTGTAGTTTCAGATAATGTAAAGTTGTTTAAGTGAGTTTAGTGACCCTTTAGTAAACCAGGATAACAATTGCTTGGTAAAGGATTCCAGTTGATTACACTGCTTTGACAAACATATTAAAGGTGTAGTGGGGAAGTACAGAGCTTTTAGTAATATGGAAAATATTACCTTTTGGAATGTATGCTTTATTTACTCCATTGCCCACAAGTGAGAAGCAAATATAACGAAATATATGTAGCCCTATCCCAGGTAATAGGCGATATACAGTATGTAGACTCAGTTAACATGATAATAATCAACAGACACAAAAATACACATAAAAGAATAAAGAGAAACAAAGGATCATTTCACTCCAAAGTAATATCAGAGGATCTGTAATATTTATCTAATATCTATAGTCACTGTGTTTTATGTGGGGAACATCATTTTAACAAGGAAATTACAGACTGTAAAGTCATAAACAGTTAGTAGGAAAAATACCTTCTGGTCATTGACTTACTATTCAGAAACACAGTAAAAACAAGTCAACAAAGTTTTATGAATTGATTGTGTCAAAAAATCTCATTAACTTCTAGTAGTAAACTGGATTAAGGCAAGTAATGTGACATATTTAGATCAACTTTTCATCTGGTGCCAAGGAATATTGTCACACACACACACCTCCACTGCACCCCCCACCCCAAAATACTCTTTCGCGCCTTCCCATCTGAAGTCACTCTAATGCGTCCGGCTTTCCCGGGCCTTCCACGCGGCGCGTCTCCTCCATTGCGGCCAGGTTACCGACAGAGCTCCCTGCAGCCATGGATACACCACACTGACCCGTAATCCTCACACAACTTTCAGTACTTTCAGTACTTTTCAGTTTCAAAAAAAATAAAATGCTAAAATGCCAGAAGTCCCATACATATGAGCAATAATGACTGAAAATAGGTTTTCAGAGAGGACAGACAGAATTGAATTGTTATTTTTAAAATAGGTTTTTAAACAGTCAATGGAAGAACCCAGGGCCCTTTATAAATTATACAATGGAATATCTAATAATTCCAATGGGCAGACTGATCTAAAGATATTACATCATGATCTTAACAAAGTGTTACAATTAGAAAGCAAAAAGTTGATTTCCTTGTCGCTATGTATAAATCATCGATAGTGGCAAACTCAAACTCGATTCCTCAACTCTGCATGTAAATGTAAATTACCAATTGTTATCTGCACGCAATATTATTTTACAACCACATTGTCAATGGGAAAAGACTATACCCCACACACAGTATCGAGATTTTACAGTACAGACAGACTTTCATGCTGCGGTGAGTAATTCACACCAAGGCTGTATATTAACAATAACACTCGGTAATTGGAAAAGGGTTAATGTGTGGGAGCTCAATACCAATTCTGCAATGAGTGGGTGATGAATCTGATCAGGGACATGATCCATGTGAAAATGTTCACTGTATGAAAGCTTTAATGTGCGTTTCAAATTATCTTCCAACAGCAAAGCTTTCACAGCAGATCAACTGATATCCCACATAACGGGTGATACTATCAATGCAGAATCAGTTTCCCACACTAAAATATTGACATCATTTTCTTTTTACATTTAGTGTAGTAAATCATTATATAGAAATAATAAAATGCTGCAGCTCACTCAGTGCACCCCTTCTTTTGCTTCCATCCTACCCTTATTAAGCCCCTACAACCCTATCACATGCACATCTAGCAAGAAATAGCCCCGGGGTGGTAGGCTGGTGGAAACATAAAATAGTGTTTGAGAGGACAAGCACAGCAATGTAGAATTGCCTTGAGATTTGGTTAATTTGGAACACAGAATCAAGTCTTCGAAAACTTTGATCAGATTTGTAGTCATTTTTAGGTTTCTATACTACTGGTGTCTCAAACCTAGCCCCAGCCCCTACCTAATTTTGTGTACGCACCTACCAGCAAACATGGCGATCAACTCAGGCTAAAGTTTGATTGGTCAAATTCATTTTGAGGCCTCTAACACTAAATATGCAAAAATCAACAGTGCAATATGTATCTTATCTGTTAACTGCTTTTAATAAAGAATTTGTTTACTAAAAACAAGAAATTAATGTATATGTTGTATGAGGTTACAAACATGGAAAACACCCTTACACAATCTATTAGTTGGGGTGGGGGGTGGTTCTCTCTTTTGATAATTGGACACAAGACACCAGTTGCAGCATTCCTTGTGTGGTTTGCACACTGTTTCTGGAAATGATTCCAGTTAAAGTAAAGCCTTTCTTCCTTCTGACCTTCTGTCCTCTCTACTCATGCTCTTAGATTTCCCATCAGTTTCCCTTTCCATGGAAGGCGATTTATGCTCTGTGGCTTAATAGGAGGGCGTCCATGTGATGTTTTGCTGGTCATTTGAAGGAATCTACAGGGTTATTCAATAAAAGTTCTTATAGTTTAAAATGGTGCTAATTTTGCCCCAACCAATCAGATGTTAGCTTTCAAATGTTAAATAAGATCTGATTGGTTGGGGCAAAATTAGCACCATTTTAAACGATAAGAACTTTTATTGAATCTCCCTGCTAGTGCTAAACATGTACATAATTCTTTTGTGACTCAAACTCGTTCCTTAATTTTCCACATACATTATCTTCCAATTACTAACAAACAGTGAAGTATTCATTAAGTAAACAAACACTTATTTCAGGTAATGTCATCAATTGAAGTATAAATCATTATATAGTATAATAATAATAATAATAATAATAATATATCACTTTACAAACAAACAGCACTCCTCCCATTTGATATCTGCCTGGGTGCTACTCAGGAATAGGATACACTTACATAATGATCAAGAGCACTCACAGGTCTTGTATTAAACAGTTTATTCATTGTGCAATCAATATGTTTCCGCCCACACGATCGAGCCTTACTTAAGTGTTGGCAAAAGTATTCGGCCCCCTTGAAGTTTTCCACATTTTGTTACATTACTGCCACAAACGTGAATCAATTTTATTGGAATTCCAAGTGAAAGACCAATACAAAGTGGTGTACACGTGAGAAGTGGAAGGAAAATCATACATGATTCCAAACATTTTTAACAAATCAATAACTACAAAGTGGGGTGTGCGTAATTATTCAGCCCCCTTTAGTCTGAGTGCAATCAGTTGCCCATAGACTGATGAGAGCTAATGACTAAATTGAGTGCACCTCTGTGTAATCTAATGTCAGTACAAAGACAGCTGCTCTGTGACGGCCTCAGAGGTTGTCTAAGAGAATCTTGTGAGCAACAACACCATGAAGTCCAAAGAACACACCAGACAGGTCAGGGATAAAGTTATTGAGAAATTTAAAGCTGGCTTAGGCTACATAAAGATTTCCAAAGTCTTGAACATTCCACGGAGCACTGTTCAAGCGATCATTAAGAAATGGATGGAGTATGGCACAACTGTAAACCTTCCAAGACAAGGCCGTCCACCTAAACTCACAGGCCAAACAAGGAGAGCGCTGATCAGAAATGCAGTCAAGAGGCCCATGGTGACTCTGGACGAGCTGCAGAGATCTACAGCTCAGGTGGGGGAATCTGTAATCTGTCCATAGGACAACTATTAGTCGTGCACTGCACAAAGTTGCCCTTTATGGAAGAGTGGCAAGAAGAAAGCCATTGTTAACAGAAAAGCATAAGAAGTCCCGTTTGCAGTTTGCCACAAGCCATGTGGGGGACACAGCAAACATGTGGAAGAAGGTGCTCTGGTCAGATGAGACCAAAATGGAACCTTTGGCCAAAATGAAAAACGCTATGTGTGGCGAAAAACTAACACTGCACATCACTCAGAACACACCATCCCCCTGTCAAATATGGTGGTGGCAGCATCATGCTCTTGGGGTGCTTCTCTTCAGCATGGACAGGGAAGCTGGTCAGACTTGATGGGAAGATGGATGGAGCCAAATACAGGGCAATCTTGGAACAAAACCTCTTGGAGTCCGCAAAATACTTGAGACTGGGGCGGAGGTTCACCTTCCAGCAGGACAACAACCCTAAACATAAAGCCAGGGCAACAATGGAATGGTTTAAAACAAAACATATCCATGTGTTAGAATGGCCCAGTCAAAGTCCAGATCTAAATCCAATCGAGAATCTGTGGCAAGATCTGAAAACTGCTGTTCCCAAACGCTGTCCATCTAATCTGACTGAACTGGAGCTGTTTTGCAAAGAAGAATGGGAAAGGATTTCAGTCTCTAGATGTGCAAATCTGGTAGAGACATACCCTAAAAGACTGGCAGCTGTAATTGCAGCAAAAGGTGGTTCTACAAAGTATTGACTCAGGGGGCTGAATAATTACGCACACCCCACTTTGCAGTTATTGATTTGTTCAAAATGTTTGGAATCATGTATGATTTTCGTTCCACTTCTCACTTTGTATTGGTCTTTCACGTGGAATTCCAATAAAATTGATTCATGTTTGTGGCAGTAATGTGACAAAATGTGGAAAACTTCAATGGGGCCGAATACTTTTGCCAACCACTGTATATTTATATAAGCTATAATAAAACACACCTTTCTGGGCTATCTGGCAACTTCTTGCATTTTGTGCTGAATAATGCGTTTCTCATTGGGTGGCTTTGAACAGTATTGTTACATTTTTAGCATTCCTAACTTAATGTTCATTACCAGTTTACGTCTGTTGCTGTATATTTCGGAGTAAATGACTATACACGGTATATAATCTTAATGCCACACGGCATGTTACTATTGTGCGGTCCATTGACTACTACTAAGGCTAATGATTGATTGTAATTTGCTAATTTATTATTGCTTTGATATTTCTGATCGGTAATGGATCAATATTAGAGTTTACCAATCTCGAAACCACTAATTGTAACAAAACGGTTTAATGCTGCACTAGTATTTTACACTGGGACAACACTTTCTTGGTACATAGCTTGGAAATCATGTTTGATCCAATGCCCACATCATTTAAACTTTTTTTTTTTTATAATAAAGAGCAGCAAATTAAATACATGGTTATCCTTGTTCCAGTTGGTGCTCAGTGATAACCAGTAAGGTCACTGTGTCTAAAGACTCACAAAAAATGATGTACTCTAAAGTTGTGGCCACACTGGACCGGACAGTAAAGCGGGTGAAAAGCGAGTGGGTTTGATTTGTGTTACCGTCCATTTGTGCTTCGATTCAGGTAATAGCCGGAATCGGAGCGCATGCAGTTTACTAAAAAATGGTGATCACCAACGGTGATCAAAAGCACATATATATATATATGTGTGTGTTAGATTTTGCCGTTATTATCACCCCCTTTTTCAGCAAATTTGGGCAAAAAAGAGGAGATAATGAGTGGTGAAAAGTCATAGGCAAAACGTGTTGTATGCGTCAAGTTAAATCAAAAATGCCAAGTCTGAGGTGGCAAAAATGCATTAGTGGCCATGGGGCCTACTTATAAAGGCAATTACAATTTCCCGATACCATTATATTACAGGCAGTATTATTACAACAGCAATCGTACATTTACCATCGCGGTCATGAAATCACAATAGCGGCCGTATAATTACAATTGCAATCATAATTGTAAGATCGCCTACAAAATATAATTGCGGTACTCTAATTCCGCATGGTAATGGCAAGCGCCACCCCTCGCTTTATTTAAACCAACAGATACACAATGAAAACTGACACGCAATTTGAAGGTGGAGCAAGGGCTGCAGCTTTAATCCTTTGTTTAATTTTAAATAATAACTTCACACCATGACCAATCAAATTCAAGCTTAACTTTAATACTCAAACTAGCCAACCCTTGGTTCATCCCAGGGAAGCCTAAGAACATTCCATTGTACCTGCCTCTTAAGAGCACAGTTGTTAGCATGGAACACCCACCACGGCATGGACTTTGCACCCCATACCTATTCCCCACAAAGGTCCATGTCCCGCCTCCATCTGTCAACACAAGCTTCAACCAGGGTCTGTAGGCCCAAATTAAAAAAGGTCCAGACCGATCTCTGAGAGATGCACTCCATCCCTTCGATATAGACCCTTGTCCCCACCTTCCAAATCAACGTGTCGATATGGTACAATTTAAATATCTTTAAAAAACTTTGACACTCCCTTGTTCAATTTTTTCCGACATCCTTCAAGCCCCTTAAGGTGTGGGCTGGTAATCCACCTCAGTCTAGGTACTACCTCTGACCATCCTATTATTGCTTCAGGCAATATAAAATGTAAGTAGGCTAAGTCCTTGTGTACCCTTCTGATTAGCTCAACTGTTTTGTAGTACCCGATGTCGTTACCGGCTAAGTGGATCACAATAATGTCTGGGTAGACCCATTGATTCCTATGTTTGATTACCATTGACTGTCTCAGTTGTTTTGTTCCTAGGAAGAGAAAATATCATAAGGACTCTACTAACTCCGGCCTGATATAAGAGGAATAACAATCTGAGTCCCACCTCCCCAGGCGCATCAACCTTGACTCAGAGAAGCCTGACTGAAAGGCATGAGTCGCTGCTCCTATCCGGAATGAGTGCGAGTTATAATGTCGCCAATCCAGTCCTAGCTTGTGCAATTTTTTGGCTTGTATGGCTCGTTGTAACAGCTCCTTGAGTTTGATCAGCTTCTCTTGAAGCAACCTAAATTCCATGTTGCATGAGTCAATTGTAATGCCTAAAAATTGAAGAGACGTCGTGGGTGGGATTAATTTTTCTGGGGCAACCGGGATGCCAAATTTTTGGGCTATGTGTAAAAATGACTTAAATGCTTTGTGACATACTGAGGTATCATTGGGGCCAATGAAAAGGAAGTCATCAAGATAATGTAATATGAAGGTCGACCCAGACACCTGATGCACCACCCACTCTAGAAAGGATGCAAATTCCTCGAAGTAATAGCACGATAGGCTACAGCCCATTGGGAGGCACCTGTCGAAGTAATATGAATCTTCCCAATGTAGGCCTAGAACATGATAGCAATCTGGGTGGATCGGCTGCAGACGAAAGGCCGACTGTATGTCCAGTTTCGCCATGACAACATAGCCAGCGCCCCATCAAAAGAGGCATACCGGACCTTGCACAGCCATGGATCGATTGCATCATTTACTGAACAACCCGCTGGGAATGAAAGTTGCTTTATTAGTCTAAAGGAATTAGACTCCTTTTTAGGGACTAACCCCAGTGGGGATGTTCGAAAATTCCTAAAGGGTGGGGAAGGGAATGGGCCTGCAATTCTACCTTCTGTGACTTCCTTTAAAAATTTACCTCAGGTCTCTACAGAGCCGACTTTAAATTTGTGTAAGGGAATGGGTTACCTATGCTATTGTCAAAGGGGATCCAAAAAAACCACTGTGAACCCTGCCTCGATAAGCTTGGCCCTATGTTGGTTTCTGTAAACCCTTAAGAAGGGGGCCAACTCTCTGATTTTCACTGGGGTCGGTAGCGAAGATTCTCCACCAAGCCTTCCCCCTGAATTGGGGGTGGGAAATAGGAACCAACCTGTACATCTGATGGAGGGGTGTGACCCCCGCAGGTGAAGCACTCGTGGCGAAAACGGCACAAGTTCAGCCATTTGCAGTAACCTTCATTAAAGGCTCAGCATATGTTGGCCTTGGTCGTTAGCGACATGCTTTTCTGAAGCATTTGTACTGCCAGGACAACCACGTGATATGACAGCATTGCCAGCCATAAATCAACGTCTTTGACGCCCCATTGCAGCTCCTTATGAACCGATAATTTCTGGCGGAATCGGTCATCATAGATAAACCATGATAACCCACCAAAGGATTTGAATGCCTCAACAATGATGTTGAGGTGTTTTAAATAGGCCTGGGGCTTTCTGAGGGTGCTTTGCTCTCAATATATTAGCGAATATTGGTTGGGGTTGGTAATCGGCCGCTGACCTGCTGCATGCCCGTTAAACTGGTTATTGTTCCCCAAGCATTGGGGTATACCTGGGGGAACAGGGCAGCCTGTACTGTTACCCCTGCCTTGCCAAGCACCCCTCTGCCTGATGAGGGACCTGTTCTGCTGGCCTGCTTGCCCAGCTTGTGATGGTGCCCTGATTACCCATAGAGTAGATAGGAGCTAGACCTAATATGGGAGTTTTTTTCTGTGACCCCTGCAGATCCATACTGGTCTGCCCTAAGCTGTGGCTCTGTTCTCTGGGACATGGCGCCATTCTATCACTTCCCCCACTCCTGTTGTATTCTGGTAATTGGTAGCTGAGCCATCACCTGCACCACTTGGGGCCTGGAGTTCCCTGTACCCAAACCCCCAGCCAGGTTTCCCCCTCAGGAGGAAAGTGCCCAGAACCCAGAGCTGTGTCCCCCTTCATGTACTCCACTTAAGTATAGCAGCAGAAGACCTCCCTGATGCGTTTCGCTTCTGAGAGGTTAATCATAGGGTGCCGGACACCCGTTTACCCGCCATTATATATGCTGTAGGCCCCACCTACTGGTACATGTTGGTGGGGGAGAAGCCAATCGGTGCACGGAAATCGCGGCACACCTCTGTCTGAGTTCCGCCTCTCAGCCTGATTCGCGGCTATGTTAGCTTAGCTCCCGAACGAGCGCCCTATGATTAAGCTCTCAGGAGCGAAAGGCGTCAGGGGGGTCTTCTCCTGCTATACTTAAGTGGAGTACATGAATCAGCTGCCTTTTCCCCCCATTACATGGCAAGTGTGTGAAGAAATTTTGTGTGTGATAATTGAGTCACTCAATGTACAGATTACTAGTCTGTGTGCATTAGATTCTTATTTCTCATCCACGTTTGTAATATTGGAGATCTATCACCTTTGGTGATTATCAGATGCATCCTATGCTGCCACTTACAATAGGTACTTAAACTAGGGATTCTCTCTCTTGTGGACTAGGAGGGCACTGAGTGCCTAGGGCTTTCTAACAATATTAGGGATAGTCTTTCATAGCACTGATTGTGCTTTATTTAAGTTGAGGATATTTAAGTTTAGATATTTTTATCTAAAACTGCCATTTCCAGTGGGCGGAGCCTAGGTCATTTTGCAATGCATATGCTACCACTTGGCAAACTCAGTTGGTACACTGATGATACCCAACTTTACAAACCTGGCATGCAGACCCAACACCAAACATAAATGCCTGCTTAGCAGAGCTACAAGAGTGGATGAGTGACAACTGGCTGAAACAAAATGCTGACAAAACCAAAGTCCTTGTAATAGGAGGCCAGTGCCTGGCAACAAAAGAGCTCCACCTGCAACCATCATCACTAAGGATAGGGGGTACAGATCTGCATAGCTCTGAGGTTTTAATTGATGGTGATTTAAAGTCTAAAAGCATCCCCAAAAAAACTTCACATAGTTTGAATAATCACTCCAACGCTGACCAATTAGAACTTACACAACCAAGATTCCTCGATGGTCTCCTCTCTGCTTCCTGGTAATGATTGTCAGTCATGGCTGCAATGGTAGCGTTATGGCCAATGGCTGACTGCCATTACAGCCGAGCGTAACCAGGCCAACAGCAGAGGAAGAGGGACTTCCGGTGAGGGATTATGGTTCAGCATGGGAGCGTTGGATAAATGTAAGAATAGAATGAAAGTGGGGTTTTCGTGGGTTAATTATGAAATCATCATACTTTCAACTAAGGAACAGTGGGAGAATTAAACATCTAATCACCCAGAAGATCTGCCCACACGAGCGCCTTCATCACATCATGGTTGGACTGCTGTAACACCCTCTCCAGGCCTCCCAAAAAAAGAATCATCACCACCTACAGCTAGTGCAAACTGCCACTGCCAAACCAGCCAAGCCACTGCTAACATGCACTCCCTTCACAGGCTACTTATGAAGTCAAGGATCCTGTTTAAAATTGGCCTCCTTACTTATATATCACTGCATAATTTAGGCCCTGGATACATGAAAGAGTTGATGCAACCACATTGCTCCTCCCGCAACCTCAGATCAGCAGGTTCAAAAACTTGGTCCTCCCCAGAGTTCCCATAAAATGCTTTCGGTTCAGAGCCTCCTGTCATGCTCCACCCACTCTATGAAACTCCTTAACCCTGTCCGTCAGAACTGCCCCATCAATGGGGTGTGTTTAACTCCAGACTGAAAACTCACATGTTCAGTGCAGCAATTTCAAACCTGTAGATTGCATCCTCTGTGATAAAACTTCATCCTACCACCAATTACTGAACTCTGAGACATGTTAAGCTCTTTGAATCAACGAATTCTGGATATGGAGTCGCACACCTTGATGAATTCAAGTATTTATTCAAAACCACACATCGATACGGTTTTGAATAAATACTTGAATTCTTCAAAGTTTGCGACTCCATATCCAGAATTTGTTGATACTTACCTTCCTGGGAAGTGGGAAGATCACATGAGGTCAGCACCCATCCTAGTTTGTGTGCATAAATAACTTTTGCTTCAGTAAGCTCTTTGAATCCCATAGGGAAAAAGTGCTATAGAAATGTTATTGCATTTTATTGTATTTAAAATGTACAAGGTTTCTGTACCGCAAGTTACTAAGTATATCTAGCCTGAAAATAGGTTCCTGGTAGGCGTCAGTACTTTATGGTGAGTTTCCCTAATAAGGGTCCAGTGGGGTGTTTCATTTTCAATCGCTTACTGTCATATGATCGGAAAATTTCTGTTTTTAATATTTTTCCACTTTTTTGTGATTTCACATTAAATTTGAATGGGGGTTTTATTTTCACATAAATATAAGTGTTTTATCTGCTAAAGGCCCCCTGCAATATTAGTAGACACTATGGTTCTATTCCTCTATTTCGCCAGCATACTGGACTTAATAAAAATATGGGGATATTACCAACACACAAACAATATGGTTTATAAATATGGCCATTATAGCATTACATGCCATTGTATCCTCCTTTATAAATATACGCCTTATTATATATGCACACGCTACATTCAACCATCTAAATCACTTCAATGTTATGGTCCGGCAGCCTCAAATTTTTAAATATCATGGAAGTACACTGTGACCTCTGTTATTCCTCTATTTTGCAATAGGGGGCACACATATCCCTTAATATTTGTCACTGGAAAATTGGAGCTTTGCCTAGGAAAATGATTACTTCATTATTATCATCAGAGAATATTTTTATGGTAATGAATAGATCAAGTTTCAAAAGCAGAGAATAGATACATTTTTTTTTAGGTGAGAGACATAGTTAAGGCATCTATCACTACTAGGAAAGTGTTATTTAATGTAAAATACAAATATGCTGATATTTAATGTTAGCACAGTTTACCCATAGCTACTATAAGGTCAATGTGATGTGAATGAAAACAGTCAGTTATCCGATAGGGGACAGAGCAGGGTTGCCAGATTTCTTTGGCACCCGAGCAGAAGGGTGTGAGGGGTGGTGTAGCAGAAGACAGAGTGGGGTGGATAGTGGGTGGGCAGGTGTGGAGAGTGGGCAGACTGAGAGGTGAAGTTAGGGACATTCTAAGGCAGGGATTGGGCATTCCTGGAGTGGGGCTGCCAAGGCAGTTCCTAGGAAGGGATTAAGCCTGTGGGGATTGTCCCTGCAGTCTGGACAATCCCTTCCAAAAAGGGATGAAGGTCGTTCACTCCAGAATCCAATAGGGACTCTACGGAAAAAAACACAAGTTACTATTACATGGGTAGTAACAAAATGTAATAATATACCATAAGTTACAGTAAAGTGTTTACAGTCTGTTTTAACAGAAATCACAGGTATACTGTTAGTTTAGAATTATTTATGTATTTTCCCCCCTTGTATGACTTTCTTGTATTTTGTTATTGTACAGGGCTGCATCCCCTAGTGGGGTTTGTATACTCTGTATTTTATAATGTACAGCGCTGTGTAAATAAAATGATACATACATACAAATAGAATCTTCCTCCACATCTCTAGGACCCTTGTCTCTCTCTTTGAAGCCTAATACACACATGAGAGGGAGTCAATTTTGCCCAACGATTATGCCATGTATGGGCCCTTCTTGGATCTGCTTGGCCTCCATTGGTCCATACACGGCACAATCGTCGGGCGAAACACTTTGTGCATCACGGGTCGGCCCCCTCAATCGCACATGTATATAAACTCTCATTAGCTATTGTTATGTCATTGGGTATAATTGGATAAATTAACGGGGCTCAGTACACATGTTCTATATATGGGAAACCACACATTGGGATGTTATTCAAGATGCAGTTTAGAAATGAACTCACACAAGGGGTTATGTTCAATTTCCTGTGCTCGCGCTTTGTATTTAGATAAATAATCCTCACTGGGTCACATAATACCAAGTCATTTTTTTCTTCTGATTTGTTTATAGGAAAACATTCAAGTAAAGGAAGTCAAGAATATATAAAAATACCCTGTGGTATTTACTATTTTTTCCTTTATAATTATTGCTAAACAAAATTTATTTTCATTTATAGTTTAGTAGCAACATGAAATGCTCAGCTGAGCTGCTTTTACTCTGCGAGTCCCACTCTACAGCACATCATACCCAGCAGAAGGTGGTATCCTAGTAACCATACAAGAAGCATCCTGGGTATCACATTGAAGAGATATTGTGTAAAGAAAAACAAAATGTTAATACTCACTAAAGTTCATGATTCCCCCTATTGTAGGGACAACTATTTTCATGTTGATACGATACTAAATCATTTTTCTGAATATGTTCCATGAATTAAATATTCAGACAAATAGATACTGAGAATTCTGGTAACAAAATAACCCATGACAATATTCTACTAGATTGACCTCGGTGAAAAGATATAATTTTATTTTTATAAATGCTCCTAGTTCAATGGAACCAGATTGAAATGATAATTACTGTATGGCATTAAAATATTTCATTTTATTTGTCATGTTATAAAATGACACTTATTTATTATGTGCTATGGTACATAATACTGAGCCAACAAGAATGCTCTCTGGCTAAATAACAACTTCGAACATGATATGGGAGAGTAATCCACTCAATTGGCTCACATACAAACTCAGAAGCAGCAAATTTGCTTTGGTTCCCTCAATATCTTTCATGACCTCAGGCTAACCACTCTCCAGTGCCTCCTGCCCCACCATTAGTCACAAGTTACTGAAGATAATAATGACACTTTCATATCAGTTACAAATACCTTCCTTTCTATTATTATCCACTGCTTAATTTTATGCTAAAAATACATCTTTTACTAAAAACTTTAACTTTAAAACTTTAACATCTCTAATCTCTACATGATAGCAAACTATAGAGCTTTATAAAGGAATATCCAAACCTAGGGTTTAAATAAGCATTTCTTGGTATGAGTAGCCATATCTTTGGTAAACTATATGAAAGCGTGGCTTGTTGCTGCATGTGATTGGATGTCCCACTGGGCTGGATCTGGACATGGCATGGCAAGAACAATAGGCACTGATATGGTCAGCAATAATAATTAATAATTATTAGTTAGAGATTATTAACGAAGTTAACATTCTATTATGCAAATTTATATTTATAACCTATTTTGACTTACCCTCTCTGAACCTCCTTTTACTTACCACTCTCCCGGTCTTTTCTCTGGGTTGTAGCACAGTGATGTCAAGGCCAGTGACTGCTACAAACAGTTGCACCTCCTCTGCAGCTGTGTGTACTTTCTAAGAACTCATAGAGCTTGCTGAGGAGGCAAGGAAGACACTTGCTGGAGGAGGTGTTGAGCTAGGTAAGTATAATGATCTCTGGGTGTGGGGTGTGGTAAAGGTAAGTATAGATTTTTGTGTTTTAACTAATAATTACCATAATAAATCTTATACTACCTGTGTGCAAATATCAAGTCATTCGGTCTTGAATGGACTGCACAATCAAAATAACTTGCTGGGCCTTCACAGACCAAAACAAACTGGCTCCAACCACAATAGGACAAAAGATTATTAGAAATATTGAGGGCACTTATTAGAAACAGAAATATGTGAGAGTTTGCCACTTAACTCACCTGTATTGTATCACAGGTCTTCAAATGGCTGTTTTGTCAAAGAGACCCTGCAATAGAAAAGCGACAAATCCAGTTTTCTGGCCTTTACAGTGTTTTTTTTTTAATGGTGATTTATGCAACTCCATCTAAAGGGCCAGCATCCTGGAGTTGCATCTTCACATTAATATATGGAAATGGACTTTTTCAGGGGACGCTGACAGTTGAGGACTTGTCAGACGACTGTCTCTCATATTTAGGCTTTGTACACACAGTATATAGAATAAAGTCAAGTCTTTAGATGCTTGGTACAACAGATATATCTGTTGTATTCAATTAGATCAACTGGACTTGAAATGTAGTTCTTGAAGACGTTTCGCTAGTCATCCGACTGGCTTTCTCAATTCAGAATGACTTGTACAAGAATCTGTGGCAATTATGTACCCTGGAGAATCCCAATTAGCATATCACAGCCAGGTGTTAAGGGTGTGATTAGATAGTGGCTAAGAGGTGTTATAGGAACGCCCTGAGTAAGGTGTTAAAACAGCATTGTACATGGCAGACAGTTGGTGTCGAACCCCCCCACCTCTATTTACTATATGGTAAGTGAATAGTAGTCTTTTCTAACATACTTATTTCTAACATAATAGTAGTGATCCTTACAGTTTTATTTAGTTTATATTACTTTAGGTTAATTGGCATGTTGGGGCATTGGAAATGCTTTCTGATGGCCATCAACAGACAGGTTATTCCCCTTAGTTGGGCCCTGCCAAACTGTACCTGTATTTCACAATCTAATGCATAACTGATGGTGGCTTTCAATCAATAGGATACACGTTAATATTTTTGTAGGCTGTATATTTGAGTATCTGGGTAACCTCAAATGACATTTGACACTATTGTTACATTAGTGCCACAGTAATCCTGATAAATGAGTTTTTCTCAGACTTACTGTTTCCTTAACCAATGAGTTTCCTGTCTGGGCAAATGTCACATCTATATAAATGTTTATGGAGAACACAAAATACCTGTCAGATGAGGAGGTACACATACTATTGATGAACATAAATCTGTTTTAGAAACCTCTAAGTAAAAATAGCAAGCTAACAATGTCATGCATAACTAGGTATATATTAAAGGTGCAAAATACACACACATACCTTATATTGCACAAAGTATACTCCTAAACAAAATGTAAACAAAATGTTCTGCATCAGTTTTCCCGTAATGGATTCATTAACATAATAAACATAATAAAATAAAACCCATTGTATGGCATTGTCAGTTGAATGACAAAATACACCCTTTGAACTAGTCATACTTTGAGAAACATACCTACTGGCTTTCCCCACATGCTCAGCCCACTGTCGTCTCCCTGACCAGTGGGCCATTTTGGGAATATGTGTAGACATTTAGGAGATAAATCATATTTGAATATCAAATCTATTAATATTTGCAAACGTTGCATAGAATTGTACGGCAAGGATTTTAGAAGAAATAAAGCAAGCATGTTTTGGGGGTGCAAGCCTTGATCAGGTCCATCTATTTAATATTTAATTAGTGTATGGCCAGTATAAAGAAAGTTCTATTAACAGCCAGTGACAATGTCTGGTTAATAGCAATTAGCAGTACAGTATGTGGTGCTGGACTCTCGGGTGTGGTCTCTACCACTATTCTTAAATCTACTAGTTTGTCAATCCAAGAAATTAGATGATAGATCCAAACTTGTGAAAGTAATAAAAAAAGATATATTTCCAAAAAACATGTATCAGATATTCTAACACCCAGACAAAATACAGTAGCAAATTGTATGTATTACTTGCTAGGATTCAACAAGGAGAAAGTGCTTGTCATAGGATGTTCCAAATTGCACATTGCTGGTCTTCATAGACTATGAGAGTCACTTAAATGACAGATAACCTCAGGAAAGACCCTAGTGAACTGCTATGACACAGAGTAGGTTTGATGCACTGATATATGTCTTCCTGCGTACAATCGGTTGCCAGTTTTAAATGAAAGATATACAGCAGATTCAATATGTGGCACATATAAGCATTACACATAACTACTCATAGTAATATTGAGATAGTGTGGGTTTAACAAAGTGGCGGCGTTACCTCGGCGCAGCTTACCTTCTGTGCTCCTGTAATGCAATATATCACGTTAAGTTAAAATCACAGGAACATGGCTGGTAAGCTGTGCATCTCTTTACATATTAAATCACCTGATAATGAATATATATTAAGGCTTATACGAACTGTACTAAGGGCTAGACCCCAGTTATGCATCAATCATGTTTCCAATTTACATTGCCAGTGCATTAAAACCAGACTGGAATGCATGTGTTTGCATTTTTTGTGCGCTCCTATAATATTGATAGGGGTAAGAACAAAACACATTCAATCCAGTTAGAAGCCACTCTAGCACACTGTTGTTGGCTTTTGCAATCGTTCCACCCGCCTACACAGAGGGTTTAAGGCAGGTATTACCTGAGGAAGGGGGGCAGTAAGCACCCCGAAATGTTGGTATCTGTTGTATATGCACTAAGAAATTGTGAACTTCACCAAGAAGTAGCGTGCTCCGCTTTCTTCTATATATTAAGAACAAATCAAACTGAATTACATTGTAAAAAACACAATGCGTTAAAGTGGGGCTGTTAAATGCGCTCCAAAGTTAATATGTACTAACCTATTCATCTTCCTCCAGTTATATTTACTGAGTGAAGGAACTTCTAGTGTAACAACTTTCTCACATAGAATATGAAGTATTGCCTAGCTGGGCAGCAACTAAGTCTAGTTATATATACACATATGTTTACAATATCTAATGTAGATCTTAGCTTGGGTCTGAATTTGCTGGGCAGTTTGTCCTTACCAATTACATATTAAACTTGATTTAGATGAGAGGCAGAGTCTTTACAGTCTTAAGTGTTGTTATTTTCCTTATTATTTGGATTAATCATCAATCTCAATTTCATCAGTGGTGTATAACCATTTAAAGCGTGAGTCAGTCAATGCAATTCTGTGTGATGGACATTTCTCAATAGCAGGTTGTGCTGTGGGAGCGCTATGGAATGTCACTTACACTCTCTATGCCACTGGAATCCCAGGAGAAATAATCACTCCCTTACTGGGCCAATAGAGACTATGCTGACATTTCACAGATAAGGCCTGAAAGATCCAATGGTTATTTCCCTGCCAAACACTAATTATGCATAGTACCACTATGCCTATTTTTAAAGTATTTTAAGCAACACTCTTAAGATTATCTGAACATACTTCAACTCGAAATGAACCTGTAACCTAAAATAAACATTACAGTTAGGTGAAGGAACAACACTGTCCATTCACGGAAAAATGTAAATATTTTATTCCAGCCATTGATGTGTGTTACTGTAGGTTTTGGTTTGGGATATTTGGTGGTAAGCTTATTGGCATGGTGGTAATGAATGTCTACATAGGATTATATATATGGAACAATTTTGACTGAATCGCAATATCATCTGAATTGTTGTTGTGTGTCTGACTTTTCTCGTCCGACTGATTCATGAAAAATGTGTAAAAAAAGGATTGGGTGTAGACGAAATTTTCATTATCAATGGAACCATTTAATTCCATCAATAAAAACAATCCTCTTTAACACGATGGGTAGTCTGTCTGAAGGGAATATCAGCCCACTGTTCCCAGCCCTAGACCTGGGGAAAAGCCAGTACAACTCAGTTGAGGAGAGCATGAAAGGTGGGACAGGCTTATAATATAGACCATGTACATGTACTTTAGGTTTCTAGTTTTCTGATAACTATTAGACCTATAATATGAATCATAGTAACCTGTCAGGCAATTTAAGTAAAACATTAAGGTAGCCAAACTCAGTAGTGTAACTATGGTCATGCTTAAATCTTGTCCTATAAACATTTATTTCCAAACTATACACTACTGATTGGCAGATCTTTGTCAGATCTATGGCTTGGTATGGGCAAAAAAGCGCCTTGGGCACCAAGGGGAGAAAAAAGAAACCCCCAATAGATGTAAAAAAAAAATTGAAAATAAGTATACAGTCAAATGAGGAGATTAAAGAGAATAGTTACTATTAAAAAAACACGAATTTTAAAAAAATTTACTTTTAGATGCAGCAAGATCCATCACTTACCTTTATTAAACTTTTTCTGGAATTTACATACAATTTAAATCTGAGCTGTAAATCCTAAGAAATCATCATTTGAATTACAGCATGTACAGGTAAACTGTCACTCCAGATTGTTCCCCATTCCTGACCTCTTACTAGGAACTTTGGCTGCTGCCAGCACACTTTCTCTGCAACATTTAAGAGAATCAGCAGAAAAATAGTCCAAGTCCTGGGCACTCTTGGATTTGTTCACAAAAACTTTTATTGTTATATATCAAACGTTTCGGTGCTAGATTCTGCACATTCATCAGGATCAAACATGTGCAATGTGCCAAATTTAATATGTTCAACCATGTGCAAACCCATCTGTGCAGTGACTGACTCCTCCCACATTAACTCTTTTTGTATATCTAAAGTGCTGAACTAATAAAGTGCTATGCTAAAAATATTAAAAGAGACATGTAAAAAGCATTTAGTATTATAGCAAACAAATAATACGATCCTCAGGATCCCCAGGATCGAATGAGTCGTGCTATCCAGAAACACATAGACGTAATCACATAACAGTAGTTTTATTGAGTATCAAACATATTAAAAGGCATCCATACCTGAGTAACACTCACTTCATCAGAGGCTGACCAAACATTGTGTGCATTTCCTTTTTAAAAACAGTAACACACCTCAATAACCCCAGGGGTGTGGCAACTATTAGTATTGACATATACTTATGTTATCTGTCAAAGCATTTAGTATTATCATGCAAACTCAAAATGCTATTGCTTATTTATAAAATACAAAGTCTATTTCACATAAATTTGTTAAAAACATATTCAATAAAAACATTTCCAAATTGGAGCCATACAGTTACATTCTAGAGCTATTCTTTAAGACAAAAATATCAGTGGCAAATCATAATGACATGGTATCTACTGAACATAAAACTCGTATCATACATATCACTCATATCAATGATAACTGACTATTTGAGCCCTTTTGGATATATTGTATATAAATAAATTCACTGTGCCCTCTGCACAGAGTTTTTTGTTCCAATCCCCTCCTTTTGGGGGGGGGGGATTCCTGATAACCATGGCTCTGAGTACACACACTGAATGATTCTTTTCTGCAAAATGCAACACTACCGGGTTTTCATCCCCTTGTAGTTTACCATTTGCCATTCTCTCACTTGCCATTTTTATATGTGATTTATGTACTGATAGTCTCTTTTAAAGGGTAGTACAGTTTTTTCCTATATAAGACAAACCGCAGGGGCATTTATCATATAAATGCAATGGTCAGTGCTACAAGTATTCTTCCTTTTATTTTAATCTATTCCCCTTGTGTGGGTGGCAAATGTGGGTTTGGGTGACTACATGTGCTACAGTTGAAACACTTATAGCACCCTTTCTTCCCTTTATTTTGTTATTTCCCTTTCATAACTTTTCAATAGGATCTGCTTGGTCCACAATCACCCAGTTTTTGTTCCTTTTAAAAACTCTTGTGCTCTTTCCGTGTTTCTTTCATAATTTCTGGTCATTTTTAGAATCCCCCAATGCTTTTAATGGTATCTCTCATTTTACACTTTTATCAGTATTTTGGGTTCACATATTCTCTGGGTTCTGTTATTATACACAAAATATGCCCTCTCCAGGGCTTTATCTAGAACCTCCTTTTATAACCCCTATTTGTGAATTTTTGATACATTTCATAATATTCACCTCTCTGTCTTGTATCTCATGCATATTTCAGCACTCTTAAAAATTGTGATCTGGAATACGTTTCAATAATTTTGGGGGGTGGAAGCTGTCAGATCTCAGTAAGCTATTTCGATCTGAGGTTTTTTATACAATGTTGTTATAGACCGTTGTTTGTCTTTTTTACAAGCACATCCAGAAAACTAATCTCTTCAACATTTACCTCAGGGTTAAAGGTTATTTTGGGACAAATTGTATTTATATATTCCAATTTTTTCCCAAATCATCCCTTGTTCCCTTCCAGCATAAATATGTTGTCTATAAGCACACCAGCAGGAGGCACAATTCTTATGGACTTCAGATTCGGAAAGAGACCTCTCTTCAAAGGTACCCGACAAATAAATATGCATAGGAGGGTGCTGAGACTACCCATTGAGGTACCAATTTTTTGAAGATAGATTTATCCTCAAATCTAAAATGTTGTTGTTTAATACCATTTCCAGCATTTCTAGGATGTATTCTGTAGGTAAGTCTTTGTTTTCCCTTAATAGAAAGTATCTGACACTTCCACACCTATTTCACCACACAATGGTAGTGTAAAGTGAGGAAATATCCAAAGTGACCATAAATCTGTTTCAGATATACAATCAACCATTTTAATCTTACATAAAAAGTCTTGTGTATCTTTTTTTATGATGGTAAATTCTGTACGATTGGTTTAAGGTAAGTATCTAACAACTGGGACATTGGTTAAGTGCTAAATCTTAGCAGCTACTATTGGTCAAATGGCTGATCAGTTGGATTTTTATGGATTTTTGGTAGTCCATTATTGCTGCCTGTTTTGGAAACTTCAGGCTCAGAAAGTTTTTAACATTCTCATTAAACCATCCATTTCTCCATTGTTTTATCTTACCAATCAAAATCGAAAATAAATACGATACTGAGTTGAATCCAATAATGCACTTCTGTATAATAAATACACGAATCCCCTCAGCCGTGGGTGTTAAATCCATCAGGATCCTGATGAAACCTGTTGAGATACAGTACAGGTGAAACGTACGTCGATGATCTGAGGACGGACTGGGAGTATGCAGACGACGGGGTGTGTTACCTTCATTGTGGACAGCCAGCGGGAGACCGTGTGAAGACTTATGTAAGGAGGTGAGAGACTTCCGAGTTGTTGTGCACGTGCGTCTGCTATGTTTATAGTCCCGGAAAGTTACTCTTTGCTATTGGATTGTACCGCGGCAATTATGCTGAATGTTATTCCACCCTTATAGTCTGTCTCCTAGATTCCGATCCATTGCTATTTGGCCGGGACGCCGGTAGGACTTACCTGTCTTTGTGGAACCAAGATACGTGAGTTGTTTCCTATATGCCAAGGACTCTGTTGTGTAACGGATTTAACACCCACGGCTGAGGGGATTCTGTATTTATATACAGAAGTGCATTATTGGATCATTACTCAGTATCGTATTTATTTTCTGTGTATGCATTTTAGGTTGTGGCTACATTTTTTAACTTTTATATGAGCATTTTGATACAATGTTTATTATGTATGTGGGGATAAAGGTACTATGTGTGTTTGGTAATATATTTAGTATTTTTTGCATCTACAGAGATCGAGTGTATTTAATAGTGGTTCAAGTGTGTGAGTGCTATTTTTGGGGTACTTGAGCGGAGGGGTCTATCCCCATCGTAATCTTCTCTATATATAGTGTTAATTTTTATGATATATTATACTTACTTAGAGGCACCTGGTGGAAAAAGAGAAGAGTGCACTGGGATTCAAAAATATACTTACCTAGAGATTCAGCGGAGAAAAGAAGAAAGGGGGGAGGGGAATGTTTAAGTAGAGCAGTGTCCATGGTGAGGATGTGCAGAACTTATAAGTGTCGCAGACACTACAAGGAGGCAGTGATATAGAAGTGTAATTTAATGACAAAGTAAGCACAGATAAAAATAGGAGTACCAGCATTTTAGTTCTCAATTGTAGTTTCAGATAATGTAAAGTTGTTTAAGTGAGTTTAGTGACCCTTTAGTAAACCAGGATAACAATTGCTTGGTAAAGGATTCCTTGATTACACTGCTTTGACAAACAATTAAAGGTGTAGTGGGGAAGTACAGAGCTTTTAGTAATATGGAAATATTACCTTTTGGAATGTATGCTTTATTTACTCCATTGCCCACAAGTGAGAAGCAATATAACGATATATGTAGCCCTATCCCAGGTAAAGGCGATATACAGTATGTAGACTCAGTTAACATGATAATAATCAACAGACACAAAAATAACACTAAAAAGAATAAGAGAAACAAAGGATCTTTCACTCCAAAGTAATATCAGAGGATCTGTAATATTTATCTAATATCTATAGTCACTGTGTTTTATGTGGGGAACATCATTTTAACAAGGAAATTACAGACTGTAAAGTCATAAACAGTTAGTAGGAAAAATACCTTCTGGTCATTGACTTACTATTCAGAACACAGTAAAAACAAGTCAACAAAGTTTTATGAATTGATTGTCAAAAAATCTCATTAACTTCTATAGTAAACTGGATTAAGGCAAGTAATGTGACATATTTAGATCAACTTTTCATCTGGTGCCAAGGAATATTGACACACACACACCTCCACCTGCACCCCCCCCCCCCCAAAATACTCTTTCGCGCCTTCCCATCTGAAGTCACTCTAATGCGTCCGGCTTTCCCGGGCCTTCCACGCGGCGCGTCTCCTCCATTGCGGCCAGGTTACCGACAGAGCTCCCTCAGCCTGGATACACCACACTGACCCGTATCCTCACAACACCTTCACGTACTTCAGTACTTTTCAGTTTCAAAAAAAATAAAATGCTAAAATGCCAGAAGTCCCATACATATGAGCAATATGACTGAAAATAGGTTTTCAGAGAGGACAGACAGAATTGAATTGTTATTTTTAAAATAGGTTTTTAAACAGTCAATGGAAGAACCCGGGCCCTTTAAAATTACAATGGAATACTAATATTCCAATGGGCAGACTGATCTAAAGATATTACATCATGTATCTTAACAAAGTGTTACAATTAGAAAGCAAAAAGTTGATTTCCTTGTTGCTATGTATAAATCATCGATAGTGGCAAACTCAAACTCGATTCCTCAACTCTGCATGTAAATGTAAATTACCAATTGTTATCTGCACGCAATATTATTTTACAACCACATTGTCATGGGAAAAGACTATACCCCCCACACAGTATCGAGATTTTCAGTTACAGACAGACTTCATGCTGCGGTGAGTAATTCACACCAAGGCTGTATGTATATTAACAATAACACTCGGTATATTGGAAAAGGGTTAATGTGTGGGAGCTCAATACAATTCTCAATGAGGGTGATGAATCTGATCAGGGACATGATCCATGTGAAAATGTTCACTGTATGAAAGCTTTAATGTGCGTTTCAAATTATCTTCCACAGCAAAGCTTTCACAGCAGATCAACTGATATCCCACTAACGGGTGATACTATCAATGCAGATCAGTTTCCCACACTAAAATATTGACATCATTTTCTTTTTACATTTAGTGTAGTAAATCATAATATAGAAATAATAAAATGCTGCACAGCTCACTCAGTGCACCCCTTCTTTGCTTCCATCCTACCACTATTAAGCCCCTACAAACCCTATCACATGCACATCTAGCAAGAAATAGCCCGGGGTGGTAGGCTGGTGGAAACATAAATAGTGTTTGAGAGGACAAGCACAGCAATGTAGAATTGCCTTGAGATTTGGTTAATTGGAACACCAGAATCAAGTCTTCGAAAACTTTGATCAGATTTGTAGTCATTTTTAGGTTTCTATACTACTGGTGTCTCAAACCTAGCCCCAGCCCCTACCTAATTTTTGTACGCACCTACCAGCAAACATGGCGATCAACTCAGGCTAAAGTTTGATTGGTCAAATTCATTTTGAGGCCTCAACACTAAATATGCAAAAATCAACAGTGCAATTGTTTTTCTTATCTGTTAACTGCTTTTAATAAAGAATTTGTTTACTAAAAACAAGAAATTAATGTATATGTTGTATGAGGTTACAACATGGAAAACACCCTTACACAATCTATTAGTTGGGGTGGGGGGTGTTCTCTCTTTTGATAATTGGACACAAGACACCAGTTGCAGCATTCCTTGTGTGGTTTGCACACTGTTTCTGGAAATGATTCCAGTTAAAGTAAAGCCTTTCTTCCTTCTGACCTTCTGTCCTCTCTACTCATGCTCTTAGATTTCCCACAGTTTCCCTTTCCATGGAAGGCAATATATGCTCTGGGGCTTAATAGGAGGGCGACCATGTATGTTTGCTGGTCATTTGAAGGAATCTACAGGGTATTCAATAAAATTTCTTATCGTTTAAAATGGTGCTAATTTTGCCCCAACCAATCAGATTTTAGCTTTCAAATTTTAAATAAGATCTGATTGGTTGGGGCAAAATTAGCACCATTTTAAACTAAAAGAACTTTTATTGAATCTCCCTGCTAGTGCTAAACATGTACATAATTCTTTTGTGACTCAAACTCCTTCCTTAATTTCCACATACATTATCTTCCAATTACTAACAACAACGTGAAGTATTCATTAAGTCAAACAATTATTCAGGTAATGTCATCAATGAAGTATAAATCATTATATAGTATAAATAATAATAATAATAATAATAATATATCACTTTACAAACAAACACACGACTCCTCCCTTTGATATCTGCCTGGGTGCTACTCAGGAATAGGATACACTTACATAATGATCAAGAGCACTCACGGTCTTGTATTAAACAGTTTATTCATTGTGCAATCATATGTTTCCGCCCACACGATCGAGCCTTACTTAAGTGTTGGCAAAAGTATTTGGCCCCCTTGAAGTTTTCCACATTTTGTCACATTACTGCCACAAACGTGAATCAATTTTATTGGAATTCCATGTGAAAGACAATACAAAGTGGTGTACCTGAGAAGTGGAAAGAAATCATCACTGATTCCAACATTTTTAAACAATCAATACTACAAAGTGGGGCTGTGTCGTAATATTCAGCCCCTTTGTCTGAGTGCAATCATGTTGCCCATAGACTGATGAGAGCTAATGACTAAATTGAGTGCACCTCTGTGTAATCTAATGTCAGTACAAAGACACTGCTCTGTGACGGCCTCAGAGTTGTCTAAGAGAATCTTGTGAGCAACAACCCATGAAGTCCAAAGAACACACCAGACAGGTCAGGGATAAAGTTATTGAGAAATTTAAAGCAGGCTTAGGCTACATAAAGATTTCAAAGTCTTGAACATTCCACGAGCACTGTCAAGCGATCATTAAGAAATGGATGGAGTATGGCACAACTGTAAACCTTCCAAGACAAGGCCGTCCACCTAAACTCACAGGCCAAACAAGGAGAGCGCTGATCAGAATGCAGTCAAGAGGCCCATGGTGACTCTGGACGAGCTGCAAGATCTACAGCTAGGTGGGGGAATCTTTATCTGTCCATAGGACAACTATTAGTCGTGCACTGCACAAAGTTGCCCTTTATGGAAGAGTGGCAAGAAGAAAGCCATTGTTAACAGAAAAGCATAAGAAGTCCCGTTTGCAGTTTGCCACAAGCCATTGGGGGACACAGCAAACATGTGGAAAAAGGTGCTCTGGTCAGATGAGACCAAATGGAACCTTTGGCCAAAATAAAAACGCTATGTGTGGCGAAAAACTAACACTGCACATCACTCAGAACACCCCATCCCCCTGTCAAATATGGTGGTGGCAGCATCATGCTCTTGGGGTGCTTCTCTTCAGCATGGACAGGGAAGCTGGTCAGACTTGATGGGAAGATGGATGGAGCCAAATACAGGCAATCTTGGAACAAAACCTCTTGGAGTCCGCAAAATACTTGAGACTGGGGCGGAGGTTCACCTTCCCCAGGACAACAACCCTAAACATAAAGCCAGGGCAACAATGAATGGTTTAAAACAAAACATATCCATGTGTTAGAATGGCCCAGTCAAAGTCCAGATCTAATCCAATCGAGAATCTGTGGCAAGATCTGAAAACTGCTGTTCCCAAACGCTGTCCATCTAATCTGACTGAACTGGAGCTGTTTTGCAAAGAAGAATGGGAAAGGATTTCAGTCTCTAGATGTGCAAATCTGGTAGAGACATACCCTAAAAGACTGGCAGCTGTAATTGCAGCAAAAGGTGGTTCTACAAAGTATTGACTCAGGGGCTGAATAATTACGCACACCCCACTTTGCAGTTATTGATTTGTTCAAAATGTTTGGAATCATGTATGATTTTCGTTCCACTTCTCACTTTGTATTGGTCTTTCACGTGGAATTCCAATAAAATTGATTCATGTTTGTGGCAGTAATGTGACAAAATGTGGAAAACTTCAATGGGGCCGAATACTTTTGCCAACCACTGTATATTTTATAAGCTTAATAAAACACACCTTTCTGGGCTATCTGGCAACTTCTTGCATTTTGTGCTGAATATGCGTTTCTCATTGGGTGGCTTTGAACAGTATGTTACATTTTTAGCATCCTAACTTAATGTTCATTACCAGTTTACGTCTGTTGCTGTATTTTCGGAGTAAATGACTATACACGGTGTATAATCTTAATGCCACACCGCTGTTACTATTGTGCGGTCCATTGACTACTACTAAGGCTAATGATTGATTGTAATTTGCTAATTATTATTGCTTTGATATTTCTGATCGGTAATGGATCAATATTAGAGTTTACCAATCTCGAAACCACTAATTGTAACAAAACGGTTTAATGCTGCACTAGTATTTTACACTGGAAAACTTTCTTGGTACATAGCTTGGAAATCAGTGTTGATCCAATGCCCACTCATTTAAACTTTTTTTTTTTATAAAAAGAGCAGCAAATTAAATACATGGTTATCCTGTTCCATTGGTGCTCATGTGATAACCAGTAAGGTCACTGTGTATCAAAGACTCACAAAAAATGATGTACTCTAAAGTTGTGGCCACACTGGACCGGACAGTAAAGCGGGTGAAAAGCGAGTGGGTTTGATTTGTGTTAACCGTCCATTTGGTCTTCGATTCAGGTATAAGCCGGAATCGGAGCGCATGCAGTTTACTAAAAAATGGTGATCACCAACGTGATCAAAAGCACATATATATATATATGTGTGTGTTAGATTTTGCCGTTATTATCACCCCCTTTTCAGCAAATTTGGGCAAAAAAGAGGAGATAATGGTGGTGAAAAGTCATAGGCAAAAGTGTGTATGCGTCAAGTTAAATCAAAATGCCAAGTCTGAGGTGGCAAAAATGCATTAGTGGCCATGGGGCCTACTTATAAAGGCAATTACAATTTCCCGATACCATAATTACAGGCAGTATTATTACAACACAATCGACATTTCCCATCGCGGTCATGAAATCACAATAGCGGCCTGTAATTACAATTGCAATCATAATTGTAAGATCGCCTACAAAATATAATTGCGGTACTCTAATTCCCCATGGTAATGGCAAGCGCCACCCCTCGCTTTATTAAACCAACAGATACACAATGAAACTGACACGCAATTTGAAGGTGGAGCAAGAGCTGCAGCTTTAATCCTTGTGTTTAATTTTAAATAATAACTTCACACCATGACCAATCAATTCAAGCTTAACTTTAATACTCAAACTAGCCAACCCTTGGTTCATCCCAGGGAAGCCTAAGAACATTCCATTGTACCTGCCTCTTAGAGCACGTTGTTAGCATGGAACACCCACCACGGCATGGACTTTGCACCCCATACCTATTCCCCACAAAGGTCCATGTCCCGCCTCCATCTGTCAACCCAAGCTTCAACCAGGGTCTGTAGGCCCAAATTAAAAGGTCCAGACCGATCTCTGAGAGATGCACTCCATCCCTTCGATATAGACCCTTGTCCCCACCTTCCAAATCAACGTGTCGATATGGTACAATTTAAATATCTTTAAAACTTTGACACTCCCTTGTTCAATTTTTTCCGACATCCTTCAAGCCCCTTAAGGTGTGGGCTGGTAATCCACCTCAGTCTAGGTACTACCTCTGACCATCCTATTATTGCTTCAGGCAATATAAAATGTAAGTAGGCTAAGTCCTTGTGTACCCTTCTGATTAGCTCAACTGTTTTGTAGTACCCGATGTCTTACCGGCTAAGTGGATCACAATAATGTCTGGGTAGACCCATTGATTCCTATGTTTGATTACCATTGACTGTCTCGTTGTTTTGTTCCTAGAAGAGAAAATATCATAGGACTCTACTAACTCCGGCCTGATATAAGAGGATAACAATTGAGTCCACTCCCCAGGCGCATCAACCTTGACTCAGAGAAGCCTGACTGAAAGGCATGAGTCGCTGCTCCTATCCGAATGAGTGCGAGTTATAATGTCGCCAATCCAGTCCTAGCTTGTGCAATTTTTTGGCTTGTATGGCTCGTTGTAAACGCTCCTGAGTTTGATCAGCTTCTCTTGAAGCAACCTAAATTCCATGTTGCATGAGTCAATTGTAATGCCTAAAATTGAAGAGACGTCGTGGGTGGGATTAATTTTTTCTGGGGCAACCGGGATGCCAAATTTTTGGGCTATGTGTAAAAATGACTTAAATGCTTTTTGACATACTAGGTATCATTGGGGCCAATGAAAAGGAAGTCATCAAGATAATGTAATATGAAGGTCGACCCAGACACCTATGCACCACCCACCTAGAAAGGATGCAAATTCCTCGAAGTAATAGCACGATAGGCTACAGCCCATTGGGAGCACCTGTCGAAGTAATATGAATCTTCCCAATGTAGGCCTAGAACATGATAGCAATCTGGGTGGATCGGCTGCAGACGAAAGGCCGACTGTATGTCCAGTTTCGCCATGACAACATAGCCAGCGCCCCATCAAAAGAGGCATACCGGACCTTGCACAGCCATGGATCGATTGCATCATTTACTGAACAACCCGCTGGAATGAAGTTGCTTATTAGTCTAAAGAATTAGACTCCTTTTTAGGGACTAACCCCAGTGGGGATGTTCGAAAATTCCTAAAGGGTGGGGAAGGGATGGGCCTGCAATTCTACCTTCTGTGACTTCCTTTAAAAATTTACCTCAGTTCTCTACAGAGCCGACTTTAAATTTGTGTAAGGGAATGGGTTACCTATGCTATTGTCAAAGGGGATCCAAAAAAACCACTGTGAACCCTGCCTCGATAAGCTTGGCCCTATGTTGGTTTCTGTAAACCCTTAGAAGGGGGCCAACTCTCTGATTTTCACTGGGGTCGGTACGAAGATCTCCACCACTTCCCCCTGAATTGGGGGTGGGAAATAGGAACCAACCTGTACATCTGATGGAGGGGTGTGACCCCCGCAGGTGAAGCACTCGTGGCGAAAACGGCACAAGTTCAGCCTTGCAGTACCTTCATTAAAGGCTCGCATATGTTGGCCTTGGTTGTTAGCGACATGCTTTTCTGAAGCATTTGTACTGCCAGGACAACCACGTGATATGACAGCATTGCCAGCCATAAATCAACGTCTTTGACGCCCCATTGCAGCTCCTTATGAACCGATAATTTCTGGCGGAATCGGTCATCATAGATAACCATGATAACCCACCAAAGGATTTGAATGCCTCATCAATGATGTTGAGGTGTTTTAAATAGGCCTGGGCTTTCTGAGGGTGCTTTGCTCTCAATTATTAGCGAATATTGGTTGGGTTGGTAATCGGCCGCTGACCTGCTGCATGCCCGTTAAACTGGGTATTGTTCCCCAAGCATTGGGGTATACCTGGGGGAACAGGGAGCCTGTATACTGTTACCCCTGCCTTGCCAAGCACCCCTCTGCCTGATGAGGGACCTGTTCTGCTGGCCTGTGCCCAGCTTGTGATGGTGCCCTGATTACCCATAGAGTAGATAGAGCTAGACCTAATGGGGCGTTTTTTTCTGTGACCCCTGCAGATCCATACTGGTCTGCCCTAAGCTGTAGCTCTGTTCTCTGGACATGGCGCCATTCTATCACTTCCCCACTCCTGTTGTATTCTGGTAATTGGTAGCTGAGCCATCACCTGCACCACTTGGGGCCTGGTGTTCCCTGTACCCAACCCCCAGCCAGGTTTCCCCCTCAGGAAAGTGCCCAGAACCCAGAGCTGTGTCCCCCTTCATGTACTCCACTTAAGTATAGCAGCAGAAGACCTCCCTGATCGTTTCGCTTCTGAGAGGTTAATCATAGGGGCCAGACACCCGTTACCCGCCATTATATATGCTGTAGGCCCCACCTACTGGTACATGTCGGTGGGGGAGAACCAATCGGTGCACGAAATCGCGGCACACACTCTGTCTGAGTTCCGCCTCTCAGCCTGATTCGCGGCTATGTTAGCTTAGCTCCCAACGAGCGCCCTATGATTAGCTCTCAGGAGCGAAAGGCGTCAGGGGGTCTTCTCCTGCTATACTTAAGTGGAGTACATGAATCAGCTGCCTTTTCCCCCCATTACATGGCAAGTTGTGGAAGAAATTTTGTGTGTGATAATTGAGTCACTCAATGTACAGATTACTAGTCTGTGTGCATTAGATTCTTATTTCTCATCCACGTTTGTAATATTGGAGATCTATCACCTTTGGTGATTATCAGATGCATCCTATGCTGCCACTTACAATAGGTACTTAAACTAGGGATTCTCTCTCTTGTGGACTAGGAGGGCACTGATGCCTAGGGCTTTCTAACAATATTAGGGATAGTCTTTCATAGCACTGATTGTGCTTTATTTAAGTTGAGGATATTTAAGTTTGATATTTTTTATCTAAAACTGCCATTTCCAGTGGGCGGAGCCTAGGTCATTTTGCAATGCATATGCTACCACTTGGCAAACTCGTTGGACACTGATGATACCCAACTTTACAAACCTGGCATGCAGACCCAACACCAAACATAAATGCCTGCTTAGCAGAGCTACAGAGTGGATGAGTGACAACTGGCTGAACAAAATGCTGACAAAACCAAAGTCCTTGTAATAGGAGGCCAGTGCCTGGCAACAAAAGAGCTCCACCTGCAACCATCATCACTAAGGATAGGGGGTACAGATCGCATAGCTCTGAGGTTTTAATTGATGGTGATTTAAAGTCTAAAAGCATCCCCAAAAAAACTTCACATAGTTTGAATAATCACTCCAACGCTGACCAATTAGAACTTACACAACCAAGATTCCTTGATGGTCTCCTCTCTGCTTCCTGGTAATGATTGTCAGTCATGGCTGCAATGGTAGCGTTATGGCCAATGGCTGACTGCCATTACAGCCGAGCGTAACCAGGCCAACAGCAGAGAGAGAGGGACTTCCGGTGAGGGATTATTGTTCAGCATGGGAGCGTTGGATAAATGTAAGAATAGAATGAAAGTGGGGTTTTCGTGGGTTAATTAGAAATCATCATACTTTCAACTAAGGAACAGTGGGAGAATTAAACATCTAATCACCCAGAAGATCTGCCCACACGAGCGCCTTCATCACATCACGGTTGGACTGCTGTAACACCCTCTCCAGGTCTCCCAAAAAAATCATCACTACCTACAGCTAGTGCAAACTGCCACTGCCAAACCAACCAAGCCACTGCCACATGCACTCCCTCACAGGCTACTTATGAAGTCAAGATCCTGTTTAAAATTGGCCTCCTTACTTATATTCACTGCATAATTTAGGCCCTGGATACATGAAAGAGTGATGCAACCACATTGCTCCTCCCGCAACCTCAGATCAGCAGGTTAAAAACTTGGTCCTCCCCAGAGTTCCCATAAAATGCTTTCGGTTCAGGCCTCCTGTCATGCTCCACCCACTCTATGAAACTCCTTAACCCGTCCGTCAGAACTGCCCCATCAATGGGGTGTGTTAACTCCAGACTGAAAACTCACATGTTCAGTGCAGCAATTTCAAACTGTAGATTGCATCCTCTGTGATAAAACTTCATCCTACCACCAATTACTGAACTCTGAGACATGTTAAGCTCTTTGAATCAACGAATTCTGGATATGGAGTCGCACACCTTGATGAATTCAAGTATTTATTCAAAACCACACATCGATACGGTTTTGAATAAATACTTGAATCTTCAAAGTTTGCGACTCCATATCCAATTGTTGATACTTACCTTCCTGGGAAGTGGGAAGATCACATGAGGTCAGCACCCATCCTAGTTTGTGTGCATAAATAACTTTTGCTTCAGTAAGCTCTTTGAGTCCCATAGAAAAGTGCTATAGAAATGTTATTGCATTTATTGTATTAAAATGTACAAGGTTTCTGTACCGCAAGTTACAAGTATATCTAGCCTGAAAATAGGTTCCTGGTAGGCGTCAGTACTTTATGGTGAGTTTCCCTAATAAGGTCCAGTGGGGTGTTTCATTTTCAATCGCTTACTGTCTATGATCGGAAAATTTCTGTTTTTAATATTTTTCCACTTTTTGTGTATTTCACATTAAATTTGAATGGGGGTTTTATTTTCACATAAATATAAGTGTTTTATCTGCTAAAGGCCCCCTGCAATTTAGTAGACACTATGGTTCTATTCCTCTATTTCGCCAGCATACTGGACTTAATAAAAATATGGGGATATTACCAACACACAAACAATATGGTTTATAAATATGGCCATTATAGCATTACATGCCATTGTATCCTCCTTTATAAATATACGCCTTATTATATAGCACACGCTACATTCAACCATCTAAATCACTTCAATGTTATGGTCCGGCAGCCTCAAATTTTTAAATATCATGGAAGTACACTGTGACCTCTGTTATTCCTCTATTTTGCAATAGGGGGCACACATATCCCTTAATATTTGTCACTGGAAAATTGGGCTTTCCTAGGAAAATGATTACTTCATTATTATCATCAGAGATATTTTTATGTAAGATAGATCAAGTTTCAAAAGCAGAGAATAGATACATTTTTTTTAGGTGAGAGACATAGTTAAGGCATCTATCACTACTAGGAAAGTGTTATTTAATGTAAAATCAATATGCTGATATTTAATGTTAGCACAGTTTACCCTAGCTACTATAAGGTCAATGTGACGTGAATGAAAAACGTCAGTTATCCGATAGGGACAGAGCAGGGTTGCCAGATTTCTTTGGCACCCGAGCAGAAGGGTGTGAGGGGTGGTGTAGCAGAAGACAGAGTGGGGTGGATAGTGGGTGGGCGGTGTGGAGAGTGGGCAGACTGAGAGGTGAAGTTAGGGACATTCTAAGGCAGGGATTGGGCATTCCTGGAGTGGGCTGCCAAGGCAGTTCCTAGGAAGGGATTAAGCCTGTGGGGATTGTCCCTGCAGTCTGGACAATCCCTTCCAAAAAGGGATGAAGGTCGTTCACTCCAGAATCCAATAGGGACTCTACGGAAAAAAACACAAGTTATTATTACATGGGTAGTAACAAAATGTAATAATATACCATAAGTTACAGTAAAGTGTTTACAGTCTGTTTTAACAGAAATCACAGGTATACTGTTAGTTTAGAATTATTTATGTATTTTCCCCCCTTTTATGACTTTCTTGTATTTTGTTATTGTACAGGGCTGCATCCCTAGTGGGGTTTGTATACTCTGTATTTTATAATGTACAGCGCTGTGTAAATAAAATGATACATACATACAAATAGAATCTTCCTCCACATCTCTAGGACCCTTGTCTCTCTCTTGAAGCCTAATACAACATGAGAGGGAGTCAATTTTGCCAACGATTATGCCATGTATGGGCCCTTCTTGGATCTGCTTGGCCTCCATTGGTCCATACACGGCACAATCGTCGGGCGAAACACTTTGTGCATCACGGGTCGGCCCCTCAATCGCACATGTATATAAACTCTCATTAGCTATTGTTATGTCATTGGGTATAATTGGATAAATTAACGGGGCTCAGTACACATGTTCTATATATGGGAAACCACACATTGGGATGTTATTCAAGATGCAGTTTAGAAATGAACTCACACAAGGGGTTATGTTCAATTTCCTGTGCTCGCGCTTTGTATTTAGATAAAATAATCCTCACGGGGTCACATAATACCAATCATTTTTTTCTTCTGATTTGTTTATAGGAAAACATTCAAGTAAAGGAAGTCAAGAATATATAAAATACCCTGTGGTATTTACTATTTTTCCTTTATAATTATTGCTAAACAAAATTTATTTTCATTTATAGTTTAGTAGCAACATGAAATGCTCAGCTGAGCTGCTTTTACTCTGCTAGTCCCACTCTACAGCACATCATACCCAGCAGTAGGTGGTATCCTAGTAACCATACAAGAAGCATCCTGGGTATCACATTGAAGAGATATTGTTAAAGAAAAACAAAATGTTAATACTCACTAAAGTCATGATTCCCCCTATTGTAGGGACAACTATTTTCATGTTGATACGATACTAAATCATTTTTCTGAATATGTTCCATGAATTAAATATTCAGACAAATAGATACTGAGAATTCTGGTAACAAAATAACCCATGACAATATTCTACTAGATTGACCTCGGTGAAAAGATATAATTTTATTTTTATAAATGCTCCTAGTTCAATGGAACCAGATTGAAATGATAATTACTGTATGGCATTAAAATATTTCATTTATTTGTCATGTTATAAAATGACACTTATTTATTATGTGCTATGGTACATAATACTGAGCCAACAAGAATGCTCTCTGGCTAAATAACAACTTCGAACATGATATGGGAGAGTAATCCACTCAATTGGCTCACATACAAACTCAGAAGCAGCAAATTTGCTTTGGTTCCCTCAATATCTTTCATGACCTCAGGCTAACCACTCTCCAGTGCCTCCTGCCCCACCATTAGTCACAAGTTACTGAAGATAATAATGACACTTTCATATCAGTTACAAATACCTTCCTTTCTATTATTATCCACTGCTTAATTTTATGCTAAAATACATCTTTTACTAAAAACTTTAACTTTAAAACTAACATCTCTAATCTCTACATGTAGCAAACTATAGAGCTTTATAAATGAATATCCAAACCTAGGGTTTAAATAAGCATTTCTTGGTATGAGTAGCCATATCTTTGGAAACTATATGAAACGTGGCTTGTTGCTGCATGTGATTGGATGTTCCCACTGGGCTGGATCTGGACATGGCATGGCAAGAACAATAGGCACTGATATGGTCAGCAATAATATTAATAATTATTAGTTTAGAGATTATTAACGAAGTTAACATTCTATTATGCAAATTTATATTTATAACCTATTTTGACTTACCCTCTCTGAACCTCCTTTTACTTACCACTCTCCCGGTCTTTTCTCTGGTTGTAGCACAGTGATGTCAAGGCAGTGACTGCTACAAACAGTTGCACCTCCTCTGCAGCTGTGTTATAGAGGTGTATAGGAACGCCCTGAGTAAGTTGTAAAACAGCATTGTACATGGCAGACAGTTGGTGTCGAACCCCCCACCTCTATTTAGGCTTGGTTTCTTTATTTTCACATAAATGGCCTCCTTAACACCTCTCTTGAACCAGTCAGTTCCTTCGCCAGTATGTAAACATTACAATCTTCAAAGGTATGAGAGGTGGGGGGTTCGACACCAACTGTCTGCCATGTACAATGCTGTTTTATAACACCTTTCCCTGGGCGTTCCTATAACCCTCTTAGCCACTATCAATCACACCCTTAACACCTGGCTGTGATATGCTAATTGGGATTTTCCAGGGTACATAATTACCACAGATTCTTGTCACAGTCATTCTGAATTGAAAAAGCCAGTCGGATGACTAGCGAAACGTCTTCAAGAACTACATTTCAAGTCCAGTTGATCTAATTGAATACAACAGATATACCATGACCTGGATGAATGAGAACCTTCACAAGCATATTGGTACAACAGACTGTTTGTCAGTATCACTTATAAAGAGGGGGGGCATTCAGGAGTCTACTGTAGTGCACCAGTGTTTAACTACGTGCCCGGACAGAATAGATGACTAAACAATTTCTGGGGGAGCCACCATATGCATTAGGTTGCTGGACAAAGTGACAGTTTATGGGCCAATTAAGATGTAAACCACCTATCATGTGTATGTGTGTACAACTAACATAATTTTGGTGCAGAGGACACCTTTACATTAGTGGCTTTTTAACTTTACAGTGTAAATTCTAAAAGACTATCAGGGAGATTCAATAAAAGTTCTTATCGTTAAAAATGGTGCTAATTTTGCCCAAACCAATCAGATCAATAATGTATCAAGATTGCTGTAATCACTCGGCACTTGATATATTAAAGAAAGACAATTCAATAAGCTTTACGATAATGCAACACTGATTAACTTTAATTTAATATTATATTTTTTATTCAACTATGAAATTTTGCTGAAAATAACCCCCACCACCCCTCCCCGTCCGCCCCCAATACCCCCCACTATTCCTCTCTGTCCACCCTCCAAACCCTTCCCCTTACACCTCAGCCAGTCCCCGCACACACCCTGAAATTTTGGTAAAAATCGGTCCAGCCGTTAGTGTGCAGGAGTTCAAAATTCTATTCCCCCCACCCTAAAAAATTATATTTTTTATTCAACTACGAAATTTTGGTGAAAATAACCCCCACCACCTCCCGTCCGCCCAATACCCCCCACTATTCCTCTCTTCCACCCTCCAAACCCTTCCCCTTACACCTCAGCCAGTCCCCGCACACACCCTGAAATTTTGGTAAAAATCTGTCCAGCCGTTAGTGTGCAGGAGTTCAAAAATCATCTTCCCCCCCATTCACCCCACCCTAAAAAAAAAAATTTTTATTCAACTACGAAATTTGGTGAAATAACCCCCACCACCCCTCCCCGTCCGCCACCAATACCCCCCACTATTCCTCCCTGTACACCCTCCAAACCCTTCCCCTTACACCTCAGCCAGTCCCCGCACACACCGTGAAATTTTGGTAAAAATCGGTCCCGCCGTTAGTGTGCGGAGTTCAAAATTCTATTCCCCCCCCCCCACATTCACCCCCCCCTAAAAAAAATATTTCGTTAACCTTTTACTGGTAAAGGAGTATTGCATACAAAATTTGGTTGAAATGGAACAACCTATAGATTTGTATAGCTTGTAAGCTAGGTAACCATAAGTCTGTGCAATGTCAGATACTCACCGTTACAGGTGGAATTTCGAAACGAAACCTGCTTAACTTTTGTAAGTAAGGTGCAATGAATGAGCCTGCCAAATTTAAGCCGTCTGCCTCCACGGCAAGTTGGAGAATTAGTGATGAGTGACTGAGTGAGGGCTTTGCCTTTTATTAGTATAGATTTGAAAGCTAACATCTGATTGGCTGGGGGAAAATTAGCATAATTATTAATGATAAAAATATATCTCCCTGAAAATATATTGAATATAGAGTAAAGTTACCTTTCATTGAAAATCCTCTTTTACAATATCTATTCTATTGTAAGACATTACAAAATTAGACTTATGATAATATTATCAAATATATTAAATATGCTTGTGAAGGTTCTCATTCATCCAGGTCATGGTATATCTGTTGTATTCAATTAGATCAAATGGACTTGAAGTTTAGTTCTTGAAGACGTTTCGCTAGTCATCCGACTGGCTTTCTCAATTCAGAATGACTTGTACAAGAATCTGTGGCAATTATGTACCCTGGAAAATCCTAATTACATATCACAGCCAGGTGTTAAGGGCATGATTGGATAATGGCTAAGAGGTGTTATAGGAACGCCCAGAGTAAGGTGTCAAAACAGCATTGTACATGGCAGACAGTTCGAATCCCCCCTTTCCTGTCAAAAGAAGTAGAAGGAAAGAAAAGAACACGTATACTAACAGTGAAGGGGAAAAGCAAGACAGGAGAAAGAACATGGTCATCCCATATGTAGCAGGGGCCTCCGAGAAATTAAGAAGGATTTTCAAAAAACATCGTATCCCTGTCTGCTTTAAACCGAACAACACACTGAGGCAGCAATTGGTACATCCGAAAGACCCAATACCGAAACACAAGAAAAGCGACATCATATACGCAGTGCAGTGCAGTGAAGAATGCTCTGATTTGTATGTGGGGGAGACCAAAAAGCAACTGCATTAACGTATGGCACAGCACAGAAGAGCCAATTCCTCGGGTCAGGACGTGTACCTGCATCTTAAGGATAAAGGACACACCATTGAAGATTATAATGTTAACATATTGGCAAAGGAACGTGACTGGTTCAAGAGAGGTGTCAAGGAGGCCATTTATGTGAAAATAAAGAAACCAAGCCTAAATAGAGGTGGGGGGGTTCGACACCAACTGTCTGCCATGTACAATGATGTTTTGACACCTTACTCTGGGCGTTCCTATAACACCTCTTAGCTACTATCCAATCACGCCCTTAACACCTGGCTGTGATATGCTAATTGGGATTTTCCAGGGTACATAATTGCCACAGATTCAAGTCATTCTGAATTGAGAAAGCCAGTCGGATGACTAGCGACACATCTTCTAGAACTAAACTTCAAGTCTAATTGAATACAACAGATACAAATATATTAAAGTGCTGAACTTGTTTATTTTCATTTCATGAGATGGTGGATAGAGTAAAGATATATTGAAATTTGAACTTGTAAGGTAATTCCGAGCCACAATTAAATGTAGTGTGGTCCCCGAAGCGGAGGGTTGCAGTGGGAATTGTATTGCTTTGTCTGTCAAGTTAAAATAAAACAAAACCGCTCTATCAGCTTCAACACCTGTTAGCTAAAAACTTACAGATCCTTTCATTAACTTTTTCCCATTATGGCCACATATCCAAAAAAATGCATGTGCTGTCCTATTCAGCACATTCCTGTCTTTTATTGTTATCCATGGAGCTGTTGCTGGTAGCTGTACTCTATGGTATCTTTGACCTTCTGGCAAACTGATAACATTAATGGACTTATTTGGGGTATAAAACTGTTAACCATTAGCCAGAAATTATATATCCTAATATGTTACTATTACTAAAGCAAACAGGTCTGATTGTATCTATGAGAAATCATTTCAAAGTCATTGGAAGGCATGTCCATATATATTGTTAACGACCTTGAAACTTTAGCAGTTAATACACAAAGCAGGAAGTAAACAAGCCCTTATCTGCAACGTGTGTCGGGGGGAAAAACGACCGTTCCCGAGGTTATGGAATATTTGTCTTCAGTATGGAGTGAAAATTTCCCTCGGACGCTGTCGGCATCCTGTAGTATTGGGAGCAGACAGTAATATGCAAGTGTGTGGCAGCCCTGAATGTTTTTCCCTGTACATATTATAGGGAAATCATTCTGGACTGTGCATAGTCATATCAGTAGCAGATCAAAGACAGAATTACTTACTCAGTGTTTCTCAACCTTTTTATTTTGTGTATTGGGGAACCCCTACATAAAATAATGATTATATAATATTATTTATCTTTTTCTTTCTCGGTCATCAAATCATCAAAATACTTGGTATATACAAATAGAAATGATAGATCTAGAAATATATCTCTATTTTAAAAAAAATGCACTCAAATTCACCCCAAGTGTTTTTATCCTGGAACCCTTGAAAAATTTTAATCTCTCAGGGAACCTTGTCATTAAAACATTATCGCTTATTTTTATTTATCTCTCAGACATCAATACACCAAACACTAAATTCATTCTGAACATTGATAAATATATAGAAAAATCTATATTTAAAATAATGGTGGATCCATACAATTTCTGTCAATCTCTGGTTAAGAAATGCTGATGTAACGCAATGGGGCTGATGCAATAATAGGAGCAAAAGTTTGCCCGTGCTATTCATTTGAAGAAACCAATCAGATATTACATTTTAACTAGGTTACTGCAGTTGCTTCTTAATTGCGCACACATTAACTGTACACACAATCCCGAACTGTGCAGTATAGGGAGAACTTTCGGAACTGACATGTTTTCCACTACCGTGGCAGACAATGGCTGAGATAAATTTTCCGAATTTACATCCAATACATTTTTTCCTATCAGGACAGTTGAATTTTTTTTTCCATTGCCCACGCTAACCTTTATACTAACGTGTTAGCGAAGGTTTTGCACTGCCTGCACCTTGTCGCAATTTTTTTTTCTTTGTGCAACGCAAAGCAATGCAATAAATTTTGCGCCGTTTTTTGAGCTAGTTTTTTGCGCGACAATTAACGCCTCTTCAATGGTGTCTTTAAAATATGCGCAAAAGGTTGCAACTTACCGCTAGTGTTTTCGCAATGTATCAACGGTCGCAAAGTGGTTAATACATGGCGGAAACGAGTGCATGTAGGTTGCGATAGCGAAATTTATTGCATCTCCCCCTTAATGCCTTTTCTATGGACAGAAAAAGCTTGCAGTACCTGCATCCCAGGAGCCCACCGCACCCCCTCTCTCCAGCCCGGTGCACACTCGCCTGGACACAAGAGTCTGTCTCCTCAGTGGAACATTTCCATGCACAAAAGTAATTATTCCAGGTAGGCTACCGGCTAAGTTCCATCAAACGTTCAATCTTTATTCAATCTTTTAAAAACATATACGAGCAGCTCGGTCACAGGATTCACAGAGAGCGCTCTCCTGTGTACTGAGCTGCTCGTATATGTTTTTAAAAGATTGAATAAAGATTGAACGTTTGATGGAACTTAGCCGGTAGCCTACCTGGAATAATTACTTTTGTGCCTTTTCTATGTAGGTCTAAACTGCATGTTTAGTCAGAATTTACAGCATTGCGTGACTGTAGTCAGGTAAGATGCACTTTTAAAATTGTACAGGCCCAACCTATTGAAAAACACTATCAGGGAGTTGCAATATCCAGCGCTTTACGGGAAAATAAGCACAAAGCTCGGGTTTTGCGCCATGTCGCAATTGTTTTAAAATTAGCGTTAATTAATATATTATAATAGGAAATTAATTTTGTGGGTTTTTTTATGCCTTTTCATTTGTGTCTTTAAAGCCGTGCAAAACTCCCAACTTACCTACCACATTTCCACAATGTATCAACGGTCGCAAAGTGTTTAATGCATTGCGGAATGAGCGCAGGTAAGTTGCGATGTTGAAATTTATTGCATCTCCCAGTACGAGCTGTGATTTATGGCTGGTACATACGAGCTGATATTGGGCCAGTATATCATCCCATGTGTGCAAGGCCTAATAAAGAACTATATTAACTGGCCGTGAAAGCCTGAACCATTGCCTGGAGTACTCCAAACAAGTAAAATATTTATATATAATCATGTAAATAATGCCCTATACAGGCTGTCCATGCATGTTGTACACATTCGTATGATCAGTATGAAACTCGCTCTTAAAGTTTCAGTCCAGCCAACAGATCAATGTTAAAATGTTATAAATGTAATGTATTTTCCCATGTATTTCTGACATAGAATAAATTCATTTCTGCTACTATGGGCTGTTGTTTGTTTTTTTTCTGACAAACTTAACTTGTGTGTGACATTTATTAGGAGCTAGCAGCAGTGTCCGGCACTAGTGTGATATGATGGCACCCGACAGATCATCTCTGTGGAATTCTTTATCTACTGAGAAATGCGGCGGGAGAGACAACTTATCAGTGTGCAAAACATACTGCAAAACAGTTCCCCTAGAGTGATACAATAGATTGACCAGTAAAATGGTTTAGCAATTGCAACATTGACTAAAGATTGATTGTTCTGTACCAGCCAAAACACATTTGGGGAGGTTTGCCAACCAAATATAAATATAAAATATAAGTTTAGTCATTTAACCAAGGATTTCTTTATATTACACTGACCAATCAGAACTTACTGAATGCAATCCAGTGTCTGGCCACTCCCATGCCAATGTCTGTCAGCTCTTAAAGAGCTTTACAGTTCTTATGCATAGTCAACGTTTAATAAAAATCCATTTTTACTCAGAGCAAACAAATTTCTATTGTGATGAATGAGGTCATGTAAATTTTAAAGGAAAGCCCACTCTCAAAATAACATTTAATAATCATAACCAGGATCCCCCGGAGTAGACTTGCCTTTCAAAATGTACATGCCTTCTTTCATCATTATAGTAACACAACTAAACACAAAGCTTTTTAAAAGAATCCCACACTGTATGTTTATTAACACTGAGCTTGGTATACCAGTCAGCATAAGCAACACTGGAGAGTGAGGGGGGTATGGCTGCTTGAAAGACAGAGAAGCTTCCTTTGCCAAGAATGTTTTATTGTAGGAGACTCCAGGCAGGTGCCCTATAGCATGTTGCTTTAAGAGCAGTGAAGATTAGAGATGGACTAGAACTCGAACTCGAACCCGAGTTCGAGCCTAACTATTCGAACGAATTTGGACTTCTCAAACTATCCCGGACCTGGATTTTCTTTATTTTCGGACTTTCAATAAATATCGAATGTTCGACCAGTTCGAATGTGCGAGTAATATGCCTATTTACCTATACGCGACATCGAATCCGCGAGTAAAGTTTCCATTAAAACCTTATACGCGAGCATTGATTCCGCAAGTAAAGTGCCATTAAAACCTATACGGAGCATCAATCCGCGAGTAAAATGTCCATGGTAATCTAGCATCGAATCCGCGAGTAAAGGGTCCATTAAAACCTATACGCGAGCATCAAATCCACGAGTAAACTGTCCATGGTATCTAGCATCGAATCCGCAAGTAAAGTGTCCATTAAAACCTATACGCAAGCATCAAATCCGCGAGTAAAATGTCCATGGTATCTAGCATCGAATCCGCGAGTAAAGGGTCCATTAAAACCTATACGCGAGCATCGAATCCATGAGTAAAATGTCCATGTTATCTAGGCGCGAGCACGAGCATCGAATCCGCAAGTAAAGTATCCATTAAAACCTACACGCGAGCATCGAATCCGCGAGTAAAATGTCCATGGTATCTAGGCGTGAACATCGAATCCGCGAGTAAAATGTCCATGGTATCTAGGCGCCAACGAGAGCATCGAGTCCGCGAGTAAAATGTCCATGGTATCTAGGCGCCAATGCGAGCATCGAATCCGCGAGTAAAATGTCCATGGTATCTAGGCGCGAACATCGAATCTATGAGTAAAGTGTCCATTAAAGCCTATACACGAGCATCGAATCCGCGAGTAAAATGTACATGGTACCTAGACGCGAACGAGCTCGAAAATAGCGTGAGTGAGAGTAAAATTGGTTTTTCGAATGTCCTGGATATTCGAACATGTTCCCCAGACCATTTCCCAGGTCCCACAGCCATTTACATTAAGTTACCATTGATATTTTAATTGTATTTCACTAGAACTTTTCGAACTATTTGACTCCCATTGACTTTAATGGGTCCGTTTTCGAACTTTCGAACTTTCCATATAGAAAGTTCGAAAACGGACCAAACTTTCGAAAGTTCGGCCATCTCTAGTGAAGATACAGTTATAGCTATAATGCTGTCACGTTGGGTGAGTAGAGAGGGTGTTATAATTGACCCGGGAGGTGTTTAATGTGCACTGAATTATCCTTGGTTATGAAACAATGCAGAAGAAAATAATTTTCCCTGCATCACTGCAATGTCCATCTGTTCTACTGTCCCATGTGTTTCCTCTCTCCATATTCCATTTCTATGTTCAAGCTTTTCCATGATCCCTATCTAGTCCTCTCTAAACAGCCACTTTTTTTTTTTGCTATAGTTAGACAGAACAAAGTGGTCAGAAATTTCACTGTTGCTGCGGCGGATCACGCAAAAGGTAAGTTTCTTAAATCTTCGATCCTGAGCTATTGATTGAAGAATGGGAGGTAAGGCATAGCTCCTTAACCTCCTGGGCTTCAACCAATACATAAAGGAATAGTTCACTTTGGGAGTGAACTATTCCTTTAAAGTAGATGATCTGCCAGCATCTCAAAAAATTTCAAGTTCCTAAATTTGCTATATGAGCATTTTCTTTCACAGATTCTTCCTACTAGAAAGGATGCTTTTCTGGATCTAGAAATATCTAATAACCCTTAGGTCATTATGAATATGAAGGTATTGAGAAGGGAATAGTGATCAGGATACTGTATATTGTCATTTTATATAGGTTGCAAAAGAAAACACTAACTTTTCTCTAGGAAAGCTAATGTTATGCTATAAAAAGGATCACTCCAGCTTATAGATGGGGTGATATGTTTTTAGGTACTGAACAGAAGTGAGCTGCTTTTAAAGAGGTATAAAACTATTACACTTTTAAATTTGTACCTTTGGGGAAGTGTAGGGGGTGTGTCTTCATACTCAAGTAAAAAGGGAAATGTAAAGAAAGAAAAGGTAATTTACATTTTTTAAAATCAGAGGGAACAGAACAGCCCTATATTATATAATGGGTGCAAGAAAGAAATTAAACTCGCTTAAATAGAAAATGAAATACGGATAGCTGAACAAAGCAAAACCACCCCCAAAATGTTTTATATATATTTCGATAGTAAAAAGATGAGGGCAGCGAATGTGGGATCATTAAAGGGCATGTCCACCCTGAAAATTAACTTTTAGCATAAGGTAGGCACCCCCTGCCCACCCCCAAACATCAATATATTTCTTCAAAAAAACGTTTAGATCACTACATACAGCCCTTACACTGCTGTTTGGAGGAAGTCCCAAACAGGGGCTGGACCGGCAGCCGTGTCTGTGATTGGCTGAGAGGCAGCCAATAATAGACGTGACTGGTAGACGTCTATAAATCTAAACATTTTTTGAACTAAATATTTTGCCGGTTGGGGGTGGGCAGGGGTTACCTACTTTACATCCAAAGGGTTTCACGCTAGGTGCCACAGCTGCAGAGGATGGATCTGGATGGTAGGAGGGAGGGGGGAAGCGGTCGCAGTCATTGCTGAGGTTAGGGAAGCAGCAGGGAAAGGATGACTCACTGACAGCTTCTACTCTTCACTTTCCTGGACTTTGAAAAGGCACTGCAGGAGAACAATTTGGAGCAGAGATGTAAGGTAAGGATTTTTTTAAACTACACAGTGGGGCCAGTATGGGGACAAATTTTAGTTTTGGGGAGGGACATGCCCTTTAAATAATGGGGCTAAGATGATTATTGAGGATGCTGAAGCGGCTAATGTGCTAAACAGTTTATTTTTCTTTAAAGTGTATGTTGTCTTAGTAGAGCTTAGACCAGTTTAATCTCAATCAAGGTTCCATATCTTTTCAGATTCACTTTTGTCTGGCGATGTGCCTCTAGATTGGAAAAAGGCCAATGTATTACCCATATTCAGAAAGGTAGTTGTTCATAGCCTAGTAACTGTGATACTGTCTAACTCTGTCTAAAATCATTGGTAGGAAAGATACTGGAAACTTTGTTACAAGATCAAATTCTGGAATTGATTTTAGTAGCAGTCACTCAGCATGGATTCATGAGAAATAGATCTTTTCCGACTAACTTGCTTGTTATTAATGAAGCGGTGAATAATAATTTACACTCTGGACGTGGATGTAGTATACTTGGATTTTGCTAAAGCTTTTGATACTGTGATACATGGGGGACTAATGTATAAACTGAAGTCTGTTGGCCTAAACTATAATATGTTTATGGATAGAGAATTGGTTATTGGATCGCAAACAGAGAGTGGTAGTCAATGGAGCTACATCTATGTGGGCTAAAGTTCTAACTCAGGGTTCCATACTGAGGCCACTTCTTTTTAATCTATTTATAAATGATTTAGAAGTGGGGCAATGAGAGCAAAGTCTAGCAGGCTCTGGGTAAATGCTGCTTTCGTGATTCAATATTGCGATTGCGAATGTGGTTTTATCCACTGCGGGATTTTAATGCCAGCTATTAGCTGGGAGCCCTAAAACTAGCAAAAACAATATTAAATCGCGAGCATTGGATACACGGGTGATTTTTGCATGCTAACCGGTAGCAAACCAGTAAATCCATATATTTGCCCTGCGAGTCTGGGTAAATCGGCCCCTGTTTGCTGATGACACTAAACTATGCAGAGCTTTGGAAACTTCAAATGATGTGCAACTGCTGCAAGCAGACCTAGATAGATTATCAAAATGGACAGCAGAATGACAGATGAGATTCAATGTTGATAAGGTGATGCATTTGGGGTTTGAAGGAATAGTTACCTTCATCCCTGGCTCCTGCTCAATTGATTGAAGAACGGGAGGTAAGGTATAGCTCCTTAACCTCCCACGCTTCAATCAATACATCAAATGGTATCTCCACTACTAAAAAAAAATGTTCTTATTCAGTTTTATTGGAAAACAGGAGGTTAAAGGGTATGTCCACGCTTTCAAAAAAAAATTGACATATAGCAGGGCTTCCCCCCCTAGCCCCAACCGCTATAATAAAATCATTAGAAACTCCCCCGATCTCTACTTTAACCTTACCTCATTCCTCCGCCGCATTCTCCTTTATAAAAACTTTTTATATATGAAAGTTCTAGCTCCTCCAGCCAAAACCGCATTAGTATAATTTTAAGAAAGTGCCTCGATATTTACTAACCTTACCTCTCTCCTTCGCCGCACAATCCTGGCCCTCTGCTTGCATAGAACTGCAAGCAGGGGCGGGACCGGCAGGTGCGTCTGTGATTGGCTGAGAGGCAGCCAATCACGGACGCGGCTGCTGGCTGCACAGAATGCTGGAGGATACAGGGAAGGTAAGTAACTATCGGGGCACTTTCTTGAAATTATACTAATGCGGTTGGGGCTGCGGGAGCTAGGGGAGGGAGACCAAAACGGGAGGGAGAGGGAGGGGGGGGCTCTTCTGCACATGGCAAAATTCTCCCCAGAGGGGAGACAGGAGGCAGAGTCTTATATGGACTCTGCTTTCCTCCTGGAGGGCAGTTTTGGGGACTTTGGGGGGGATTACTGGAGAACCATTTGGAGCTGGGATGTAAGGTAAGGATTTTTTTGCACTACAGAGTGCGGCCCGTAGTGGGGGGGGATTATAGTTTTGGGGGTGGACATGCCCTTTAAGGTAACCCCAGTTTGGAAGGTAATCTTGGACCGTTTCTCAGAATCCCTAAATGTCTTTAAACGATGATCGGATGCAAGGTGTATCGTGGAGAGAAAGAGGGGGGCACAGTCCTTATGGGTGAAGTTGAGAGTTTTTTCCAGTGACTGGAAAATCTGCCATTTTCTCCAACTCTTGGTAATTTGCACTCCCAACAAATTTACTTGCCAGCAGGGGCGTCTCTAGGGTTTTTGCCACCTGAGCCAAACTTTTGAATGCCGCCCTTATGTACCACTAGGCCCCATGAAGTGCGCCACCGCAAACCACTGTTAGGTGTGTGTGGCTTCCAGGAATGGGTGTGGTTAAACATTTGGTCTTTTTAAACTGCACATCACAGCGGTATTTATACAATTCCTCAAAAAGACATTTATCCACACCATAATTCCTGCCTTTATCTTAAAAATTTTTTAAAGTGAGCTCTGCCTGCCGCCTCCGCACTGGCAAGCAGACACCCCTGTTTGCCAGTGCAACAAGTTCAGATACCACTACTAGGTGTTAAATTTATTGCAAGTTGTCCCGGTGTTTGACACACTGACTAAATAGCTGTGGTTTGAGATCCATAGCCCTGAGTCTATAACAAAACTCTGCATTGCAGCTTATAGAGGAAACAGCTGAGTATGGCAAAAAAAAAGTTGTAAAAATAAAAAAATAAAGGAAAACTTTTTCTAAAAAGTCCAGCTGTCTGTAATAAAAATGGTCATAATAAACCAGTCTAGAATTTGGTGTTTGTCAGGAAAGTGTATAGTGACTTTGCAAGAATGGGTTAACTATTGGTATTAGGACCAATAAACATTCCATTCCACCCTGGAACAGTCCTATTGTTTATATTACGATTAGTCAAGCATGGAACCAGGTCCCCTTTTCTAGACAATGTGGAGCCGAACCGTGCATCTGGAATTCTCTCCAGCTAGGGGTCTGGTGGGTACTAAGAGGTCATTTTAAGGACAAGTCATACATGTAAAATAATTGTATTTCGGTATTGGAATGTGTAAGACAGAAACCAATGTTATATTTGTAAATATAATAATATGCCCATTAATAGGATACCCAACATGGAGACCTTATTCCCTTGCCAAGGTGAGATATTAATATCTGGGGAAATATGGATTACACACAGGTCATGTTTGGTATTGTAGGAATTGATAATTAATAAAGGAGAGGAATATGTGGTCAATATCCCAATACAAAGTACATATCTACATTTATATGGAATCTGTCTAAATGAGGGGGAATGAGTGCTTTTGGCTAGTCGTAAATCTGGACATTCCTGGACACTCCCACCTCATGTGGAGGGCGTAGTTCAACAAATAGTTTAAAAGTCCTTGTAGTCCAAAATAATGTTGTTCATACTTGGGGACATGCTAAGAACGTGTGTATGGACCCAATGTTTCATCCTGCCCCAGGACACAGGACTTCTTCTAGTGAGTAGGGTCTGTGAATATTTTATCCTTTTTATTTTATATAACTGTTGTACCTATTGAATGTCATTTTTTTATAACACCATCTTATTTTATTTTTGTATTATATGCACTGTCCACCTTTTGGAATATTAAATCTAAAATTTAATAAGTTTTGTCTTTGATGCTCTAAAAGAACTCAGTTAGCCTCTGATAAGTTTATATGTGTTTGAATGGAGTGTGCAGTGTAAATGCTAATTAACTCTGATTGTGAAGGACTGATGCTAATAACAGTTGTGGCTGGAGGAAATGGTGTAGTGTGTTAACCATTGTAGCTGCCAGGGACAGGGGTGGGCATAGTCGTGAGAGTCAAGAGTGGGTTTTTGGGGGTCTTTAAGGCCAGTAAACTTAAAGTTGGTGGCAGCGAATACCGATTAATAGTCAGATACGTGCCCAGCGAAACTGGCGTTTCGTGACAAAATTGGCTGGCAGCGTGTGTGGGATAAATTATTTTTTATTAGAGCATTAGTGCCTGGATTATAGTTATTTAACCTTGTACTAAAGAACTGATCTTGCGAGGGTATCAGTCTTTCAAAGACAAACTCAGTGAATTTATTTTTAAAAGACATACGTAAAAACAGTTGTTCCCCCCCTTCTTCTTTTTTTTTTCTTTCCTATATTTTATTTGGCAAGGTTAGCTTAGAATGGCAACCTTTTTACAAGAGGAACAAACCAAGGAGGTCCTGTCAATCTCTGTGAGGAAAGAGGTATTGATGTCCTGGACAAGTCCAAGGAGCTTGCTGATAAGGGCATGTTGGAAAGTGACCAGGAGCAGCGAACTACAAACTGAGTCGGGAAGCGATGTGGATTAGCTATCCCAGAGAGGACTGTTACCTTGGATTTTCTCAGCATAAGAATACCACAGTGCAGAAGACGGTTATTCTTCCTGCAAAAGGATTTACAATTGTTGGGTTCAGTGACCCCCAGTACGTTTCAATTGATCTTGCAGAGCATCAGGAGGGGGATGGCAGCAGCAGCTGAGAGAGCTGAACGGCAAGCCCAGCGTGAAATGGAAGCCGCAGCAGCGGAGAGGCAAGCGGCAGAGGGAAGCGGAAGCCGCAGACCGTGCATTCACTGGAGTTAGCAAAGCCCAGCACCAGACCCAGTCTCCACAGTCCAGTGAGTCCAGAGAGGGTCGTTTGCTTTGCATGGTTCACCCAAGTTTCCTGTCATGGACATAATGATAGCAATTTGGACCCCCTTTTGTTAAGTTTGAAAAGTGCTGCAGACAGTAATCAAGTTGCCCAGGAGCAGTGGGCAAGATACTTGACACCTGGATTAAAGGCAAAGCTTAGATGCCTTTGTGAACTACCACCAGAGCTGATGGGGATATGAGGCTTTGAAACAGGCTCTGATTAAGAAGTGAACCTCACGCCAGAGGTGTATCGCAAAAAGTTCGAGCGTTGCAGAGAGGTCCAACGGACAGCTACTCAGATGTTGTGGTAATACTGAGAACCCGTTTTCGCCAGGGATTAAAGGACTGCAGTTACCAAATTTGAGGGAGCTGGAGGATCACTTGAATGGAATGGATCAGTTCCTTAATATCTGTCTGGAGATGTGCAACAGTTTGTATTGGATCGGGAGCCAAAAACAGCGCAAAAAGCAGCAGAGCAGAAGTCGCAGGACACCATGCAGCCAACAGGGTGCAACATATCCAAAGGTCCAACGTTACAAGATCACCAAGTGGAAGGATCGTCACCACAGGGAAGCAGCACGCAGAATGTCAAGGCGGTGTGAGAATTGTTCTGAAAGGCCAGTGTGAGCGTAAACCATGGAGATCACGCGCAGATGTTTTATATGAACCAGACGGGACATGTAAGAGCTTCCTGTCCAGAAAGAAAGGGACCAGTGTCACCAGACAATCCTGTGGTAATGCTCGTATCTGGTAAAGACAGAGAATTATGTCATCATATGCACGACTGTGACTGTGGGAGATAAAGTTACCCAGGGGTTACGGGACTAGGAGCTAACTTGTCTCTGAGTGCGTCCAGAGATGATAACTTGGGGACATTTTCCTCGGGAAGCTGTATGGTAAAGGGAGTGGGTGGGAGTCACGGGTGCCTGTGGCTAATGTTACATTGGATTGGGGTGTGGGGAGAGGTCTGAGGGAAGTGGGGATATCTAATGAAATTCCTGTCAATGTGTTATTGGGGATGATTTGGGGAGAATGGTCTCTGCTTTTGTGCAATGATCCGGTCTCACTAGGTCCAGCCGCGCTGGAGGTGACCACCCACTGCAATCAGTAAAGGGAACAGGTAACAAGGGCAAGGTAACTGGGAGGGAGGGCTGAGAGACCAGAGCAGATGTTCCGTCAGTGCCAGAACCAGTTATTGCCTAAACGTGTGAATGGAGAGAGAGAGGGGGATCCCCAGTTCACTCTCTGGTAGAGTCAGGTATGTACCTGTAGGAGGGATTGTCACATAGCTGGGAGGGAGGGCTTGAGAGACCAGAGAGGGTTGTCAGTCGTGCCAGAACCAGTACTGTCTACATGTGTGAATGTAGAGGGGGAGGGAAGGATCCCAGGGTGATGTTCTGGGTAAAGTACCCGTAGTAGAGAGGGAATTCCAGAGTAGGTCCCTGATCCTGTGCCCAATCTGCCTGAGGTCTGGATAGCAGTCAGGAATTAGAGCAGGTGTGTGGGGCAGGGTGGTAAGGACTCAAAGCAGGGTCTAGGGTGTTTCCATCAGACTGAGGGAGAAGAGGGTAGCTGTGGGCATGCGGTAGCGCCAGTACCAACCTCAGTGGTGGGTGGAGAAGGAAGAGTAAGGGTTTTAAAAGAGGGACAGCTAACAGAGGCTAGGAGTGTCCCAGGTAGATGGAAAGAAGGTAGCTATCCCTGAGGCGACAAACCCTACCAGTAACAGTCAATGGTTTTCCAGTCTAAGAGGAGCGAGGGTTGGTGAGCAGGAAGGCAAGTTAAGGTTGAGAGTTGACCTAGTCATGTCTGAGTTTAGACCCAGGGAATGGGGAACTTTAGGCTCACAGGATACAGGTAGCAGTGAGGATAAAGGAGGATCTGTCCAGCAGGAGAGTGTGTCAGAGGGAGGACAGATGCTGAGGTTAGGAGTGGCGGGTACGTTCCCCTACATATCAAGTGTACTCCAGGTGGTAAATACAGAACTGTACTGTCAGCACACAGAGTGGTCCCAAAGATGGTAGTATGGGTGGTTTGTCTCTATATCAGAGGTGTACAGACTGGGCAATCGAGAGGTTAACCAGTCTACTTGGGTAAGTGAATGTGAACCCAAACCAGATTCTCATACCACAGTAAGAGGATGGTGGTTTTGTAAAAATGTTGCAGGTGGAAATCATAACGTGGAGCATGAATATGATTACATTCACCGAACCAAAGGGAATGCAGGTGGATATTGTGTCTGTCCGACCCACCTGATTATGGACGCAGTGGGAGTGACCTGTGAGTCACATCCCGTGCGCCAATTTTAAAGGGGGATGGTGTCAGGAGTTTTATTGTATAGTACTTTGCAGAATGGTTAAACTATTGGTTCTAGGACAATAAACATTCCATTCCACCCTGGAACAGTCCTATTGTTTATATTACGATTAGTCAAGCATGGAACCAGGTCCCCTTTTCTAGACAATGTGGAGCCGAACCGTGCATCTGGAATTCTCTCCAGCTAGGGGTCTGGTGGGTACTAAGAGGTCATTTTAAGGACAAGTCATACATGTAAAATAATTGTATTTCGGTATTGGAATGTGTAAGACAGAAACCAATGTTATATTTGTAAATATAATAATATGCCCATTAATAGGATACCCAACATGGAGACCTTATTCCCTTGCCAAGGTGAGATATTAATATCTGGGGAAATATGGATTACACACAGGTCATGTTTGGTATTGTAGGAATTGATAATTAATAAAGGAGAGGAATATGTGGTCAATATCCCAATACAAAGTACATATCTACATTTATATGGAATCTGTCTAAATGAGGGGGAATGAGTGCTTTTGGCTAGTCGTAAATCTGGACATTCCTGGACACTCCCACCTCATGTGGAGGGCGTAGTTCAACAAATAGTTTAAAAGTCCTTGTAGTCCAAAATAATGTTGTTCATACTTGGGGACATGCTAAGAACGTGTGTATGGACCCAATGTTTCATCCTGCCCCAGGACACAGGACTTCTTCTAGTGAGTAGGGTCTGTGAATATTTTATCCTTTTTATTTTATATAACTGTTGTACCTATTGAATGTCATTTTTTTATAACACCATCTTATTTTATTTTTGTATTATATGCACTGTCCACCTTTTGGAATATTAAATCTAAAATTTAATAAGTTTTGTCTTTGATGCTCTAAAAGAACTCAGTTAGCCTCTGATAAGTTTATATGTGTTTGAATGGAGTGTGCAGTGTAAATGCTAATTAACTCTGATTGTGAAGGACTGATGCTAATTAACCAGTTAGTTGCTGGAGTGAATGGTGTAGTGTTAACCATTTAGCTGCCAGGACAGGGGTGGGCATAGTCAGTGAGAGTCAAGAGTGGGTTTTTGGGGCGTCTTTAAGGCCGTAACTTAAAGTGGTGGCAGCGAATACCGATTAATTAGTCAGATCACGTGCCCAGCGAACTGGCGTTCGTGACAGTGTTGTTTCAAAGCTTGTGTTCATCTGGTGTCTGTGCAGAGAGATAAATGATGATATTAAGGAAGAGAAAGAAAACAGAACACAGAATGTTACAGCTTAATTGTTACACAAATCTTTCTATCAGATCCCAGTGAGCTAACGCCCCCCACGGGAATAGTGGAATAATGGGTAACAGAAAAAAATCCAGTCGGCAGTTCCAGCACAGAACATTGTAACTGACACTGCATGAGTGATCTAATTGCACCGTAACAAATGATCCAAGAGCATTTAACAATTAGCCCTTTCCTCCTGTCATTGCACTCAAACCAAGCATGAAGTAAGAAGGAACATTTCTGCATGTAAAATCAGAACTGATGAAACATGCGGCTAACATGTTGCGCTGTGTCTGCAGTGGTTTGGACTGGGGGGATTCCTGGCTCCTCGGTTATGTTTGTTGTTATTGGTGAGGCTCAGGAACTTGGCAGACACAAAGCAACCAGTTCCCACTTAGTCCCACAGTCAGGAAAGTCTCACAGCCTGCATGGAGACAGGCTGACTGAAAGAGACCAGCCAGCAACACTGCAGATAACTTAAAGTACACAGAGTGCATGTAAATTGCCTGGACCCTCAACAGTGGGACATTGACCAGGTTCTGTCAAACAGAGCAGCACACATATTGGCGGAGCCTTTTGTCTCAACACCACTCGGTATTAGGGAAAAAAGATTCTCCTCTACTGCAGATTTATTTGCTATAAACTTGCAAGAAATGGCCGGTACAAATTGTCATGTTTCTTACAGAACGCTATGCTCAAAGTATTGGAGTGATTCTAATCATCAGCTCCTGGATAAAAAACTGCAGTGTTGTTGCCAAGTTTTTCTGTTTTATCTATGGTGAACTCCAGTAGCCTGAACTGCTGCGGCCTGCAACTTCCTTTCAACCAAGCTCCTGAACGCAGAACTGCTAAATCTGCCTTTGTGGTGGCTTCTTGCTGCCTTTATTAATATCCCCCAGCATCAAACTAATTTATTGCATGATAATTGACTACGGCGCAGGCAAGGGCCGGCCTTTAATATGGGCGTCCTTTGTGACAACAGGTTGCATTACAAGGGGGGTGCCAGCTGGGAGTCTTAGGTCACGTACCTGTAGGTCAAAGTTGTGCATTAGTACCACAGCTCTCCCAGTTATGGTCCAGCAGATCAAATGCCCCAACACATGTAAACCTTACTTACTTACCTTACTTAAGATGTCTGTATGCTGTGCTGTCTATCTGTCTTTGCATTTATTGCGTTACATAAGGTTACGTGAAGATGTACGCATGATATAAACAAGCACGCACTGCAGATACTGAAAGATGGTGAGTGCAAGTGGTGGACTTGATTTGAAGCAGAACAAGGCAAGCAGAATTAAGCAGCCTATTTTGTGTGCCATGGGGGTCGTTTTGGAGGGGGTGCTGGGCAAAAGTAACAAATCTTGCACAAGGTGATATTTATGCTAAGGCCGGCCCTGGCGGAGGGCACTCTGCAATCTTAACGTCTGCTTGTGCTGCGATTCCAGTAACCGGAGCACAAAAAACAGTGATAGCATGCGCTCCGAACAGCAGATTGCAGCGCACCTAGTGTTAACGGGTCACACATCTAATGCGGTACTGTTGCCTAGCCCTAAATGATAATTTTTTAGTGGACAACCTCATTTGGTCGCTTGGAAAAATATACACAAAACTGGTGGGTCTATGGTGGGCTTTTGTACATTTGGTTATGGTTGGACCATGTCATACACAATCAACCAAACGGTCTTTTACCATAGGATGATGCTATCTGAATTTGATTGTATAGTCATCACAATCACATTGAATGATTGTTTCAGTGGCAATACTGGCTTGTGTATTGCTGGGTTTAGTTAAACGATTTCAAATATCACATCATCCTTTACTGGCTGTATGCTAACAGTAAAATAATATACCAAAGGCATTTCACCCAGTCTCGTGGTTATTCGTGGTTTCATGCCAAAGCCAGATATTGCAATTCTGTATGGCCAAATATGACAAAGATTCATGCAGATAAATGGGAGCTTTAACCTTACCCACCTGCTTATAGGAAAACCAAATCCTACAAACAATATTCATTTATGCCAAAACTTATGCTATAAAATTGCCTTATTAAAAGGAACATGTAAACATAACACACATGATTCAAATCTATGTAATATAGAATAATTAGTTAGACATTGTTTAGTTACAAGAGTGTTTTTACATTTAGTATGTAATATCCTCAGGGTATAGATTTCCGTCTGTAGATATATAATAACTTTGTAGTAGAGATGGCCGAAAACTCACCAGTTTCGTTCTGTTTTCCGATTCCCAAATGAATTTTCAATTATTATCGAGGATTATCGAACGTTCAAGGCTATTTCCGATAATGTGATGTTTAAATATAGTCAAATGTTACTTCAATAGGGGCCTGAAAGGTTTCATTCCATTGGTTCAACAGGAAGCTGGTTGACTATGTTTATTTTGTCTTCATTCGGCCTTGATATTTAGTTGCTGTTATAAGTGTAAAGATATAATAGGTACATGTGACTATATGTCTGTGCACTGGAATTTAACACTTCTAATGGCCTGGTGCACATGAGTCAGTCAGGACCTAATACAGCAATTTTGTTTTTTGGGCCTAGGCACCCCTTTGTGGCTATTAGCCAGTTGTTTGTAAGGTGCTCCCTCACTGGGTCCTCTACCACAGACTCTAAGCTATAGCACAAGCTATATATTGTATTATATGATGAGCTTTCTCGTGGGATTTGATTTATTATATTCATCAGATTTATTTTATGGCACCCATGGAAGCCAACCCTTCGACCACAGGTGCCTTGAGGCATGTGCCCACTGTGCCTAATGGTAAATCCGTCTTTTATGGTCCCTGATCAAATTTATTAAAATAAGTGAATGCTATTCCCCTAGCCTCCTTCGCTGAGCATGTAAAAAGCTTGTAAAAAAGCATGGAGAGCAGAAATTTTAAAAGGCAGAAAGAAGGAAAAGAGCATCAATTTATTGCATAACAGATGAGCCCTGTCGGCTTTCTCACTATTGTAGTTTTGGGTATTGGGGGTGATTTAACTATATATTATTTCAACTAAATACATTTTTAAGTAAATAACATTCTGCAGGTCAGAGTTATGAACCAGAAATGTCTGGTTTTAGTAGGCCAACAGAGGTGGGTAAGTAGTTAACAAAACTATTTAAAAGAGAACTATACACACCTACCCCCAAAGCTGCAAGTCCTTGCTCCTGGGATCTTCTTAGTCGGGGTAGACACCAGCCGAGTTTTTGTCCCGACCAAGCGTTCGCTACTAGTGAGCGATTGGCCGGGATAAATGACTGTCGGTCGCGTCATTTAATTATTGCTCCTATTCTAGTAGAGGAAGCTGCCCCCTCCCTTCATGCAGTCAATGAATGATGTGACTGCTGACAGCACAACCAATGATTGTCTGCTCTTTCCTCTGCTTCCTCCTCGGCACATGCTTTAGTTCCCAAAAGCTCATTGGGAAGGCAGGAGGAGGCAGGAGGAGGAGGAGGCAGCAACCTTTGCCAGAAAAGAGAGAACAGAGAGTAATACTTATCATTAAATATCTGGATTTGATTACAATCACTTTAGTGTAATGTTACATTACACCAGGAAACATTAGATCAGGGGAACCTCAGGGAATATTAAAGGGCATGTCCACCCCCAAAACTATAATCCCCCCAACTACTGGCCCCACCATGTAGTGTAGTTTAATCCTTACCTCACATCCCAGCTCCATAGGGTTCTCCTGTAGAACCCCCCCAAAGTCCCAAAACTAACCACCAGGAGGCTAGCAGGGCTCTGCCTGCTACCTTGCCTCCGGTAGATATTTGTCATGCGTACTGCAGCCCTTCTCCCCCCTCCCTCCGCCACGCCTCTCCCTCCCTCTCCCTCCCGTTCTACTATCCTCCCCCTAGCGTCAATCCCCCTTAATAGTGTCCCCCATGTCCCCCAGCCCCAACCGCAATTTTTTTTCTTCAAAAGCTCCCCAAACTCTTACTTACCTCTCCTCTTTCTCCGTTGCAATGAATGACCGGCAGCCGCGTCCGTGATTGGCTGCCGCTCAGCCAATCACAGACGCGACTGCGGTCCCGCCCCTCTGCTTGCATTCTCGCAAGCAGAGGCGGCAGTTGCGGCGGAGGAACGAGGGGAGGTAAGTAAGAGTTTGGGGGGCTTTCTGAAAAAAAAATAATGCGGTTGGGGCTGGGGGACCAGGGGGAACAGCATGTTAAAAGTGAGTTCTAAGGGTGGACATACCCTTTAAAGGGGACCCTCTCAGTATTTCATTTACCTTTTTTCAACCACTTAAGTATCTTTCTCACACCTACTGAATTCTTATGTTTATTAATTTGCATTTCTAATTGTCCCTTTATCTAAAGCTTCATACACACGTGCGATTGCAGGGACCAACCCAATGACGCACTTTGTGTATGCATGGCCATTTTGACCAATAATTGTGCCATGTATGGGCACTTTGTCAGGCGGAAAAGTAATTTGGTTGATAACCGACTTGCCGACCCATTGGACAATAATCGTGCTATGTGTCACAAACCCTCCTGTCCGGTCCACTTATCCACCTATCAGTTATCGAAAAACGTACTCCAAGTAACCAACAAGTCAATAAAACAGAACGGACAAGGACGGGGTAGTGAACAAAACTGATATAACACACATTTAATATTTTTCAATATCTATATGATCGCTGCCACCACATTCCGAGATAGCGGAATAACCTACTAAATATATCTATGGGGTTATCCACACCCCCTAAACTATACAATCCTGTAAGAAAAAGGTTATCCACACTTATTATTCTATACTCAGTTATATATATATTCTAAACTATACTTCTTCTATAGTAGCGTAACTTCGAAGACACAGGTTCGTTTTGGGATATACTCAGAATAGGACAATAAGCCTTTAAATGATTTTATATCATTTATTAAAAGGTAACAAAAGAGTTAACTTACTGAACATAAAAGGCAACACACAGGTGAGATTAGAATAGGATAAAAGAAAGAATACTTAAAAATAAATGGCATCTGAAAAGTACACGAGCAGTCCAGGAAACTTGTTAATACAAATTGATATTCCCTGATGGAAGCCAATATATGGTCAGTCTGATTGGCTAGATGTTCCTTAAGATATTATGATGAACTGATGGGCTGAGTCCGCTATCCCAATTTATCCTTTCTCCTGAAAATGGGAGTGGTCTGGTCTCTAGAGAGTTGGCTTGGAAACTGCCTGAGAGGCATTTCCTAGTTTTTGGAGGGAACTTTTAAACTCCAATTTCCCTCTAGCCCATACTCTGAGCACTGTACATGTCAAACATGACATATATTGGAGCTTGTAGGCCTAAGAAGGGTTATATCTCAAGTTTGGCTCTGGATATCATATCCTGCAAGGTACCTATTTGATTCTAGTATAAACTGAGCATATTTATGAAAATAGGAAATAATTCTATACCCTGAATTATTAAGAAATATGGCCTTTGAACTGTCATTTGATTTTAGCTCAGTTCTAAACCAGAGGACCACCTGGAGTTCTCCTGCCACAACGTCTATAGTCACACTGGATACTGGTGTGATATTTACCACCTATTGAAGGCATAGCATCTGCTGGGTTAACCAAATAACAAATGGGGCTAGCTATGGGAAAGAAAAGTCTTCTACAAATTGTCAGGCAGAGGTTTGTCAACCCTTTGCCTACTTCCTGACAGTGAAACAATGTGGGAGCTGCCATATTGTTTGACAATGCTAATAATGTGGGATACATTTAAAAATTACTGCCGCAATTACAGACATAGTCTATGGGAGTTTACATTGCACTCATGTTCATGACACTATGTATAAGCGCTTTGTTGGCCGGCAAGGCTTTTCAGCCAACAAAGTGCCCATACACGACGCGATTATTGGTCAAAACGCCATGTATATACATACACAACCACAAGTTTGTATGAGGCTTTCTTGGTTTTCATTGATGAAAGGGCTTCAGGGCCCCTGGGGGTTCCTCTGTAACCCAGTGGGCCAATCTGACCCTGTATCCATAGTCCAGACATCTTCCCATGAAGTATTTGCGGTGCTTTCTTCCGTGTGATAGCCCTAAGTTAAGGCTATGATGTCACGGTCAATGACTTACGCTCGTTGCTGAGCAATGCACTAGTTCACATAGGCTCACAAGCCATAAAGGAGGCGGCAGAGAGCAGCGAGAGACTCCAAGGTAAGATATCTGGAGTGCCAGGGAGAAATGTAAGTATCGGTTTGGAGGGCTCTTAATAAAAAATTTTGTAGGAGGTGAACACACCCTTTAAGTTTAGGCAAAAAGCAACAAAAAAAATCATTTTATAGCCCTTATATGCTTTTTGTTTTAACTATGTCTATAGACAGTAATTTGAAGTCTTATTTATAGAGTTAGAAGCCCACTCTGTGTATTGTAAAGCTGGGTACACATGGGCAGACCGAAGTTTGCCACAACCAAGCATGGTTTTTTATCGGTACTATCACCCATGCTTCTGATTCAGACAAACAAATGGTTAGACGCAGGTCGCATCCCCCCGAAAACCCATGCAATGTTTTCGGTAGTTTCGACTGATACGCTGAACTATTGGTCAGTTGGCCTGAAAAATTGCATCATGTGTACACAGCTTACATTATTTTGTTCTTTCACAGGTTGATTGTGTGCATTTCTGGTTTATCTATTTGTTTGTGCACATACCAGAGAGAGTACCAGATATAGACATAGAGTAGGGCTTATTTGATAACATTTGCACAATTTTACCTGTACTTTAAATTTGCAAAATCAATTAAATGGTATTCAATGTTTTCTAGTAAAAAGGTAACACCTGATTGGTTTTAAGAAAAGCCAGAGCGTGAGTTAAAGCAGCCTCCAGGTGCGTTTATGGCAATAAAAATGGCAATTGCCTATTTTTATTAAACCTTGGAATATTTATGGAACATCCATTCAAAGCTCATGGCAAAAAACGTATGAAAATTTGCAGACAACTTGGGATCACTTGTTGTGTGTCTCTAGCTTGATAACTGTGGGTGATTATGTCCAAACAATGAACTGTAAAGCTCTAAGACTGGCAGACATGGGTATGGGGATGTCCTGGCACTGGATTGAATTCAGCAAGTTTTGATTGGTCAGTGTAGTATAAAGTAAACCTTTGGTTACAGCTGGAGTGACTAAGCATTTTTTTAGAAGGCTTTGTGACTGGGATTACCTAAGTAACAAGGACAGGAAGAAACCAGTGCAGGGATAGAGATCTGTCATTGTTTAGCTGTGATTCCCTGAAGCTGCACCCACTAACCAAATAAAATTTAAAAAAACAAAAAACTTGTCCCAGCATTTGGAGACAAGTTTAAAAAAGTAAAAGAAATTTAAGTATTTATTGAGGACTGTTGAGTCCTTAAAAAGATTTGGCCTAAAATCTGATTGGTAAAGGCGTTCCTAGACATTTTGTCATCTGAAACAAATATATAAAACTATTTTAATACCTCTGTATCCTCCTGTGGTGTGGATTGTAGAGGTGGGATTGGTGGGATAACTAACACTTGCTAGTAACCTGGAGGGCTGACTAACATTGGCTGGTGAACTGGAGGTCTGACTAACATTGGCTGGTGAACTGGAGACCTGACTGATTACTGGCTGGTGAACTGGAGGGCTGACTAACATTGGCTGGTAAACTGGAGACCTGACTGAATATAGGCTGATAAATTGGGCAGGCACGAGTTGGGAGTTACAGCATAAAGTTATTTGTTGAAAAATGTCAATAAATCTGTCTGTGTTTGTTTTTATTGGGTTATGTAAACTGTCAGGTATCCATCATCTACTGCCCATGCTCATTTTACTAGTCATTCCATTATTCAAATTGGAATTGGAATCGAGAATTGTTTTTTTAAAAAGCATTTCCATTGAAGATTTTTCATCAGATTTTTAATGGGACAGTGTTTTTATTTCTAATTGATCAAACACAGCAGGTTCACTGTTCCCTATTACCCTATTCCCTATTCTCCCCTGTTCACTCCAGAGTTCCAAATTCCTGTATTCTCCCCAGAGTTCCCCATTCCCCTAATTCCCTATTCTCCCCTATACACCTCAGAGTCCCTTATTCACTATTCGCCCCTACTCACCCAAAGTTCCCTATTCCCTATTCTCCACTATTCACCCAATTCCCTATTCTCCCCAGTGTTCCCTATTGACCTATTCCCTATTCTGCCCTATTCACCCTGGAGTTCCCTATTCACCTATTGCCTAATCTCCTCTAATTACCCTACAGTTCCCTATTCCCCTATTCTCCCCTATTCACCCTGGAGTTCCCTATTCACCTAGTGCCTATTCTCCCCTATTTATCCCAGAGTTTCCCTATTCTCCTATTCACTATTCTCCCCTGAGTTCCATATTTACCTATTCCCTATTCTCCCCTATTTACCCCAGAGTTCCCTATTCACCTGTTCACCCCAGAGTTCCCTACAACCCTATTCCCTATTCTCCCCTATTGACCCCAGAGTTCCCTGCACCCCTATTTCCTATTATCCCTTATTCACCCTCGAGTTTCCTATTCCCCTATTCCCTATTTTTCCCTATTCAGCCCAGAGTTCCCTACACCCCTATTTCCTATTATCCACCATTCACCCGAATTCCCTATTCCCCTATTCCCTATTCTCCCCACTGTTCCATATTTACCTATTCCTTATTCTCCCCCATTCACCCCAGATTTCCCTATTCTCCTATTCTCTATTCTCCCCTATTCTCCCACAATTCCATATTCCCTTATTCTCCCATATACACCCCAGAGTTCCTCATTTCCTTGTTCTCCCAGAGTTCCTTATTCCCCTATTCTCCCCTATTCACCACAGTTCCCTCTTCCTCTATTCCCTATTGTTCCCTACTCACCAGAGTTCCCTATTCCCTATCCCCCCCCATTCATCCAATCCCCTGTTCTCCCCAGAGTTCCTTTTTACCTATTCCTTGTTCTCCCCTTTTCACCCCGGAGTTCCCTATTTACCTATTGCCTATTTTCCCCTATTCACCCCAGAGTCCCCTATTCCCCTGTTCCCTATTTTCCCAGAGTTTCCTATTCTCCCCTAGTCACCTCGGAGTTCCCTATTCTCCTATTCCCTATTCTCCCCTATTTACCCCAGAGTTCCCTATACCCCTATTCCCTATTTTCCCCTATTCACCCCGGAGTTCACTATTCCCCTTTTGTAAAAGTTAATATTGTACATCTTGCATTTTTAGCTTAGTGTTGCTTAGTATTATTGGTTATTGTTGTACATTACATTGTTTGCCTTCTATTACAAAACCAATTTAAACATTTTGTAATTTACAATAATATAAGTATTCAAAACAAGTACAACATTTAATTATACCACAATTCCCATTTGTAATAAAAGTTTTTTCATAAAGTTATGGTTAAGATGTTTAATTATTTATTTGATAGAAGGTATTTTGGGGGGTTTCCAATATTTAGTTATCAGGATTTTTGATATTGTAAACACATGGTACATTATTGTACAAATATTTTGAGGGTATAAGTTTATATTTAATAGAGCTTATTCTGGTGATATTGATATATTATTAATTTGGCTTGAAAAAGGCAAATTACTGTTCTTTCTATTTCTTCTTCTTTTTCTTCTTTTTCTTATTCCGTTTTATTCTTCCACTTTTTTGGACTGTATCTCCTCCCACAGTTTTTGAGCTAGAGACATGAAATTCGGTACAGACGTGCAGGGCATATAGGAGAAGTGTGCTGTCTTCTAGCTAAGGAATCCACGGAAGCACGGCATTATCGCCGAATTTCCGGACATTTTTTCCCATAGACTATAATGGTAACAATCTTCAAATGTGGATATTTCAAAACAGTTTTTTTCATGGTCATAAATACAAATGGTGATACCCCCAACCCCCCACAGAGACCCAGGTACACCCACCTATTGACCTACCTTTCCATTCCCATGGAAGCCATATTTAAAGGGTAACTAAAGTAAAAAAAAATAATTTAGATTTATCCTCAATAAAAGATAGTTTTATGGTTATAAACACAAAAAAAACATACCCCTCAACCAGACCCAGGTACACACACCTACTAATCTACCTATCCATTACTGTGGCAGCCATACTTAAAGGGTAACTAAAGTAAAAAAAAACTAATTTAGATTTATTCTCAATAAAAGATAGTTTTATGGTTGTAAACACAAAAAAGACATACCCCCTCAACCAGACTCAGGTACACACACCTACTAATCTACTAATTCATTATGGTGGTAGCCATACTTAAAGGGTAACTAAAGTAAAAAAAAACTAATTTAGATTTATTCTCAATAAAATATAGTTTTATGGTTGTAAACACAAAAAAGACATGCCCTCTCAACCAGACCCAGGTACACACACCTATTGATTTACTTATCCATTACTGTGGCAGCCATACTTAAAGGGTAACTAAAGTCAAAAAAATAATTTTGATTAATAATAAAAAAGGTTTGTTTTTTAACCCCCATGTGAACCCCCACAGTTACATACACCTACTGACCTACCCCTCCATTACTGTTGCAGCCATACCTAAAGGGTAACTAAAGTAAAAAAAACAAATTTTGACCAATCATCGAAAAAGTTTGTTTTTTTAACCCCCAACCGGACACAGGTACACACACCTACTGATCTACTTATCCATTACTGTGGCAGCCATACCTAAAGGGTAACTAAAGTAAAAAAAAAAAAAAAAATTATGACCAATCACAAAAAAGTTTGTTTTTTTAAACCCCAACCCGACACAGGTACACACATCTATGATCTACTTATCCATTACTGTGGCAGCCATACTTAAAGGGTAACTAAAGTCAAAAAAAAAAACAATTTTGACCAATCATCAAAAAGACAGAGAGATTCAATAAAAGTTCTTATCATTGAAAATGGTGCTAATTTTGCCCTAAAACAATCAGATGTTAGCTTTCTGATTGATTGGATCAAAATAAGACACATTTGGGCTGGGTACACACAAAAGTTTTTTTTGTCCCAAACAAGCGTTCACTACAAACTCATCATTCCTACTATTGAGTTTTAAAATCTGCAGCAAACACACATATTCCCTTCCAAAATGCAGCCCTTCAAGCCAAATTCAAAGTTTATAATTAAACTTTCCCTTTCTAGTTACTTTATATTGTTTTAGAGAAGTAGAACATTTTTAACCATATTTTTTTTTATTTTAGAGCATGTCCACCATATATGTCGCCTCATTTCCACATTCTCTCCAGCACATTGGTGAATGTTTATTAAACTATTGGTGAAGTTGTTTGGGGGTTCTGTAAAATCTCATGTGGATTTTTTTGTTTATTTCCCAATGTGTGCATTTTGATAATTTAAAGATTGAAGTGAAGGCTCCATCCCATTGTTCTTGTGATATAAATATTTGTAATTCCTTTTCACATTTTTCTGTATATTTTAAGTTTATATTTTCATTTTTATTATTTAGTATGGTATAGAAATTGGAGATTTTTTAATTATTATATAGATTATATTAGATTTTCAACGATTTCCAATTTTGTGAAGGTTTGTATTTCTTTGTGTTTTGATAGCTTCTTAATCGGTAGTATTGGAGTAGGTTGTTGCGAGGAATTTTTACATTTTCCTATCAAAGTATGGAATGGAACGATGCCTTATTGGGTTATTAGGTCTGAGAAAAGGGTTTGTCCCATTAATTCCCATTATGTTACATTTAGATTATGGATAAGTCATCTCAAACTTTTTATAGATATGTATGGGAAATAAGCAGATTAAAAGTCTGATATGGAGATAAGTTTTTTCAATATTTCACTTTTGGTTAGTAAAACTGTAAATAACTTAACTTAAATATGACGCTTTTTATTTAAGTTAGTAAATCTAGGTTAGATTTGAGCACATTCTTTTGATTCATATGTGTTTCTAAGTCTATCCATCTCTTGTTATTGTCTTCTGTAACCCAGAATCTGGCTTGTTCGATTATGCTTTCTCTATAATAGTCCTTCCTATGTGGACTTTCTATGCCCCCTGATTTCCTGAGTTTGGGCTTAGTGTATGGGTTTATTCTAGGTTTTTTCTCATTCCATATGAAGTTATTTATTTTATTTTGTAAGGTTTTTTAAAAAAACGTATCTGGGATTGGGATTGATAAAGTCTTGAATTTGTATAGGAGTTTAGGTAATAGCATCATTTTTAGTAGCCATGGGAGTTATTTAGATGACAATAATTTAAGATCTTTGTCTATTTCTTCTAATGAAGTTACAGAAGAATGTGTTTTGTATTGGGGGAAGTAAGTTGGATTCCTAAATATGTTATAGATTTGTCTGCCCATTTATATTTGTATTTAGCTGTTAAAAAAAATTTCAAGGTATAAGAGATGTTAATGCCAAGGATATATGATTTAGATTCATTGACATAATTTATAGTAAGATATCATATTAAACTTTGTTAAGATGTTTAGTATATGGATCATAGATGTTATTGGGTCTGTGATTGTAAGTATTAGGTCGTCGGCGTATAAGCTTAATTTATATTTATTAGTTCCTATCTTAATACATTTAAGGTCATTGTTGGTTCATATGTTTCTGCTAGTGGCTCTATGGCATGATCGAAAATTAGGGAGGAGAGGGGACAACCCGTCGGATGCCATTGGTGATATCAAAATTTATAGATTTCATATTTGATATAAAGACTAGGGCTGATGGCTATTCTTCCCTATTTACCTCAGAGTTCCCTATTCTCCCCTATTTACCTATTCTCCTCTATTCACCAATTCCCTATTCTCCACTAGAGTTCTCTATTTACCTATTCCTATTTGCCCCAATTCCCCACAGAGTTCCCTATTCACATATTGCCTATTTTCTCCCCTATTCACCCAGTGTTCCCTATACCCCTATTCCCTAATATCCCTGTTCATCCCCTATTCACCTGTTGCCTATTTTACCCTATTCACTCCAGAGTTACAATATCACTATTCGCTATTCTCCCCTATTCACCCCGTAGTTCACTATTCACCTATTCTCCCCTATTCACCCGAGTTCATGATACCCCTATTCCCTATTATCATATCACCCCGTTATTCCTATTCACCTATTCTCCCCTATTCACTGAGTCACGATACCCCTATTACCTATTATCCCCTATTCACCCCGTAGTTCCCTATTCACCTATTCTCCCCTATTCACCCAAGTTCATGATACCCCTATTCCCTATTATCCCCTATTCACCCCGTAGTTCCCTATTCACGTATTCTCCCCTATTCACCCCGGAGTTCCCTATTTACCTTTTCCCTATTATCCACTATTCACCCGCAGTTTCCTATTCCCTATTATCCCCCATTCACTCCAGTGTTCCCTTTTCCCTATTCTCCTGTGTTCAACTCAGAGTTCCCTGCTCTGAAAAAGGCACTTGCCCCGTGCTTTTATATTATCAGGGAACTCCTATGTGACTTTATATCCTCATATTATACTGTTAAGGGCACATTATCCCTAATATAATACATAAGCGATTAGGAGTTTATTTTTTATTTTATTTCACAATGACCTGCACCATAGCTGACAATTAATAATAAATGAGGTGTTCATTGAAAACAGATACATTACTAAAGCTGAATTAATATTTAAAAAGTAAAAACCCCAAAACCTAAAAAGCATAAAACATATGTATTATAAGAAGTAATACAATCCTTACAAAATAATGGATGTTAAGAGCTGGTAGACACAGGTACATTAATTCCAGTCTATCCCCTGTCTGATCTTTTGATTAAATCCTAGCTAACCATTGACATGTCTGCCATTGTATTTTCACATACAGATTCCCTGTTGAAAATATGTAATGACATACCCATACACTTGCCTGGCCTCACATACTCTGTACAGGGATTGGATGGTCAGCCATAATGTCAGTACCTTCTTCATCTAGTCTTAGTAAACATTGCCGATACTATTTGGTGAATAATTTTGCCCATATGACTGATCACAATGCTGACCATGGTTTGCGTCTTGGACGGTCTTTTTTGGTCTATAAACCTTGTTACTATCAGGACAATACCAGGGGCATTGCTATATATCACAGGGACCCATAGCAAGATTTAAGAGGATCCCCCCAACCCTCTAAAAAGTTCAACCCAACCAGGCCAAACTGCAGTGAGGTTTTACCGCCTAAGAAAATTGTACCTAATGTAGTTCAGCCCTACAAACCATCTATACAAGGTTTAAGTAAAAAAGAAAATGTGGTTTGTGGGGCTGAACTACATGAGGAAAAAAAATTCTTAGGCGGGTGGACATGCCTGGAAGGCTCCGGGGCCCATAGCAACCGCTACACTTGCTATAGTGATCCCTAAGTCCCTGGACAATTAGATCTAAAGGATTTTCCTAATATCGTTAAGGTGTTTAGGCCCTTTATCCAAACACATTTTCATTTTTTCGTTTTGGCCAGTTGGTCCTGCTGGTAAAAAATTATCAATCCAGATGACAATAAGGGGGGATTATTGGTCAGGGGCCTGCCCAAGTGTACCAGGCCCAAGAATTCAGTCAGTATATGAACCACACGTGTCAAACTCAAGGCCTGCCTGGCTGTTTTTTGTGGCCCCCAGGGACTGTTCAGCATCCAATACTTACTACACTGCTATCTTTTTGTGCAGTTCCAAGCATCGGTATAACTATATACCTGCCTCCTAGATACAAGCACAATCAGCTGATTGCATGCACTTTTACTAAGATATGGGCGATCAGCTGTTTAAAAACGGAATCTAGCAGGCAGATCTATAGTTACACTGCTGCTTGGGACTGCACAAATAGGACTTGCACAAAAACGGAAAGCAGCAAAATAAGGCTTGGAGGCAGTCACCTCTGTAACAGCTGATTGAGTATCTAGCCCGACGCTGGGGAGGGAGGTGGGACAAAGGTCCTGCCAATGGAGTAAGGTTAGCATTCCACATTAGCACATGATCATGCCATAGGCACTGGTCCCAGTCTAAAAGTGTGCTTCATACTCTTTACCTGCCAAGACCCAGCACTAGGCACAAGCATGACAGAATCCCAACCCTGCATCTGCTAAGTATCTTAATAAAAAAAAAATGTCTGCCTCTTTGCCTGTCTTTTTGATTTTGGCCCCTTAAGTGATTGAGTTTGACACCCCTGATATAAACACTTGGCCTTGTGATTCTATATGGGTGCTCCTTGGTGGCTTAATATCCATATGTGGTTACGAATCCTGACATAAGTTCTATAATAAATGCATCAGCTCCCAGGGCTGGTTAAAAGCCCCTGAGCAAAAAATGGTATCAAATACTATAGTTTGGGGGGGGTCTTAGCAGTAGAGACCAAAGGCCATTGCCCTGTTGCCTGTATAGTAAAATTGTCCCCATTAACAGCACATTATACAGCACATATAGTTTTTTTTTTTTTTAGTACATTCTTCTCCTGAATGTGGAATTTTTAGCGAAGTGATTGGACATGTGAAGTGAATAATGAGCGACTGACAATTTCTATATTTCATCCTGATTTCTTGGAAGGGGTCACAGAGCGACCAAATCTAAACTTTCATGAGAATAAAACATAAGGCTCCAAAGGAAATGGGGTCAGTCATTCGTTGTCCTGCATTTGAACGATACAGTACCAATGCAAGCACACATCTCATTCCTTACTAGCTGGCCTGTTCTTTGTCATTTCTGTTGTTTCCCATTAAGAAATCTATAGGAGTGGCCATAATGTTGTTATGACAGTCTAATTAAACTAATAAACACTATTAAACTGAAGCAATCATGTCCACAAAGAGGAGATGTGTAATATGATCAGATACAATTTTCATGCATTATGAAGAAGATTAATTGTAACAAAATGTCACTAGGAGACTGTCACTGTGCAAATAACGTGAGACCTTTTGCAATCAAACCGGTGGACTATGAATTAAATAGGTATTTGTGCACACAACAGCCACGAATAAAGGAGCAGTTTTCTTTTGACAAGAGAACGGCACTGGCGAAGTATATCTAGTGCCAAATTAAATCACTTTCCCTCCTCGCTCACAGGTGAATCTACAATGCTACAAATCCCTGTCAAACATGAAAGTAAAGTAAATAAACATTGTCAGTCTGTATTGAAAATCCTGTTTGTCATGGTATGAAGCACGATTTGTACATAGTCTTGTTCCTTATTGCTCAATTAGTATAGCTCCCTAAAAGTCCCTAAAGTCATTTACATTGACTTTACTTGAACAGTAGGTGGCAGTAAGGTGGTATGCAGTACCTATGCATGAAGACCATTTAAGTATCCTATATAATAAAAGCCATAATGTGCGTCCAGCTAGGACAGAGAATGCGCATTGTGTAAGCAAGTATACACCATTCTAAGAAAGAATATATCGCATAGTGGACAAGTAGAGCAAGTCTGGGACACTACAATAATATACAGTATGACCTATATTAGTTTGTACAGAAGACTAAATAACGCTCATGGCAATGACTTGTTTGATGTTTAGAGGTTTAAGCATCACCAATAAATTAAGGTTTAAGCAGAAAGGTTTGCGTTGTTGCAAGTATATATCAAGCCCACAGTGTTTTCTGTGTACTGCTGTACCCAATACGAAGGTGATGTTTACAGTGCAGTCAGTGTTCCCTGTGTGCACGCGCACTCAAGAACGTGCTTCGATTATCTTCGTAGAATCGATCATTCGATTAAATTCGAAAATTTGTTCCGTTTTCGGATCTTCTGGATTTTCACGAGATCTGGAAATCCGAAAAAGGAAGGAAACTGATGAGTTTCGGCCATCTCTAATTAAGAGCAGTCCTAAATACCAGTAGGACAGTCGCATTTCAAAATTCACAAAAATGGCTTTAAAGTTCGAATACACACGACACTGTCAAATCCGTGTATAGGTAGTCGGTCTGGGCTGAGGGACATTTGCAGTCCAGAGCGTTCAATGCTTTACACAGGGAGAACGTTTGGGACTGTGTGTAGTGGGATCCTTAGAAAATGACAAACAGAATTTTAAAGATCTTTCATCATGCTATGATTACCCGATCGTTAAAACGATGGTAAAGTATAGGAAACATTAGAAGACAAAACTTTTTAAAGTTAAATTAATTTGGTATAAGAAAATAAATCAGTGAGAAAACAAAGGAACTTGACATTTTAAAGCGTCAATGCGATGTTCAGACATTAATGACATTCTTCTCTCTAACTATTTTGCTAAACTGCAAGGAAATTCTACTTAAGGCAATTAAATAAACCTCATTATTATATATCTCCTTGTATTTACAAAGATCAAACAGCTCGGCCCTCTTATCTGGTCCTATGGTCAGTGTAAAACATATAGGCCGCAGGTCCACATGCATTATGTTTTATCAGTGTTGCAAGACTTAGCTCAGATTATCATCTGTTTATTTTAGCTGTGACCTTACCCTTTTAGTAAAGTACTTAGTAACCCAGAGTGTCCCAGTACAGGAAAAATGTTTGTAACCTTCCCCCACACCCTGTTCTTTTACTATAGTGAAACTAGAATATATGGACATGTCACAAGAATGTACTTGGCTCCTGAAAGTATTAAATGTCCTTTAAAAATGTGATTGGTGTTATTATCCCTTGTAATGGTACAACATAGTTCAGCTATCTGAAAAAAAGAAATCATTTCTAGGCATTATTCTGAACAGTGGTGGGCAATTCACTTGGTCCAGAGACGCCAGACTAATAGATTCAACTCAATTCTGCTTAACATTAATTTGGCCTTTATGGAAAGCACTAATCAGCAGATCACCTCAATGTTTTTTTTAAAAATCAGAAAAAAAATATGTTAAGAAAAATGAATCAATTAACCAGCCTGAGACAATTAATTAATATTATATTTAATCTCAGGAAGATTTTTTTAAATAGAGGTTTAAGACTGGGTAATATATTTTCGGCCAAGAATATCTTACCGTGTGTGTGTGGGGCGACCACACTTGGTCGCCAGTTCGTCCGGATTGGACAAATGGGCGATTGGGCCTGTTGGTAAATCACGTCACTGTTGTGGTGAACAACAGTCATTTGTACCAACCGATCACTCGCTAGCATGTTAACCCAGCCTAATAGCAGGGAGACGGTCAGGGCCAAACAATAAGCCTCATGTGGCCCACATGCCTTACTTTGCCCAGGTCTAGATTAGAAAACTATTCAAAGCGTACAGTATATCTTTTATTTTGCTACAGCAATGTATCTTTTGTCTAGGGACAATATGGTACTATCAGGGTTATTCAATAAAAGTTCTTATGGTTTAAAATGGTGCTAGTTTTGCCCCAACCAATCAGATGTTAGCTTTCAAATGTTAAATAAGATCTGATTGGTTGGGGCAAAATTAGCTTTCACTTTGCATTGTTGGTTAAACGAATAATAAGTTAAAAGCCAATTCTACTATATTACTGACTGCATGTCAATTGCTCTACATCATTTGCCTCATTAATTAATGATTTGGCTTTTTTTGGTGGTTTTTCTGTTTTTACACAGAATGCTCAATGTGCACAATAATAAAGACCAGCTCAATGGGCCTAGCCAATACGTTACTAACTTTTTGGTTCAGCTAATGTGGTTATGCGGTAGTGAGGATGATGACGATTTGGGGGAAACGCTGTTTAGTTCTTGTGGGGTACTTTATGGAGCGCAATTGTGCTTCACAATCCTTCTCTCTACTTCTCACCTGGTACACAGAATGAATCAATATTACACCCAAAAGCTCTGCCAATTAATATCCTTTCAATAGTCCGTCGGTTGAAATGAAAGAACACCAGACAATATTTCTTTGCAATGATCCTTCTTACTGACTGATTGTGATGAAAATCAGTCATAGTTGATTTATATAATTCATATAGGTCACAGCTGATCCTCGTCAATCCAGATTGTGTTGGGATATTTCCAGAATGGTTTGGAAAGGACATAGGACCCTCAAAACCAGATTAGAGCGCTCAATACCATATCTCAAGGTTTCTTTTCCTGTCCATGGGTAGTTATGATTGAATCATTTTAGATGGCACCTCATTAGCATGTGATGGAAATTTTAAGAAATGTCATATCAACCAAATGATTAATTCCCATGGGACATAAAAAATTCTGAAAACCCATAAAATATTTCTTAATGTGGCATACAATGAGTTAACATATGAGAAGTAAGCAGTATAAAGATATAGTTGTGTTGGGCTTGTTTTGTGACTGAAATGTGACCTCTTTTCCGTCATGTGAAACAACGCGCACAATTAAAGACCGCTCATTGCTCAAAGTGACTCAAATAGCCAAGCACAACATATTAGCAGCCAGCAATTTGAATCAGATATTTAATCTTTCGAGCATGTAAGTGAGATTTCATGTTGACAATGGCTTCCTGCCAGTTTAATCACAGAGAAGAAAGATTGTAAGCAGTGTCCTTGAGACTCTGCTTAGAGACATTAGTAGTTGTAGTAAGCTTTGTATTTTTCAGATTGTTTGGAACTTTTCAAAGACTGACAGGCTCTGGATAAAAGTCCTGTTTGCGATTTAATATCGCGTTTGCAAATGTGGGGAAATCCCAGTAGGGATTTAGCCACTGCGGGATTTTAATGCCAGCTATCTGCTGTTGTTAAAATCCTGCGCTAAAACGAGCGCAAACACGATATTAAATTGCGAGAGTTGGATACGCGGGTGATTTTTGCGTAACCCGCGCATCCAACACTAATATGGAGCTAAAGTCATGCTAACCGGTAGCAACCGGTTAGCTTGACTTTAACTCTATATATTTGCCCAGTGAGTCTGGGTAAATGAGGCCCTGAGAGTTTTCTATCTCGGACACAGGTCAAAAGAAACGGCAGAAATATTTAATGGTTGGTGTAGAATGTTGTGCATCACTTCTTATGTGAGCCCTAACACACAAATATCAGATGAGGCACTTACGGGCCGATGCGGTACAAAAAAAAGTTGCATCCAACCTGGTCAGGATCCCACGATGCTTTAAAGCCTCTCGGAAGATTTACTGTATCGCGGGGTCCCACTCAGGTAAAATGCAGCCTTTTTTTACTGCATCGGGTCCGTATGCTACAATGGTAATGGTGTTAATATTATCACAAAATGAACACGCTAATCTTAAGTGCAAAAGTAGTTTAACATCGAGTAGCATGGGTTTTTGGATGACTTTCAGGCAAAAACTCAGGGAGTCTGAGGCTGTGCTCGCCGGCGGCACCTGTGCAGGAGAAGCCTTAGGAATGTCACATGTCAGCCTCCCACCCATTAACTTTCTGGTCAGTCATTTCTTTATATCTTGGGCTGTGGAGCACGTAGAGAAGTGGTTGATGGCTTGTTTTAAAGGTAGGAAGCTGGCCTTTCATTTAAACTCAACTTGTTTGGAGACCACAGTTCCCCTTTAATGGTAAACAGTGAAGTAAATCCTTCCTAAGCAAAGCTGGCCATACACATGAAGTATTTCTGTTGATTACAGGGCAGATTCTGATAGAATGTGTAATTTGCATCTATTTGACTATATACATATCCAAACCACCACCCCATGAACAATTGTACACTAAAGCTGGGAACACACAGTAGCAAAAAATGTCAGATCCTTTTAGGTCTGACGAATTGCCACCACTTGCAACCCAAACAATCTCCTTATACAAAGTATGAGTGTGTATGGGATTTTATAGCTAATAACAAAGAGCTTCCAATTGAATTTGTCTATCATCTGCCATAAATCTTTACTATGTGTACCCTACTTAACGTAACATAATCGCCCCTAACTGATGAAGTAAGTATTATCAGAAATGTTGAAAATATAATGTATTGACAAAGAATTGTTGGTTATTGTAGAAAAACAAATCAGGTAGTTTTAGGATAATTTAGGACATAAAAAAACACATTACACTCTGAGATCTCCTTACTAAAAGGCATTTACTAGCTATTAAATATAAACAGTGTCTTTTGGGGAATAGAAAGTTTGCATGTTTAGGTAAAGCTATACTTATGGGGTATCTAACTACCAAGAATGTATGATGCAGTCATTTCATTAATCAGCAACTCTTTATTCATTATATAATGTATAACCATAATAGTCAAACGTTGTCTGGGACTTTTTTATAAACATGTTATAAACATTTGGCAAAGATCGTTATTTTCAGCATGTTTATAAATCAGATGGTTTTTGCAGCAAAAAGTATTGGTGCGGTGATTTCCGGTGGTAGTGTCAGTGATGTGCGCCGGCAATATACGGTAGTCATAATCATTGCGTTGCAGGTCTGGTATGGCAGCAAAAAGAGATATTGGCTGCAAGACAAATGGAGAAAGTCAGAACCTTAAAAAAGCGATCATAGCAAAATCGGGAATCGCCAATAGTATTACAGTTAATGCTGGAAAATAGTCTAACACCCCCCTGGACCATTATTAGTATTGAGGAAAACTCCACAATGTACTGACACCTTCCAAGGACCCAATGGCAGGCTAGATAAATGGGCACTTAAGTGTTTTAACCACCTCTGACCTGGCGATTTTAAATGACAGTAATTAACACAAGTTCACACATATCGCCATTTTATAAATACAATTGAAATGTAATGTTGGCGAAAGGAGGTGGTAATGAAATGTTAACAAACCTTTATAAATATGCACCCATAGAGTAGCATTGTAAGAATTGTAAATCATTATAACCAAACAATTACGTCCCAGCAATGGTTGTTGCTGTAAGGCAGGCCGCTAACAAATAATCATGAAAATAAACCCATATCTAGTGGAATATTGCCAAAGTGCTCATTTATCATTATATTGTTCATTCAGTCAATAAGGTTGGAGGTCCTTTAGTTTGCCCCTGTGTGAATTATGGTGCACATCATGAGGAATTGGGTTGATTTGTTTTCATGTTTGCTCAGATGTGTTATAGATTTACCCAAAAAAGCAACCCCAAAGATTTAGGCATTGGTAGGACAGTGAGCTCACTGATGTAGGAGATACACACTTGACTCTCTTTCTAGATAGATACTTTATGTAATGTATATTGACTATATCTGGGGATTCAGTTCAGGATACGTAACTACCAGGGGAGCTGGGGGAGCAACCAAGGGGGCCCCATCTTCTTATTTTTCCTATGACAGATATAGCCTCCTTCCAGAAAACCACTGTGGATGAAGCACAGATAGGGGCCCCATCATAGTTTTGCTGGGGCCAATTGATTCTTATTTACGCCACTGATTCAGTTACATCAACTGGACTTGAAGTTTAGTTCTTGTAGACATTTCGTTAGTCATCCGACTGGCTTTCTCAAATAAATTAACTGAATACCACAGATATACCATGACCTGGATGGATGAGAACCTTCACAAACATAATGTATATTGGCAAATTTACCAATTTTGAAATGATTAGTATGTCAGTTTTCTAAAATTGTATGATACTATATGGGATTGTTTTATCCATAGGTGCACTGATAAGATATAAATTGGTGCATTGTTATCAAATGTGTTTCCCCCAAACAGAAAAAAACAGAGCTGTAAAGAGAATGTTTCTGTGATATATAATTTATATATTGATGGATCTTATTGATAGACCAGCATTTAGAAATAGTTGCACGTACAAATCCATAGATGGTACTAAATTGGTGAATGTGTGCATTTTCCAAAACACTGGGCCTGATTTACCCACGTGTGCTGTGCTAAAAACAGGGGTTAAACTTATATATAAACTTATATATAACAATACTGAATAGGTTAGCGCAAGTTTTATCTCCAAAACTGGCTGCACCAGTTTCACAAAAGACACCCGTGCAACCGGCGCAATCTATTTAATAAAGGATTTGCACCAGTTTTAACACCACAATTTAAGACCAGCTAATGGCTGGTCTTAAAGTGGCGCTGGGGTAAAATCCCTTTTGGGATTTACCACCAGGTGCAATTCAAGTATTAAATAACGGAAGCTGTATTTGCCCGGAGCAATTTGCAGCTCTGGTTAAATGAGGCCCTATATAGGTAATTGGGAATATTTTACATGTTAGGGGGTGTGCACAATAGCAAAATGCCTCAGCTGCTAACCCTTGCCAGTACTTCCTATTGGTGCACTTCCACACATGGCGATAGACACGTTTATTAGATATTTAATTTTCCTTAGAAATTAGGGTAAAGGTTTGTACAGTATGTACAAATGCTAAGATGGCAATCTAAGATAGGTGAATGGGTTTATTTTAAAACTGTATGAAGAAATCTGAAAGGTGTTTATTAAGACTTTCTTGCTTTTGCACCTTCTTTGTGACAGGTTGCTGGTCATTTCTTTATGTTCAGCAGCACAATTTTGCAGTCTTGTGGACTGTTTGGTTGCCTAAACTTTATTTTAACTAAAAAATGTAAAATGCAATCTCCTGCAAACATCAGTGTTAATATTAAATTACATATAAATGAAATGCTGTTCCCTACTTTTTAACATAAAAACCCAATTTGAGAAAGTATAAGTGATACTTTTTATTTGCACCAAGAATAATTTCGAGAGCTTCCTCTCCTATTTAGATCTTTAGAGGGCAGCCTCATCCTTGAAGGGTGAAAATCCAGCTTATGTCGCAGCAAGCGGTCCTGCATAATAGAAGTCATGGCAGCTTGTTCCATCCATTACATCCAATTATACGGGGAGTGGCGCAGGTGGAAAACTGCTCTTAGCACCACTCCCTCTAGTGGCACTAATGGATCTTTACTAGCAGAGTACAAATACACATACTATTAAAAGATTCCTTACTTTCATACTTTACTAAATCAAATAAGTGAATTTTACTGAAAGTTCTGTTGACACAGAATGCAAAGAATTTGGGAAATGAACAATGAAAAGGTGAAAAGGTGCGCTCTACTTGCCCTAAGTGATTTCTGGGACTTATTATGGGACATCTGTGGTATTCAGTTTGACAGCCCACAATTTGCTTATATCTGGGATACTACATGTCCTGAGTCATAATAAACTCCTTTAATTAAGTATTGGAGGAAGTATTTAATAAATACAAAACTTCACTCCTCACCTTTTGTACCTTAATTTATGCTTTATAGCAGGTTAGTCCTACAGTAAGTAGGTTCAGTAAGTAGGTTAGTCCTACAGTTAGTAGGTTAGTCCTACAGTAAGTAGGTTAGTCCTACAGTACAGTATCCCCCTTCCTGCACCTGAGGAAGGGGGATAACCACGAAACTTTGTGCACTGAATATGTCACAAATAAATTGAATAAAAAGTAAGAAGGAGTGTGTTTTCCCTCTACAAACCCACGAAAATTATAGTCCTACAGTAAGTAGGTTAGTCCTACAGTTAATCAGTAAGGGCTATGCCACACTACTGTGCTTTAAAGCATGATTCGATCGCGACTGCGATCCGATCGTGCTTTTACAAGTGCACGCTAGTTTGGCCCTGTTGATGTGGCCACACTAGTGAGCTGCGCATGCATTCCGTTGATCAGAGCGCATACGATCCCAATTTTTGGTGTGCGATTCACATGCACTCCGATAATGGCAAATTACTAAAATAGCACACGCACGCAGATAACAACTCGCGGTAATACGTGTTAACGCGCAAGCACGAGCGCAATAGCGTGCATTGTAGTGTGGCTTCAGCCTTATTGTGAATTTAGTGTTAGGGGGGCTGACTTAACCATAGATAATTTTTTGAGGGGTGAACATGGCCGTATTTTATAGGGCAATCTTTCCCAATGCTATTATAAACATGCATTGTAATAGTGAAAGTGTAGTATTGTGCTAATCTACTGAGCTGCAGTGATGAATTCCGGTTTCAAAACAAACATAGTTTCAAATCGGAACCAGTTTGGTAAATTCACAGATCTGATTGGATTTTTCCAAATCTTTTCATCAGAAAATCAAAAATCGCATATTAGAAAATTCCTAACTGAAAATCTGAAAAGTTTTACCAAATACTTTACTAAAATTGCTATTGGAAATGTAAAAAGGCCCAATTTAATTGGATTTTCATAACTTCAATAGGTTGATCTCTACTGATCTGTAAAAACAATCGTGTTTCTAGTGTGCTTCCACCTGCATTTAGGCACTAATATTGGCGTTTTAAAGAAAAGTGTAAATGGCAAAAAAGTTTCTTATTTCATGCACATATAGATGTACATGAAGGGCTAAAGGAACGAGCGACTAATGTCTGTTTCGGCTAATAGTCGCGCTTGTGAACACGTTCCCTTGTTGTTCGTTGATCTATCATGGCGGTTCTTAGATAGATTGGACATTTGTCTTTCGAAATGTCTAATGCCTAAATTCCAATGTCCAATATTTTACGATCGGATTTTCGATCAGCTGAAGCTATCAAAAATCCGATTGGAAGAACCTATGAGCCGGAAATCTACTGCAAAAGTTCCAGGTGTACGATGGCACACTTCGGTTGGCAGATTAGCCAGACAAGTTGGTAGGTGCTATCCTCCCAGCCCCCTACTTCCAGGGCGACACAATGCGAGTGGGATATAGAGTAGAGGAGCACACTAATTAGGTGAAAACTTCATTTATTGGTGCAAAAACATAACATACAACGTTTCAGGACACACTGTCCCTTCCTACTTCCAGTGATCTACTGCAGATTTCAGCTTGAAAACTACAAAAGGTCTAGTTTTCATGGCAAATTTTCCGTCTTGTCCGATCAATTTTTTTTTGACAGATCGATAGATATCGCAGATCGGTCTATTGAAAACAAGAAAAAATTTCCATGATCATCCGATCAATTTGATCGAATTCTTCTAATTGATCGGAATTTGGGGGGCCTTAAGTGTACGGGCACCTTAAGGCCACACTGCAACGCAAGATAATACCCCAAGAAATTCCCAAGAGATTGTGGGTAAAAATGCCATATGAACAAAAAATGATGAACACATGTGGACATGATCACAACACACACAATGGGCATCTCTAACAAAAATGAACAATGGACAGAAAAACATAGCAGTGTGGCCTGTGTGACCTAAGCCTAATGTTTTTTTGTGGAAAACTTTATTTTTGTAAGGCATTCATGTTTTTTTCTAAAGAGACACAATTCACCTCAAAATACAGTCATCCAAACTTGGCACCAGCATGTATGGGAAAGTCTTCAAATAAAAACAAATGTGTTTGTGTGCTGGAACTGCGCTAGTGAGTTCAGAAAATAAAACATACATAACAGTCCAATAACGCCCCCAACTTTAACAGTTTGCGGTTTGCTTCTACTAGCAGATGTGAATGTAAGGTATGTTTCCTTACGCAGTTGGCCTTTGGAGAGCACAGCATCTTTAATAATAATAATGTGGGGCTTCCACCATTCCTTGTAAACAGGGCTGCATTACCATTAGGCACAGTAGCCACGTGCCTGGGGCGCATGCGGTTGCCAATCTCTCCTTTTTTACCACTATGTGCACTTTAATTTGTACCACACCCATTTTTTTTAAAAGCATCAGACATTGTGGTACAGTTAATATTTAAACAGTTTATGTTTTTTGCAGTTCACAAAGTTCAGCATAAATATAGGGCATAATATGTATAGCATAATATACTATCCAAAGGCTGTAAATATACACAGACACCTGACACATTTCCATGAGCATCAGGGGGAGGGGTTTGAGAGGTGCACACAGGAGGATGTGTGCAGTGGGGGGGATGCGCATGAGGTATATATAAAAGGGCATGCTGGGGGTGCAAGGGATGTAACCGCACCAGGGCCCATACCAAGAAGGGGGCCCCATTTTGTGCTAAGGTTACAAAAATACCAGTCTGTGTGCCAACTGTTTTACCAGTGGTCTGTGTACAAAGCATTATTACCATTGTCTGTGTGCCAAACATTTAACCAGTGCCATGGCTGTGTGCAGTGCCAGTTTCCCAACCAGTTTATCAGTGTCTGCATGCCAAGCATTTAACCAGTCTTTGTGCAAACTATTTTACCAGTGGTTATATACAAAGCATCTTACCACTCTCTGTGTGCCACGCATTTTACTAGTGTCAGTTGGTTAGTTATTTTAGAAGGCTTGAGGATCTAAGTTTAGAAATACTGTTTGAATCTGATTGAATAGTTTTGCTAGGGGTATGGGTAAAATATGTTTGTCTGTTTAAAACAACAAAAACAACATTTCGGGGCACCCTGTGCCTTCCTCATACACCATTGTAGTGTGCTTCCCTATACTTTCTTTTGCTATAAGAATTATCTGGCCCTAGGAGTGGAGGGCAGGGGGACTGCACCTACTGATTTGTCTGGCTAAAAGCCAACAGTGTTGCTTGGACTGTATTGGCCTAGGTATCCCCAGATAAGAATTTGCAATAAATAAAATACACTGTAAATATTTTTCCTTTAGGTGGTCATAGAATTAACAACATTCCTTTGGGAGACTGTCAGAGTATGGCTGTTATAGACAGTGACTTAACTATAGCCCCCCTACCTATTTCAGTAAAGGTGGTAATAAGGAGTAATAAGATGTTTAAAACACCAATACTGGACCTGCAGTAGTTTAAAACAGCTGATTGTGATACCGGGTCTGCAGCTAGGGGGCCTGCCAAGAAACTTACAGGGGGCCCAGGCCTCTTTGCAGTTTTTCTGCTGGTTATGGAAAATCTGATTTCAGGAGAATGTTTTAAAATCTTTGTATGTACGGGATCTACTAAGATACATAGTAAGATTAGATACATATTTTGGCCTGGTTGACAGTTCTCTGCTATAAGCCACTCAGTCCGGGTAAAATATTGTTAGTTGCCGTAAAAATGGACCAAAATATTGACCATTGTACGCCTAGCCTGACACACGCAGGATGTTAATGAGGTGCAAGAAAAAGAGAGATAGATTTGTGGCCACTACATCAGTGGATTAAGTTAACGTTTTCTTTTTGCACGATGGTTAATTTACTTCTGTCCTCAAGAGTTATTATTCTTGAAAGTATTATAAGTTTTTTATTCAATGTAGAATTAGCTCCTTATTGTTATTGAAATAATGTAGGTTTTAAATACACTTTCTCTGGGGTCTGCCGTATCATTTCTGGGCAGGGTTAACAATAACGAAACCCAAACCTTTGCCTGCAGTGTCTATGATAGGTGTGGACAAATTATTTCTGACATAATAAATATAGGAGGCTATTTTGCCTTTTTAGGTTGCCAGTTACAAAGTCTCTAGGTACAGATATTTGGACACAATGGCATTACGCAAATTGGTATTTGTCCAGAACTGGTTTATGATATACATTTCCAGGTGGGTATTACCCAAACCTTTCCTGCTTGACTCTACTTACCAAGAACTGCCCAGACTCAACACTAGTCACTAGCCACATCTTTAGCAGATCAAAGATTCCTACTAAGCATCTGGCATGTGTATACCGAGCTCAAATGTCTGAATGGGGATCGGCTGATAAATCCTTTTTTGGAACCAATTGCTTTAATTGATTTTTATCTAATCTATTATTAACACTGGGTAACTGCTTCTGGTGATTAGTCTACTGAAGAATGGTCTTTGATAAACTTGGAACCTACAGGACTGTTTAAGAAGCTGTCACTGCTCCTACTCTACTGCACCTTCTGGATGATCAAATATGGATTTGCCCTAGTTCTCACTTGGACAGCCTTTTTATGTCTCTATAAGAAAAATTTTTAAAGAGACGCTCACAATTCCTACCCAGCAACTATAGTTATTTCTCCTTCATTCTCCTCCACATTCTACTCATTTTGCATGTCTATCAATATGGCACCCCCACCCATCAATCTCTCTATAGGATGGCTTCCTATTTTTGGGGTTCCCAAAATACCTCATGTTGATTGCTGTTTACTAGAATGGCCCAGTTTAAATAGTGTTTGGTTACATATTCACACATATAGCCAAGGGCTCACCAGACAGACATCTGGCAAGGTTTTCCACCCCTTCCCTATACTTACTATACAATACTGTTTGTACATAGCTAAGTTGCCAAGCTGCTTGTACCAATCAGTTAATGTTTGTCATCATCATATTTATATCTTTCAGTTTCCAGTCTAGTGTAATAATAAAGGACAAAATGACAGAAAGCTGATATTGCAAAACCTGTTATTGCACATGTAATGAACACGTCGTTTTTAAACCTTCTAAATGGTAATGAAATTCTATTGGACGTTAAAGTGCAAATTACAGATATTTCTATTGCAAACACTGATCAATAAACACGCAAACTACGTCATTGAGCCACTAGCACGAAATTGCACAAGATTTCTGATATTGATTTGTGTCACAATCGGTGAACGATCACATTAATGTTAATGTTTATAATGTTCTAACAGAAGCAGTAAAATAATAACTCCCCAACCGCTGGGCATAACAGACAAGCAAAACTTACTGTGTGTATGATGCTTAAAGCATAACAATACCTGGTACTTTAGGGGCAGGGAGGTCGGATTGATTATTCCTACCTTCGTTGAGAAGTTACAGCACGTACAGTTTTCATTTGCAAGGTTAGTCCTGGACTAGCCCTGTATTAAAGAAGGCAAGAGGAAGACTGGCGGAATCAGTTTTCTTTGGGCTGGTGATCCTCACAGAAACAATTTTAGGAGGTAGGAATTACCTATATCCTCATTTTATATTGTTTTTTTATACACATAATAGTTCTCCTTTAAATTTGTGCAGTAACCATCAAATTCAACCCATTGTTGAACTACAACTCCCATAGTTCCACTAGAGACGGTGTGTGTTTTAGTCCTACACATGAAGGGTTTGATTGAATAATAAATATTAATTTGTTTTGTGTGGCCCCAGCTCTACTGCAATGTCTGCAGTACCACAACTTCTCTAACTTTGCATGGTATAAAGACACCAGCAAGGATTATGTGTGTTATCTGTGACCTCAGGTAAAGGCTTTGTAAAGGGCTGAAGAGGAAGAAGGGGCATAAAGTGAGAAGTACATGCCAACACCTGTTTGCCGTTTGCGGACTGTTGTAATTCACTCTGTTTACCCAACACACAGTTCCCAGCTCTGACAAAAAATGATTTTATTATTTACAGTCTGCACTTAGCACAGTCATCAAGGTTGATTGTGGGTTTATTGTTGCTGGCCAACCTCCTTACACCAGCAGGTGCCAGGCACTTTAAGTTCCACTCCCATAGAACATTGACCCTGGAATACGTGTACAAGCAGTGATGGATTTTGTTTACACCGACTGAGCCTACTCCTCCCGTCCTGTAGAAACATCCCACAGACAATAAAATGCTTGTGGAGAGCCAGAGCCCCATATGCAGGCTTACACTACTCTGACTCATTCATGACTGCTCACAACTGCAAAAGGATGGGGCTTGGCCCGGGGTTAACACACTCGCTGCCAAAGGCTTTATACACCATTCATTACTGTTTGGCATTGTAAATATCATTTTGGATAGAATTGAATGATATAAACACATGGAAAGGCTTTGATATATTACCTGCAAAGCCAGCAACTAGTCTTTTGAATGTAAAACGTTAACATTAAAGGACAACTAACCCAGGTGTCACTGGTATTCCCCTGTGATTTACAGTACCTCAAATGAGGGGGTAATTTGGAGAGTATAAGTCACATAACATAACTTGTCCAGAAACACAGGAACACAGAACTATTAGGCTCAGAGATGGATTAACATCATATGGGGCTTAGGGACCCCTTTTTTTGCTATATATATTGTATAGACTATAAAATTGTTACTGCTTCATAAGCTGGGCCCACCAGATGTTTCCTGGGCCCTAGACAGGTGCCTAGGTTTGCCTTGAGGATAGGCTGGGTACACGGAGGGGGGACTTTTTGTCCTCACCAAACGTCCCATGGGAGACCGCACAATCATCCGTGATTTACGAACAGTTCCGATTGTCCTGATCGCCCCACACCTTGCAATATTACATGTCGCTATCGGTCGGTCGGACAAAAATATCTTATGGTGTGCACCCAGCCTTACAGCTTTGCAATATAATGTTTCTATAAGTTTCACTGCTCTGTGAGTCACACGCACTAACGGATCACAAAAGGGCAATTGTTAGCGTGTGTAAAATTGCGGCAGTGTGGCCTAGCCCTAAAGGGAAGTGTTACAAAGCATGCTTTAGGTCAAGGATCCTCAAACTATGACCATCCAAAACTACAACTCCCAGCATTCCCTGCTTTCCGTCTTTAGTAATTCTGGGAATTGCAGTTTTCGAACATCTGGGGGGCCATAGTTTGAGGATCCATGCTTCAGGTAGTATTATTTATATATTAATATTATTAGTATCGAATAACTAATGGGGATAGCCCCTAGTACCATATAAGGACTCACACACTTGTGGCCAAGTTAATTCAATGCTTTTCATTTGTAAAATTGAATGCAGAGTCGCAGCCATGCAAAGTTAATAAAACTTTGTATATAAAACAGCTTTCCTTCCTTGCAATGCTCGCATCCTGCGAGTTGTTGACAGGTTATCCTCCTCCGAACGTTTGGTCCGTTGCCCCAGTGTTTAGGTGGTGGATTTGTCATGCCGGTTTGGCGGTGCGGGACTATCGATGGTTCGGGGGAGGATAACATGTCCTTGCGAGCAGCGCAAGGAAGGAAAGCTGCAGTCGGAGTCCTCTGATTTCTTTAAGGGACACGTAAATGTGGGTTTGTGTAAGGTCGGTCTTGGTCTACTGTGTGTTCCAATCCCTACATGCATTACCCTATGGCTTACTCTTCTTAACGCTAAATTTCTGCTGACTGTATTATATACTTTAAACTTTGCATGGCTTAGCGTTCATTGAACCTGCATTTGCTCTATCATTGACTAATCTTCCTCCGCAAACCCTGAATACGCTTATCTAGCTGTCTGGATTTTAGCCTCCACTCCTACTCATATTTATTGGAATATATAAGAAACTATACTCTACGTGTATTAACACTTTGGAAGTGGATAGAGGACTATTTTACCACCTATATACCTGGGGCTTTTGATAGTACTTTTTACAGTTCTATTTTATAGAGTATAGAGTACATCGGGGCGCCCGACTAGTACTCGTACATTGTGGTTTGATTATTTTTATTGTTAGCACTTATGCACTTTGTCGTTGCACTGGTAGTGTGACTTGGTGATTTCATTATCTCTGCACAAATGAAAAGCATTGTATTAACTTGGCCACAAGTGTGTGAGTGCTTATATGGTGCTAGGGGCTGTCCCCAAACAACATTTTAGAATTGAGATGAGGTTCCAAATCGTTCTCGGGCTGTAGCACGCTTGGCAGTGTATATATATTGTGTTGCACCCTTGTATTATCTATATTACTACTACCCAGATTTCGGGGGGGCATCTCTGACTGTCTCAGGGCACACAGTTTGAGGAACATTGTACATGGGCACTAAACGAATTTCAGCACATTTTGAACATTATTTAATTGGGATGTTAAAGCACTGATGAAAAATATGCTGGAGTACGTTATGTGTGTGTACACGTTAGACCCTGTAGATAAGGTTCTCCCTCTAACAGATATATACTTTCATATGTATATATATTTTCCAAATATATGTTACAGGTGCCAATGGGGATGGATCTCTAAACCCTAATCTAGATCAAATAGGCAAAACATATTTCAATCTACATTTCAATACAGTAAATTAGGCAGGTCACCCCTTTAATTTGATCCAAAGTGTTTTTCTCTTCGCACTCCTTGTGTTATAAATCTGCTAAGGTGCTGTACTCTCCAAACTGCTAACCACAAACAGTGTAGGGATCATGCAATATATGAAAAGGTAGGAAGACGCACTCTTAGGAGATATAGACTGCTTTACTGTGACAAACTGTGTACAGTTTGTCACAATAAAGTAGTTTATATCTCCTAAGAGTGCGTCTTCCTACCTTTTCATATATTGGGTCACCCCTTTAATTACCTTTTAAAACTGCATAGTTATTGTTTGATGAAATGGTTCTTTGGTATGATAGCAATTTTTAAAATGCTTGTGTTAAACTCCTGCAATAAAGTGGCCTGGTATATTTGGGACAATAATAACAGGCCTGCTGCCCTGGACCATAAAGTACAGTCAATATAAAATTCTTTCAGGCTCATTTACCCAGAGCCGCTGTCGCTCTAGGTAAATGCTCCTTCCGCGAATCAATATCGTGTTTGCGAATGTGGGTAAATCCCGGCTATTTGTTGGCATTAAAATCCTGCACTAAAACGCATTATTGAATCCCGAGCGTGGAGTTAAAGTCGCGCCAACCGGTAGCAAATTGGTTAGCGTGTCTTTAACTCCATATATTTGCCCAGCGAGTCTGGGTAAATGAGCCTGTTTGTATTATAAGGAACATGCCCACCCCCAAATTGAAAATCTTTACTTGCCTTCCTTACCCCCAAACTCCACAATCATTATAGTAATGTATGTCCCCTTGGTACTGAAGTCCATAATACATGCCATAATACCATAATACAAGGACAACAATAGCATCAATTGACAACAATAGCATCCATTGACCCTCCTTCTGTTAAAAGTACCCACAGTGAAGAACTACACACCTGGGTTTAACAAGTTATGATAGGCGGTGCACTGTTCCCCGCCTCCCCTTCCTCGCCCGGAGCTTCACTAATAGGAAGACATGCTTCTTCAACAGAGTGTCTTCCAAATGGTCAACTAGCGGACCGGAAGGAGGTAGTAAGCAAAAAGCGTCAGTGATCTGAACTTGTACAGGTAAATTAACAACTTGTGAGGACATATCGGTTTAGGTCCTCGCCCTGGGTACTTTTAAAGGGCCAAACAAGAGGATCATGGCTTAGGTGACTGTCAAAAAAAATGAGACCTCCCATGTCAAATTAGCCTTATGATTCGGTTCTAATCTATACATACAGTACATGATTTGGCAATTCATTAAAATAGTTGTCACATGTTAAAACAAAAGCCGCATAAACAACTTGGTTGTTTTAGGTAAACATACATATAAGCATAGTGCTGTGTAATTGCTTTCGGGACCAGTGGTCATTTTCTGTCCATAACGATTGCAATAGTTCACCTGCCTCGGGTCTGATTATTTTCAAGGCATATAGCTAATAAAAGATAAGTACCACTGGATTTAATGGGATGTGCATGCCTAGCTTTAGTGTTTTGAATAGTATTTGAGTTGATTTATTTAGGATGCATTTTGTTATATAAATGAAAACTGTCCAGGGGCATAACTACCAGGGGGGCAGACCCTGCAGGAGGGCCCAGGAGCCAAGGTGACACCATCTTCTTACTTTCCCTATGACAGACACAGCCTCCACCCAGAAAACTGCAGTAGATATAGCAAGGAAGGGGCCCCGTAATAGTTTTTCTGGGGGGCCCAGTGACTCCTAATTACGCCACTGAACCCAATGCAAAGTCTTTAATTGATAATAGGAATTTCCCTAATGACAAGATAACTGAAGGAGTGTTGGTTGAGTTGACTGGAAGTACTAATCACACAGGCAGAAGGTGATGTGTTTATTGTATTAACCAAACAAATGTGACAGCATTTTTCTGCCTCACATGCAAAGAGATAAGATTACAGAGACTAGAGACTAGGACTGCCAACACAAAGTCCATATGCATCACTGTATGTGGCACATCACTTCTGTGTCCCTATTCATAGTACTTTGGGAAAGCAGATGAAGATGCAAATACAAGCTAACAGCTACTGGAAACTTTCTTCATTCATTTATTTGTCAATTAAGCAGAAAACAGAAGGTGTTGTAAACTGCTTATTGTAATGTATAAGATCTGGCACAGAGCATGGAACTAATGGGGGGGTTAGTCTATGGATTTCCACCATACACGGCAACGATATTTTGAGCGACTTGGCAAATTCACGGCCACTTCTAGGTTTTTTGCTGCTTGAGAAAAACTTTTGAATACCGCCCTTGAATATTTCTAGGCGCCACCGTTTTTAAAGGGTGTGCGGCTTTGCTGGTGGGCGTGTCTACAGTTTTACGATTTTGAGCTTCCTATCACATAGGTATTTAAATAGTTCCTCACAGATATTACATCCCTTTCTCAAACAACTTGTGTTGCCACTACCATATTGATCTTTTCATGTTTTTAACTTATTTTATAGCCTGTGCCATACATGTTGGTTTAACTGTTACAATACATTAGAAATTACATACTTTCTGTAGTATAAAATATTTTAGTCAAAAGATTTGTAAGCCTTCCACCATGTCAAGGTAACTAACCCAACTAGACTAACCTAGCCTAACAAACTAACTAACGATAACCTAACCTTATAAAACTATTTTAACAACATCATATTTGTTACTAGGGAAATTCAATAAGAGTCATTTAGTTAAATCTTTTGGTCAAAACCTTTCAATGCTATGAAAGCTGTGATTCTGGCATCACTACCAATGGCTGATGGACAGACCCAAAGAAGCCTCCTCTGCTGCTGTGAGACAGATTAGTGGCATGGTATAGTAGCAGATGAGCCAGCAAAGGAACAATTTAGAAGCATTTTTGTCAAGGTAAGTTAAAAAACAAAAGGTAGTGAAAAATACCTTATATAGGATGAGCGTGCACTTTAATCTGTTTTACTGCAACAATTATCAGCCACACACTGCCACTCACTGTTACAGTAGTAGTAAACTGCTGGACAGTTTCTCCTGTGATGTGACCTAACACTCAAATAGGACCAGCACCCCTTTCAAGTCAAACACCCCAAAAAGGCTCCCAGAAACACGCAAAACACTTTGACACATAAATATCACTCTCACAGAAACTTAATGGCTACGTGCTTTTTTAAAAACAGGTTTGCAATTTAGTGCAATGTTCAGCTGCGTTAACGCACAGCGGCTGCCATTATTTTCAATGGCAACACTGTGCATTGTTAGCATACAAAACTGCTGCAAGGCACTACATCGCAACGGTGCAATGTGAACAGTGACGTTCACTTACATTGCACCAAAACGCTGCATATTGTGAAAGAAGATTGAAATATTCTGAGATGGAAAGGACATGCACCTAGAAAGCTTAGGCTTTAAATGTAAACTGTTTTTTTTCTAGCACCTTATATCCTACCTTTACTCATTGAAAGGTTCTGTCTTTCTCCTTCTGTCTCCTCCCTTTTTCAGCTCCACCCCCATGAGATTGGCCAAATCCATTTTTCTAAGTAAATTCTGTCCTGTTCAATGTGATATCTTTATTTATCCGTTCCCATCAGGTCCTGTCATGAAGAGTTTATAAGTCTTTGTGATTGTGGAGGAAATGGAGAACCTAGAGGAACCACATGCACTGAGAAAACATAAAACTGCTTTTATATGTAGTGAAGGGTAACTATGAACCCATGGGAGCTAACCACTGAGCCACTATAATGGAATCCAGAGGATCATTACTGACAGTATATATTACTGTGCTGTATAACTACTTTTGATACATTTTTTGTTATTAATTTGACTTGAAGAGCCAAATTCCTGTTCTGTTTCTTCTTCACTTTCTTCTTCGTCTTCTTTGGACTGTATCTCCTCCCACAGGGCTGACTTTTTTTCTCCCCTAGGCCAGCTAACTTGTACTGCCTGTGCTTCCCCCACCCCCCACGCCTCGTATCATCAACAAAAAAATGGTGGCCTTTAAGATTTTTGTTCATTTAAATACATGATGTTTGTGCTTTGAGGAAGGGAACACATTAGAATTAACTGCACTAGCAAACTAATATAGCAAATATCAAACCAGCCTACAATGTGTACCTTTCCCTTTAACTACTTGAGAGGTTGAACAGAGCAGAGGCTGGCACAGAAGACCGACACAGACACCAATTGTAGATTTCCTTGCTTGCAGTTTGCTTCATAATAATTAAAGTCAAAAAACTAATTTTGACCAATCATCAAAAAACTATTTTTTTACCCCCAACCGGATGCAGGTACACTCACCTACTGACAAAACTAACATTTCATTCCTGTGGCAGCCATACTTAAAGGGTAATTATAGTAAAAAAACAGCAATTTCCTCTTCCATGTCATAGCAAGATTATTGAGTTTTAAAACCTGCAGCATAAACACACACATTGCCTTCTAAAATGCAGACTTTCAAGACAAATTTAAAGTTTATACTTAAACTTTCCCTTTAAAGTTAATAATTGCTCAAGCTTTAGCATATAGTATAGGTTATGGTAGCTGATATATCTGATTCATCCCCATAATGTCTGAACTCGATAAACCGGAAAAATTTTGAGAAGGTTTTGTCGCAACTGAATTCTCTCTTCTTGAAGATTATATGTAGGTTCCACAGATTGAAAGTTATTCAAACTGGAACAAATTAGTAGATTTAGTCTCCTGCAGTTAGATAATTGTACATCAGAGAAGAGGATCCATTGGGGATCCAAAGTTTCAAGAATGGTCTCTTGGGACATTCCCCTCTGAAAGTCATGAACTTTTCAATAAAGAGATACTTCAGTAAAAGCAGAAAGTGGATCATAAACTTAAATGTATATGGTCAAATAATAATTTGACTTGGTTCTCCAGCAGTGAATGTGTGGCGAATGTGATAATCTTTTGAAATGTTCCTATTAACTTGCACACTTCAGATTCGATCAAATCACTCAATATATCGATTTTGGTTTATCACCAAATCGAAGATTGAGTCAGATGAAAAATTTTCCCTCAATTTCATTTTTAAAGTCCACATCTCCCACAGATTTTAAGTTGAAATCAGCTGAAGATCGGTGGTGCAGAGTGAAAAATTTTAACCGGCTCTTCAAGTCAGATTTCCGATCGATTTAGTCAATCTTAAATCCGATGGGAAAAACATCTGCCCGTTAATAGGTACCTTTAGAAACATCTGAAACTCATCAAACCAAATCAGCCAGATAAGTAATGCACACACAGTGTGTTAACTTTCTATAGTGGGTGTTTCCCATTGTAAAGTGATCTCCCTTTCCCTTTGCTACTTCATCATGTTTGCAAAATATTTACTTGTTTTATGTTAAGATGTTGCATAGGAATCTTGTCATACTTCTTAATGATTTTACATTTCTGAGTTATAGTAGTATAGTATTTGAGGTTGAATAAAGACATACGTCCATCCAGTCCAACCCATCTAGAAATATCCTCATTTCCTGCCTAACTGTTGATCCAGAGGAAGGCAAAAAACCCCCACCAAATTTATGAAGGGGGAAAAAATTCCTTCCTGACTCCAAGTGGCAATCGGAAATTTCCCTGGATCAACTCTACTTTATGTATCAATACCAGTAACTTGCAACATTCCTTGTTTGCAGAAACACATCCAGCTTTTTTTTGAAACTGACCAATGAACCTGGTATTACAACGTCCACTGGAAGACAGTTACATAGCTTTACCGTTCTCACAGTGAAAAACCCTTTCCGAGCTTGAAGCCTAAACCTTTTTTCTTCAAGTCTTAAGGGATGTCCTCGTGTCCTTTGACATGTTCTATTGGTGAACAATGCCCCAGATAGTTTATTGTATGGCCCGTTAATGTATTTATACACAGTAATCATATCCCCACGCAAGCGCCTTTTCTCCAGCGTACATAATTGCAACTTTTCCAGTCTCTCTTCATATTCAAGCTCCCCCAATCCCCTTATTAATTTAGTTGCCCTTCTCTGAACCCTTTCCATTTCAAAGATGTCCTTTTTATACACAGAATTCCAAAATTGCACTGCATATTCCAAATGAGGCCTTACCAATGCTTTGTAAAGAGGGAGAATTACATTTTCCTCCCTTGAATCCATACCTCTCTTTATACAAGACAATACCATGCTGGCTCTGGCTGTTGCCGCCTGGCACTGCTTGCTACCTTTAAGTTTGTTATCCACCAAAACTCCAAGATCCCTTTCCAACAGGGATTCACTTAACACAGAGCCATTTATAGTATAAGTAGCACAAGTATTTTTAAGTCCAAAATGCATCACCTTACATTTATCAACATTGAATTTCATCTGCAACTTAGCAGCCCAATGTGATAATCTATCTAGATCCCCTTGCAACGATTGCACATCCTCTGTAATGGTCGACAAAGTCGGCAAACACAGAAACCTTGCTGACAATACCCACTTCCAAATCATTAATAAATAGATTAAATAGAAGCGGCCCCAACACAGAACCCTGTGGCACCCCACTTAGCACTTTAGTCCATAATGATGAAGCCCCATTAACAACTACTCTCTGCATCCTATTCATTAACCAATTTTCTATCCATGTACAAATGTGACTCCCCAGACCAACAGACCTTAGCTTATACATTAGTTGCCTATGGGGGACTGTATCAAAAGCCTTTGCAAAATCCAAGTAAACTACATCTACTGCTATACCAGAGTCTAAATTTCTAATTAATTCCTCATAAAAGCCAAGCAAGTTAGTTTGACAAGATATATTCCTCCTAAATCCATGCTGGTTACTACTTATAATGTCAGTCCTTGAAACATACTCTAGAACATGTTCCCTTATTAAACTTTCCAGTATCTTCCCCACCACTGAAGTTAAACTTACAGGCCTGTAATTACCCGGCTGTGAACGACTACCCTTTTTGAATATTGGAACATCAGCCTTTTTCCAATCCAGAGGCACACCACCGGACATGAGGGAATCAGCAAAAATAAGAAACAATGGCCTAGATAAAACTGAACTTAGCTCCTTAAGTACCCGAGGATGTATTTTATCCAGTCCAGGAGATTTATTAATATTAACCTTATTTAGTTCTTTCTGTACCATATCCTCGGTTAACCAAAGTGAACTTGAATCTTGTATACCTTTATTGCTACTATACTCTATGATATCTGTACTTGGATCTTCTATAGTGTATACAGAGGAAAAAAAATTATTCAAGACATTTGCTTTATCGCCATCCTCCGTAACTAACTTATCCCCATTAATTAATGGTGCCACATTCTCAGTCCTCATCTTCTTACTATTAATATACTTAAAAAAATGTTTAGGCTTAGTGATGCTTTCTTCAGCTATCCTAACTTCATTATTAATTTTAGCTAGTTTGATTGCTTTCTTACACTCCTTGTTACAGTTTTTATACTCCCTAAAGGCCCTTTCCGTTCCCTCGGCCTTAAAGGTTTTAAATGCCTTTTTCTTCCTTACTATTTGCCTCTTTACATCAGAATTCAGCCACATGGGCGCGGATTTATTTTTTTTACATTTATTTCCCAAGGGTATAAATTTAGATGTGAACTGGCTTAAAATCCCCTTGAACACAGTCCACTTCTGTTCAGTACCTTTACCTGATAATACATTATCCCAGTTGACATTCTGAAGAGCTGCTTTTAACCTGGGAAAATTTGCTTTCCTGAAATTAAATGTCTTTGTTAACCCAGCGCACTTTTCCTTTCGATAACAAAGTCCAAATGCCACTATTTCATGGTCACTATTCCCTAAGCCTCCAGTTACCTTTATATCTATAATGCGCTCCACAATGTTAGATATTACCAAATCCAACAGAGCTCCTTTTCTAGTAGGAACCTCAACCACCTGTGAGAGAAAATTATCCTGCAGCAAATTCAGGAACTCATCGCCTTTTTCTGTGATGGCAGTTCCACCACACCAATCAATGTCAGGGTAATTGAAGTCCCCCATAATGAGCACACTCCCCAAACTTGCAGCCCTTGCCAACTGCATATGAAGTTGACTCACCTCCTCTCTGCTAGCATTTGGCGGCTTATAGCAGACACCAACAATGACATTACCCCCTTTCCTGTTGCCTAATTCCACCTATATTGCCTCCACTTTATCATCCATATCACCAGTTATCTCTTCTTTTAAATTTGGCTTCAATTCTTTTTTAACATAAACACATACTCCTCCCCCTTTCCTTTTTTTTCTGTCCTGCCTAAACAAGGCATATCCTTCTATATTTACAGCCCAGTCGTGAGAACTGTTCAACCACGTTTCTGCTATACCTATTACATCATACTTTTCATTCAATGCCATCATTTCCAATTCACCCATTTTGTCAGCCAGGCTTCTCGCATTTGCAAACATACATTTTAGATTATGATCCTGTAATTTATTCGTACACTTTGATACACATTCCTCCCTATCCCCTATGCTAGCCCCACCCCCCTTTCCGCCCACCACTGGCCTATCTACACCCTGCTTTCCTCCTGGACAATCCAAGTAAGTACAGTAAGTTCCTGTAATAAACCTGGGTTATGTGTGGACAATGTTGTTGCAGTAGTTCTTTTTGGAAGTGGAAATCAATGGGTTATCTTCCCCTGGTCCTCACGTGACAGGTGTTTGTTAGCCAATAAATTGGACAGACTCCTCCACCCTCACCATGCCTCTTAATGTGTTCCAAATGTTTCTATATATATATCCTTCCTTTATATAAAAATATTTTCCATTTTGTGGAGATTGCATTGAGTTTTTAAACTGTACTATGTAGGTGGGGGTAGGCTAAAATAATATTATACATGGTTACAGTGTTATTTTAATGTAAAAGTTATACACTTAATTAGTTTATTAATCTGTTCTAAATAAAGATATATAGTGTGTAACAGTGTGTAAATGGCATATGAAATAAAAAATAATACACAGAATCTCCCCACGTTTGAATGGACTGGTCAAAATGGGAGCTATGACAACACCTCTCAAATTTATTCAATTCTGCATGGGAAAATAAAAGGAAGTTTGCTGTAATTTCCTTATTGTCATTATCCAATAGCTGCTGTAGCACTATTAGCCATGAAAAGAAAGTTGCAGTGTTTACATATACATCCTCCGGATGCAATGCATGCTTTACATAACATCCTTTAGCTTTGCATTGTGGTGAGACTAGTGAGCATGTGCGAGTTAATAGCCAATCAAAAAAAAGTTTGCTTTCCCAGTAAGTGTAGCTGACATCCTGCTGTATTGCATTGTGGGAAGAGTGTCAGATGCTTTAGAGTTATATCCTGCTGTATTGCATTTTGGGAGAGACCTTCACATCCAAATGCAATTGTAGTGGGAGCGGGTGGGCGTGGCCAAATGGCACTGCTTACTGAAGACTTTTCTTTCTCCTACAGGCTGATTTACTAAAGATCCTTTTGTTTTGGCTTCTTCCCTGAAGGGAAGTTTTCCTTCTTATGCTGGTAAGTGTCTAAATGTTATTTTTTGCTTTAGTGTACAGTCCTCTGTGTCTCTTTCTCTCTCTCTCTGTCTCTGTCTCTCTCTCTCTCTGTATCTCTCTCTCACTCTCTCTGTGTCTCTCTGTCTGTCTCTCTCTCTCTGTCTGTCTCTCTGTGTGTCTGTCTGTCTCTCTCTGTCTCGCTCTGTCTCTGTCTCGCTCTGTCTCTCACTCACTCTGTCTCTCTCGCTCTGTCTCTCTCTCTCTGTCTGTCTCTCTCTCACTCTCTTTCTCCTGTCCTGTTAGCAGCAGTGCTCACAATGATCAGCTTCCAGTTTAGTACAATTATTAAAAATTGTCACATTACTGTAATAGAGGCCGACTGTATTCTAGCAGCCAATAGGAATACCCCATATTAAACAAGCACCAGGTTCCTCCTTACTGCCGCATGTGTGTAAACTACAGCATCTAAAAAAAACCTTCCACATTGGTCGGAATCCAGGTAAAAGCCAATAGTTTTTTCCATTTAACTGGGAGAGAAGGCATTGCCTATAGAAATGGTGGGCGATCTCTGCTGTTGCTAGGTATTGAGACGCTGCCTGTTCCTGCTTGAGAGCCCTGGGGATTAGCTGGAGGATGGAGTTAATGTGTGTACAGTATTGTATGTATACAACTTGACAGCACCTGGTCTTTCTCTCTCTCCTGGAAGACGGAACTACCGAGAATGGCTCCAAGGGCCGCGGGAAGCCCCGTGGAGCCTCCCAACACATGCGGCGGAGCCTGGTTTTCAGCCGCGACCAGCCACAAACTACCCCTGGAAGACGGAACTACCGGGAAAGGCTCCAAGTGCCGCGGTAAGTTATCATTAGAAAAAAAGGTATCTAATACATATTAATTACACTACACAAATAACAGCATTATTACTTAAAATATGTCATTCTTAGATAGGACTACCCTAATATGGAGGGCCTTGTAAGTGGCGGGTAGCTACACTATATTTTAATCAAATATGTAACAACGCTCCAGCAAATAAAACTAAATAAAATTAACACATAAAAAACCTACTGTGCACCAACGGGCACACTATGCTAGTATATATATATATAATATATATCTATATATTATTATTTTTTTTTTTTTTTAGGGTGGGAGCTTCCCACTGCCGTGTCGAGACCAGGAAAATAAAATTACGGTAAGTATGAGAGAATTTTCTGTTTTCCCTGGTCTCGACACGGCAGTGGGAATCAATGGGATTTGTTAAGCTAAATAAAGGGAGGGAACAATGTTGATATTTGCTTATTAAGTGTATTTAACTTTGTTGCTAAATTCTGCTTGACTACGTGAAAAGACATCTAATTTATAGATGACGTAGCTACTGCTCTGGTAGATTGAGCTGTAATTCTTGCAGGTTGAATTTTGTTGCTTGCTGCATATGCTTGTCTTATGGTTTGTACAATCCATGATGCCAGTGTGGTTTTGGCTGGTTGAGATCCTATGCGGAGCTCCGCAAATAGAACAAACAGAGTCTGTTTTCTGGAATGTTGCCATTTTTTCTACATATTTGTTTAAGCATCTACCAGCATCAAGTAAATTATCCTCATTTGGCATATTTGGAAGAATTATGTCTTCGTTAATGTGAAACGAAGACACAACTTTAGGGAGAAAAGAATCATCTGTTCTCATGATTACTCTATCACTCAGAAACGAAATGAATGGGTGGAGAAGCTCTAATTTCATGTATTCTTCTTGCCGATGTTATGGCTACCAAATAAAGTTTTAAGAGTAAGGTTTTTTATAGATAAGGAGTCCATGGGTTCAAATACATTTGATCGGAGGAGTCTAGTACTAACAAATCTGAGGTGGGACTCTGTTTTTGATCTGAGGCCTTAGGTGTTGTACTCCTGAAAAGAACCTAATTATTAAAGGGTCTAGAGCCCATTTGGTGTTGGATATTGCCGATATGGCTGAGACCTGTCTTTTAAGAGAGGATAGAGAGGTTCTTATCAAATCCGTCTTGTATAAATTCAAGTAGATTGGCCATTGTTATGATTTCTAATGACAAATTTTTATTTGTACACCAGTCTGAAAATGTTTGCCAGGTTTTGTAGTATGAGTTGGATGTTGAAGGTTTTCTAGATGACATTAGTGTAGAGATTGCCTTTTCTGATATACCACAGTTTTGCATGAACCTCCTTTCAGCAGCCATGCTGTGAGGTTGAGGCTGGAGGGGTCTGGGTGAAGGATTGGCCCCTGAGTGGGGTCTATGGGAGTCTGATCTGTTGGAGGATGGACAGTGATAGAGCCCATTGGAACCATGACCTCCTCGGCCACCAGCGCTTTGTCCCGCTCTATTTTTTATCTGGAGAGGGGGAAAGATGTATCCCAGTCTTAATTTCCATTGGATAGAGAAAGAGTTATTCGTTATAGCCTGGCTGTCCGGGAACCATGAGCAGTATGTTTTGACTTTGTTGTTCTGTTTGGATGCCATGAGGTCTATTACTGGGTAGCCTATTTGTTGACATATTCTGGAGAATATGTTCCGGTTGAGACTCCATTCTCCTGGCATTATCTGTTTCATGCTTAAATAGTCCAAGCTGGAATATGGACAGCTTGGATGTGGAGAAGGTGTTTCTCCCCCCAGATGAATTCCTGATTATCGATTTGAATGCTTTGAGTGCTTGGAAAACTGCTGTTAGTTCTCTGAAGTTCTGGAAGCTATTTGTCGTGATTATGTCCCAGGTCCCCTGAGTCAACTTCCCCAGACATGTTGCTCCCCATACTGTCGGGCTGGCGTCTGTCACTATTTTTATCCAGGGAGGGGGATTCGGATCTTCCGGTTTGAGTTTGTGGACTTTAAGTCACCATTCCAATTACGTTATTAGAGATTGTAGGAGAAAAATTATCTGGTGTGGGTTATCTCCTGGTTTTTTTCAATTCTTCAATAGATATGTAAAGGTCTGGATTGCCTCATGGACCACTTTACTACATCTTTTGTAGTAAAGTACAGAGTACCCTTTGGCATACTTGGGCTGTTGAAAATTGGAATTTGATCAGATTTCTAACTTCCAATAGTATGTCTTGAATGCGAGACTGTGGTAGAGATACCTGCATCCTTGTGGAATCTAGAGTTGTCCCTAAGAATGTCATCTGTAGTATGGTAGTAGATTGGACTTTTTTAGATTTATTATCCACCCGTGATTCATCAAACATTGTATTGTTGTCTGGATATGTGTTAGCAGGGTCTCATTCGTTCTCGCCTTGATTAGGATATCGTCTAAATACCCGAATATTTGGACACTTTGGATACGTAAGAAGGCTAGAAGTGGAGCAAGGATTTTTGTGAACGTGAGTGTGAGGAGAGGCCGAACAGTAGAGCCTTGAACTGCCAATGTTTGTTGAAGATGAAGAATCCGGGAAGTTTCCTGTGTGTAGTTGTTATTGGTATATGCAGGAAAGCATATTTTAAATCGATCTTCGCCATCCAATCATTTTATTTGTTGGGTTATTGATCTTAGAGTCTTCATTTTAAATTTCTTCTCTATGACGAATTTGTTCAGGAATCTTAGATCTAGGATAGTTCTTGCTTCTCCTGAATTTTTCCTCCTCATGAACGAAGGTGAGTAAATTCCTTTGAATTTTTGGTTCTGAGGTACTGGTTCTATTACTTCTTGTTTATGTTATATTGATATGGCTTCTAGTTTGTGTATTGGGAGAGATAGGTTCCTTGATTTGGGATAATTCTATTTTGTATCCTCGATGAATAGTTTTCAAAGCCCAGTGATCTGTGGTTGAGGTTTTCCATGATGTGTAAAAATTGGATAGCCTTCCTCCTACCTTCTCCTCTCGCGTTCTGATATAGTCTTGATTTTTTTCCTCTAACCACGTTGTTTTTAGGTCCACAAAAGGTCTGTTGGTTATCATTCCTCCAAGATCTTTGAAAGAATGGCTTACCTGGCCTGTATTGTTTGGCATCACGTAGGTTGGGTTGTTTTTGATTAAGATGTGGTCTAAAGACTTTATTCTGTATTGGAAGACTTTTCTTTTTCTAGAATTGCTATCAATTAAATTTTCTAACTTCTTTCCAAAGAGCATGTTGCCTTCAAATGGTATAGTTGTATGCCCTTGTTTAGAGTGAACATCAGCTTTCCATTGTTTGAGCCACAAGGCTTCCACCAAATATCCCATAGATTTGGAAATACGTTTTACTGAGTCCAGAGATGCCTCAGCAATAAATATGTTAGCAAATGTGACATCAAAAATTTCAGCTCTTGGGGCTCCCTGAGTGAGAGCAGATTCTATCTCTTGGATCCATAGGCCACTGGTAATAGCTATTGGAGGTCTCATAGTGGAACCTGCCACAGAAAAAGCTCTTTTTAGAGCTGTTTCCTCTTTGCGGTCCATGGGATCGCGAAGTGATGTAGAGTTGTCTGTGGATAATGCCATTTTCCTGGCCATCTTGGTGATTGGTGTATCAATCCTTGGGGCTTGCTTGAGTTGTTTCATATCGTCTTACAAAAATGGATACAGATTCTGAAGGTTTTGAGAAATGGCAAATTTGTCCGGGTTCTTCCATTCAGATGAGATGATTTCTTGAATCTGACAATGAAAATGGAAAACCAGCTGTTCACTGGATTTCTTTTTGAACACCAGATTCTCTGGAGATGTAGCTGGTTGTTCTGGTGAAATACGTAAAGTTGATCTCATCTTTAAGATTATTTGGTCTAACGCATCTTGAGAGAATAATTCAGTTTGGTATGAAGTAGAGGGACCTTCGTCGGTGGTATCCTCAGCATTTACTAGCTCTCCTGGTTCTCTGAAATAATCTAAATTTTTAGTACGGTTGGTTTCAGGAATATTAGCTGACATCTGGGCCATGGTAATATTCGCTGCCTGCTGGGTCATGGATAGCAAAGAGGTTTGCATAATATCTTTTACTATATCTGAGATCTGTTGGAGAGTAGGAGCGTTTGCCTTTTCCTCAATACAGTCCAGACATAATTTTTCCCCCTTGCAGCATATTGTTCGGAGAGGGGCTGAAACGAGAAGAAAAATAGAAGCCAGAGTTATTACTATCATAAGGTACATGCATCATATATGTGATGTACAGCAAGATAGACCTCTCTTTATACATCAATCCTGCTTACCCCCTGGATCCAGAGCTGTGTCTTTTAGAAGACATGGCAGACACTGTAAAAGAAAGACCGGTAATGAGATAGATCTCATAAAACTGTAGGTAGGCGTGGCCTAATCCACGCTGAATCCATACTTACAGCTTTGCAGGCATGAAAAGCATTCAAGCAGTAGCTAAGAATAGCTTTAGATTTGCAGTGCAGGCTGAGTGGCAGAATAAGCAGGAGAAAGATGCCGTTTTAAATAGAAACCGAAAGTGGCATTCCCGAACTTCCGGTTTGGTGGAACACATTAACGCATATGCGTTCTATGCAATACCCATTGGAAAAACCCTGTCCGCCGCTTGTCAGCCTGACTTCAGACATCACACAAGTGCTTAGTCTGGTATAGTAGTGGGGAGAGGCAGAGACCCACTAAGAAAGACGAGGTGAGCTTTCCTTTTTTTGCTGTTATGTGTTGATAATGTGAGGACAGGAAAAGAGGCATGGTGAGGGGGGAGGAGTCTGTCCAATTTATTGGCTAACAAACACCTGTCACGTGAGGACCAGGGGAAGTTAACCCATTGATTCCCACTGCCGAGAAAGAGACCAGGTAAAAAAGTGTCTCCTGCTTTGTAGGATTGTTTGTGATCAGGTAAATTCATCTGACAATGGCCTAAGGGACAATAAATAGCAACCAAAGGTCATAAAACGATTTTATATGTTTGTGTACAAAACTAGAAGTGCGGAGACCTTGGGAAGAAAACAAACACTGCCAACCTTCCAAATAACCCATCTACACAGTACTTGTTATCAGGCCTAAACTGGCAATCATTGTCCTCCTACACATACAGTACATCTAGATGTACTCATCTTATTATAATAACTCCAAGTCATCTAAAGACAACACACCTTTCTCTTGTCTGAAGTTTGTTACACAGCAGATTTACTTATCCAATTATAAATGTGGAACTTCAATTCATTTTTCTTGCAGAATCTCACTCTGGAGGAATTAACCAAACAAAACATCTTTTTTCCTTCATTAAACAAGGCCAGGCTTTAATGGGCCAAATTTACAGAGCAGGTGAATTGTGTCTTTGCTCCTGATAACATGCACAGTAACAAATTAACTAAAGACCCTAACATTTTTGTCTAAAAAGATGTGGAGACAAATCAACCTGCAGATATCTGTTTGCCATCATCTGTTAGGAAAGACTGTAAGTACCCACGTATGTACCTACAAAGTGACTCAATTCTTTAAAGCTGTCATCTGCTTCACATTCTCCTCATTGATTGTTGTGTAGACTCTCAGGAAACTATGAGAGATTAACACCGGTGCACAGGGCCGCCATCAGAATTTTCAGGGCCCCATACTAGGTCAATTACTGGGCCCCAGCCGGGCCCCAGCTGCACCCCCCCCCATAGTAATTACCTCCCCACACATAATACCTGCCAGGCCGCCAACACGGAGATCATTGGAACACCAGTCCCCTCTCCTTTACAGCCCCTGCCCCAAGCAAAGTAGTTGGCAAAAGCAAAAATCAATATCTATATCTACATACAATGTGGATGCCAGGCAGGGAAGATCAGGGGCATTTCCGGGGTCTTCATGTGGCAGCGCGGAAATTTTTAGGCCACGCCCTTTTTCTGCCCCAATTAGGCCACACCCACTATGTACTTAATAGAGATGGCCAAAAAGACATAGACAGACAACCACAAACATAAACACACAGCCCGATAGTGATAGACAGAAAGACAGTGAAAAAGACAGACAGAGATAGAGATCAGAGAGTTGGACAGAGAGACACAAATTAATGAACAAAGACACAGTAAACTGGCAATTTCATATATACTGGTGCAATTTGGTCATTTTAAACTTACGTTGTGTTCAGTTGTAGTCGACGCTGCCCACATTGGGCCAGGGGACCTTCTTAAGTTCTTGTACCTTCTACATGGCCTCTGCCCCTATCTATCTCTATCTGTCCCTTTCTCTCTCTCTGGATATCTATCTCATCTATATATGCCTCTGTTTTATCTATTTAACTATGTCTATCTGCTTCTGTCTATCTCCTGTGCCTCTATCTATCTATCTAGTAACTGCATCTATCTATTATCTATCTATCTATCATCTATCCAACTGCTATCATCATATACTCAACACATACACACACACAACAACACACCACACATCCAACTCTCATCATCGACTCATCTACATCAGCACAGCGACACACATCAGCGCGAAGCAATCTATCTATCGAGCAGCGTATCTATCTATCTATCTATTATAACTATCTATCTGATCTATCGATCTAGCTAGCTATCTATCTAAAAATCTATCTATATACATCTATCACGAGCTATCAGTCGATCTAGCGATCTATCTGCTACGATCTATCTAGCTACTACATATACATCTATCTACGAGCTACATCATCACTCGATCTAGCTATCTATCTATCTATCTATCTATTCATCATTATCTGCTATAATATCGAGCATCATTACTAAACTCTGCTATCTATCTATCTATCGTATCTAAGAACTCTGCTATCTATCTATCTATCTATCTATCTATTCTATCTATCTATCTAACTCTGCTATCTATCTATCTATCTAGAATCTTATCTATCTTATCCATTCTATAATCTATCTATCTATCTATCTATCTATCATCAATCACTCTCTATCATCATCTATTATCTACTCTATCTACTACTAAGTAACCGCACTATCATTCTATCTATCTATAATCTTAATCTATCTATCTGCACTGAGCCGGAATAGGAATTTATCGAGTCCTCTTCCTCCTAACTAGTGATGCCCGTCTCCGTCTCTCCATAGGTCAGAGGACCGCGGCCTAGGCAGCCAGTCCTGTATGCGCGGCGCCTGACTCACGGCTATGCGTCGGGCGGTGCCGGCGGACTTCAAAGGGAAAGTCGCGGGGGACTCAACTAAGTTGGCAGGCCCGGACAATGCTCGCGGAGTCCGGCAGCTGAAAAAAAAGTTCAACATAGCGGGCCCGCAGGGCCCCACATGTGGTCTCCCTCTCGGGCCCAGAAACCTCCGGCCCGGTACAGAAGTATCGCCCTGTACCCCCCTGATGGCGGCCCTGCCGGTGCAGCAGCAATTTGTAAATGGTGGGCCCTGTAGCTCCTAACACCTCTGGACAGACACCATTAGTGTCTGTGCTTGAATGCCCCATGGGACATTATATATATATAATACATAAGTGTCATATTTTATAATGGGAGCTGCAGTGGTATATATCCTTATAAAAATCACCTCAGCTATGTCACATAAGTGACTCATTTCTTATATTTCTTATATCCTACTACTCCGCCCATTCCAGTGTTCATGCCTGGACAATGAATCTGCATTTTTTGCAGTGTTTAACTTCACTAACAGAACCTGCTGGAGTGCTTCCTGTCACTTCATAACCAATGTCTCTCCTCCTCCACAAAGATTTGTTTAACCGCATAGATACTGGGATGTTCCTTTCTACTGGGTTTAAGTTACAGAAGGTAGCTTGGGGGGATTTAAGGTGGAAATAGGGACAAGGCTGAATTTAAAATGTGAATGGGGTGAAAGAATCAGATACTTATGTATTATAAGAAATAATGCGCCCCTTCACATTATAATATAAGGACATTACGCCACCTCGGAGTTCCCTGTCCTGTATCTGTAAGGTACTTACCTGTGCGTCCGCTCCAGTGACGATCATGCCGTCATGACGTCACTACGCAGGTGCGCCGGCCGGCGCAAAATTTTAAATAGCTTCTCCTCCCTTCCCTAGACGCCCGCTTGTCAGTTGTATTGGCGTCTAGGGTTCTTGCTGTTGGAATCACATGTTACGGTCTCCATTGTTCCAGTGTCAGCTCCAGTGTCACAGTCTCCATTGTTCCAGTATCAGCTTCATTGTACAGTCTCCATGTTCCAGTATCCAGCTTCATTGTCACAGTCTCCATTGTTCCAGTTCCAGCTCATTGTTACAGTCTCATGTTCCAGTATCCAGCTATTGTTACAGTCTCCATGTTCCAGTATCCAGCTTCATTGTCACAGTCTCATTGTTCCAGTATCCAGCTTCATTGTCACAGTCTCCATTGTCCAGTACCAGCTCATTGTCACAGTCTCATTTCCAGTATCCAGCTTCATTATCACAGTCTCCATTGTTCCAGTATCCAGCTTCATGTTACGGTCTCCATTGTCCCAGTGTCCAGCTCATTGTCACGGTCTCCATTGTTCCAGTATCCAGCTCATTTACAGTCTCATTGTTTCAGTATTCAGCTTCCATTGTCACAGTTCCATTGTTCCAGTATCCAGCTTCATTATCACAGTCTCCATTGTTCCAGTATCCAGCTTCATTGTTACGTCTCCATTGTTCCAGTATCCAGCTTAACTGTCACAGTCTCCATTGTTCCAGTATCCAGCTTCATTGTCACAGTCTCAATGTTCCAGATCCAGCTCCATTGTTACAGGTCTCCATTGTTCCAGTATCCAGCTTCCATTGTCACAGTCTCCATTGTTCAGTATCCAGCTTCATTGTTACAGTCTCATTGGTCAGTATCCAGCTTCATTGTTACAGTCTCCATTGTTCCAGTATCCAGCTTTATGTCAGTCAAGTATCCAGCTTCATTGTCACAGTCTCCATCGTTCCAATATCCAGCTTCATTGTTACAGTCTCCATTGTTCCAGTATCCAGCTTCATTATCACAGTCTCCATTATTCCAGTATCCAGCTTCATTGTTACGGTCTCCATTGTTCCAGTGCCAGCTCCATTGTCCCGGTCCCATTGTTCCAGTATCCAGCTCAGGTTACAGTCTCACATTGTTCCAGTATCCAGCTTCATTGTCACAGTCTCCATTTTTCCAGTATCCAGCTCCATTGTCACAGTCTCCATTGTTCCAGCATCCAGTTTCCACTACTTCCTCCTTCATCCGACTAAACGTGAGTCTTCCCTGTACTCTACTCTAACGGAGTTAGGGCAGCGTTACAGTATCTATATGGTCAGGGAACTCCTCTGTGGCATAATATCCTTATATTACACTGTAAGGGGCACATATATCCCTTATAGTATGTTAGTATGATAGTATGTAGATGCAGGTCCTTAGTCCATCTACCATTTTAGAGCCTGGGTGCTGTTGGGATATCAAATTTATAGAAACAGAATAACAGCCCAACACACTCTCAGGACATATTCTTCCAAATACTTTATTAATACATCACTGTGCAGGCTATATATATATATATATATATATATATATACTCCACTGGATCCTTCGCACTCTGATATCAGTTGAAAATATAAGGTAGTGCTTCATATTCATTCTGTCAAAATGAAAGTTGTAAAAATATATATTTAATGACTGCTTCAATGAAGCCCTTACAATTTCAGCTGCAAACATCCTGTTAATTTGCATTTAACACACTGTTATAGTACAGGTTACTTTGCATACAGCAGCATCTCACTTTCAGAGCGTCAGGAAACAGCCCAGTATAATACATATAAGAAGGGCTGGATGCAGGGAGATATGATGTACACCAAGTCTGTATACAGAATATTTTTCCAGTGATATATGACCACAAGGAATGTTTGAAATGTAAAATCCCTTCTGATGCGTTCAATGGAGGTTATACTGATTTTTATGGAGCAAGAATCCACATATTTTGCAATAACATATTCCCTTATAGACCAAAAGCAATACTACTCTTCTCCGAGACTTTCTAGATCACAAGCTGCAAATTGTTAAAGTAGAAATGTCCAGACTGCTGCATAAATGTAGCCCTGCCAGGATTATAAAAGGTATGGGGTTTTTTTTAGTTTTGAAGGTTCAAACAATATAGGCACCAAAATGCACATGCAGGTGGAAGTGAACGCCCACTGTCACACTGCACTGCTGTGATGTAATGCATGGTAAAGAAAAAACACACCGCGTACATTAAAAATAATGGAACACTGCACTCAATCACTAATGCGGAGGAAAGAGGGAAGGTAAGTAATGTTTGGGGAAGTTTCTTACATTAAAAATATAGCGGTTGGAGCTGGGGGACTAAGCCCTAATACATATACTGCAATTCTTGTTGGACCAGGGATACTTTCCGATTGCAATTTGGAGTCAGGAAGGAATCCCCCTTTGTAGCTGTTTAGGTGGGTTAGGTGGGGTTAAAGAGGAGGAACTAGATGGACATATGGACAACTCCACCTTCATAAGAACATCTTTTAGAAAGAATGGCCTGTTGATATATCATACTTTGTCCTATGAATTTGTTACTGTATGACTGCTATGCTATGCTTCTGGATGCCTCATGGAAACTGAGCAATTTAGAAACCTGTACTGAGCCTGTACTGAGCCTGGGCATGCTCAGAAGAGGCAGACAGGGGATTAACATTCAGTCATTGGCTGTGATGTCAACTGTCAAATCCATAACTGACAGTTACTAACTGGAAGAACCAGGAAGCAGAAACAGTGGAAACAGGAATTTGTGGCAGGATTTCAGGTTAGACTTATATATTTCAAGACTTCAAACTATTAACGTTTAGGTTTTGAGGGGTGATTTACCTGAATGTAAGTTTTCATTTTGGGGCTGGACTTGCTTTAAATCTTAATTACTATGTTACAAATGTAATTATTATTTACTCTTTGATTTTTTATTTTAAGTCCTTCCATTAAAAAGTCCTTTCATTGATAAAACATTTAAAATAAAATCAATGTGATATATGCAGACAAAATAGAATGCCTGTTTTTTTGTTCATTTAATCCTTCCCTTTACAACCCCTTAACATCTACAAGCTAGGTACACACACTAATGATAACCCCAATACTGTCAGTCTGACAGTATCGGGACTTTATTCCGCAATGTGTGTAGTGGCTTTCCCGAACAAGACAAACGTTCTGGCTGACCGACGGTTTGTTCAGGAAGACCAAAAATGTCCTCCCACTGTGGGTAGTCTCCCTATAGGGGGACTCGCCTGCAGTCGAGGAAACACACAGTATTCTCCCTATGCTGTAACATAGGGAGAATGCTCGGACTGTGTGTACCGTGATCTTTGAAAAATGACAGACAGGATCTTGCATCCTTTCTGTCTTTTTCAAAAATCGCCATGTGTGTACCCAGCTTAAAGCACAAAGACAATGAAAATGATTAGGGGTCCTTAGATTATATAGAGAAGGATAAGCTTTCTATGTGCACAGTCTGTTTGTTGTTTACTGTGATTTGTTGATAATTTTATAAACTTAGGTCTAAATAGTAATTCACCCTGTATTGACCTTTTTATAATGTAAATTACATTGCAAATAAATGTTACGAGTTTGTATATTTGGAACACACTCTCAGAATAAGGTAGTTCCCTATTGGGAACGGAATAGGGGAGTGGTTCCAAGGCTTTACAATATAAATTACAATCACGGTGGAAAGAGAACAGCCTATGAGTAAGAGCGACATTGCCGCTCGAAACGCGTCAGGCAACCAATAGATTATGTGATGGATTTTAAAATGGTATAATAAAGTTTATAAGCTTTTACAATTTGGGTGACCCTGAAGTTCTTTCCGGATCAAGGAGTTGCGAACTGGCCAACCACTAACGGAGGAGCCAAATACTTTTATAGTGAGACTTGAAAGTCAACACTCTTTATTAGAAGTGGCCCTGGCCTATGTATCAAGTTTGTCTGTTTTTTACCAGAGGGTCACATTAATCTAAAAACTTGTCTACAAATCAGCCGGTACTAAGGCCTGGTAGACATGGGTCAATTTGGCCCTATCTTTTAGAATGACAGGCTAACAATTAAGAACCGATTGGAAGTAAAAACATTTTTAAAAAGGGGTAACAGACCAATCACGTGGCCTATTGAATCTGAGCTCGGTTGGTCACAGTGAAAATTTCCACGAAATTTTGACCCGTAAATACAAAATATTACACCAGCTGGTCCATCAAGCTGAATATTGTGGTATTTGCACTGGGCCTTGTGGAAATGCTGGCAATAATCAGTACTTCATTATAATATGTATTTCCAACAAAAAAGAAAAACACACAAAAAGCACATTCAAGGACAACCTCATACAACAGTTAGGGGCATATTTATAAACGATCCCCATTTCGCTATTGCAGGACATTGCAATGACAAATAGCACTATTTTTCGCCTTTGCAGAAAAGTATCGCTAGGCGATGTGTGGCGATAGTTTTCGCCTTATTCGTTCCGTTAAGTGTGGTATCACTGCGAAAAAGAGAGATTGCTCTCTAGTATAATTTCAGAGCTTTGTGTCACTTTTTTTATTTAAAGCCATTTATAAATAGGTGAATTTTCGTCTTTTTGCACCTTTCTCCCATTTGTTGCATTTTTTTTGCAGTTTTGCCAGAATTTTCACCAAACATCATTACTTACTGGAATGTTCCATTAACATGACTATTTCTTACACAGCACTATGGTATGTTCCCATATTAATGGAACTGGTTTGATAATGCTGCAGTTTGCTGAAAATAAGCAATACTAAAAAATGTGTCCTGTTAATAAAATAGAGAAAATTCGCCTTTTCAGTTTTACACTATTTACCATGTCCTATTAATAAAATAGAGAAAATTCGCCTTTTCAGTTTTACACTATTTACCATATCCTATTAATAAAATAGAAAGTTCGCCTTTGGAGTTTTTACACTATTTACCATGTCTCTATAATAAATAGAGAAAAATCGCCTTTTGAGTTTTACACTACTTACCATATCCTATAAACAAAATTGAGAAATTCGTTTTGAGTTTAACACTATTATTTATACTTTGGCTGAAAAAACACCACCACATGTGTTAGGCTATTTTCAAATAACAATGATAGGTGTTCAGTGTGTATTAACCAATTTAATACTACTTTGAAAAACCACCAGGAGTGTACCTATTTACCATCATATGTTTTTCGCTTTTGATGAAAATTCGCCCTTTTAATAACTGATGAAAAGAGAAGTTGAAAGTTTAGGCTGGGGAAAAAAGCAAAAATAATGTCCTTTATAATATGTCCTTCAGACCCCCATTTGACTTTATTGGTTAATAAAGAAAACCGGAACCTTAAAAACAAAGATCTTTAAAAAGCGAAAAATTAACCTTAAAAAGGCGAAATTTCAGATCGTATTCCAGTAAATGTTGGAAAATAGTCTAACACCCCCCCCTTGAGTACTTTACTAGTATTGAGAAACACTCCACAATGTACTGACACCTCCATGGACCCATTGGCAGGGTAAATAAATGGCCACTTGTGTGTTTTCACACCACCTCAGACTTGGCGAATTGGAATGGCTGAACTTAACACAAAAGTACACTTTACGGCCATTTTATAATATGCTTGAGCGGTTACCGCAGTGATGTATGGTGAAAAGCGAAAAGTCCACCACTGGTTATCACTGCTTTATAAATAGCGAAAAGTCCAAATTAGGCGAAAAGGCTGCGTAAGAAGGTGAAAATTTTAACGAACCTTTATAAATATGCCCCTTAAATTTCTTGGATCCCTGGGTTCTGAAAGAACAATTATTGGTATAACACCCCACCTAGCTACAAGCACTGACTACATGAGTCTAGAGCAAAGTATTTGTGATGTACAGTACTAGCAGACAAATATCAGTGTGGTATTAATGCAATGTACAACGGTTTGTAACAAGCTATGAAATTACTTATTTCAGATGCTATACATCCACACTACTGGTGTGCACTGGTTCAGGGGCACACCAACAGAGTCAGAGCATTCCTGGTCAAATTAAGACATTTGAGGTTAGAGAGGCCAAAGTATTTTGCTAGATCTTACCTGACACTTGCAAAATAGTTTGTACCTAAAGCTGGGTACACACAGAACTGATAAAGCTCCGATACCGTTGGATCCAAAGGTATCAGGATTTATCAGTACTGTGTGTGTACCTTACTTTTTCCGAACTATCGGTCATGCGCTCGTTCGGAAAAGAGGAAAAATTTCCATTGGCCGCGGCGGCTCCATATAGAGAAGTCTGCCGAGGCCGACAGCATTCTCCTATGATGATATAGGGAGAACGCTCCGGATTGTGTGTATGCAGATCTTTGAAAGATGGCACATCCGGTCCTGTCATCTTTCAAAACTGTAGTGTGTGTACCCAGCTTAAATCCAACCTAAAATGGCTACCTCATCAGTTGCAGGTGTCTAGTAGGGGTATGTATATATTATACAGTTCTTCCTTAAACATGGGACCCAAAGCTATCTGATAGTCTATGTAATCTGTTAGAAGAACTATACGTTTGATAAGGTTTTTAAACCACAGTTAACTTAACTAGGATTGGTACATCAACCCACTTTAGTGCCTTAGTTCTCCAGGTAAGTGATTCCTAAGGAAACTGGGATATGCCTTATCACACAACTCCCCCTCTTTCTTTAGAACTCCGAAGATGGACATTTTATTCACTTTAGAGGGAGCCAATCAATGCCTTGTATGCCCTCCAACCTGACTAATCCCCACAAAAGAGTAAGATCACTGCATTTTTTTATCTGACCTTATAATTGTTCCCAAATAAAAACCACATTATTAAACCTTGGCTAAGGGGAAAAGTAGAATGTTCCATATGTAAAGCAACCAAAAGGGGAAGGGTAGGGAGGGCTGTCCTCCCAATGGAAAAAATAATAATGGACACATATATCTTACTACTATAATGTAAATATAGACACAGTAGTATAAGTTTAGGTGAATCCAACCAGGATGCCCAGATCTTTTTGAAAGTTTTCAGGCAACCTCTGCCCTTATAGGTCACCCATAAGTAAATGGGAGTGCCCAGATCAGTCCCTCCATTGTCTCTGGTTTGATGGGGCCATTTTCTTTTTCCCTGAGGAAAAAAGGGCGAATTTATCCCAATGTCAGAGTCAGGATTTCAACAAGTTAATTGTCGAAAACTGTTACCAATTGCCCTCTCATCCTAAATAATCTGATCAGTTTAGGGAGCCAAGATCTTAACTAAGTGAAATCTCCATGTACCTTGTAATTTTATCTGGATTTGTGAGAAGGCAAATGGAAATCTTGCACCCAACCCTTTGGATTTGTTGCTTTTTTATTTCCTCTTCCTCCTTGGTCCTGTCCTCTATTTTAATCAGGTAACTGTATCTTTACAATAGTCAAGATACACAGAATTATACCCTATCTCTTAGGCCAGACCTGCGCAAAGTAAGGCCCATGGCCACATGCAGCCCTTTTGGCTGCCCCTGACTATCCCCTCAAACTAGCACCTGTACCCCAAAAAAAATCTTAATATTAATTGATTGTCTCACTGAATAATTGAATTGAACTGACTCAATCGATTAATTGAATTTGATGAAAAATATTACACACACCTTCTATTAAAAATTGCAATTAATAATAAAAAAATACAATGAACCAGTATAATTAATTAAATCTTTTTATAAAATCCATTTGCAATCTCTATAATGAGTTGAACCTATTGGTCCAGCCCTTTCACAACAATGTGGTAAAGGAAGTAGATTTTTAAGAGTCCCCAGGGAAGTAGGGGGACGGAAGGGTAGGGTCGATTCCAATAGATTTGCCGTGTTAGGTGAAAATGTGGAGGACAATGGCTCAGAAGTACCATGTATGGAGCAGGCCTTTCTTTGAGCACCCAGGGGACAGCCATCTCCAATACAATGGAGGGAGAATGGGGGCTAGGAGGAAAAGCAGGTGGTAGTGGTAGGGGGGACTCCATTATTAGAAGGGTAGACAGGGTAATCTGTCGCCAAGACCCTACATGCCGAACAGTGTACACAATATATAGAAAATTGGGCTGTTGTCCATCCATATTATAAGTGCAACTAGAGACCAAAAATATAATACATACAAAAACAGAATTCTAGTGCACAAACAATTCTAATTGCATATTGGCTACCTCCATAAGGTTGCTACTACAAACACTATGCTAAACCCTGGATATATAAAAGCAATTAGCAAAAAATATGCATTGAATAATGTTTTTTGTATGCCGAACAGTGCCTGGTGTCTAGGATTCGACATGTGGTGGATCGTGTACCAGATAATTGGTGGGGGAGTTCACCATTGGTGCCAATGACAAGTTAGAGGTGGAGGTGAGGTCCTTAAAATGATTTCCGAGAATTAGGGCCAAGTAAAAGCAGGACCTCAGGCCTCTGTTACGCTAGGGAGGCAACGCTGGGAGCTCAGGAGTATAATGTGTGGCTAAGAGGTTGGTGTAAGGAGATGGGGTTTGGGTTTAGAGAATTTGGCTGACTCTTCTGTTGGCTACAGGTTCTAGAGATGGATTGCACCAAATGATGATGGTGGCAGCCTGTTTTGGGGGAGAAATGGCTAGAGGTTTTGGGAGGAGATTTTAAACTAGGTATGGGGGGAGGGTACGTTGAACTACACAGGGGTAGATAGAGAAGTTAGGGATCAGGGGCTAATAACACAACGGAGAAGAAGGGGGAACATGAAGGATAAGGAGGCTGTACAACCAAGTTGGAAGTAAATCAATTGATAATCTAAAATGTATGTTTATAAATGCAAGAAGTCTGGCTGGAAAAAGACAGGGAACTAGAACTAACAGTTTTAAAAGGAAAGGTATGATGTAATTGGTATAGAACATGGCTAAATGATTCCACACGACTGGACATAATATTGAAGGATACTCCTTATTTAGACATGACAGAGTTAATATAGTTAATGTATGTTAAACGGATTAAAGCCAAATCTAAAAGATGGAATGGGGACATAATATATGGCAGAAACAATATGGGTAGAGCTTGTGTACAGGAAGCAAGAAGGTAGTAAATTAAAGGGCATGTCCACCCCCAAAACAGAAAAAAATCATTAATTGCCCCACCTTGTGCTGATTCCAATCATTACTTTATCTCCTCTCAAAGCCTTATTGACAAAAAGTTTAAGTGCAGTGAACATAAACAAATGAACACTAGGAGGCTCACATACCTTATTTTGTGTCTTCCTCCATCTCTGCCTCTGGTAGAGAAATGTCCTGCGCAGTTCTGATAATCTCCCTCAACACGAAGCATCCGCCCCCCCCCTCACCCCTCCCCCTCTCCCTCCCGTTCTGCTATCCCTCCCTCCTAGCGTTAATCCCCTTTTATATCGCCTTCCCCCATGTCCCCCAAACCATAATTTTTTATTTATTTTTATAAAGCCCCCAAACTTTTATTACTCTCCGCTTTCCTACGCGGAGTGAGCTGCCGGCAGCCGCGTCCGGGATTGGCTGCCGCTCAGCCATCACAGGCGGGCTGCCGGCCCGCCCCTCTGCTTGCATTTCTCCGCAAGCAGAGAGCCGGAGGCACGTCGGACGAAAGAGGGGAGGTAAGTGAGTTTGGGGGCTTTCTCAAAAAAAAAAAAAAAACGGTTGGGGCTGGGAGCCCAGGGGAATCATAATATAAAAATTATTTTAGTGTGGACATACCCACATATATGCCAGGAAGGAGGTGGAAATGAATCTCCAATGCAGTTGGCGAAGGCTGCTGGTATGGGGCCTGTTTTGGTTAGGGGGATTTTAACTACCCAGACATAGATTAAGTAGGGAACTGCCAAACTCAAAAGGTATAAGTTTCTTAAATTTCCTATATAGCATTTTCTTTCACCAGATGGTAAAGTTATTAGACATCACTAGATCCAACAACACAAAAAATGACTTTTCTAGGTTAGATACTGAGCAGATGTGGACCACTTTAAAGGAATATTAAACTATTAGATTTCTAAATTTGTACCTTTAGGAACAAGTGTAAAAAAATTAGGTCCACTCCGTGCATGGCTTAATGCTCATTAAAAAGGGAAATGGAAAAAAAGAAAAAGGCTTATAAATTTTGAAATCAAAGGAACAAACAGCTTACCGGGAGTATAAAAGATATAATAATAAGTCAAGAAGCAATTAAATTTCAAAATAAAATGAAATACGGATTGCAGAACAAACAAGTCCAACCCTATACTTTTTAAGTATATAAATGTAAAAAGATGAGGACTGAGAATGTGGGACCATTAATAATAGGGCTGAGATGGTTGTAGAGGATGCCAAAAAGGCTAATCTGCTAAAACCGTTTTTTTTTACATTGATTTTTTCACTGTTGAGAATCCTAGTCCTTACAGCAGGGATTGTAATAATATGCAGGGGAGAATGAGAGTATTCACATTGGCTGCCGGAGGATATGGTACGGAAACAATTAGACAAATTTAATATCAATTAAGCCCCAGGACCGATGGATTGCATCCTCAAATTTTAAAAGAGCTTAGTTTCATTTTTATCTAGACCACTGTTTCTCATGTTTTCAGATTCACTTTGGTCTGGGGATGTGCCGCTGGATTGGAAAAAAAAAATGTAATACCATATTCAAAAAGGTAGTCGTTCACAGCTGGTTAACTATAGACCTTTAAGCCTAACATCAGTGGTAGGGAAGGTGATGGAAACTTTATGGCCAACTTAAATATATGTATACATAGGCCACCCTTGCAACCTTCATCACTCAATTGATGTAAAACATCTAGCCGTAGATCTAATCCTGGATGCCAGCCTCTGTGTTACCAGAGTGCATGTAACGGCTCCCAACTGTTCACTCCTGCAAGGATGCCCACCCCCGTCAACCAACTGTGACTCCAACTTAATTTCTCATGATAAATTCGGGGAGGGAGGGAGGGGAATACGCTTACCCAGTCACCGGCAAAGCACAAAATGGCGCCGGTAACTGGGAGGGGCAGGCATTTAAGGCCGCGGGGACGCCAATCGCAATGACGTCACACGCACCCACGGTGCAGCACAGAGACATCAGTGCGTGCTGCGGCGTGAGACACGGAGGCTCCAACCAACCGGAATGCATCCATCCCCCAAGGTCAGACACACTGGCCGGTGTTATGCAGAAGAGAGTAAATTTAGATTATGCACAGCTGGATGTGGTATTTTGCTAAAGCTTTTGATACTTGCCACATAGGCACGAGGGCTGTTGGCCTTGAAGAAAACATTTGTACATGGTAGAGATTGGTTATTGGATCGAAACAGAGAGTGGTGGTAAATGGAGCTTCATCTATGTGGGCTCAAGCTCAGTGGAACAACGGCTATAGCAGCAAGATATGTCTTGTATAAAGAGAGGAATAGATTCAAGAGAGAAATATTATTCTCCCTCTTTACAAGGCACTGACAAGGCCTCATTTGGTATAGCTGTGGGTGCAGTTTTGGAATCCCATATACAAAAGGACATCTTAAAATGAAGCATTTCAGAGAAGTGCAACTAAATTAATAAGGGGAATGAAGGGGCTTGAATATGCAGGCAGATTAGACAAGTTAGGGCTGTTCACATTGGAGAATCGACGTTTGCGTGGGATATGATAACCTTATACAAATATAATTAATGGGCCCATACAATAAACTCTCTGGTGCATTGTTCACTAATGTTCATATCAGAGGACTCGTGTACATCTTTAAGGTTGGAAGAAAAGAAGTTTTCATCTTCAGGTTAGGAAATGTTTCTTTACAGTAGAACGGTGAAACTGTGGAACTGTCTTCCAGCAGATGTGGTAATGGCAAGTTCATTAAATACTTTAAAAATGGCCTGGATAAGTTCTAAAACTAAAAAATATTGAGAATTACTGGTAATTAATACATATAGATTTGGTTGATCCAGGGATACTTTCGATGCGTTTGGGGATTTTTTTGCCTTCCTCTGGATCAACTGTTGGTAGGCTAAAAAAAAAAGAAGGGTGAATAGGTTGGACTTGATGGAAGTATGTCTTTATTCAACCTCAATTCTATGAAATTTAATTGTCCACCACTGTCCTAGGCTGTAAGAGACTTTTTGTCCGAACAACTTTGCTACTAGCAGACAATGCCACTCATGTTCGTGACTTTCACTGTCTCCCATATGCAAGTTAGTGGGTGGAGCTTACATGTAACAATACCGTAGTAATTGAGGTTGAATAGAGACATACTTCCATTTAGTCCAAACTTTACACCCTCCTTTTACCCTACCTAACAGTTGAATCCTGAGGTAAAGGTACAAAATAAACAGCTAAAAGAAAAAGAGGGGGGTTTCCTTTCTGACTCCAAATGGCATTGAAAATCCCTGAATCAACCAGATTCGATATTTTTTTTAGTTTTAGAAACTTTTCCAGACCACTTTTAAGCTATTCAATGAACTTGCCATTACCACATCTGCTGGAAGACCCACAGTTTCACCGTTCTCACTGTAAAGAAACCGTTCCTACCTGAGTCCTCTGATCTATTAGTGAACAGTGCACAAGAGAATTATTACTAGATCATTCACATATTTGTATTAATTGTCATATCCCCACACAAACGTCGCTTCTCCAATGTAAACAGGTAGCAATCGGGCCTGCATAGTTTATGTATTTTAGTTGCCCTTCTCGAACTCCTTCCATTCCAGATGTCCATTTTGTATATGGGATTCAAACTGCACCATATTTCAACTGAGGTCTTACACGTGTCAATGAATCTATTACCCTCTTTATATCTTGCAAACTCTATTTATGGTGTAGGTGGATGCTAACCTCAAATTACTTACATTTAACAACATTGAATCTCATCTGCCACTCTGCTGCCCATTTCTAAAGCTCTGCATAGTTTAGTGTTATCACCTAAACCAGAGACCTTGGCTCTCAACCCCCCTTCTAAGTTATTTATAAACCAGATTCAACAGAAGTGGCCCCGTACGAACCCTGAGGCACTTCATTTAAAACTTTTAGCCCACATCGATGTAGCTCCATTGACCCACCACTTTCTGTTTGTGAATCCAATAACCAATTCTCTATCCATGTACAAATATTTTTTCTGGCCAACAGTCTCCAGTTTATACATTAGTCGCCTATGTGGCACATTATCAAAAAGCTTTCGCAAACTCCAAGATATCTACATCCACTGCTGTGCCTGAATCTAAATTCTGTTTTTGGGCCTGGCCTGAGGTGCTTGCCACTGCGTGTTTGGAAGCTACAACCCCCAGCAACTAAAGCATGCTGGGAGTTCTACTTTTTAACATCTAGAGTGCCAGGAATGGGGTTTACTGTCTGGGATTACTACTGCCCATTTAAAGAGGCAACTACTGCCTCAAACACAATACAGAATCAGAGATGGGTATCTGGTGTTAAAAATGCCAACGCGAGAAAACGCGCTAGTGTGGCCTAGCCCTTACTAATTTTCATGTAAAAACAAGTACCTTGGATCGACTTAATTTAAGTATATACGGTACGTATATAAAAATGGTTTAATAAAAGCTGTGGCCTACCGTTTCACCAACTCTATTGCTGTTCATTTCATATGGTTTTGGTAACAAGTAATGGTTTTAAAATCAAGCAGCCTGGGCTTTTCTTGAACATGTCTGACAACTGAGCTCTATCCCAGGAATATCAACTCCTAGATTTTCACTACAGCACATAGGGGAACTTGGGTTCTGACACCTTCTATATATTTTTAACATATGGTAATTTAGTTATTTTATTATAATATCATCTAATTAAGTTGTGTCAGGTTGCAGATCCGAACAATTGTGGGTCAGGTATTAACTAGCAAAGCAGGTGCTGTTCGGGGTGTGGGTTAAGTTAGACCTCCACAGGACTCTATCCTAGAATCCCCGAGAGGTTGCTATGGGCTTCTCAAGAGATAAAGACATGAAATAGTTTAAGGGATCCAATGATCTCAATGATAAAAAGGTGTGATAAAACTGTCTAGATGGATATTAAGAGAATTCTGCCATATATACACCAGATGGTGCTGTACACAAGGCAGTAATTCTGATCTACTTTAAATGCAATGAAGGGGCTAGGTGTTCGACTGTGTGAGTTCCGTTCCATTTTTATCATTGCGTTTGGCATTCCGCAATAGTAATATGTTAATGAACACATTGAAACATTTCCCACTTTCTGTTTTGCATTCGTTTCTGTTTTTCAGTCACATGCATGCATGACTTTGGTCTTTGTATGTAATACATTTATAGGAAAGCAGAAATTGGGGTGGACAATTGGCTTTATATTACCAATTTTGAGTGTTTCCCAGAATAACCAGTGTTTCTGTATGTCAAGTCCTTTTCCTTTATAAAATTTGTGAGTTTTGAGCTTGTGCTTTTTGAGGTTTGTTTGTGTTTAGTGAGGTTTGTGTGTTTTTAGTGGGTTTGTGTGTTTAGTGGGTTAGTGTGTTAGTGATGTTAGTGTGTGTTTTGTGAGGTCGTGTGTTTTGTCAGATACAATTGTATTTGTGGGTCAATTTACTTTTTAATTGTAGTGAGCGTGGAGCATTTTTAACATTTCGGTGTCTGGGTATTTTGTTTAAGTGAGTGGGTAGTTTGTAATGTATTCTGGAGTGAGTAGTATACTTGAGTTGGTGTGTCATGGGTGAAGACTGTGTGATAGTTTCTGTGGGAGTGGGAGACCCAGGATCAGGACCTAGTGTTTTACTGCCATTTAAGTTCTTCTTAAGCTTTACTCTATTCATTTTCTGAAGGCTGGCACACCTGACACAGGTTGTTAGGAAAGAATTCCTTTCTGTTCCCCAGATTTGGCTGAAAATCAGTTTTCTCAACTTTGCAAACTTCTTGTTAAGTAAAGAGACGGAAACAAAATCAGAGGCTTGAAAAGACATTCTGCCTCATTCACCTCGAATCCCATAGAAAGTCCCATACACAGCCCCATAGAAAGTCCCATACACAGTCCCATAGAAAGTCCAATAGAAAGTCCTCAGGGTAGTTAAAATCCCCCATAACCAGAACATGCCCCATACCAGCAGCCTTCGCCAACTGCATATGGAGATTCATATCCACCTCTTCCCCGGCATTTGGCGGCTTATAACATACTCCAACAATATACACAGTCCCATAGAAAGTCCCATACACAGCAACATAGAAAGTCCAATATACAGCCCCATAGAAAGTCCCATACACAGCCCTATAGAAAGTCCAATACACAGCCCCATAGAAAGTCCAATACACAGTCCCATAGAAAGTCCAATACACAGCCCCATAGAAAGTCCCATACACAGTCCCATAGAAAGTCCAATACATATGTGAGACTTGAAAGTCAACACTCTTTATTAAGAAGTGGCCCTGGCCTATGTATCAAGTTTGTCTGTTTTTACCAGAGGGTCACATTAATCTAAAAACTTGTCTACAAATCAGCCGGTACTAAGGCCTGGTAGACATGGGTCAATTTGGCCCTATCTTTTAGAATGACAGGCTAACAATTAAAGAACCGATTGGAAGTAAAAAACATTTTTAAAAAGGGGTACAGACCAATCACGTGGCCTATTGAATCTGAGCTCGGTTGGTCACAGTGAAAATTTCCACAGAAATTTTGACCCAGTAATACAAAATATTACACCAGCTGGTCCATCAAGCTGAAATATTGTGGTATGTGCACTGGGCCTTGTGGAAATGCTGGCAATAATCAGTACTTCATTATAATATGTATTTCCAACAAAAAAGAAAAACACACAAAAAGCACATTCAAGGAACAACCTCATACAACAGTTAGGGGCATATTTATAAACGATCCCCATTTCGCTATTGCAGGACATTGCAATGACAAATAGCACTATTTTTCGCCTTTGCAGAAAAGTATCGCTAAGGCGATGTGTGGCGATAGTTTTCTGGCTGCAAAAATATAAATTGACCTAGAACAAAAAAAGGAATTCGAATGACGAGAGCGGATAATAAGAAAGGTAGCAGATCGAAATCTTCATGACTCAGGGCAAAATTCTACAAAAAACAACATATTTGTACAGCCAGCTTCTCAAAAGCATTATGGCAAACAGAACAATGTAGAAGTTATGATCCTGATCGTTTAGATTTATACTTACACCTATTAGATACAACATTCCTCAATTCCCCCGATCAACACCTATGCTAGCCCACAAAACCAAAAGCTAGGGAAAAGGAAGGCACGGAGAAGAAGAAAAAAGGAAAGGGCACAACCAGGCACGCATCAGGAGACAAAACCAAATTGACAGGGTGGATAGCGCAAAGTAGACAGACAGATAGCCGTCAACAAGTCAAAGGAAACGGAAGGAGCACAGTGTAAACCTAAAAAGGAGACAAAGAAGTAGAGACTCAACACTTGCACAAAAACGACATGACAGAGAAAAGAACAAGAAAAAGTCAAGAAAGAAGCAAGTAACACAGAAGCGGAACATTGGATCATACAACAAAATGCTACCACCCTGCTTTACTCACTGGGAACAATCCAAGTAAAGATATACAAGCAGAAAGAGGAACAAGGGGGAGTTAAGATCCATGTAATAAACACTAAGAAACTGTGATAAGGAATATACGCATGGGGCACGCAACTCAAGTATAAAGATAGAGAACAGAAGAAGGAGCACTGGGTTACGGAGCGCCAGTCATCTGAAACCAAAAAAGTAACAATTTCTTTTTGGAAGTGGACATCAATGAGTTATCATTCCCCATTGGATCCCAACAAACGGATCAAGAACATGTGTTTTGGTTAGCCAATAAATCCAGGACAGACTACCTCCAACCTTACCAATGCCCGTCTTAATATTGAAATTCCCAAATGATTTTCTATATATATATACCCTTACCATTTCATTAAAAAAATAGTATTTCCATTATATACTGAATGGAGAGACACAAAAAAATTGCATTGACAGTATTTCTTAAATAACTGTACTATTAGGTGGGGAGTAGGCAATAAATAAATATTATACCTTGATTGACAACATCCAGTGATATATTCATAATGATTAAAAAGGTAACAAACACTTAATTAGTAATTAAATTAAATCATGTTTCATAAAATCAAAGATATATAGTGTCTGTCAAACCGTGTTGTACCTAACTTCCTCTCTACCCTACCCCAATATCACAGCATCCCCCACTTTTTCGAATAGGACTGGGTCAAAAATGAGGAAAGCTATGAGAACACACCTCTACAAATTCTACTTCAATGTCATCTGCAAAAGTGAGAAAATCACAAAAGACTGAACGTTTTTGGCTGTAATATCAACTTAATTTGTTCCTGTATTAAAAGCCAATAGCTGCTGTAGCAACCTAATTAGCCAATGAAAAGACAAAAAGTTGACACGTGTTTACAATCACAATCCATGAAACAATGGCAAATAGCGCAAATGCTTATTAAGATAAAAACTCCTTTAAAGCTTTGCATGGTGGTAGAGACTAATAGTAGAGCATGTCAGCGAGTTCATAGCCAATCAAAAAAAACAGTTTGCTAATATCCCATCAGTTGGTAGCTACACATACACTGCTATATGCATTGTGAAGGTAGCAGAGTGTCATTAAATGCTTTAGAGGTATATCCTTCGGTAGTGCATATTTGTGAGAGACCTGGGGAATCAAACATCCAAATGCAAATGTGCATATGGAGCGGAGAATGGACGTGGCCAAATGGCAAACTAAATAAACGCTATTACTAGCTAGACATTAATTCTTTTTCTCCTACAGGACTTATTTACAACTAAAAGACATACATTTTGTTTTGGCTATGCTTCTGTTACACACCTGGGGAAGATCTATTCCATTCACTTCTTATTCTGGTAAAGTGTCTAAATGTAAATATTTTTTTTGCTTTAGAAGTGTACAGATCACATCTCCTGTGAATCACTTAATTCTCTACTCTCTCTACTGTCTCTGTACTCTCTCCCGTCACACTTGGTCAAAATCATGTAATCAATGCTTTCTACTCACTCTCGATGAATCTGTGTCTCATCTGGTCTGTCCTCTAACTCTCTTTCTGTCTCGTACCCTCTCTGTCTGTCTGAACTGTTCGCATACATCTCAGCTCAAAATCTAAACTCATCTCATCCTGTCATCGCTCATTTCCTACGTCTGTCATCCGTGCATCCATGTACTCTCGATCTCCTCAACTCTGCTCTCACTCTGCCGCCATCCTCTCTGTCCTCATCTCAAACTCACATACTCTCTGATCTGTCTCAATCCTCAACGCTACACGTCTCTTTCTCCTGTCCTGGTTAGCAGCAGAATGGCAATCCCATGATACACAAAGCAGTTCCAGGATATACCAAACTTATTAAAAAATTGATCACAATTTGAACTGTATCAACATAAAGAGGCACAAGACTTTATTCTAAGCGACCAATATGAAATAACCCCATATTAAACAAGACACCAGGATTCCACTCCTTACTTGCCAGCACTGCATGTAGGTGATAAAACTACAGCACAATCTAAAAAAAACCTCCACCATTGGTCAAAAGGGGGTAAAAAAAAATACCGGTAAAACCAACAAATCTTTGTTGCCAATTAATAAACTGGGAGAGAAATGCATTTGCCAATATAGAAAATGGTAGTGCGATCTCATGCATGTTGCCTAGGTATTGAGGAAAACTACTCTCGCTGTTCCAATCCGCTTTAGAGTGGCAAACACTGGGAGGATTAACACTGGAGAGAAATGGCGTGAATCTTGATGTGATACCACGTAATTGTATGATCTACAACTTGACAGGAAACAAACCTTGGATCTTTCTCATCTCTCCTGAGAAGACGGAACCTATCCGAGAATTGCTCCAAAGGAGCGCGAAGCGGAACGACCACACGTGGAGAACCAACTACCCAACACCTCGAGCGGAAGCCTAGGTTTTTCAGACCGCAGACCAGCCAAACAAACTCACCAAACTGGAAAGACGGAACTAATAAAAAACCGGATGGGAAGTCATAACCAAGTGCCGCGGAATAAAGATTATCATTAGAAAAAAAAGGTTCTAATACAAATCTAATTACACTACAATACACAAATAACAGCATTAATCTTACTAAATAAAATATCTCATTCGTAAACATAGGACTAAACACCTAATAAACTTGAGGGCCTATGTGAAGTGGCAGGGTACTTAACACATATATTTATAAACATCAAATATATGTAACTAACGCTCACAAGCAGACTAGGTGGGGGAAGCGAGGGGGCAACGTGAAAAAAATGCAAAGGCGGGAGTGGGGTGGATAGGGAAGGGCACCAAAAAAAAAAATAAAAAACAAACCTACTACTAAAAAAATGCACACGCAGTAGAAAACGGCACACTTAAAAAATGAGCTAAAATTATATTTTATATATAATTAATCTATAGTAAGAAATAAGTGTGGGATTTTGTTTTTTTTTTTTAGGGGTGGAGTCTTTCCCACTCCGTGTCGAGACCAGGAAAATAAATGACGGGAAGTATGAGAGAATTTTCTGTTTTCCCTGGTCTCGACAAGGCATTGGATCAATGGGATTTTGTTAAGCTAAATTTAAAGGGGAACAATGTTGATATTTGCTTATTAAGGTATTTATTTGTTGGCTAAATTCTGCTTAACTTACCGTGAAAAGACATCTAATTTTAGATGACGTAAGACTACTGCTCTGGTAGATTGAGGTGTAATCTTGCAGTTGAATTTGTTGCTTGCTGGATATGCTTGTCCTTATGGTTTGTACAATCCATGATGCCAGTGTGGTTTGGACCTGGTTGAGATCCTAGGGAGCTCCGCAAATAGAGAACACAGAAGTCTGGTTTTCTCGTGAATGGTTGCCATTTTTTACATATTTGTTTAAGCATTCTACCAGCATCAAGTAAATGTAATCTCATTTGGCATATTTGGAAGAGATTAGTCTCTTAATGTGAAACGAAGACAACAACACTTTAGGAGAAGAAAAGAATCATCTGTTTAATGATTACTCCTATCCCTCCTGACAACGAAATGAATGGTGGAGAAAGCTCTAATTTCAGGTATTCGTATCTGCCGATGTTTATGGCTACCAGAAATTACGTTTCAAGAGTAATGTTTTTAGATACGGGTCCATGGTTCAAATACATTTGGATCGGAGGGCAAGTCTAGTACTCAACAGAAATCCTGAGGTGGGACTCTGTTTTTGATCTGAGGCCTTAGTGGTTGTACTCCTGAAAAGAACCTAACTTATTAAAGGGTCTAGAGCCCTTTGGTGTTTGATATTGCCGATTGGCTGAATACCTGTCTTTAAGAGAGGATAGAGAGGTTCTTATCTACCAAATCCGTCTTGATAAATTCAAGGAGTATTTGGCCATTGTTATGATTTCTAATGACAAATTTTTATTTGTACCCAGTCTGAAAATGTTTCCAGGTTTTGTAGTATGAGCTTGAGATGTTGAAGGTTTTCTAGAGACATTTAGTGGTAGAGATTGCCTTTTCTGATTACCACAAGTTTTGCATGAACCTCCTTCGCAGCCAGCTGTGAGGTTGAGGCTGGAGGGTCTGGGAAGGATTGGCCCCTGAGGGGTGGGTCTAGGAGTCTGATCTGTTGGAGGATGACAGGATAGAGCCCATTTGGAACCATGGACCTTCTCGGCCTGCACCAGCGCGTTTGTCCCGCCTCTATTTTCTAGATGGGGATCATCGGAGCGGGGAACAAGATGTATCCCAGTCTTAATTCCATGGCTAGAGAAAGAGTTATATCGTTATAGCAGCTGGTCCGGGAACCATGAGCAGTAGTGTTTTTTGACTTTTGTGTTTTTGTTTGGATGCCATGAGGTCTATTCTGTAGCCTATTTGTTGACATATATTCTGGAGAATATGTTCCCGTTGAGACTCCATTCTCCTGGCATTAACCTGTTTCAATCTTACAAGTCCAAGCGGAATAGGACAGCTTGGAGGTGAGAGAAGTGTTTTCTCCCCCCAGATGAATTCTGATTATCGATTTGAATGCTTTGAAGTGTTAGGAAAACTGCTGTTAGTTCTCGTGGAATTTCTGGGAGCTATTTGTCGTATGTTGTCCCAGGTCCCCCTGAGTCAACTTCCCCCGACAATGTTGCTCCCCATACTGTCGGGCTGGCGTTCTGTCACTATTTTATCCAGGGAGGGGATTCGGAATCTTCCGGTTTGGAGTTTTGGACTTTAAGTTCACGCATTTCCAATTTACGTTTTAGAGATTTAGGAGAAAAATTATCTGGTGTGGTTATTCCTGGTTTTTTGTTCAATCTTCAATAGATACTGTAAAGGTCTCGGATTGCCCATGGACCAACTGTACTAAATCTTTTGTAGTAAAGTACAGAGTACCTTGGCATATCTGGGTTGGAATGTTGAAAATTGGAATTTGATCGATTCTAACTTCACATAGTACTGTCTTGAATGCGAGACTGTGGTGAGTATACCTGCATCCTTGTGTGGAATCTCAGAGTGTTTGTCCCTAAGAATGTCATCTGTTAGTTGTAGTAGATTGGACTTTTTTAGATTTATATCACACCCGTGATTCTCAAACATGTGTACTGTGTTTGTCTGGATATGTTTAGCAGGGTCTCATTTCGTTCTCGCACTGATTAGGAAGTCGTCTAACAATACCCGAATATTTGGACACTTGTATACGTAAGAAGGCTAGAAGCAGTGAAGCAACGGATTTTTGTGAACGTGAGTGTGAGGAGAGGCCCGAAACAGTAGAGAGCCTTGAACTGCCAATGTTGGTTGAAGATGAAGAATCGGGGAAGTTCTTCTTGTGTAGTTTGTTCATTGGTATATGCAGGAAAGCATATTGCATAAATGATCTTCGCCATCCAATCATTTTATTTTGTTGGTGTATTGATGCTTAGAGTCTCATTTAATTTCTTCTCTATGACGAATTTGTTCAGGATCTTAGTACGGATAGTTCATTTGCTTCTCCTGAATTTTTCCCCTCATGAGACGAAGGTGATAAATTCCTTTGAGATTTTTGGGTTCTGAGGTACTGTTCTATTACTTCTTGTTTATGTTATATTGATATGGCTTCTAGTTTGGTGTATTGGGAGAGATAGGTTCCTTTGATGATCGTTGTGAGGAATATGATTCTATTTTGTTCCTGATAATAGTTTTCAAACCCAGTGATCTGTGGTTGAGGTTTTCCATGAATGTGTTAAAAATTGGATAGCCTTCCTCCTACCTTCTCCTCTCGCGTTCTGATATAGTCTTGATTGTTTTTCCTCTGAACCCAAGTGGTTTTAGGTCCACAAAAGGTCTGTTGTTATCATTCCTTCCAAGATCTTTGAAGAATGGCTTTACCTGGCCTGTATGTTGGCATCACGTAGGTTGGGTGTTGTTTGATTAAGATGTGGTCTAAAGACTTTATTCATTCGGTATTGGAGACTTTTATCTTTCCTAGAATTGCATCAATTAAATTCTCTAACTTCTTTTTCCAAAGAGCATGTTGCTTCAAATGTAAGTTGATTGCCTGTTAGAGTGAACATCAGCTTTCCATTGTTGAGCACAATGGCTTCCACCAAATATCCCTAGATTTGGGGAAATACGTTTTCTGAGTCCAGAGGATGGCCTCAGCAAAATATGTTAGCAAATGTGACATCAAAAATTTCAGCTCTTGGGGTCCCGAGTGGAGCAGATTCATCTCTTGGATCCGGGCCACGGAATAAGCTATTGGAGGTCCTAATTAGTGGAAACTGCCACAGAAAAAGCTTTTTTTAGAGCTGTTTCCCTTCCCTTTTGCGGTCCATGGATCGCGAAGTGATATGTAGGTTTGTCTGTGGCATAAGTCCATTTTTCCTGGCCATCTGGTGATTGGTGTATCATGCCTTGGGGCTTGCTTAGTTGTTTCATATAGTCTTACAAAAGGAGACAATTCTGAAGGTTTTAGGAAAATGGCAAATTTGTCGAGGTTCTTCATTCCATGTGAGATGATTTCTTTGAATCTAGACAATGAACATGGAAACCATCTGTTCATAACTTGGATTTCTTTTGCACACCAGATTCTCTGGAGATGTAGCTGGTTTGTTTGTCAAATACGTAAGTGATCTCATTCTGTAGATTATTTGGTTACAACGCATCTTGAGAGAATCAAAATTCAGTTTGGTATGAAGTAGAAGGGACCTCGTCGGTGGTATCCTCAACATTATAGCTCTCCTGGTTCTCTGAAATATCTAAATTTTATTACGGTGGTTTCCAGGGAATATTAGCTGACATCTGGGCCATGGGCAAATAATTCGCTGCCTGTGGGTCAGGATAGCAAAGCAGGTTTTGCATAATATCGTTTACGTATACTCTGCGATCTGTTGTTGGAGTAGGAGCGGCTTGCCTTTTCCTTACCCCAATACAGGTCCGACATATTTTTCCCTTGGAGCATCTTGTTGGACGTGGGACTGAAACGAGAGGGAAAAGGAATAGATCCCAGAGTTATATATCATAGGTACATATCATATATTGGATGTAAGCAAGATGACCTCTTTTATACATCACATCATGCTTCACCCACCCCCTGGATCCAGAGCTGTGTCCTTTTAGAAAAATGGCAGACTGTAAAAGAAAGACGCGGTTTAATGAGATAGAATCTCAAAAAACTTGTAGGGTAGGCGTGGGCCTAATCCACGCTGAATCCATACTTCAACACAGCTTTGCAGGCATGAAAAGCATTCGAGCGTAAGCTTAGAACTATCTTTAGATTTGCAGTTGCGCAGCTGAGTGGCAGAATAAGCGGGAGAAAGATGCCTTTTTAAATAGAAAACCGAAAGTGGCATTCCCCGAACTCCGGTTTGCGTGGAACCACATAACGCATATCGTTCTATGTCATAACCATTGGAAAAACCCCGGTCCCCGCTTGTCAGCATGAACTTCAGACATCACACAAGTGCTTAGTTCTGGTATAGGGGGGGTAGTGGGAAGAGGCAGAGACCCACTAGGAAGCGACGAGGTGTGTCCTTTCCCTTTTTTGTTGTTATTGATGCTGTTATAATGTGAGGACAGGAAAAGAGGCATGGTGGAGGGGGGAGGAGTTCTGGTCCAATTGTGGCTACAAAACACCCTGTCACGTGAGGACGCAGGTGAATTAACCCCATTGATCCCACTGCCGAGGGAAGAGACAGGTAAAAACAGTGTCTCCTGCTTTGTAGGAGTGTTTGTGATCAGGTAAATTTCACCTGACAAAATGCCGTAAGGGACAATAATAGCAACCAAAGGTCATAAAACCATAAAAGATTTTATATATATGTTTTGTACAAACTATAATGCGGAGACCTTGGGAAAAAAACAACACACTGGCCAACCTTCCAAATCTCCATCTACACAGTTCCTTGTATCCAGGCCTAAACTGCAATCATTGTCCGCCTACACATACAGTACATCTAGATTACTCATCTAATTATAATAACTCCAGTCATCTAAAGCAACACAACCTTTCTCTTGTCTGGAGTTTGTTACACAGCAGATTTACTTATCCAATTCTAAATGTGGAACTTCATTCATTTTTCTTGCAGAAATCTCACTCTGGAGGATTAAACCAAAACAAAAAACATCTTTTTGTCCTTTCACATTAAACAAGGCCAGGCTTTAATGGGCCAAATTTTACAGAGCAGGTATTGTGTCTTTGCTCCTTATAACATGCACCGTAAAAATTATACTAAAAGACCCTGAAGCATTTTTTGTCTAAACAGATTGTGGAGACAAATCAACCTGCCAGATATCTGTTTTGCTCATCTTTTAGGAAAGACGTAAGACGCCACCGTATGTACCTACACAGTGACTCAATTTCTTTAAAGCGGTCCATCTGCTTCACTTCTCCTCATTGATTGTTGTTAGCTCGCAGGAAAACTCTGAGAGATTAACCAACCGGTGCACGAGGCCCTCCATCAGATTTCACAGGCCCCTAACTAGGTCAATTAATGGGCCCCAGCCGGCCCCCATCTGCACCCCCCCCCCATGTAATTAACCCTCCCCACACATCATACCTGCCAGGCCCGCCAACACTGAGATCCATTGGAACCCAGTCAGTCGCCGTCTCCTTTACACGTTTATCAAAGCCCTGCCCCAGCAGTAGTTGGAACAGCAAAAATCATATCTTTCTATCTACCTACAATGTGGATGCCATGCAGGGAAGATCATGGGCATTTCCGGGCTCTTCATGTGCCGCGGAAATTTTTTAGGCCACGCCCTTTCTTTTCTCTGCCCCAATTAGGCCACACCCACTATGTACGGTAATAGAGATGGCCAAAAAGACATGACAGACAAACCACAAACTAACCACACAGCCCCGATAGTGATAGAGAAAGACAGTGAAAAGACAGACATGGATAGTAATCAGAGAGTTGGACAGAGATACACAAATTAATGACACAAAGACACAGTAAACACTGCTGGCAATTTCATTATATACTGGTAGCAATTTGGTCATTTTAAACTTCACGTTGTGTTCCAGTTTGTAGTCATAACGCTTGCCCCCAACACCTTGGGCCAGGGAGACCTTCTTAAGTTCTTGTACCTTCGCATGGACCTCTGCCCCCTACTATCGCTATCTGTCCCTCTCTCTCTCTCGAATAGCTATCTCTATCTATATATGCCTCTTGTTTATTCTATTTAACTATGTCTATCTGCTTCAGTTTCTATCTCTCTGTGTCTCTCTATCTATCTATCTATGTACCTGCTATCTATCTATTCTCTTCTATCTATCTATCTGATCTATCTATCTATCTATCTATCTCTCTATCTATCCAACTCTGCTATCATATCTAATCTAACTCATCTATCTATCTATCGATCTATCTGTCTATCTTATCTAATCTTATCTATCTATCTATCTTATCTATCTAACTATCTATCTAATCTATCTACTAACTCTAATCTATCTATCCACTCTGCTATCTATCTATCTCACTCTCTAATCTTATCTATCTCTAATCTATCTATCTATCTATCGATCTTGTCTATCTGAGCTATCTTATCTCCTATCTATCTTATCTATCTAACTATCTATCTTCTATCTATCTAACTCACTAGCATCCACCTGGCTAATCTATGCTATTAACTCTAGCTTCTTATCTTCTATCTATCTAATCTATCTATCTATCTATCTATCTCATCCTAACTCTGTCTATCTCTCTATCTAACGCTATCTATCTATCTTATCTACTATCTATCTTATTCTATCACCTATCTAATCTATCCGATCTATCTATCTACTATCTATCTAATCTACTATCTATCTATCATCTATCTATCTATCTATCTAATCTATCTCTATCTATCTATCTTATGTAGACCTGCTATCTTATCTACTATCTATCTATCTATCTATCCCCCCCCCTATCTATCTATCTATCTGATCTATCTATCTAGCTCTGCTATCTATCTACTATCTATCTATCTATCTGATCCTCTATCTATCTATCCTATCTAACTGCTGGCTATCCTTCTATCTATCTAAAGTAACTCTCTATCTATCTAGTCTATACCATCTATAATCTAATCTATCTATCAATCTAGCTATTTATCTATCATCTTCTATCTATCTATCTATCTATCTATCTATCTATCTATCTACTATCTACTTATCTATCTATCTATCTATCGTCTAAGTAACTCTGCTATCTATCTATTCTAATCTAATCTATAATCTAATCTATCTATCTGCCCTAGAGCTTGGAATAGGATTTAATTTATCGAGTTCCTTCCTTCTCCTCCTAACACTAGTGAATTGCCCGTCTTCTCCCGGTCTCCCCATAGGTCAGAAGACTCCGCAGCGTCCAGCAGCCGTCCCCTGTACTGCGCGGCGCCAATGACATCACTGTATGCGTGGCGTTGGGTGGCCGGCGGACCTTCAAGGGAAAGTCGGGGGACTAACTAAGTTGTGCAGTGCCCGCGGACAAATGCTCTCGGAGTCACGGCAGCTGAAAAAAACGTTCACCTAGCGGGCCCCGCGGCCCCACATGTGGTCTTTCCCTCTCGGGCCCCAAAAACCGTCTCGGGCCCGGTACAGAAGTAATCCGCTGTACCCCCCCCCTGATGCGGCCCGCCGGTGGCCGCAGCAATTTGTAAATGGTGGGCCCTGTAGCTCCTAACACCATCTTGGACCAACACACCATTAGCTGTCGTGCTGAATGCCCCGAATTGGACTTATATATGGATATAATACAAGTGTCATATTTTATAATGGGAGCTGCAGTGGTATTATCCTTATCAAAATCATCAGCTATGTCACTAATTGGACCATTTCTTATATTTCTTATAATCTACTATTGACTCCACTTACTTACCTACGACCTACTAAACTACTACCTACTCCTACTACTAACTACTCTACGATATCCTACTATCCTACTATTAACTAAACTACTACGGATGCTTAGCCTAGCTTCTAAACTTACTTTACTCTCCTACTATCCCTACTAATCCTACTAAAAATACCTCTTACTATCCGACTCTACGAAACTAGTAACCTACTATATCTTCATCCCTAACTCTACTACTCCTACTCTATCCTAATCCCTACTAACTATACTACCTAAATCCTACTACTACTTGTACCTACTACTTAACCTACTCTACTATAGTCTACTACTAACTTAACTAAACTATATAATAAAACGGCTCCTACTACTCTATCCTCCCTAATACTATACTTACTTCTCCTATAAATATCCTAACTAGAACTCTATATACAACTACCTAACTATACTAAACTACTCTAGCCTGACTAACGCCTACTCTACTAATAATAATATCCTACTAAACTACTCCTACTGATCCTAACTACCCACTATATATCCTACTATCTAAAAAACTGGATCTTACTAAAAAACTAACTGACTACCTACTACTACTAATCCTACTACTACCTACTAACTACCTAACTTACTAAGCTAACACTTTACTTCTCTATCCTACTACTCCCTCTACTAATATCCTACTACCTTACTTACTTACTTAACTAAACTAATATACTAACTCTACTCCTACTACTGTACTACTACTAACCTACTATCTACTAACTAATAAACTAACTTACTAACTAAACTATACTTATACTAACTTATAGGATAAACGGAATAAAATTTCTATTCCCCCATTCCAGTGGTATCATTGCCTGGACACTGACTCACGCATTTTTTGCAGTAGTTTTAAAACTTCACTAACATAACCGGCTGGATCTGCTTCCTGTCCCTTCATAACCAATGTCCTCTCTCCCCTCCTCCACCAGATTTGGTTTAATAAACCGCATAGAGAATGGGATGTTCCTTTCTACTGGGTTTTTAAGTTACAGAAGGTACTGGGTATTTAAGGTGGAAATAGGGGACAAGGCTAGAATTTAAAAATGTGAATGGGGTAAAGACATCCGATCCTTTATGTCTTATAAGAAATCAATCGCCCCTTTCACATTATATATAAGGACATAACGCCACTCGGAGTTCCCTGTCCTTAATCTGTAAGGTACTTACCACCTGTGCGTTCCTTTTTTTATCCCGCCCAGTGAGATCAATGTGCCGTCATGAACGTCACTACAGGCAGGTGCGCCGGCGCGCAAAATTTTAAATAAGCTTCTTCTCCCCTTCCCTAGATAAACCCCGCTTGTCAGTTGGTTTGGGTCCAGGGTTCTTGCTGTTTGGAATCATTGTTCGGTCTCCATTTTTCCAGTGTCTCGCTTCCATTGTCACAGACTCCATTGTTTCCAGTAATCCCAGCGTATTGTCATCAGTCTCCATGGGTTGTCCAGTAATTCAGCTTCATTGTCACAGTCCTCCATTGTTCCAGTAAGCCCTTCATTGTTACAGTCTCCATTGTTCCAGTATCCACTGCATTGTTTACAGTCTCCATTGTTCCGTATCCCCAGCTTTCATTTTCCAACAGTCTCCATTGTTCCAGTACCCAGCCTTCATTGTCAACAGTCTCCATTGTTTCCAGTATCCAGCTTCATTGTTACAGTCTCCATTGTTCCAGTATCCAGCTCTTAATCACAGTCTTCCATTGTTCCAGGATCCAGCTTCCCATTATCACGTCCCATTGTTCATATCCAGCTTCATTGTTACGGTCTCCATTTTCCAGTGGTCCAGCTTCATTGTCCACTGTCTCCATTGTCCAGTTTTATTCCAGCTTCATTATCACATTCTCCTTGTTCCAAGAATCCATCTTCATTGTTACGGTCCTCCATTGTCCCCCAGTGTCCAGCTTTCATTGTCACGGTCCTCCATTGTTCCCGTATCCAGCTTCTACATGTTACAGTCTCCATTGTTTCCAGTATCCACTTTCTCATTGTCACAGTCTCCATTGTTCCATTAACCCCCAGCTTCATTTTGCACAAGTCTCCATTGTTCCAGTAGCCAGCGTCAGTGTTACGGTCCTCCATTGTTCCAGTTCCAGCTTCACTGTCACATTCCCCATTGTTCCAGTATCCGCGTCATTGTCACAGTCCTCAATTGTTCCGTATCCAGCTCCATTGTTACAGGCTCCATTGTTCCAGTCCAGCTTGCATTTGTCACGAGTCTCGATTGTTTCCAAGTATCCAGCTTCATTGTTACAGCGCCATTGTTCCAGTAATCCCAGCTTCATTGTTACAGTCTCCCATTGGATTCCAGTATCCAGCTTTAATTGTCAATCCAAGTATCCAGCTTCATTGTCACAGTCCCTCCATCGTCCGCAATATCCATCTTCATTGTTACAGTCTCCATTGTTCCTGTATCCAGCCAGCTTCATTAATCACGTCTCCATTTGTTTCCAGTATCCATCTTCAATGTTACGTGTCTCCATTGTTCCAGGTCCAGCTCCTTGTTCACACGTCTCCCCTTGTTTCCAGTCTCTCCCGCTTCATTGTTACAGTCTCATTGTTCCCGTATCCAGCTTCATTGTCCAGTCCTCCATTTTTCCAGTATCCATCTCCATTGTCCACAGCGCTCCATTGTTCCATCGGCTAGTTTCACTACTTAGTCCATCCTACTTTGATTTCCCCCTCCTTCATCCGACTAATTGGTCCTTTCCTGTAACTCACTCTCCGGAGTAGGTTCAGCGTTACATATCTTATGGTCAGGGAACATCCTCCCTCTGTTGCATAATATCCTTAATTACAAAACACTAGTTAAGGGTCGCATATATCCCTTATAGTATGTTATAAGGATAGGTGTATATGCAGGTCCTCAGGTCCATCCTACAACCATTTTAGAGTCCTGGGTGCTGTTGGGATAAATCAAATTTATAGAACAGTACCAGCCCCAACACACTCCCCCCCAGGCATATTCTTCTTTTTTTAGTCTTTCCAAATTCTTTATTAATACATCACTGTGCATGCTATATAATTATATAATATATATATATATACTCCACTGGATCTTCGCACCTCGATATCAGGTTGAAAATATAAAGGTAGTGCTTTCATATTCTTCTGGTCAAAATGAAAGTTGTAAAAAATATATATTTTAGATGACTGCTTCATGAAAGCCCTTACAATTCAGCTGCAACAATCCGTTAATAGTTTGCTTTAACACACTGTTTTATAGTACAGGTTCCTTTGCATCAGCAGCGCATCTGCACTTTCAGAGCGTCAATGAAACAGCCCAGTCTAATAACAATAATAAGGTCTGGATCCAGGGTAATATGATGTACAACCAAGGTTCTGTATACAGAATATTTTCCAGTGATATATGACCCCAAGGAATGTTTGAAAATGTAAAATCCCTTCTGATGCTTCAATGGAGGTTATCTGATTTTTAATGGACGCAAGATCCAAACATATATTGCAATACATATTTCCCTTATAGACCAAAAGCAAGCTACTCTTCTTTCTCCGAGACTTTCTAATCACAAGCTGCAATTTAAAGTAGAATGTTCCAGACTGCGCATAAAGGTAGCACCTGCCAGATTATACAAGGTATGGGGTTTTTTTAAGTTTTGAAGGTCAAACCATATAGGTCTAGTCACCAAAATGCACAATGCAGTTGCAGTGAACCCCACTGTCACACTGCAACTGCTGTGATGTAATGCATGGACATGGTAAAGAAAAAACAACAACACCTGCCGTTGACATGTAAAAATAAATGGAACCTTGCCCTCAATCACTAATGCGGGTAACGATGGAAGGTACGTAATGCTTGGGGAAGTTTCCTTACATTAAAGAATATGCGTTGTAGCTGGTGGACTAAGCCCTACACTATATAAAAATTAAAAGAAGGGTTGGACTACCCTTTAAAAAAACGCTAGTATGAAAAGACGATGTCACTAATGCTATCCATTTCATAAATTGAACCATTTAAGTAGGATGGACATCTAATAGGGATTCAAATTGTATTAAAAATACTCAAACATCTTTCTGAGTTATGCCATATGTTATTCCTAATTACAAAAGAAGTCTTTACTTTCCTTTTTATTAATGTAAAGGTGAGCAAGTCCTGTACGTATAAATAGGAATGGGGAATGGTTTTAAATCACGGTACTGTTGGTTTTCCCTGTGATAGTGAATTTCAAGGTCATGAATTAAGTAGGTTAAGTAAAATAATAAAACAATTACTTTCTTTTAAGAAGTAGACAATTCATTGTTCTTTATCTTGTTTTTACATTGACTTTTTAAATGTTGATCTAATGGACTTAGATCTTATCTCACATATTTACATTCCCAATGTCCCCCAACCCAACTCAATTATACAATTTCCTATACAACGGGACCACTAACATAATAAGGGAATGAGCGGGCTTATATGCAGGCGATATTGACAAGTGTTAGGGGTGTTCCATTGAGAAGCGATTTTGTGTGGGGATATGATCACTTAATACAAGATATATTAATGGGCAACACATGCACATAACAGCTCTGGTGCATTGTTCATTAATGGGGTCATATCCAGAGGACATGTGACATCCTTTAAGTTGGAAGAAAAGAAGTTTCATCTTTAGGTTAGGAACGGTTTTTACAGTGAGAAGGTGAAAACTGTGGAACTGTCTTTCAGCAGATGTGGTAATGGCAAGTCTTATGAATAGTTTAAAAAAGGCTGGATAAGTTCTAAACTAAAAAATAGTGCAGAATTACTGTAACTAATACATATCTGCATTTGGTTGATCCAGGGAATACTTTCCGTGCCTTTTGGATGTAGGACAATCTCCCTGGATAGCTTTTAGAGTAGGGAAAAAATAGGAGGGTGAAAGATGAGGAACTAGATGGCCATAATGGACAACTCCACCTTCATAAGACATCTTTTAGAAAAGAATGCCTGTGATATATCATCTTTGTCCTATGAATTTCGTTACTAGTATGAACTGCTATGCCTATGCTTCTGGATGCCTCATGGAAACTGAGCAATTAGAAACCTGTACTGAGCCGGTAACTGGAGCCTGGGCATGCTCATAAGAGGCGAGACAGGGGATTTAACATTCCCGTCATTGGCTTTGATGTTCAACTTACTGGTCAAACCATACGACCAGTTACTAACCTGGAGAACCAAGGAAGCTGGAAAAGTGGAAACATAATTGTGCAGATTTCAGGTTAGACTTATATATTTCAAACTTCAAAACTATCAAAAAAAAAACGTTTAGGTTTTGTAGGGGTTATTTACCTGTATGTAGTTTCATTTTGTGGCTAGACTTCCTTTAAAAAAAATCTTAATTATATTTACAATTAATTATTATTTACTTTGATTTTTTTTTAATTTGAAGTCCTTCCATCTAAAAAGTCCTTTCCATTGAATAAAACATTTACAATAAAATCAATGGATATATGGCAGGACAAAATAGAATGCCTGTTTTTTTTTGTTCATTTAACCGTATATACTTACTCGAGATAAGTGTCCGAATTTTTTCAGGCTTTAAAATTGCCTGAAAACCTAACCTCGCTTAACTCGGGCAAGTCCTATTTTTATTCAAAGTCTTCTCCTGCAATTACATATCGTAACCAGTCGGTGGCGCTGTGTTAAACTGCATATGAAAGTTAACAGGATCTGATCTGCACTGCCTGCTGCCGGCTGCTCTCTGCCCCTGCGCCTGCAGGGGCCCCCCCCTATTACAAACCTTCCCTGCTTTCCTGTAATTCTGTCTCTGCTGGACTCCAATCACACTGTCACTGGACTGTAAATTCTGATGAGTCTCCTCAGTTTGGGGCCAAAAAAAAACAGCTGCTAGTACAGTGCAAATGACAGCTTGAACTACAACTCTCAGTAGGTGGGACATTGGGGTCAGAGATCCTTTTACTATCTGTGGGTCAGAGAGATCCTTTACCTATAATGGTGGTCAGGGGCCCTTTACTATATGGGGGTTTCAGGAGAATTAAAATGATGGTAATCTTAATTAAAGTTTACTGTACTTGCCACTCTTCCAATGTTTAAGAAACGAAACCCCAGCAACAAAGCATGCTGTAGTGTGTAGTTTCCAAACACTCTGGATTGGCTAAAGAATTGGAGGTGACGGTACTGATTGGATTTGGGCTAATTTCCTGTATGGGATTCATGTATGGTAATTCTGCTGTACATTTAAAGGCCAACTAACGCCTAAAAACAACACAGAATTCATAAGGCAGTATGGTTATAATTTCTACCCTCGACTTATACTCTAGTCACTCCCAGTTTTTCAAAGCATTTTCAGGTAAAAATAGGTCCCCCATGACTTATACTTCGGATCGACTTATTACTCGAAGTAATACCGTAATCCTTTCCTTTACCCCAAACAAACCAATACAACAAACCCCTTCTAACATCTAAAGCTAGGTACAACACACTAATGATAAGCCCAATATCTGTCAGATCTTGACGTAGTCGGGACTTATCCTCAATGTTGCGTGGCTTTCCCTAACAAGACAAACGTTTTCCTGGCGACCGACGGTTGTTCAGGAAGACCTAAAAATGTCCTCACCTGTGGTAGTCTCCCTTAGGGCCTTCGGCCTCTGCAGTCGAGGGAAACACCAGTTATTCTCCTCCTATGCTCATAGGGACGAAATGCCGGGACTGTGTGTACCGGGATCTTTGAAAAATGACAGACATATCTTTGGCAGCCTTTCTGTCATTTGTCAAAATCTGCCATGTGTGTACCCAGCTTTAAATCACAAAATAACAATGAAAAATTATATGGGTCCTTAGATATATAGAGAAGTCAATAAAGCTTTCTATGTGCCACCGTCGCTGTTTGTTGTATTAAATTTTATAAACTTAGGTCTCAATAGTAATTCACCCTGTATTGAACCTTTTCTATGTAAGACTTGACAGTCAACACTCTTTATTAAGAAAGTGGCCCTGGGCCTATGTATCAAGTTTTTCTGTTTTTAAACCAGAGGTCACAGTAATATAAAATTGTCTACAAATCAGCCGGTACTAAGGCCCTGGTAGACATAGGGTCAATTTGGCCCTATCTTGTAGAATGACAGGCTAAGCAAGAAAGAACCGATTGGAAGTAAAAAAATTTTTTAAAAAGAAAGGGGTACAGACCCATCACGTGGCCTCATTGCATCGAGCTCGGTTGGGCACAGTGACAATTTCCGGACAGAAATTTTGACCATAATAAAATATTCACCACTTGTCCATCAAGCTGAATATGAGTAATATGTGCATGGCCCTCTCGTGGAAATGCTGGCAATACGTAGTACTTCTTTCATTTCAATTAGAATATGTATTTTCCACAAAAGAAAAACACACAAAAAGCAGATTCAAAGGAAACCACCTCATACAACAGTTGGGGCATAGTAATAAATGATCCCCCATTTCGCATTGCAGGACATTGCAATGACAAATAGCACTATTTTTCGCCTTTGCGAAAAGTAATCATCGCGAGGCGATGTGTGGGATAGTTTCGCCTATTCGTTTGCGTTAATGTGGTAATCACTGCAAAAAGATAGATTGCTCTCTTATCTAGTATAATTTCAAGCTTTGATGTACACTTTTTTTTATTTAGAAAAAAGATGCCCTTTATAAATAGGTGAATTTTCGTTCTTTTTGCCCCTTTCTCTTTTCTTCCTCTCTTCCTCCCATTTGTTTTGCTTTTTTTTTTTGCAGTTTTTGCCAAATTTTTTTTCACCAAACATCATTACTCTACTGGCATGTTTTTCCATTAACATGACTATTTCTTTCCACAGCACTATGTATGTGTTCCCCATATTAATGTAACTGGTTTGATAATTAGCTGTAGTTTGCTGAAAATAAGCAGCAATACTAAAAAAATGTGGTCCTGTTAATCAATAGAGAAATCGCCTTTTCCAGTTTTTACACACTATTTCCAATGTCCTATTAATAAAAATATATAAAATTCGCACTTTTTGAGTTTTCACTATTTAAAACCATGTCCTATTAATAAAATAGATAAAATTAAAATTCGCCTTTTCCGTTTTAACACTATTTACCATATCCTACCTTTAATAAAAAGAAAAGTTTAACCTTTTGAGTTTTTACCAACCCTGTCCATATCCATTAATAGTAAAGTTCGCCTTGGAGTTCTTACACTAATTACCATGGTCCATTAATAAAATAGAGAAAATTCGCCTTTTGAGTTTTACACTGTCATATCCTATTAATAAAATAGAAAGTTCGCCTTTGGAGTTTTACACTATTTACCATGTCCTATTAATAAAATAGAGAAAAATCGCCTTTTGAGTTTTACACTACTTACCATATCCTATAAACAAAATTGAGAAAATTCGTTTTGAGTTTTACACTATTATTTATACTTTGGCTGAAAAAAACACCACATGTGTTAGGCTATTTTCAAATAACAATGATAGGTGTTCAGTGTGTATTAACCAATTTAATACTACTTTGAAAAACCACCAGGGAGTGTTACCTATTTACCATCATATGTTTTTCGCTTTTGATGAAAATTCGCCCTTTTAATAACTGATGAAAAGAGAAGTTGAAAGTTTAGGCTGGTGGGAAAAAAGCAAAAATAATGTCCTTTATAAATATGTCCTTCAGACCCCCATTTGACTTTATTGGTTAATAAAGAAAACCGGAACCTTAAAAAACAAAGATCTTTAAAAAGCGAAAAATTAACCTTAAAAAGGCGAAATTTCAGATCGTATTCCAGTAAATGTTGGAAAATAGTCTAACACCCCCCTGAGTACTTACTATTATTGAGAAACACTCCACAATGTACTGACACCTCCATGGACCCATTGGCAGGGTAAATAAATGGCCACTTGTGTGTTTTCACCACCTCAGACTTGGCGAATTGGAATGGCTGAACTTAACACAAAAGTACACTTTACGCCATTTTATAAATATGCTTGAGCGGTTACCGCAGTGATGTATGGTGAAAAGCGAAAAGTCACCACTGGTTATCACTGCTTTATAAATAGCGAAAAGTCCAAATTAGGCGAAAAGGCTGCGTTAAAGAAGGTGAAAATTTTAACGAACCTTTATAAATATGCCCCTTAAATTCCTGGATCCCTGGGTTCTGAAAGAAAATTATTGGTATAACAGCCCCACCTAGCTACAATAGCACTGAACTACATGAGTCTAGAGCAAAGTATTTGTGATGTACAGTACTAGCAGACAAATATCAGTGTGGTATTAATGCAATGTACAACGGTTTGTAACAAGCTATGAAATTACTTATTTCAGATGCTATACATACTACACTACTGGTGTGCCACTGGTTCAGGGGCACACCAACAGAGTCAGAGCAGTCCTGGTCAAATTAAGACATTTGAGGTTAGAGAGGCCAAAGTATTTTGCTAGATCTTACCTGACACTTGCAAAATAGTTTGTACCTAAAGCTGGGTACACACAGAACTGATAAAGCTCCGATACCGTTGGATCCAAAGGTATCAGGGATTTATCAGTACTGTGTGTACCTTACTTTTCCGAACTATCGGTCATGCGCTCGTTCGGAAAAGAGGGAAAATTTCCATTGGCCGCGGCAGGCTCCATATAGAGAAGTCTGCCGAGGCCGACAGCATTCTCCCTATGATGAGTATAGGGAGAACGCTCCGGATTGTGTGTATGCAGATCTTTGAAAGATGGCACATCCTGTCTGTCATCTTTCAAAAATCTGTAGTGTGTGTACCCAGCTTAAATCCAACCTAAAAATGGCTACCTCATCAGTTGCAGGTGTCTAGTAGGGGTATGTATATATTATACAGTTCTTCCTTAAACAGTGGGACCCAAAGCTATCTGATAGTCTATGTAATTCTGTTAGAAGAACTATACGGTTTGATAAGGTTTTTAAACCAACAGTTAACTTAACTAGGATTGGTACATCCTACCCACTTTAGTGCCTTAGTTCTCCAGGTAAGTGATTCCTAAGGAAACTGGGATATGCCTTATCACACAACTCCCCCTCTTTTCTTTAGAACTCCGAAGATGGACATTTTATTCACTTTAGAGGGAGCCAATACAATTGCCAATTGTATGCCCTCCAACCTGACTAATCCCCACAAAGAGTAAGATACTGCATTTTTTTATCTGACCTTATTAATTGTTCCCAAATAAAAACCACAATTATTAAACCTTGGCTAAGGGGGAAAAGTAGAATGTTCCATATGTAAAGCAACCAAAAGGGGAAGGGTAGGGAGGGCTGTCTCCCAATGGAAAAAATAATAAATGGACACATATATCTTACTACTATAATGTAAATATAGACACAGGTAGTAATAAGTTTAGGTGAATCCAACCAGGATGCCCAGATCTTTTGAAAGTTTTCAGGGCAACCTCTGCCCTTATAGGTCACCCATAAGTAAATGGGAGTGCCCAGCTGATCATGTCCCTCCATTGTCTCTGGGTTGATGGGGCCATTTTCTTTTTCCCTGAGGAAAAAATGGGCGAATTTATCCCAAATGTCAGAGTCAGGATTTCAACAAGTTAATTGTCGAAAACTGTTACCAATTGCCTCTCATCTCTAAATAATCTGATCAGTTTAGGGAGCCAAGATCTTAACTAAGTGAAATCTCCATGTACCTTGTAATTTTATCTGGATTTGTGAGGAGGCAAATGGAAATCTTGCACCCAACCCTTTGGATTTGTTGCTTTTTATTTTATTCTTCCTCCTTGGTCCTGTCCTCTATTTTAATCAGGTACTGTATCTTTACAATAGTCAAGATACACAGAATTATACACCTATCTCTTAGGCCAGACCTGCGCAAAGTAAGGCCCATGGGCCACATGCAGCCCTTTGGCTGCCCCTGACTATCCCCTCAATACTAGACCTGTACCCCAAAAAAAATCTTAATATTAATTGATTGTCTCAGGCTGAATAATTGATTGAACTGATCAATCGATTAATTGAATTTGATGAAAAATATTACACACCTTCTATTAAAAATTGCAATTAATAATTAAAAAAAATACAATGAACCAGGTATATTAATTAAATCTTTTTATAAAATCCAATTTTGCAATCTCTATAATGAGTTGAACCTATTGGTCCAGCCCTTCACAACAATGTGGTAAAGGAAGATAGATTTTTAAGAGTCCCCAGGGGAAGTAGGGGGACGGAAGGGTAGGGTCGATTCCAATAGATTTGCCGTGTTAGGTGAAAATGTGGAGGACAATGGCTCAGAAGTACCATGTATGGAGCAGGCCTTTCATTTGAGCACCCAGGGGACAGCCATCTCCAATACAATGGAGGGAGAATTGGGGGCTAGGAAGGATAAGCAGGTGGTAGTGGTAGGGGACTCCATTATTAGAAGGGTAGACAGGGTAATCTGTCGCCAAGACCCTACATGCCGAACAGTGTAACACACAATATATAGAAAATTGGGCTGTTGTCCATCCATATTAAAGTGCAACTAGAGACCAAAAATATAATACATACAAAAAACAGAATTCTAGTGCACAAACAATTCTAATTGCATATTGGCTACCTCCATAAGGTTGCTACTACAAACAGTATGCTAAACCCTGGATATATAAAAGCAATTAGCAAAAAATATGCAATTAGAATAATGTTTTTTGTATGCCGAACAGTGCCTGGTGCTAGGATTCGACATGTGGTGGATCGTGTACACAGATAATTGGGTGGGGGAGTTCACATTGGTGCCAATGACAAAGTTAGAGGTGGAGGTGAGGTCCTTAAAAATGATTTCCGAGAATTAGGGGCCAAGTTAAAAGCAAGGACCTCAAGGCCTCATGTTACGCTAGGGAGGCAACGCTGGGAGCTCAGGAGTATAAATGTGTGGCTAAGAGGGTGGTGTAAGGAGATGGGGTTTGGGTTTTTAGAGAATTGGGCTGACTCTTCTGTTGGCTACAGGTTCTAGAGATGGATTGCACCTAAATGATGATGGTGCAGCTGTTTTGGGGGAGAAGATGGCTAGAGGTTTGGAGGAGATTTTAAACTAGGTATGGGGGGGAGGGTACGTTGAACTACACAGGGGTAGATAGAGAAGTTAGGGATCAGGGGGCTAATAACACAACGGAGAGAGGAGAAGGGGGAACATAGAGGATAAGGAGGCATGTACAACCAAGTATGGAAGTAAATCAATTGATAATCTAAAATGTATGTTTATAAATGCAAGAAGTCTGGCTGGAAAAAGACAGGGAACTAGAACTAACAGTTTTAAAGGAAAGGTATGATGTAATTGGTATAGCACATGGCTAAATGATTCACACGACTGGACAGTAATTATTAAAGGATACTCCTTATTTAGACATGACAGAGTTAATATAAGTTAATGTATATTAAACAGGAATTAAAGCCAAATCTAAAAGATGGAATGGGGACATAAACGATATGGCAGAAACAATATGGGTAGAGCTGTGTACAGGAAGCAAGAAGGTAGGTAAATTAAAGGGCATGTCCACCCCCAAAACAGAAAAATAATCATTAATTGCCCACCTTGTGCTGATTCAAATCATTACTTTATCTCCTCTCAAAGCCTTATTGACAAAAAGTTTAAGTGCAGTGAACATAAAACAAATGAACACTAGGAGGCTCACATACCTTATTTTGTGTCTTCCTCCATCTCTGCCTCTGGTAGAGAAATGTCCTGCGCAGTACTGATAATCTCCCTCAACACGTGCATTTCCTCGCAAGCAGAGGGCCGGGAGCACGTCGGAGGAAAGAGGGGAGGTAAGTAGACTTTCTAAAAAAAAAAAAAAAATCGGTGGTTGGGGCTGGGAGCCCAGGGGGAATCATATATAAAAAATTTAATTTTAGTGTGGACAACCCTAATTTTGGGATTATAGCCGTCAAAGCCAGGAAGGAGGTGGAAATGAATCTCCATATGCAGTTGCGAAGGTGCTGGTAGGGGCCTGTTTTGGTTATGGGGGAACTGCCAGAAACTCAAAAGGTATAAAGTTCTTAAATTCTATATGAGCATTTTCTTTCACAGATGGTAGAAGTTATTAGACATCACTAGATCCAACAACACAAAATAGACTTTTCTAGGTTAAGATACTGAGCAGATGTGGACCACTTTTAAAGGGATATTAAACTATTAGATTTCTAAATTTGTACCTTTAGGGAACAAGTGTAAAAATTAGGTCCACTCCATGGCTTAATGCTCAGGTAAAAAGGGAAATGGAAAAAAAGAAAAAGGCTTATAAAATTTTGAAATCAAAGGGAACAGAACAGGCTTACCGGGAGTATAAAAAGATATAATAATAAGTGCAAGAAAGCAATTAAATTAGCTAAAATAGAAAATGAAATACGGATTGCAGAACAAAGCAAGTCCAACCCTATACTTTTTAAGTAATAAAATGGTAAAATGGTAAATAGGGCTGAGATGGTTGTAGAGGATGCCAAAAAGGTAATCTGCTACACGTTTTTTTTACATTGGTTTCACTGTTGAGAATCCTAGTCCTTACAGCAGGGATTGTAATAATATGCAGGGGAGAAATGAGGAGTATTCACATTAGCTGCGGAGGATATGGTACGGAAACAATTAGACAAAGTTAATATAATAAGCCCAGGACCAGATGGATTGATCCTAAATTTAAAAGAGCTTAGTTCAGTTTTATCTAGACCAGTTTCTCATGTTTTCAGATTCACTTTGGTCTGGGGATGTGCGCTGGATTGGAAAAAAAAAAATGTAATACCAATATTCAAAAAAGGTAGTCGTTCACAGCCTGGTAACTATAGACCTTTAAGCCTAACATCAGTGGTAGGGAAGGTGATGGAAACTTTATGGCCAACTTAAATATATGTATACATAGGCCACCCTTGCAACCTTCATCACTCAATTGATGTAAAACATCTAGCCGTAGATCTAATCCTGGATGCCAGCCTCTGTGTTACCAGAGTGCATGTAACGGCTCCCAACTGTTCACTTCCTGCAAGGATGCCCACCCCCGTCAACCAACTGTGACTCCAACTTAATTTCTCATGATAAATTCGAGGGAGGGAGGGAGGGGAATACTGCTTACCCAGTCACCGGCAAAGCACAAAATGGCGCCGGTAACTGGGAGGGGTGGGCATTTAAGGTCCGGTGGACGCCAATCACAATGACGTCACACGCACCCCACGGTGCAGCACAGAGACATCAGTGCGTGCTGCGGCGTGAGACACGGAGGCTCCAACCAACCGGAATGCATCCCCCAAGGTCAGACACACTGGCCGGTGTTATGCAGAAGAGAGTAAGAATTTAGATTAAGGCACAGCAGTGGATGTGGTATTTTGCTAAAGCTTTTGATACTGTGCCACATAGGCACTGAGGGCTGTTGGCCTTGAAGAAAACATTTGTACATGGGTAGAGAAATGGTATTGATCGCCAACAGAGAGTGGGGGTAAATGGAGCTATCTATGTGGGTCAAGCTCAGTGGAACAATGGGTTAGAGCTAGCAAGATATGTCTTGTATAAAGAGAGGAATAGATTCAAGAGAGAAAAAATATTATTCTCCCTCTTACAAGGCCACTGACAGGCCTCATTTGGATAGCGGTGCAGTTTTGGAATCCCAGATACAAGGACATCTTGGAATGGAAGCGTTCGAGAGTGAACTAAATAATAAGGGGATGAAGCGGTTGAATATGCAGGCAGATTAGACAAGTAGGGCTGTTCACATTGGAGAAGCGACGTTGCGTGGGGATATGATACTTATACAAATATATTAATGGGCCATACATAACTCTGGTGCATTGTTCACTAATGGGTCATATCAGAGGATCGTGTACATCCTTTAAGGTGGAAGAAAAGAAGTTTCATCTTCAGGTTAGGAAAGGTTTCTTTACAGTGAGAACGGTGAAACTGTGGAACTGTCTTCCAGCAGATGTGGTAATGGCAAGTTCATTAAATATCTTTAAAAATGGCCTGGATAAGTTTCTAAAACTAAAAAATATTGAGAATTACTGGTATTAATACATATAGATTTGGTTGATCCAGGGATACTTTCGATAGCTGTTTGGGGATTTTTGCCTTCCTCTGGATCAACTGTTAGGTAGGCTAAAAAAAAAAAGAAGGGTGAATAGGTTGGACTTGATGGAAGTATGTCTTTATTCAACCTCAATTACTATGAAATTTAATTGTCCACCACTGTCCTAGGCTGTAAGAGACTTTTTGTCCCGAACAAGCATTTGCTACTAGCAAGCAATGCCACTCATGTTCGTGACATCCCTAGCTCCAACAGCTTCCTACTCATAAGCCTCTGTTATGGTATCTACTCATTGTAACTTTCACTGTCTCCCATAATGCAAGTTAGTGGGTGGAGCTTACATAGTAACATACCGTAGTAATTGAGGTTGAATAGAGACATACTTCCATTTAGTCCAAACTTTACACCCTCCTTTTATACCCTAACTAACAGTTGATCCTGAGGTAAAGGTAAACAAAATAAAACAGCTAAAAGAAAAAGAGGGGGGTTCCTTTCTGACTCCAAATGGCATTGAAAAATATCCCTGGATCAACCAGATTCGTAATATTTTTTTAGTTTTAGAAACTTTTCCAGACCACTTTTAAAGCTATTCAATGAACTTGCCATTACCACATCTGCTGGAAGACCCACAGTTTCACCGTTCTCACTGTAAAGAAACCTTTCCTAACCTGAGTCCTCTGATCTATTAGTGAACAGTGCACAAGAGAATTTATTACATAGATCATTCACATATTTGTATTAATTGTTCATATCCCCACACAAACGTCGCTTCTCCAATGTAAACAGGAGAATCTGCCTGCATAGTTTTATGTTATTTTAGTTGCCCTTCTCTGAACTCCTTCCATTTCCAAGATGTCACTTTTGTATATGGGATTCCAAAACTGCACCATATTTCAACTGAGGTCTTACAAGTGTCATGAATCTATTACCCTCTTTATATCTTGCAAACTCTATTTATGGTGTAGGTGGATTGCTAAACCTCAAATTAACTTACATTTAACAACATTGAATCTCATCTGCCACTCTGCTGCCCATTTCTAAAGCTCTGCATAGTTTAGTGTTATCACCTAAAACAGAGACCTTGCTCTCAATGCCCCCTTCTAAGTTATTTATAAACAGATTCAACAGAAGTGGCCCCAGTACAGAACCCTGAGGCACTTCATTTAAAACTTTAGCCCACATAGATGTAGCTCCATTGACCACCACTCTCTGTTTGTGATCCAATAACCAATTCTCTATCCATGTACAAATGATTTTTTCTTGGCCAACAGTCCTCAGTTTATACATTAGTCGCCTATGTGGCACAGTATCAAAAGCTTTCGCAAACTCCAAGTATACTACATCCACTGCTGTGCCTGAATCTAAATTCTGTTTTGGGCCTGGCCTGAGGGTGCTTGCCACTGCAGATGTTTGGAAGCTACAACTCCCAGCAACTAAAGCATGCTGGGAGTTCTACTTTTTTAACATCTAGAGTGCCAAGGAATTGGGGTTTACTGTCTGGGATTACTGCCCATTTAAAGAGCAACTAATGCCTCAAAACAATACAGAATCAGGAGGATGGTATCTGGTGTTAAAAATGCCAACGCGAGAAAAACGCGCTAGTGTGGCCTAGCCCTTACTAATTTTCAGGTAAAAACAAGTACCTTGGATCGACTTATATTTAAGTATATACGGTACAGTATATAAAAAGTGTTAATAAAAGCTGTGGCCTACCGTTTCACCCAACTCTTATTGTCTGTTCATTTCATATGGTTTTGGTTAACAAGTAATGGTTTTAAAATCAAGCAGCCTGGGCTTTTCTTGAACGAGGTCTGTACACTGAGCTCTATCCCAGGAAATACAACTCCTAGAATTTCACTACAGCACATAGGGGAAGCTTGGAGGTTCTGACACCTGCTATATATTTTAATCATATGGTATTTTATGTTATTTTATTTATAAATATCATCTAATTATAGGTTTGGGTCAGGTTGCAGATCCGAACAATTGTGGGTCAGGTATTAAACTAGCAAAGCAGGTGCTGTTTGGGTGTGGGTAAGTTAGACCTCCACAGGACTCTATCCTAGAATTCCCCGAGAGGTTGCTATGGGCTTCTCAAGAGATAAAGACATGAAAATAGTTTTAAGGGATCCAATGATCTCAATGATAAAAAGGTTGAGAAAACTGTTCTAGATGGATTATTAAGAGATATTCTGCCATATATACACCAGATGGTGCTGTACACAAGGACAGTAATGTCTGATCATACTTTAAAATGCAATGAAGGGGCTAGGTTCGACTGTGTGAGTTCCGTTCCATTTTTATCATTGCGTTTTGCATTCCGCAATAGTATATGTTTAATGAACACATTGAGAACAATTTCCCACTTTCTGTGTTGCATTCTGTTTCTGTTTTTCAGCTACATGCATGCATGACTTTTGGTCTTTGTATGTAATATACATCTATAGGAAAGCAGGAATTGTGTGGACAATTGCTTTATATTACAATTTTGAGTGATTTTCCCAGAATAACCAGTGTTTCCTGTGATGTCAAGTCCTTTTCCTTTGTATAAAATTTGTGAGTTTTGAGCTTGTGCTTTTTGAGGTTTGTTTGTTTAGTGAGGTTTGTGTGTTTAGTGAGGTTTGTGTGTTTAGTGAGGTTAGTGTGTTTAGTGAGGTTAGTGTGTTTTGTGAGGTCAGTGTGTTTTGTCAGATACAATTGTATTTGTGGGTGCAATTTACTTATTTAATTGTTAGTGAGCGTGGAGCATTTTACATTTCGGTGTCTGGGTAGTTTGTTTAAGTGAGTGGGTAGTTTGTAAGTGTATTCTGTGAGTAGGTATACTTGAGTTGGTGTGCTCAGTGGGTGAAGGACTGTGTGATAGTTTCTGTGGGAGTGGGGAGACCCAGGGATCAGGACCTAGTGGTTTACTGCATTTAAGTTCTTCTTTAAGCTTTATCTCTATTTCATTTTCTGAAGGCTGGCACACCTGACCCAGGCATTGTTAGGGACAGAAATTCCTTTCTGTTCCCCAGCATTTGACTGAAAATCAGTTTTCAAACTTTGCAAACTTCTTGTTAAGTAAAGTGACAGGAAACAAAATCAGAAGGGCTTGAAAAGACATTCTGCCTCATTCACCTCGAGCTGCTGGGCAAATTTTTAAAGATGCCCTAACCATTCAATACCAGTTAGCGAAACTTTCTAAATCCATCTTTGCGCAGGCTGATGACTTTCGCATTGGGCCGCTATTTCCCAATTTACATGGAGGTACAAACGCAATATAAAGTTGCGTACAGGATCGATTGCATAGACATTCCGGGAGCAGGGCTGCCAGATTGAAGGAATACAGCAACACACAAGCCTCCGAGTAGTGGCCATACATGCTACGATCCCTATCATACGGTCCAGGTATTGAAAGACTCAAGCCCCACCCACTGCAGGACTGAGCAGATTACTCAGAACCTGAGGCAAATGCTTTATAACAGATTTCAACTTGGAAATAGGGCATTTATGCCTGTATTCCAAGTTTGTTATTCACAAATATGTTCTGATGATCATCTTTGGGAATTTTGAAGTGAAACACACACCCAAAAAAATCTTTTATTTTAATTGGATGGAAACATGCAAGGTTTAGAAAATACAAATCAAGAAAGAAAAGTGTAACTACACTAGAAACTCAGGAACAAGTTATGTCTTACCAACTAGCAGATCTTCCAGAAGCCCAAGAAGAATTAGAAAACTGTTGTAGGCAAAATAATACCCAGGACAATTTTTAAAAAGTTTTTCACACAGATCAAGATATACTCGACAGATGTCACAGAGAATTAATGTCCTTTAAACACTACTACAAAGTTAAAATCCGCACCAAAATGACAAATATTGAGAGTGTCACCCCACAGGTTTACCCAGATTTATCCCATCTACACTAAATTAGAGACAAGCAATAAAAATGGTAACAGATACCCGTTGTATGCAAGGCATCAAATTCAGATGGGTACTCCCCTTCAAATTAATAGTACATCATAACTGTCATCAAGCATCAATGAAAGACCAGAAAAATGAAGCATTCTTGGCCATTACAGACCCATAAAATCAGGACCATCAGCTATCTACATAACACCTAGATATAACCTTGCTATAACTACTATAATATACTACAATATTACCTGAACTTTGCCTTACCAACTAACACAAAGTTTTGAAAACTTATGGGAATACAGAATATTGTATCTTTCAACAATAGATGCTGTACACAAAAATAAAACACATTTTCATTATCTACTAATAAACGATTTGGTAATTTATTGTTTGAACCTTAGTAAAAATTTACCAATTTTAAAGCTCATATTAAATATCTGTTGTATTCAGTTAGATCAACTGAACTTAAAGTTCTGAATTGAGAAAGCCAGAAGGATGACTAGCGAAACATCTTAAAGTCCAGTTGATGTAACAACAGATATACCATGACCTGTATGAATGAGAACCTTCACAAGCTTATATTAAATAGATGATAACTTATTGAATTTAGTGGATTTGTCTGCAATATCTCTGTATACTGTACATCTATTTATGAAACTGGTTTAATACCTTTCTCCCCCAACCACAATCTAGCTTGAATGTAATTTTGCAGTTTACATATGATTGATGCTATATTTTATATAGTGCAGGTGTGTGTGACAGATGCCGCTTGCCTGATTTGTGTGAGTGACTAGGCTACTGCTGCCCATAGGCTCTTGGGAGATACTCACTAGCATGTCACAACTCACTTGGAGTTTCTCCATATACCCTACTGTCTGAAACACTTCCCCTCCTCTACTAACCTTCCCTTCATCAAACTTCCCTACCACACACATTTCCCCCCCTCTCATATACATACATTTATTTTCTTGAAACCTAAATTATAATGTGTGGAGCCCATACCCATTCCCTTAGAATGTATCACATATAATACTCATGGCTTGTATAGCCCCTATGTATCTCCTATGTTGGTGGTGATATAAGCATGAATAAATTGGCATTGGTGGGAGAAAATTCCGCCCCCATCACTGCCCCACATACTTGTACATAATAAGCCTTGTCATATTTAAAATAATTGTGCATTAGTAGATACTTCAAGGGGTCAATGATGAAATCCTTCCATTCCCTAGAGTATATACTGTAATGGTAAAGATGACTGAACGGCTTCCAATCCTCTATGATGTGGTATATTAGAATATAGTGCAGTTACAACTACTGTTACTAGATTTTTTTCTGTAGTCCAGTTTTGGCTTTCTACAAATTTTGGGGTCCGTATGGTGTATTTTAAATAGAAATGTAATCTTTTGACAAATGTTTGTAGAATAATATGTATCGAGTTGGACAAGCCTTTGTTTAATGATTGTATACCAGATACTATCGGCCTTTTATTTTATAATCTGATTTATGTACTTTTGGTACATGGTAAAAAAATGAATACCACTGGGTTTGTAACTAAATATTTATACATTTTTAATCTATTAATCCTAATGTAATACCTTCCTGTATAGTATAGTATTTGAGGTTGAATAAATACATATGTCCATCCAGTCCAACCCATCTAGCAATATCCTAATTTCCTGCCTAACTGTTGATCCAGAGGAAGGCAAAAAAAACCCACTAAATTTATGAAGGGGGAAAAAATTCTTTCCTGACTCCAAGTGACAATCGGAAATTTCCCTGGATCAACTCTACTTTATGAATCAATACCAGTAACTTGCAACATTCTTTGTTTGCAGAAACTCATCCAGCATTTTTTTTAAACTGACCAATGAGCCTTCCATAACAACGTCCACTGGAAGACAGTTCAATGGCTGTACTGTTCTCACAGTGAAAAACCCTTTCCGAACTTGAAGCCTAAACCTTTTTTCTTCAAGTCTTAAGGGATGTCCTTGTGTCCTCTGACATGTTCTATTGGTAAACAATGCCCCAGATAGTTTATTGTATGGCCCGTTAATGTATTTATACACAGTAATCATATCCCCACACAATCGCCTTTTCTCCAGCGTACATAATTGTAACTTTTCCAGTCTCTCTTCATATTCATGCTCCCCCAATCCCCTTATTAATTTAGTTGCCCTTCTCTGAACTCTTTCCATTTCAAAGATGTTGTTTTTGTACACAGGATTCCAAACTTGCACTGCATATTCCAAATGAGGCCTTACCAATGCTTTGTAAAGAGGGAGAATAACATTTTCTTCCCTTGAATCCATACTTCTCTTTATACAAGACAATACCATGCAGGCTCTGGCTGTTGCCGCCTGGCACTACTTGCTTCCTTTAAGTTTGTTATCCACCAAAACTCCAAGATCCCTTTCCAACAGGGACTCACTTAACACAGAGCCATTTATAGTATAAGTAGCACAAGGATTTTTAAGTCCAAAATGCATTACCTTACATTTATCAACATTGAATCTCAACTGCCACTTACCAGCCCAATGTGACAATCTATCTAGATCCCCCTGCAATGATTGCACATCCTCTTAAGTTTTTTAATGGTCGACAAAGTTTTGTGTCATCAGCAAACACAGAAACCTTGCTGATGACACAAATCATTCCAAATCATTAATAAATACAGTAGATTAAATAGAAGCAGCCCCAACACTGAACCCTGTGGCACCCCACTTTGCACTTTAGTCCATAATGATGAAGCCCTATTTACAACTACTCTCTGCATCCTATTCATTAACCAATTTTCTATCCATGTACAAATGTGACTTCCCAGACCAACAGACCTCAGCTTATACATAAGTTGCCTATGGGGGACTGTATCAAAAGCCTTTGCAAAATCCAAGTTAACTACATCTACTGCTATGCCAGAGTCTAAAATTTTACTTACTTCTTCATAAAATCCAAGCAAGTTAGTTAGACAAGATCTATTCCTCCTAAATCCATGCTGGTTACTACTTATAATGTCAGTCCTTGAAACATACTCTAGAACATGTTCCCTTATTAAACTCTCTAGGATCTGTACATGTTTAGATAAGACCTTTTGTACATGGTCGTAGGAAATTTTATATTTGTTCATATTTTGTAACTGTCTATATGACTCCTCATGATATCCTATCCTATCCTGAACCACTACCTATATGACTCCTCATGATATCCTATCCTATCCTGAACCACTACAGCCTCCTTTATCTGCCATTTTTATGACTATAATATCATCTTTTCATTTAGGCTTAAGAGGTTTATTCCTAAATATTTGGGTCCAGGGACTTCTTTGGTATTAATATCTAACAGGGTCTCTAGAAAAAAGCCCGGTAGCGAGACATTTCATTACATGCAGAGGAGGAAATGTCAGTAATTTTCAAGGGGTACAATACATTCCCAAAGATAGTAGAAATAAAGATAAAATAAAGAAATTGTTAAAAAAGGAGGTACTGTAGATGTTTAAACTGGATACAAGGATCCCAAAGGGATATCATTTGTGATATCACATGCTACATGGGAGAATAGGCATGTTACAGGATAAGCCCAACTAAAAACAGTTCTGATTATTGACTTGCGTTAAGAATACTGGGGAAACAAAGTCCCCTTCATCAGGTGAAAAATTGACTGTTACAACACACATCAAATATTGTCTAAAGGTGTTTTGTGTTACCACAGGACTTCTTTTGGACAAACTCCAAGGTAGTTTTTGTCCCCAAAGTGTTCATTTTGCACTAAATGTAGTTTGGTTACCACTGAATCTATTTGGTCACATGAAGTGTGTTTTTGCCTACAAAATGATTTGAGAAAAAAAAAAAAAAAAAAACAAACGGAACCCCATACACTGTCTTGGGCATGACATGACTAATAGGAAGACAGTGCGATTTACGAAAGCGCTTTTCATATTGGTGTTCGGGGGGCAGGAGATAGGGACGCGCGGAGAAAGCACCTGAAAGGTAAGTTTTAAGAGAGGTAAGGAGTTAAGTATCCCTTACCCTAGGAACGAGGAACCTAGCAGTATAAGATCCGTCCTGGGTTACTTTCAAAGATGGCGGGAAGTTAAAATAGACACTGTTGTAGTTTAAATACAATTTCTGAGAGATTAAAGCGGGTATTTTTACTCCTGCATACTTTTGTCGTTAGTGATTGAATACACTTGATGCCTGCATGGCCAGCGCTATACTGCATCTGGAAGGAGTCTAATGGGGGGATTTAAGTTTAAAGCTGGTGACGAGTTACATTAGATATTATGCACGTCGTGGATGGCGCAAAGAAAGACTGCCGATTACCAGTCACCATACAGAGAAACACGTTAACGTCTTTGCGCTACAAGTAGCTGAGCGAACGCCGCACCAGCGTGAACTTAACGAAATGTTTTTTGTACGTGTATGCAAAGTGCCTATTTACCAAAACATTTGGAAAGGACACTGTGCCCTTAATTCCTACAAATCCTGAAACACACGTAACCCGATATTAATTTGGGGTGAACATGGGTTTTACGGTAAATGAATTTTGGGCCATTTGAAGTCCCCTTAGTATGTTTGCTCGGTGTGCCTGTGGTTTTCTCTGTGATCTCTTGTTTTGAACTACAATATAAGTACTTGGATATAAGCTTTTGGGACTCGACTAATATTTTCACTGGATTTAGGTGTAGATATTGAACATGGTTACGAACCAACCTTCTTCTCTAGCTACATCATATTTTTGCTATTCTCAACAGTCCTGTCCTCAACTGTTACTACAAACGCTTGACTTACGTAGGGGCAGATAGTGCATAATAGCAGAGCATAGCATACGGCAATACGAGTTACACATTTGTTCTTAGGGCAGGAAACTGCCATTTTTAATGGTTTTTTAATTTTCCTTATCTCAGTCCTACCCATGTATATGTCGTTGATAAATAAGGAGAAAATGAAATATTTTGTTTAAATGATTATGTGGTGGAAACCTTTGGAAATGTTACTTTCGGCTATTACATATTCTATTCACATTCCCAGGAACCTCCCCGTGATGTTAAAAAGAACTAAAGGCCCATTATTATCCTATTAGTGGGTGCCCCCCTATTTTTCTCTTGATATAAATGGTTCACTAAAAGTGAGGTGTGGTAACGGATAGTTTTTTAGGCCGCTCGTCATTATATACCGATCACATAGACACAAGCACGTAACATGAAAATCCTGTCCCTGTGCCCATTATTATCAGCTTGCAGTTTCCTAATGCAGATGATCACTCATTTTTTAATGCATGCTCTGTGTTGGGCAAAAGTGAGTGTTGCGTTATAGAAAATGCAGCTCTACGGTAGTCAAATTGTCCTTTTTCAGTGTGTGGGCCTAGCGTCTTAGTGCATGAAAACAATTGGTTTTATTTGATTTTACCAGAGCCTGAGACGTGTTAATTGGCTATATTGAGGTGTGAAGAGAAATGGAAAAAAACAAAACAAACACAACTTTCTTCAGATTGCAGGGGGGGGGTGCTGAATACTTAAAACTCCAATGTATACCTTTGCACAACAGGTCTGTTTGGGGAGTTGGGGTCTATGGGAAACAGCAGTGATTAACGTTACATACAGCATAACCAAATTACTATCTGATTCTGGCACCGAGACAAGGTCTATGAATAAAGGCTATTCCTTGGAGTTTGACCTCACTGTCTGCTTATGTGTGCAGGTGTTGTCTTTAGCACCTGTGTCTTTTATTGCGAATCCTGCTCAGTTCAACTTTTCTTTTAAAATGAGGAAAACAAAACCCTTTAAGGCTATGTCCACCCCTAAATTCGAATTTTAATATCTGCTCCCCCATGTCCCCCAGCCCCCAACGCAGATTTTTTTTTTCAGAAAAGCCCCCCAAACTCTTACTTCCTCCCCTCGATCCGCCCCGCACTGCCGGCCCCTCTGCTTGCGAGATGCCGCGAGGGTGGGGACGGCGGGCCGCTTCTGTATTGGCTGAGCGGGTCAGCATCACGGCGCGCTGGCCGGTCTTCGCATGCGCTGGGCGTGGCGACGTCCAGTAAGTTTGGGGCGCTTTTTTAAAAAACCCCCCGACCCCTGCGGTTGGGGCACTGGGTGAGTGAGAGGCAGGGGAGCAGAATATAAGGGGTTTTAAGTTTAGGGGATGGACATGGAGGGAGTGATATAACGGGAGGAGAGGGAGGAGACAGGGAGGGGGAGGGAGGGGGGAGAAGGCTGCAGCACAGCAGGCAAGGAATCTCGGGAGGCCAGTAGGGCAGTGGTCGCTATATGACTGCTAGCTCCTTGTGACAGTTTTATTGGACTTTGGGGGGGGGAACTACTAGGAGAACCCAGATGGAGTTCGGGAGTGAGGTAAGATTAACACCTCATGACGGGGAGGACCAGTATTGGGGGGATTATAGTACTTTGGGGGTGTGACATGCCCTTTGAAAGAAATTATACAGTATACTTTCCTCTGCCCCTCCTCTCCTTGATTATTTATAGTATCGATCATCCAAGTTTAAGACAACTAAACCGCAGGGTCCTTCTTTGTTAAAGAAGCTTTACTTACAGTAGCTAAACTTTCTATTGTGTCTGGGAAGGAGGAGTTCCTTGCAGAACAGTCTTCTGTCTCATTGGCCTTGTCACTGCGAGAAGAGGGGCCGCAGAGAAGACCCAGAGCAGCAAAGACCAAATTATAGGGAGTAAGTAAATCGCGTCTTAACTCTGCGAACCACAATGTTGCAGGACGTAGCAAGTGTGTGGAGCAGGAGAGGTAAAGCAAGTCAATGTATCATGAGCTGTTAATCCTTTTGTCATCATTATACAGGAGCTTTGAGCCAATCCGAGAGGGGGGGATCATTGTTAATAGACTGATTTGTGGCGCTACATATTGATCGATTTTTTACCAGACCGAGCGCACACCGATTACAGTTCGACTACCCTTCCGGAAACCGCCCAAGTGAATGGCGGAGATTTTGCTCATCGGCCATTCGGTCACACAGAAGAATGTGGAGGGCAGGTTCCAGCATGAACGAGATGGGGAGGATTGGAATCGCGGCCGTAATGCAGGTCATGCAGGTCGTGGTATATAAGCAAGGGAGAGCTATTAGTTGCAACCCGAACAGTCCGATCCCCGACAAAGCCTCACGGCTAAATATGGCCATTAAAAAAAGTCACAGGCACTTCGAGGAGGGGTGGCAAAAACCAGTCCCGTTCAAAGTGTCAATCAAAATCTTATAAACAGAACGATCTGCACCCGCTGTTATGTAGTGCCACGGTCTCTCCCTTTTAATAGTGGCCAAGCAGTATCCTGTGCCAAACCATCTGATTGTGTGCAAAAGTCAGTATAAGGACATGTATCACAAATATAAGTCATCCATGTCGAGGTATGTACAGGTGCCATGAGTATAGCTCAGTTAACCAAGGCCTACCACGTTATCGAGACAAGATGACCGCCCTTCTTTTTCCGGGTGGTCAAGCTTGTTACTGGACAGCTATACAAATCAGGTTTAAATACCTGATCTGTAACCTCAAAAAGGAAGTGTCCGGACTAAGCAGAAACCCTGTAAATAGTCCCATACCAGATCTGTATAGATACAGCACCCACAAATAGAAAGGGACATATGTAAGTCAATGGCCCCAGATTCCGGAACATTAACTGGAGTTTAAAAATATATATATGTACTATGTATACATATGGCTTTAAACACTGTTATAACACAATAATTGGCATTAAAGGCATGTGTTCAAAACTTATATCTAATACAATGATAAGCAACACCATGGCATTTTAGTACTCTTTTCACATTTAATTACATAGGGTTATATGGGCGTTTCTTGTGAGGGTCTTACACCCCACAAGAACATATTAAATTGGAGTTCTTCATTCATGCCTTTGGGATATCAGCTTTGGTCAACAGGGAAAATCCCTTGTTTTCTCTTTGCATTATCTTTTTATCCCAGTTCCCCCTCGTATAGGGGGTGGTAGTTTTCTAATCCCCAAGCAGTTAAACACTGGATCTGATGCATGTTTTTCTTGGAAATGTCGTGCACCAACTACTTTCCGTGTTGTTAATTTCTATATCACCAATGTGTTCCAACATCTTGTAGGATATTCTCTTACTGTTTTGCACCTACCATAAAAAAAGGGGCAATCACATTGAAGAGCATATTCCAATTCCCTTTAATCTCAATTAGTAAAGTCTTTCATTTTAAAAAGGACTTTGCCATGCTGGTTATAAAAGGTCTGTTTCTTTTTCATATAAGCACGACTCTTTACATTTGATTGGCCTCTGCTCTAAGCAGATGGACTTTTTAAGGTGGAGGACATATAAGCTAGAGGTGGTCAACGACTTGTACCGATTGTCGGAGCTCTCCTGGGAAAATCGTCGTTCTGTAGATAAACCAATGTTTCTTAAAAAAGTTTTTTGATCCCACCCAGCAGCATTATATTCGTAACCAAAATTTATGGTATCATACAATACAAGGATGTGGAAGCCTCCAATTAGCTAAGTTACAACTACATTACGGACGTGCTACTGATCTGCGTCAAAACATTGATATAACATAGAAAAGGATAAGTCAATGCACATTCCTAACGTGCCAATTCGATCTAGTACTTTCTATGTTTTATCTAAGTGTTTTGCCCAGATCAGTAGACACTTACCGCTACTACATGATAGTTAAAATTAGCCTAATTGGAGTGTCTTTGCCCTAACAATCCTTGTATTGTATGTATTTATCTGGGAGGCGTGGTACAAGTTTCCTTGTGGTAATAGCAAACCCCCAACACCTGCCCTTTTTTAGGGGAGGTTCCTGCTTATAATATACAAGCCTGGGTGGGTTGGATGGCCTCTTCCCCTCATTTTAAAAAAGCCAACTAGGCCCTGGGGAGTGAGTAAACCTTTTGTATGGATCCAGTGTCCACTATGAGAATGCAAAAGTAAATTACTCAATGGTAACTTGAAAGTCAAAAAGGATATAGATATTAGGCCTTCCCGACTGGGGTTTACCTTGGTGGTTGGAAGGCTTTTCATTCATGTGATCACAGTATGATCTACAACCCCCCCCCCCCCTTTGTTTAATAAAGTTTAGTGCAGTGTGGCAGATACCATATGTATATTGTATGGGGCTCTAGGAATGTGGCATTGATTATCGTCTTTCTATCGTATTACTAATAAAGGCAAAGCCCTCACTCACTCACTACATCACTAATTCTCGCACTTGCTGGGAGGCACAGGCGTCTAAATTTGGCAGGCCTCATTCATTTGCACCTTACTTACACGATTAGTTCCAGGTTTCGTTTCGAAATTCCACGTAACGGTGAGTATCTTGACTTGGCACAGACTTATAGTTACCTATCTACAAGCATATACAAATCTATATGGTGTGGTCCGATTCAACCAAATTTGTTGCATTACATCCTTTAACCAGTAAGTTAACGAATATTTCTTTTTAGGTGTGGTGGTGAATGGGGGGGGGGAATAGAATTTGAACTCCTGCCACCTACGGCTGGACCGATTTTCACCAAAAGTTTCAGGGAGGGTGTTGCGGGACTGCTAGTGTAAGGGGAAGGTTTGAGGGTGGAAGAAGGAATTAGTGAGTGGTTATTGGGGGCGGAGTGCGGGTTGGGGTCAGGGGGTGGTGATGGTGGGGTTATTTGTCCAATAATCAACCAAATTTCGTAGTTAGTAGAATAAAAAAAAAATGTTTTTTAGGGTGGGGGTGAGACTGGGGGGGAGGATAGAATGTGATTGACATCCTGCATACTAACGTGCATGGACCGATTTTAACCAAAATTTAAGGGTGCTGTGCGGAGACTGGACATTGAGGTGGGAAGGTTGGGGGGAAGGGGTTGGAGGGGTGGACAGAGAGAAGAGACTCGTGGGGGGTACATTGGGGGCGGACAGGGAGGGGTGGTGGGGGTTATTTTCCACAAAATTTCATACGTGAATAAAAAATATATTTGTTTTAGGTGGGGTGAATGGGGTGCGATAGAATTTTGAACTCCTGCACACTGAAACGCTGGTACCCATTTTTTACCAAAATTTAGGGTGTGTGCGGGGACTGGCTGAGGTGTAAGGGAGCGGTTTTGGAGGGTGCAGAGAGGAAAATATGGGGGGTAGGGATGGGGGCGAGTGGATGGGTGTGGTGGAGGGTTACTTTTTCACCAAATTTCCGTAGATGAATAAAAAACGATTTTTTTTAGGGTGGGGTGACATGGGGGTGGAATAGAATTTTGAATGAACTCCTGCACACTGATGTCGGCTGGACAGATTTTTAACCAAAATTTCTGGGTGTGTGCGGGACTGGCTGAGGTTAAGGGGAAGGGTTTTGGAGTGTGGACAGAGAATCCGGTAACCAAATAAGTGGGGGGTATTGGGGGCGATGGGGAGGGGTAGTGGTGGGGTATTTCACCAAAATTTCGTATGTTGAATAAAAAAATAATATAAATAAGTTAATGAGTGTTGCATATCGCTGGGAAAAGGCTGATTGAATTGCTTTTCTTTAATATATCAATGCCGAGATGATTACACGCAATTTGATACATATTGCTTCTTCTAAAAGGTTATTTGAAATACATTCCGCGTCCTGCGGAAGCGCGGTATTATTGCTAGATGTGTGTATAAATTATGGTATCCATCACGATTTTTTTTTATTTTTAGGTGCCCAAAATTAAAGATTCCTTGGGCAATCTGGCCTTTTGACAGGCCTTTACTGAAGCATATTGTTAGGTATACCCCCTCAGTATAGCCTCGTAACCGTAGCTCTGATGACCGCTTTCCTCAAATCAGCGACAAAGTGCCATTCTCGATCTAGTGGTGAATACTCGAAACAACATGATTGTTATCCCTGCAGTCTCTCTTGATGGTATAGATCAGTAAACAATCTACATCTCTATTCTTAACTTTAAAATCAAGAGAATTATCTACATTGGCAAATAAATTGGTAAGTGAAAATGTACGGTTCCAATGTTATTATTCAACATCTCGCGAAGCAAATGTAAATGATTACTGCACTAATCGCATAGACCACCAACAAAATGAGGATGTCATCGAATATAACGCGCCAACTGCACCAAATGTAACATTATCCAGAGCATGTTGAATTTTTACGTTCAGAAAACACTTTCTACTCGGCTCCAGGTAGAGGCCCCGCATACGTAAGGGGCACAAGAATGTGCACATGGCGGTACTCGTACCTGGTGTAAAACAATCTATATATATGGGAGGAGGAAGAGGGGCGGAAAGGTAAAGTTTGGGCATTTTCTGATATTAACAACTAGCGTGTGGGGCTGGGGATCAGGGGGAATGTTTGGTGAAAAGTTTTTTTTTTAAGGCTTGACATACCTATTAACATCTTTAGAAAATAGGCCACCAAACATGAGTAAGGTTGGTTTTACCCCAGGGCATCTCAGAGTTTGTGGGACTTGTTAAGAAAGGTTTTATTCAGGACATATGGGACAATTGACATTAAGTGGGTTTTACTGTTTTGTAGTTGTGACACAAATACGGAAAACGCGCCCGCTTTTAGCGTGCCAGATGCGGACTTCGTCAGGATGCGTAAATGCACTGTCAGTGTCCTGAGCAGAGGACCTGCAGAAGGAGGGGGGCCACACAGAAAGAAACGACCCTCTCCCTATCGCCAACCCCCCCCCAACCATGCATAGTAGACCTACTGCTATTCGTTGTCATCAAGTCATCATCTTATTTGCTTATGACGGCACGTGAGTGTGAGGATAACGTTGTAGATCATTGTGGTAAATAAAAATCTTCTATTTATAGACTCTAGTGAGTAGCAGCCTTTTGAACTTTGTCTGATAATATATTATATATATATATAATGTATATATATTAAGGATGGCGTGAAAACTTTCGAATTAAAGTTCGGTCTTTTCGAACTTCTCGAATATGTGGAAAGTTCGAATATTCGAAACGGACCCATAAAGTACAATGGAGTCAAATAGTTAGCTAAAAGTTCTAATGAAATACAATATAAAACATACATGGTAAGCTCTAATGTAAACTGTAGGTCGGACCTGGAAATCGGTACTGGTCAGCATGTTCGAATATCTACCAGGACATGTGCGATAAAATCAATTTACAATCCTCACTCGCGCTATTCTCGAGCTCGTTCGCCAACCCTAGTATACCATTGTACATTTTACTCGCGGATTCGACTGCTCGTCGCTATAGGTTTTATAATGGACACTTATACTCTAGATTCGATGTTGCGCCGCTACGGTACCATGTAGCATTTTACTCGCGATTCGATGCTCGCGAAGGTTTTTAATGGACACTTTAACTCATAGATTTGATGTTCGCGCACCTCTAGATACCATGACATTTACTCGCGGATTCGATGCTCGCAGTATAGTTTTTAAAATGGGACACTTCACTCAGATCGATGTTCGCACCTAGGTACCATGTAACATTTGACTCGCGAATTGACGATGCTGACGCCGATACGTTAGTTAAATGGGCACTTTACTCAGATTTCGAATTGCGCACGCTAGGTACCATGAATACAATTTTACTCGCGGATTCGCTACTCGCGTAGTAGAGCTTTTAAGGACATCTTTACTATAGATTCGATGTGTACGCACCAACAAGCCTAGATCACCATGGACATTTTTACTCCGGGAATTTCGATGCTGTCGGCGTATTAGTTATGTAATGGACACTTTACTCGCCGGATTTCATGCTCGCGTTATAGTGTATACACATAAGCCATTTTTACCGCACACTCGAACTGTTGAACAGTGATATTTATCGACAGTCCCGAAATATCGAAAATATTATATATAAACAACAAAGCGGCAAGGGCAGCACTCCTGGGTCTTATTCTTAAGATTCTACTGTATGAATATGTCTGCAGGATGGTATCTGCCTACACTATTCCATTACAATCTAAATCTAAGTAAGACCCAGGAGTACATTGGTGGAGCACTCCAATAAGGCCTATTTCAACTAACTTTAACGGAAGTGCTACTGATCTGGTCAAACATTTATACAACATAGAAAAGATGAATCAATGCACATTCCAGGCCCTATACAAATCATATTATCGTGCACACTGGCATCATTTATAACAAAGGGGTTTTAGTATACATTAACTGTGACACATGAATGAAAAGCCTTCCAACCACGTCATGTAGAAAAAACAAAGCACTCCACCTTCAGGGTTGCCAGTGTTCAGGGGATCCAGACTGGTTTGTCCCACATACAATAAGTCGCCGAGACACATGCACTCAAAAATATTGCTCCAAATAATTTATTGTAAGCAAAAATTCAAATACATCACTTCACGACGTTTCGGGAAACAAGTCCCCTTCATCAGGTGAAAAATTGACTGGTTACAACACACATCAAATACTAGCACATTTATGGAGTATAACAGGAAATGACCTATACTATCTACCTACCATTATTACACTACTTTCATTCATCTTATACAACAAGCTGAACCCAACACAATAAATGCTCCACCCTCTGTGGTGTACCTATAAAGGACACACACCCTCAGACCCACAAAACCAGTTCAAAGGAACACATATAGGTCATAGTCCTCGTTACGACCATTTGGCAAGCACTCCGCGATGGATCCCCACCACACTCTGTTGGCGGTGCCATACTTACTGTCTCCCTCCCTCATGGAACAGGGAACCACCTCATATACCATGACTTGAGACAATTCGCATCATGTCCCTTGTCCATGCAATGTTTCTAGACAGGCAATTTGCCATTCTTGAGTCTAATGCTCGATCTGTGTGGGAGATCCCGATTTTATGGACTAGGTGGTCTCTCCAACATAAAGGAGCCACAAGGCACACAACAGACATACACCCACAAAAAGGACACTACCGGTCCTCACGTTAGGTCTCATCAGGTTGCTGCCGATGGTGCATCTCCCAATGAAAAAAATAAGGGGCCACTGGTAAACTCTGGAACTTCCGGATAGGCCTGCCGGTATATGCCAGTGTTTCGCACCACCCGCAGCAACCCTGTTAGCTCCAATACCATAGTTCAAAACAACGCAACGGGGTCCTATTGCCATTTCTACGTTCTTTATTGCCAATTTTGGCTAGAGCATCATTTAGCCACATTCTTGGGATAGACCCCTATGTCTATTTTCTGATACATTTCCAACAATTTGTTCCTCTTTTCTACCTCCCTCACTCACTCACATCCCCTGAGGCGAATTGTGACTAATAGGGATGGATCTTTAGTGGTGCCTGGGATGAAAAAAATTATCAAAGGCAAGTATTGATTCCGGTCAGTTTTGCTTTTGTAAAAGCTCAGTGTCCAGCTTACTTCCATGTTTAGTAATTTTAACATCCAAAACACGATAGATTGAACATCATAATTAACTGTATACTTTATGTTTGGGATGTAATCCCATTAATCATCTTGTGGAACTCCATTGATTGATCCAATGTCGCCCCGCCTATACATTGCAGTGAAGATGATCGTCTATATACTCCACGGTGAGACACTGCGTGTGAAGGCAGGGGAGACGAAGATAAACTCATCCTCTTGCCATGCCATGAAAGCATGGGATATCACGGGGCGGCCCTTCTCTCTCGTTCGTTAGGGGGGGAGACCGTAAGCTGAGGCTCCGCCAACGTGAGGTGTGGTGGATCCATCGGCTGAAGTCTCTTCGCCGAAGCTACTGGTCTTAACAGGGACTATGACCGTATATATGTTCATTTGACTGGTTGTGTGGGTCCGAGTGTGTTGCCTTCTTATCTAATACCGCGCCTCACCACTAGAGGTGGAGCATTTATTGTGTGGGTTTCACTCGTGAAGATGGGAGTGGTGTAATAATGTGTAGGAGTTAGATATAGGTCAGTTCTCTGCTTATCCTCTATAAAACTTGTAATGTATCTTGGATCTGTTGTATTGTAAACATTCCCCTTCATCAGGTGAAAAATTGACTGTTACAACACACATCAAATATATACACATTTATAGAGTATAACAGGAAATGACCTATATCTAACTCCTGTAGCAGAACAGTGTCATCAGCCTTCCCTATTCATTACAATAAATCTTAGTAAAGACCCAGGAGTGCTCCGCTTGCTCTTTTGTTTGTATAAACTTAATCATCATTCATCGCATTCACCTGTGCTACTTGACACTCCGGTCACGGAGTGCGGATAAGTTGCTATTGATATATATATTCTATATTAATATAGAGCAATTAACACTACAACAAGAATTTGCTGGAAGCACTTACATAAGCTAATTTATCAACTACCTTTCACGGAAGTGCTACTGAATCTGTCAAACATTGATACAAACATAGAAAAAGATATCAATCGCACATTCTAGGCCCCATACCCCCAATATCAGATTATCGCACACTGCATACTTTATAACAAAGGGGTTTAATAATACATGCTGTGGACACATGAATGCAAGCCTTCCAACCACGTCATCGTAGAAAAAACATCACTCCACCTTCAGGGTTGCCAGTGGTCGGGGATACAGCTGGATTGGTGTCCCCACATACAATAAATTGGGCCAGAGACACTAGCACTCAAAAATATGCTGCTCCAAATAATTTATTGTAAGCAAAAATTCAAATACATCATCTTCACGACGTTTCGGGGAACAAGTCCCCTTCTCAGGTGAAAAAATTTGACTGTGTTTACAACACACATCACATACAACATACACATTTATAGAGTATAACAGGAAATGACCTATATCTAACTCCTACCATTATTACACCACTCCCATCTTTACACAAGCTGAAACCCAACACAATAAATGCTCCACCCTCTAGTGGTGGTACCGATAAAGGACAACACACTCGGACCCACACAACCAGTTCAAATGAACATATATAGGTCATAGTCCCTGTTAAGACCATTCGGGGCAAGAGACTTCAGCCGATGGATCCACCACACCTCACGTTGGCGGAGCCTCAGCTTACGGTCTCCCCCCCTCAACGGAACAGGGACCGCCCCGTTATATGCCAATGCTTTCATGGCATGGCAAGAGGATGAGTTTATCTTCGTCTCCCCTGCCTTCACCAGGTGTCTCACCTGGTGGAGGTATATAGACGACATCTTCCTCATATGGCGGGGCGACATTGGATCACTCATGGAGTTCCACAAGATGATTAATGGATTACATCCCAACATAAAGTATACAGTTAATTATGATGTTCAATCTATCTGTTTTTTGGATGTTAAATTACTAAACATGGAAGTAAGCTGGACACTGAGCTTTTTACCAAAGCAACTGACAGGAATCAATTACTTGCCTTTGATAATTTTCATCCCAGGCACACTAGAAGATCCATCCCTATTAGTCAATTCGCTCAGGTGGATGTGAGTGAGTGAGGGAGGTAGAAAAGAGGAACAAATTGGAGAAATGTATCAGAAATTTAGACATAGGGGCTATCCCAAGAATGTGCTAAATGATGCTCTAGCCAAAATTGGCAATAAAGAACGTAAGAAAGTGGCAATAGGACCCCGTTTGCCCTTTGTTTTGAACTATGGTATTGGAGCTAACAGGGTTGCTGGGGTGGTGCGAAAACACTGGCATATACTCGGGCAGGCCTATCCGGAAGTTCCAGAGTTTATGTGCTAAATGATGCTCTAGCCAAAATTGGCAATAAAGAACGTAAGAAAGTGGCAATAGGACCCCGTTTGCCCTTTGTTTTGAACTATGGTATTGGAGCTAACAGGGTTGCTGGGGTGGTGCGAAAACACTGGCATATACTCGGGCAGGCCTATCCGGAAGTTCCAGAGTTTACCAGTGCGCCCCTTATTTCTTTTCATTGGGAGATGCACCATCGGCAGCAACCTGATGAGACCTACGTTGAGGACCGGTAGTGTCCTTTTTGTGGTGTATGTCTTGTGGTGCCCTTGTGGGCTCCTTTATGTTGGAGAGACCACTCAGTCCATAAAATCGAGGATCTCCCAACACAGATCGAGCATTAGACTCAAGAATGGCAAATTGCCTGTCTCGAAACATTGCATGGACAAGGGACATGATGCGAATTGTCTCAAGTTCATGGTACTAGAGGTGGTCCCTGTTCCATTGAGGGAGGGAGACCGTAAGCTGAGGCACCGCCAACGAGAGGTGTGGTGGATCCATCGGCTGAAGTCTCTTGCCCCAAATGGTCTTAACAGGGACTATGACCTATATGTGTTCATTTGAACTGTGTGTGTGTCCGAGTGTGTTGTCCTTTAACGGTACCACACTAGAGGGTGGAGCATTTATTGTGTTGGGTTTCAGCTGTGTAAAGATGGGAGTGGTTGTAATAATGTAGGAGTTAGATATAGGTCATTTCCTGTTATACTCTATAAATGTGTATGTATTTGATGTGTGTTGTAACAGTCAATTTTTTCACCTGATGAAGGGGACTTTGTTTCCCCGAAACGTCGTGAAGTGATGTATTTGAATTTTTGCTTACAATAAATTATTTGGAGCAATATTTTTGAGTGCAGTGTCTATGGACATTTATGTATGTGGGACAATCCAGCTGTATCCCCTAACACTGGCAACCCTGAAGGTGGAGTGCTGTTTTTTCTACATGACGTGGTTGGAAGGCTTTTCATTCATGTGATCACAGTAATGTATACTTAAACCCCTTTGTTTATAAAGTATGCCAGTGTGCAGATAATAATTGTATGGGGCCTAGGAATGTGGCATGATTTTTTTCTAGTTTTTGTATAAATGTTTGACAGATCAGTAGCACTTCCGTTAAAAGTAGTTGTAAATTAGCCTTATTGGAGTGCTTCCACAATTCTTGTATTGATGTATATATATATAATATCAATGCAACTTCCGCCACTCCGTTCCGAGGTCAAAACGCCCAGGTGCTGCCGATGATGATAGTTATTTTAAACAAAAGAGCAAGCGGAGCACTCCTGGGTCTTAATAAGATTTATTGTAAGAATAGTTGAGGCAGATGACCATCTGCCTACACTTATTACAATAAATCTTGTAGTAAGACACAGGAGTGCCGCTTGCTCTTTTGTTTATATATATATTTCGATATTTCGGACTTTCGATAAATATCAAATGTCAACAGTTTGAATGTGCGAGTAAAATGCCTATATACCTATACGCGAGCATTGAATCGACGAGTAAAGTGTCCATAAAACCTATACGCGAGCATCGAATCGCGAGTAAAATGTACATGGATCTAGGCGGAACATCGAATCTATGAGGTAAGTGTCCATTAAAGCTATACGCGAGCACGAATCCGCGAGTAAAAGTACATGGTACCCTAGGCGCGAACGAGCTCGGAAAAATAGCGTGAGTGAGAGTTAAAATGAATTTTTCGAATGTCCTGGATATCGAACCTGTTACCAGCCAGTTCCAAGTCTCCAGCCTTTAACAGTAAGATACCATGAGTGTTTTAATTGTATTTCATTAGAACTTTTTGAACTATTTGACTCCCATTGACTTTAATGGGTCCGTTTTCGAATATTCGAACTTTCCACATAGTTCGAAAGTTCGAAAACGGACCGAACTTTCGAAAGTTCAGCCATCTCTAATATATATATATATATATATATATATATATACAGACAAAAGTTCAAAAGGCTGCACTCACAGGTCTATAAATAAGAAGATTTTTATTTACCACACATGATCTACACGTTTCAACACTCAGCGTGCCGTCATAGCAAAAAGAGATACTTGATGCAAACGAATAGCAGTAGGCTCTATGCATGGTTGGGGGGGGGCGGCACTGGGAAGGGGTCGGTGTCTTTCTAGTGGGCCCCCCCCTTCTGCAGGTCCCTCTGCCAGACACTGAGCAGTGCATTTACAGCACTGAGAAGTGCCATTGGGGCTTAAGGGGTTCCGATTTGTGTCCAAATCTACAAAACAAGTAAAACCCACTTAATGTCAATTTCCCATATGTCCTGAATAAAACCTTTCTTAACAAGTCCTCCACAACTCTGAGCACCCTGGGGAAAACAACCTTACTCATGTTTGGTGGCCTATTTCTAAAGATGTTAAAAGGTATGTCCACCCTTAAAAAAAAATTTTCACCAAACATTCCCCCTGTATCCCCAGCCCCAACCGCTATGTTAGTAATATCAGAAAATGCCCAAAACTTTACTTACCTTCCCTCTTTCCTCCTCCCATATAATAAATTTTACCACCAGGTACGAGGTACCGCCATGGGCACATCTTGTGCCCCTACGTATGCGGGCCTCTACCTGGGAGCCTGAGAGAAACGTGTTTCTGAAGTAAAATTCAACCATGCTCTGGATAATGTTACATTTTGGGGCCGTTATATTGATGACATCCTCATTTTGTGGGATGCGTCTATTGATTAGCAACATTCATTTTTCCAGATGTTGAATAATAACAGTTGGAACCTACATTTCACTTACCAATTTAATTTGCAATGTATATTTGATTTGAAAATTAAGAAAGTAGGATGTAGATTGTATACTGATCTATACCGCAAAGAGACTGCAGGGAACAGCTTGTTGCGAGTATGCACCCATAGTCGGAATTGCACTTTGTCTGCTGATTTTGAGAAAGCAGCATCAGAGCTGTTTACGAGGTTTACTGAGAGGGGTTACCCTAACAATTGGCTTCGTAAAGCCTATAAAAAGGCCAAGTATTCCCAAAGGGAATCTTTAGTATTTGGCACCAAAAATAAAAAAAATGTGGATACCATAAATTTATACAAACACTAGCAAAATACCCGCGCTTCGCAGCGGAGATGTATTCAAATAACCTTTTTAGTAAGAAAGCAATAATGTACGATTAAAGAAAGACAATTCAATAAGCTTTACGATAAGCAACACTCATTAACTTTAATTTAATATTATATTTTTTTATTCCACTACGATTTTGGTGAAAATAACCCCCACCCCCCCTCCCCAGTCCGCCCCCAATACCCCCCACTATGTCCTCTCCGTCCCACCCTCCAAACCTTCCCCTTACATCAGCCAGTCCCCACAACCCCTGAAATTTTGGTAAAATCTGTCGCAGGTCCGTTAGTTTGCAGAGTTCAAAATTCTATTCACACCCCCCCCATGCATCACCCCTCCCCCTAAAAAAAATTTTTTATATTCATCTACGAAATTTGGTGAAAATAACCCCCACCACCCTCGTCCCCCGTCCCCCCAATAACCCCCCACTATTCCTCTCTGTCCACCGCTCCAAACCCTTCCCTTACAACACCTACACATTCCAGCACCCCACACACCCTGACATTTTGGTAAAAATGTCCAGCTGTTAGTGTGCAGGAGTTTCAAAATCTATTCACCCCCATTCACCACCATCCCCCCCCCCGTCAAACAAATAATTTTTTTTAACCCTTTTACTGGTAAGGAGTATATGCATACAATTTGGTTGAAATCGGGCCAACCATAATAGATTTGTATACTTGTAAGGCTGGTAACACATAAGTCTGTTCAATGTAGATACTCACCGTTCCGGTGGAATTTTCGAAACGCAACCCCCTGCTTACTATTTTTGTAAGTAAGTTGCAATTGAATGCGCCTGCCAATTTAGTAGCGCTCTGCCCGCCAGCAAGTTGGGGAATTAGTGATGAGTGAGTGAGTGAGGGCTTGCCTTTTATAGTATAGAATAGAAAAGATACTAATCACATTCCTAGCCCCATACAATCAATCATATTATCTGCACACTGGCATACTTTTATAAACAAAGGGGTGGTAGTACATTACTGTGATCACATGAATGAAAAGCCTTCCAACCACCAGGTACACCACAGTCGGGAAGGTCTAAAACATCTACCTTTTTACTTCAATACCATTAGTAAACTTTTGCATTTCTCATAGTTGTTGGCACTGGACCAACAAAGTTTTCACTCCCCCCAGGCCTTTGGCTTTTTAAACTGAGGGAAGGCATGCCACCCGTGCTTAATATTAAGGCATAGGAACCTCCCTAAAAGGGCTGTTGGGGGTGCTATTACCACAAGGAAAACTTGACCAGCCTCCCAATAATACATACAATACAAGGATTGTGGAAGCACTCCAATTAGGCTAATTTACAACTACATTTCGTGAACGTGCTACTGATCTGGTCACACATTTATACAAACATAGAAAAGATATCAATGCACCTAGGATGTTGCATTGCTATCTTTTCTATGTTTATATAAATGTTTGACCAGATCAGTAGCACTTCCACTAAATGTAGTTGTAAATTAGCCTAATTGGAGTGCTTCCACAATCCTTGTATTGTAGATACCATAAATTTGGTTACTGAATATAATGCTGACTGGGTGTGTATCAAAAACTTTTTTAAGAAACATTGGTTTATCTTACAGACCGACGATTTTACCCAGGAGAGCTCCGACAATCGGACAAGCGGTGACCTCTAGCTTATATGCCTCCACCTTAAAAAGTCCATCCTGGCTAGAGCAGAGGCCAATCAAATGTAAAGCGTGTGCTTATATGAAAAAGAAACAGACCTTTTATAACCAGCATGGCAAAGTCTTTTTAATGAAAGACTTTACTAATTGCAGATTAAAGGGAATTATATATGCTCTTCAATGTGATTGCCCCTTTTTATATGTAGGCAAAACAGTAAGAGAATTACTTACAAGAGTGTTGGAACACATTGGTGATATAAGAAATAACAAACAGGAAAGTAGTGTGGCACGACATTTCCAAGAAAAACATGCATCAGATCCAAGTTGTTTAACTGCTTGGGGATTAGAAAAAATACCACCCCCTATACGAGGGGGGAACTGGGATAAAAAGATAATGCAAAGAGAAACAAGGTGGATTTTCCTGTTGCAAAGCTGATATCCCAAAGGCATGAATGAAGAACTGCAATTTAATATGTTCTTGTGAGGGTGTATAGACCCTCACAAGAACCCCCATATAACCCTATGTTAAATGTGAAAAGAGATAGCTAAAATGCCATGGTGTCTGCTTATTATTGTATAGATATAAGGTTTTGACACATGCCTTTAATGCCATATTGTGTATAACAGTTTATGCCATATTGTATACATATGTACATATATATATTTTAAACTCCAGTTTAATGTTCTGGGAATCTGGGGCCATACTTAATATTCCCTTTCTATTTTGGGTGCTGGTATCTATACAGATTCTGGTAGGAACTATTTACAGTGGTTTCATGCTTAGTCCGGACACTTCCTTTTGAGGTTACAGATCAGGGTATTTAAACCTGATTTGTATAGATGTCCAGTAACCACGTGACCCGGAAGAAGGGTCATCTTGCCTCGAAACGTGTGTAGGCCTTGGGTTAACTGACTCTATGCATGGCATCCTGTACATACCTCGACACGGATGAACTTCTATTTGTGATACATGCTCCTTATACTGATTTTGCACCAATCAGATGGTTTGGCAGCAGGATACTGATTGGCCACTATTAAAAGGGAGACCGTGCACTGACATAACAGGCGGGTGAGATCGTTCTGTTTATAACTACTTTTGTATTGACACTTTGACCGGGACTGTTTTTGCCACCCCTCCTCAGTGCCTGCTTGACTTTTTCTAATGGCCATATTTAGCCGTGAGGCTTTGTCCGGATGATCGGGACTGTTCGGGTTGCACTAATAGCTCTCCCTGCTTATATACGCACCTGCATGCCTGCATTACGCGACATTCCATCGTTCATGCTGGAACCGCCTCTCCCATTCTTCTGTGTGACCGACATGCGATCGCAAAATCCCATTCATTTGGGAGGTTCCGGAAGGGTCGATCGAATGTCACGGGTGCGCTCGGTCTGGTAAGTAAAATTGAACATATGTATGGCCAGCATAAATCCTCTATGTAACAATGTTCCCCTCTCGGATGTGGCTCCAAAGGCTCCTGTATAATGATGACAGATAAGGGATTAAAGCTCATGATCACATTGATTACCTCTCCCTGCTCCACACACTGCTACGTCCTCAACCTTTGGTTCTTCAGAGTTAAGCCGATTTACTTACCTAAATTTGGCTTTGCTGCTCTGGTCCTCAGTGACAAGGCCAATGAGAAGACTTGTTCTGCAAGGAACTCCTCTTCCCAGAGCAGCAATAGAAAGTTTAGCTACTGTAAGTAAAGCTTCTTAACAAAGAAGGACCCTGCGGTTTAGGTCTTAAACTTGGGTGATACTATCAAAGTAATCAAGGAGAGGAGGGGGCAGAGGAAAGTACTGTATAATTGTCCTTTAAAGGGCATGTCCACCCCCAAAACTATAATCCCCCCAACTACTGGCCCCACCATGTAGTGTAGTTTAATCCTTACCTCACATCCCAACTCCATCTGGTTCTCCTGTAGTCCCCCCCCAAAGTTCCAAAAACTGACCACCAGGAGGCTAGCAGGTCCATATAGGACACTGCCTGCTACCTGGCCTCCCGGAGATTCCTGGCATGCGTGCTGATAGCGCCTACAAAGGGGCGGCATTCAATAGTTTGGCTCAGGTGGCAAAAACCCCAGAGACACCCCTGGACATAGCCTTTAAAGGGTTTTTGCATCATTTTAAAAGAAAAGTGAACTGATGCAGGATTCGCAATAAACAGTACACAGGTGCTAAAGACAACACCTGCACAATAAGCAGACAGTGAGGTCAAACCAAGGACAGCTTTATACAGTAGACGTGTGCCAGAATAGATAATTTGGTTATGCTTACTGTAACTTAATCACTGTTTGTTTCTTGACCAGACCGTGGAGGGATAAAGAGAAAAAGGACCCGGTCAGCCCAGAATACCAGATTAAAACCCTTTCCTTTCAAATAAGACACAGACACCGCTTTTTTGGGTTAAACAATCGGCCACGGCTTTTTATTAAATATTAATTTAAATAACTTAAATTTAAATATGCCCTTTGCATATTTCCAAACTGTACACCCTTGCGTGCCAATAACCATACTTGTTGTTAACCATCTCCAGCCGTAGAACACAGCTTGAATGCCAACCTCTGTCTTGCCAGAGGGCATGTAACGGCTCCATCAATTTCCAGCAAGGGTGTACCCGCCACTAGGAGCTCATGTACCCCTACACTGAGCTCCTACCGCCACTCAACAAAAATAAGGCTTGGTCAATGCCGTCTTGTAAGCCTGATAGAAATATATCCAAGCCGATCTCATTCAGGTGTATCCCATCTGGCCTCATCAGTGACCTATTGTCACCCTCCAATTGCCTGTGTCTTATGACCACTCCACCCAAGGAGCGTACGAATCTGGAGATCCGTGTGTTCACTACCCTCCTAGCCCTCTCTATGGCTGCCGGGTCCCTGGCACCCTGCCACACCACCCGGGGAACAATCTCCGACCAAACCAGGACTACCTCATTGAAGAATCCTCGGATTCTGGATATATCCGCCTTCATGAGTGTCATGAGATCCGATAGTCGAGACCTGCAGAGATCGTTCCCCGCGGCGTGGATAACTAGAACCAAAGGCCCTCGATCTCGCCTGCTAATCTCCACTGCTTCCGGCAAGACTTGCCACCAAGACATCCCCCTGATGCCCTTCCATTCCAGCGCCGCCGCAGTAAATCCCAAGTTCCTTCCTCCGGGTCGAATCTCCGCTCTCCTTGCCGCCCAGAATAGATATGAGTGCCCGATCAGCCATACGACCACTTGTTTGTTTCCTAAAACCAAAACATCAGTTAATAGCTAATTCCGGTCGAATGTAACGTGCCACACAGCTCGATCTCCATCTTCCTAAACGCTTAACCTCCTGTTCGGAAAAACCTAAAGTATATGCCTCTGTAGCAGCCCCTATTCTAAAGGAATGTGTGCCAAACTCCTTTGGATTAAGCCCAATTCGACACAAGGATACCTTCAGAATAGATTCAAACTGATAGCGGGTGAGGGGGGCCCCCCCGAGATGGGACAGAAAGAAAGGTGAAGGAGCCCTACTTGCTGCAAAATCTGTTATCGTTGAAACCGGGCAGAAACCCCCTTTTAACGGAAGGATCGAAAACCAAGCTCCAGCACCAAAAACATCCGTTTTCGATCTGTTGATGTGAACCCTAATTCTACCATTCATCACGCATACGTCTTCCTCTCGTAAACCTCCCGTTCCCTTCGCCCCAGGGGGAACCAGCTCACCCACCCGCATGGCTCCGAAAAATGCTAAGGAAAAACCAGCCTTGCAAAGAGATGCCTCATACGAGGATTTGCAGACAGAAGAAAGGGCCTCAATGAGCCTAATCAGGACCTGAAATGAAATTGGACGCCTGGCCTCTTTTGGTGTATATTCCTTTTTCCAACCCCTAAGGATTGACTGGATCAGGAAATCCTTTGTTATGTCCTGCCAACCCAATAGCCGAAAGAAAAAGGAAATACCCTGCAATCTCCTCTGAGCCACTAAACCCGAGCAACGGGAATTTCTAAGGTTCACTAAATAGTCTAGTAGAACTCGCTTCCTAATGCTGGGTACCTCTTGGACATCTCTTTCCCCAGCCATAGCTACCCACTCCTTCCACGCCTTACCATGATTCAGCCACGTTGAGGGTGCCACTGATGCCTGTACCATGGCCATCAGCTGTTGTCCGCTATCTCCCACAAGGAAATTGGGCAATGTGTCCCCTCCAACTCCGCCTCCGGAGCCAACCTGCGGAAGTCTTCCCACTGAAAACGAGAAAGAGAGTCAGCAATCTTGTTTTCAATACCAGGAACATGCTTGGCTCTAAACCAGATGTTAAGCTGCAAGCAGCGGAGAACCAGATGACGCATAAGAGCTAAAACAGGAGGGGAAGATGAAGATTGTTTGTTAATTACCTGGACCACGCTTTCATTATCAGTCCAAAAACAAATGGCTTTGTTAGCCATCCTGTCACCCCACAATTCCACTGCCACTATGATTGGGAAAAATTCCAGCAAAGTAAGGTTCCTACAATTACCTGAAGCCATCCAGCTACTGGGCCACTGCCCAGCACTCCAAGACCTTCCAAAGATGGCTCCAAAGCCCAGCGAGCCAGCTGCATCGGTGTATAACTGCAGCTCCTCACTAGACTGCTCTGCCTTCTGGATCAGCGATTTCCCATTGTAGGACCCTAAAAATGCCTCCCATACTTTCAGGTCTTCTTTAAGCTGCCTAGTCAACCTAATGTGATGGTGAGGAGCTTTTGCCCCACATGTGGCCAAAGATAACCGCCTACAAAAAACCCTTCCCATAGGTAATATTCTACAGGCAAAGTTCAGGGAACCTAATAGGGATTGTAATTGCCTGAGGGTAATCTTATTGGCCATTATGCAAAACCTAATACCCTTCAGTAGCTCTGACAGCTTGTCAGCTGGGAGTCTGCATTCCATTTTGATAGAATCTATCTCAATACCCAGAAATGAAAGAGTGGTCACCGGGCCTACCGTCTTCTCAGCCGACAGAGGGACTCCAAACCTACCCATCAGGTACCTGAATGATTCCAACCTACCTCTGGGTGCACTGCCAACCTACGACGAAACTCCTCGTCATAATGCCACCAGGCTGCTCCCCCATAAACTTTATATGCCCCGAAGATGGTGTCAAGATAAATAAATAAGTCGGAACATTTTTGTGGAAATTTTTTACCAATGACCCCTGCCAGAACGCAGAAAGCCTGCACCCAATTACCAAAGGTTTTAGCCACCTTTGGTTTTTTCTCCTTACCCGTCTCTGTTCGGACATATTCCTTGTCTACCGTCACCATGTCCGTATTGATGAGGGACCAAATTTCCACATATTCATTCCTCCAAATCCTTTCCTTTACCTCCTCCGATACATGCACCCCAAGTGGACTCACCACACAGAAATAAGTGTCCTTCAGGGCTTCCGCCCTGCTAACCGCCGACACAGGCTGGAGCCCCCCTGCTCCACCTGGAGAAAAACTCCCTGCAGAGCCATGAGGCATAGCCTCAATTTTTCCCATAAGTGCTTTAATAGCCTGCACCAATTCACCTCTCTCCCCAGCCCCCGCTGCCGCCCCCCAAGCGCCCGCACATGACAACTCACCACTGGCCTGTTGTCCCGAAGCCGTTGCATCCCGCCCCTGGTCAGCGGTCAGGTGCTCGGTCAACGACAGCCTGCTCCCTCTCATAGATGTCCTGCTGTGCCGCCTTGAACCGGAATGGGATCTGGTGCTGGCCGATGTGCTAATCGTGGAGGACGATGAACGCCCGCGCCTCCTGGACCCATGCCGTCCTTTGTGCCTTTTATCATGTGCCTTGGACTGGCTCCTAGGACTCCTGTGGCCCCTCCTCTCCCTACGCCTTTTCCGTGAGTGGCGAGCGGAGTAGCTGGATTCTGACTCCGAAGATGAGCGTCTGCGACCACCCCTATTCTTTCCCCTGTCTCCGCTGCCTCTTCTGCTAGCTCTCTCCACACGATGTTCCCTATCATCACTCCTGGCCCCTAAACTTCCTCGACTAGGTGATGCTGCCTCTAACGCAGATATAGCACTCCAACCCCTGCCTCTCCCATACTCCGCCTCGCTCTGCGCATCCCTGGGCCTAGAAGCTGCCGACCCTGCTGCCTCTGCTGGACGTTTACTCGCCTCTCCCTGGGAGCTCGACCTGGTGGCCGCTTCACCACCTCTACTGCCATAAGGGCCTGCCTGGCCTGCCCACTGGTCCAAATCTCTAACTGCTTCTTGCTCTCCTGGGCCTCCCTGCGCTACTTGCTCTGGGGTGGGATCCTGTTCCTGTGAGGTTCCCTCCCCTGACCCTCCATCTGGGTTGGATGACGATGAGGCCTCCTCCTCCTGAGGCCTAGACCTGAAAATAGCACTAATGGCCCCTACAAGCCCCTTCCTCTGGGCTCCTGCCTTTTTTCTTGTCCCTTTGGCTGGGGCCTTGCCCCCCTTTCGCTTTTTTGCAGGATCGGGAGGACTAGGACTCAGCCGGTCTGGTGGGCGGGATGTGCGCACTGGCCTAACCCCAGGACTCCCAGCCGGGCGCCCTGCAGGGGGAATCCCCCCCCCTTGGGAAATGGGATGCTGCTCCCCCCTTGGCAATAGTGCCTGAAGCCACCCCGCCCCCTCCCTGCTGATCCTCTCCCTCACCTGCTGCATCAACTCCTCCTCCATCTCTCCCCGCTTTCCGGACAGGCTATCTGTTTATTTTTGTGTGCTTTGTATTTTACAAGCTCCGATGAGCTGTTCCTAGGTCACCGGCTGCACTGTAATGGCGCCGGTGACCGCGTGCACTGATCTTATATACCAGACGCGGCGCGGCGTGATGACGTCACGCCGGCGCCGCGTCTCGCGAGACTACGCTCGCTCGTACACAGCAAGGGAGGGGGCGGACCTAGAGGGAGCTACTCTGCCTGCAGCTCCCTCCACGGTCAGACGCCCCATCCACTAACCCGTGGCGGGGCTCCCAAACTCCCAACACCTGCTTGTGCAAAGGTTTAATTGGAGTTTAAGTATTCAGTGAAATCTAAGAAAGTTGTGTTTTTCCATTTCTGTAAATTTAGCCAATAACAGTCTCAGGCTCTGTAAAATCAAATAAAACCAATTGTTGTCATCCTAAGAGCTAGGCCCCACTACACTAAAAAAACAATTTGACTACCGTAGACTGCATGTTTCTATACACTAGCACATGCACTTTTGCCAAACACATGAGACATGCATTAAAAATGGTGATCACTTGCATTAGGGAAACTCAGTGATAATAATGGGGCACAGGGAAAGTGATTTTCATGTTATCGTGGTGTCTATGTGATCGGTAAAACAGATGCGGCCTAAAAAACTATCCGTACCACCTTCACTTTTAGTGAACATTTATATAAGGAGAAAAAATAGGGCACCACTTAATAGATAAATAATGGGCTTTAGTTACTTTTTAACATCAAGGGGAGGTTCTGGGAATGGAATAGAAATAGCTAATAGCAGAAAGTAAAGATTCCAAAGGTTTCCACACACTAAATCATTTAACAAAATATTTTCATCCTTATATATCAAGACATATACATGGGTAGACATGAGATAAGGAAATTAAAAACATTTAAAAATGCAGTTTCCTGCCCTAAGAACAAGATGTGTAATCTTTATTGGTATCTAGCCATGGCTATTGTGCTACTTATCTGCCAGTAAGTCAAGCAGTAACAGTCTGAGGACAGGACGGTAGAGGAATAAGGCCTAAACAAGTATTTGACTGTAGCAGAGGAAAGCAAGGTGGTTTTCCAAATATCTACACACTAAATCCAGTTGAAACATTAGTCCGAGCCCCAAAGAGCTTATAATCCAAGTACTTTATTATTGTAGTTCAAACAAGAGATCCCAGAGAAAACCCAGGCCAGCACTGGGAGAACATATAAAGGGAGATTCAATATGGCCAAAATTCATGTAAAACCCATGTTAACCCAAAGTAATATCGGGTTAACGTGTGTTTCAGGATTTTAGGAATTTAAGGGCACAGTGTCATTTCCAAATGTTTTTGGAAATAGCACTTTGCTACCGATACAAAACCCTTTTCGTTAAGTTTCACGCTACTTTGTAGCGCAAAACTTAACGTGTTTCTGTATGGGACTTTAATCCGGCACGTCTTATCTTTACGCCATCCAACGATGCAATATCAGATGTAATCTCGTCACCAGAACTTATTAAATCCCCCCATTAGACTCCTTCCAGATGCAGCTTAGGACTGCACTGCAAGGCATCAATGTTAATCACTGAGACAAAAAGTATGCAGGAGTCATACCCCTTTTATCTCTCAGAAAATTTGTATTTAAACTACAACAGTGTCTATTTTACTTCCCTCCATTTGAAAGTACCCAGGATGAGGATCTTAAACTGCTAGGTCCTCGTTCCTGGGTTAAGATACTAACTCCTGCACTCTCTTAAACTTACCCTTTCAGGGTGCTCTTCTCCGCCTCCCACTCCTGCCCCAATACCAATAGAAAAGCGCATTTCTTAAACAGCATGTCTTCCTATTAGTCATCGCATGCCCAAGAAGTGTATGGGGTGCCGTTTGTTCTCATATCATTTTGTAGCAAAAAACACACTTCGGTGACCTAAAGAAATTCAGTGGTAACAAACTACATTTAGTGAACAAAAATGAACACTTTGGGGACAAAACTACATTTAGTTGTCCAAAAGAAGTCCTGTGGTAACAAAACACATTTAGACAAAAAAAAAACATTTTGGTGACAATACTATATTTAGTCGACCAAAAGAAATTCGGTGGTAACAAAATAAATTTAGTCAACAAAAAAACCCACAATGTTTTGTTTAGAAAACTATATTTAGTCGACCAAAGAAATTTGGTGGTAACAAAACATCCATTTAGACAACAAAAAACAACTGTAGCACCAAAATGTATATTTTGATAACCAAAATCTTTTTTGTGAACAAAATGTACAGTAGATTGAAACAGAATAATTGGTGAAAAGAAACATGCTGGCAAAAAGAAAATTTTGTAGACCAAATACATCTTGTAGCATAAGTGTATGGTTTTTGTACACAAAATAAACTAAGGAAAAACAAACATACTTTTTGTCTTAAAAATGCAATTTTGTGCACCGATAGTTATGTTTGGTAATGGTAATGATAAAGGGCAAGCTTTCCCTCTTTGTTAAAAAAAATTTTAACTGGTAAATTGTTTTCTGTGTACAACTATTTATTCTCATAAAATATTAAAGAAATAGTTCACTCTCAAAGTGAACTATTCCTTTAATATATTGATTGAAGCTCGGTAGGTTAAGGAGCTAACAGGCATATTAACTAAAGTTCTTATCGATAAAAATGGTACTAATTTTGCCCCAACCAATTAGAATTTAGCTTTCAAATGGTACATAACACCTGATTGGTTAAGGCAAAATTAGCACCATTTTTAACAATAAGAATGTTTGTTACATAGGCCTGCATGTGCGCTATATCTGTACACAACAGGGAAGCAGTTTTTTCAGATTTCAGTGTGCCCGCGGTGGATCTCTTTCTTATTACCTTTGTTTCCTGACCTTGCGCTATTGATTGAAGAATGGAAGGTAAGGCATAGCTCCTTAAAGGATAAGTACACTCAAAAAACAAATTAAGTGTAAATGGAAGCTGTAGTTTTAACTAACCATCTCCCTTTTTTTCTTTTTAGGTCCCTTCTGAGCCTACCTGTGCTCCAGGGAAGTTCCTGACATCTTGGATAATGTCTGCAGTCACCTAAGCTCCGACCCCCGAGAGTTCCTGGATCTCCTTCCACAGTGTGTCCAAAAATCCATGGTCAGTTAGCTCCATGCGCAAGCGTCCCCCGCCATGGAGTTGTGCATGCGTGAAGTCATTACGTTGCGCTGGTCACACGTGCATGGAGCGTGACCGGCGCGACGTGATGACATCACGCGTGGAGCTAACTGACCGTGGATTTTTGGACATCATCAAACAGTGAAAACTATCAAGAAGGAGGGTCGAGTGCAGCCCTATCTCTGCAGTCAAAGCTACCTCTCTGCCCCTGCAAGGGAAAAGTCCGCCTGACTGCGGGACTTTTTCCACAGTCGCTCAGCTGCACGAGTACAAGTGGCGTAGGAATTTGATTTCTGAATCTGAGTTGACCAAGGACTGGGGTTAGGGGGGGCAAAGGAGTCAATATTAGTCGATAAGATAGAGTTATACAAATGTATTAGAGAATTAGGGTTAGAATCCTCTTAGAGAAGAGGATAGAGCCGGAAGGTCTATTGCTTGGGTGTTGCGCACAACGACAGTAGAGTATCAGAGGAGAGGGGTGAGTAGGTAATAGAAAAAGTAATTAGATTGTGATCCAGGAGAGGGAAAGAGGTGCTGGCAAAAAGATTTTTAGTAAAGACCAAGTCCAGGAAGTGTGCTATTATCCAGCTAAGGAATCCGCGGTAGCATTACCCCAAATTTCCTTATGGGTGCTAGGTGTTTTTGTATGCTCCGTATTTTATACTTTATATACTTGAGGAATTGTTGCATTTTACCCTATGGACAGTGAGCGTGCAAAAGAGCCCAACCCCTATGGTAGGAAGTGGGGTCCGTGTCACACGTCAGTCTGAACAAGGCCTTTTATTTTTTATACATATTTGTATTGGACATTTGATCAAGTATTCATTGCACCAGCAACTGAATATAAACTGAACCAGCATCTGGATATTTTGTCCTGGACTTGGTGGACAAGGTGAAACTAACTGTTTTTATCACATCACCCTTAAACTTCAAAATAGCCAAATTTAAGGATTGTACCCATTATAGTGTATGGGAAAAACTGGCACAAATTTTGTGGTAATGCTTCCGCGGATTCCTTAGCTAGATAATAGCACACTGTGGAAGGAGATAAAGACCAAAAAAGCGGAAGAATAAAACAAAAGAAGAATAAAAAGAAAGAACAGCTCTTCAAGCCAAATTAATTAGTTTTTGCAGGACTTTAAAGGAACACTAAATCCATAAAAATAACTATTTGCCATTCGTTTCTATTATTCTCAGGGAGGTGAGAACACATATTCTCACCTCCCTGTGAATAATAGGACACTCGGGGGACCTGGAACTTACCTTGGCGTGCTTCACTCGCAAGCCGTTTCTTCACTGAACATCTGTTCTCTCCCGATCGCATGCCCTATCTTCTGTATTGGCGCGCATGCGCCTAAGATAGGGCCCGCGGTCAGGACAGAGCGGCTTTCAGTGAAGGAGTGGCTTGCAGTGGAGCGACGGTAAGGTAAGTTCCAGGTCCTCCGAGCATCCTATTATTCACAGGGAGGTGAGAATAAGCGTTCTCACCTCCCTGTGAATAATAGAAATGAATGGCAAATAGTTATTTTTATGGATTATGGAAGTTTACAGGCCCTTTAACAGCCATAAGCTGCCATTAAAGGGTATCCACTGGTAAAATAATTTTTGGAATCCATTTTAACTCCCGTTCTTCAATAAAACGTACAGGAGCTGGGAACGGAGTTACAGAGCATACCCAGTCTCTCGATCCTCTACCTCGTTCCCTGTTTTTGTTGATTTTTATACCGCACCACATCACTAAAGCACACTAGTGCAAATTACTATATCTACCCTTTAAGTGTGGCTGCCATGAGAATGAAAGGGTAGTTCAAAAGGTGCTTGTACCTGTGTCTTGTATAACTTTTTTCGCCGATTTGTCAAAGAAAAACTTTTTGACTATAGTTTCCCTTTAAGTTTGGCTGCCACAGAAATGGAAGGGTGGGTTAGTAGGTATGTGTACATGTGTCAGGTTGGGGGATATGTCTTTTTTGCGGTTATGACCATAAAACTAACTTTTATTGATGATATATCAAATTTTGTTCTTATATATCAATCTTTTGTACTTAAAGGGTAACTATAGTATGGCTGCCACGGAAATGGAACGGTAGGTCAATAGGTGTGCATAAGTTTGGAAGGGTAAACAATGAACATTGATCAAAAAAAAATTCTTTACTATAGTAAGGCTGCACAGGAATGGACAGGTAGGTCAGAAGGTGTGTGTACCTGTCTCATTTTGGGAGGTAAAAAACAAACTCTTTTGATGATTGTTCAAAATTAATTTTTTGACTATAGTTACCCTTTAAGTATTGCTGCCATGCGAATGGAAGGGTAGATCAGTAGATGGGTGCACCTGTGTCAGTTTGGGAGGTATGTGTTTTTGCATGTATGACCATAAAACTTTTATTGATGATAGATCAAATCGTTTTTTTACTTTAGTTACCCTTTAAGTAAGGCTGTCACGGGAATGGAAGAATAGGCCAGTATGTGTGTGTGCCTGTGTCTGTGTGGGGGTTGAGGGTATCTGTGTTTGTATTTATGACCAAGAAACTGTTTTTTCACATGACCCTTAAACCTTGAAATATCCACATTTAGGGCTAGGCCACACTGAAACGCAAACGCAATCGCAATCGCATGCGATTTCATGTGCGATTTTTTTGCGTTTGCGCTTGCGATTTCTTCAATAAGTATAGGAAATCGCATGCGATTGCGATTAAAAATGCAGAACGCAAAACCCAAACGCAAACGCATCGAAAAACGCGCGTTTTTTTTGCGTTGCCGCGTTTTCAATAATTTTGAAAAATCGCAAGCGCAATCGCAAGCGCAAACGCAAAAAAAAAACAGCAGTGTGGCCTAGCCCTTAGGGATTTTACCCATTATAGTCTATGGGGGAAAATGTTGAGGAATTAGTCGAGAGTGTCGTAACATTTCCGCATATTCCTTAGCTAGGTATTAGCACACTTCTCCTATATGCCCCGCACGTCTGTACCGAATTTCATGTCTCTAGCTCAAAAACTGTGGGAGGAGATACAGTCCAAAAAAACGGAAGAAGAAATAGAAAGAACAGCAATTTGGTTCTTCAAGCCATGTTTTAAAAGAGAAGGGTTCCATCCGTGTGTATGTGTGTGGGAATAGTAGGTCCATACTGAAGGCAGGCATCTAGTCTACAGGGTAATAATGGGAGTAAGATCATAATCAGTCAGCGGTGGCAGGTGAGGAATACCAGAGCTTCCACATCTTTCTCCAACAAGAATACTTAGTTAATTAAAAAAACTTTTAAAATAGAAAAAAGCTAACAAGCCCCTCAATATTATTTAAAGACTTACTTTGATTTCTTAATGGTTTGTCAACTTAGACAAATATGGCAAAAACTGAGTTTGAAGACACTGGGGTGATGAACAAAAACTTGAGAAGAGCGATCTGGCGGTGCGATGATGCTGTAAAGAAAAATAATCATTACAGAGTGGAACAGCTCATGCCATTTAAAAAGTCAATCAAGCGATAATCAGCCATAGGATTAAATACTTTACCAACATCCTCTGATCTCTTACAGTATTTTGCTTTTATTATAATCTCCCTTATCAGCACTAATAGACTGCAACTGAATCTAAAGTAGGCAAGTCTTGTCTAACTTAGGGGGCCCATACACCAACAAATCCCAGTTGTATGATCGCCCATACACAAACAATATCGGGATCGCATAACCAGGATTTGTTTGTGTATGGGCCCTATTATCCTTGCAAACAGACTCGGTGCCATAATTGAAAATTCCTGCACCCAATGCTCACAGGTTTTTATTATGATTAGTTAAAAATCAAAACTCAGCTGCAGATTCATTGAACAAAGCCTAAACTCTTTGTGAAGCTCTGCTAATACAGAGAGATCAGATCTAATAAATTAAGTCAGATCTAATAAATTAAGTTCTAGGTACAATATCCATATTTCTATTATACTGAATATCTATTAAAAAAAGAACCAATGCTAAAAAGTGAATTTTGTACTCACCATAAAATACTTTCCTCCAAAGCCATCAGGGGGACCCAGGACACGCATGGGTTAAGTGAGCCAATTCCAGGAGCGAACACAGAGGTTAGAAAGAGGTTCCAGTGCGCCTCCCTCCTTCTTTACATACCAGTGCACTGGAAGCCTCCTTCAGTTTTGTTCCAGAGAGGAAGTGAAAGGAGTTGGAAAATAAGTAACAGTAAACAAGACAAAAACACATTTAGAAAACACATGAACAAACAAAGGTTCCCCTGATGGCTTCAGAGAAAAGGACTTTACGTTGAGTACAAATTTCTATTTTCTTTTTTCCATAATCAATAAGGGAGGGCAGTAACTAAATCTACACCTCCGCTGCTTGTAGAACAAATCTCCAAAGGGCAGCTTCTGAAGAAGCTACAAGATGGCGTCTGTAAAATCTAATGAAAGTTTTGATAGAAGACCAAGTTGCTGACAAATCTGGTCCACTAAAGCTCCTTTGGAAGCACCCAAAGCCAGAGTAGAGTGGACAGCAACCCGCTGGGGAGAAGCAAAACCCCTGCAATCTCATAGCATTGGAGGATCACAGACCAAATCCATCATGCCAAGGTCTGCGGCAAAGCTCTAGCCCCTCTACGGGGACCTGTTAGAAGCACAAACAGAGCTGGAGAGGAGTAAAAACCTTGGGTCCAGACAATGAAGTTCTTTAGCCGAGGACGGGTGAGGAAACAAAGCTGGAACCACAATGTCCTGATTAAAGGGAAACCTATGAAATTACACCAGGATATATACCTCTGACAGATTCTGTGGTATATTCTAGCAGAGGATGGCTTCCTGGCCTCCAGCATTGTTGAGTCTACTGCCAAAGGGAAACCTCTCCTCTTCAATAGCGTGGATTTAAAAGCCACGCTGCTAAATTGAGACATTGAAGCTCCGGCATGATGGAGAGGCCCCTGTGACAGAAGGTCTGGGACCAGTGGTAGAAAAGGGGGGTCCCACCACCAAGCCAAGAAAGTCAGAGTATGACAAGCTGTAGCCACAGGGGAGCCACGAAGATGGCTTCTTCAGCATTTTTGGGATAATGGCTATCAGGGGAAAAGAGTAGACAAAAGGACCACAAAAACATCTCTCAGTAGTGCCTGCGGATCTCTTGCTTTGGAACAGAAATAAATTGCTGAGAGGTCTGGTAAATGATGTTCTGCCCAGGATAGGATCGAATTAACCTCCGCCATGGCCATCTTGCTTCGAGTGCCCCCATGTGGTTCAGACAGGCCACAGCCATGGCATTGTCTGATTGGACTTGAACACACTTTCTGGAAAGCAGGGGTTGTGGAGCAATCCAAATTGGGCAAGTACCTGAGAGCATACGGCTACATGATTTTGGGCCAGCTCGAACGACGGAGCATTGAGGAGTCTAGGTATGCATAAAATGCATATTGTATGCGAAGGAAGGCTGCCTGACATACCAAAACCCGAGGGGTGGTAGCTAGGCAGAACTGAAGAGCCGTGAATTGGAAATGCCTTGGCCCTAGTGCAAATCTGAAGAATAGATGATGTTTCGGCCAGATCAGTATGTGTAGATATGCATCTTGGATATCTATGGAAGCTAAAAAGTCTCCCTGCTCTAGCCAGTATAACCGACCTGAGGGATTCCATTTTGAAATGCTGTGTTTTTAGAAAAATGTTGAGAGCCTTCAGGTCCAGTACTGGACGGTATGAGCAGTCCTTCTTGGCGAATAGGAATAGATTGTAGTAAAAATCCACAAACCTCCCATGGGACTAGAACAATCACCTCTGTTTTTAACAGGGACTGCCTGATCAAATTCAAGGCCTTCCACCCTTTGGGTGCCTTGGGGACCCTGCAGGGGAAGAAGCGAGATGGAGGAAGAGACAGAAAGTCTATCTTTTACCCTCGAGAAATTATGTTTAGGGTCCAAGCAACCACTACAAAGTTTAATACTGAAATCAAAGTATTTGTATAATCCTGTTTTGTTCCTCCTGCCTATCCCTTTTTGCAATATACATTTATTCAACTACCATAATTGCAAAACCTTGTTTAGTTGGTTAAAATAAACTGAATTCAATGAACAACTCCACTGTAAAAATTAACTTAAAAAATAAAAATGGGGCCGGTACACAACTTTCAATAATGCATTCATGTTTATTAAAAAAACAAACATTTCTTCTTACCTTTTTATTAACCTTTTTATTAACCAAAAGCCACTGAGGTTTATCAAGTGGTCAGAATCCAACTCCTGGTTGACAGCTGGCAAAAGCCCTAGTGCTTTGTCAATGTACCGGTATGATCCCTCTGCATGTGACCCAAGAGCTGTAGACACTCAAAATAGAGCGAGACTGCAACAAAAAAAAAGTGGCAGAGTACCTGAGTAATGAATAGTTGTCAGGTATTACTTGCCAAAATGAAGAGTGTTAAGGTGGCCATACACCAGCACGATATTACTTACCCGACCGACCGCTCACGCGACGTTCCTGCGATCCTGCAGGAGCCACCTCTCCCGATATTATATACAACCGACATGCGATCACAAAATGAATGGTATTTTGCGATCGCATGTCGGTCGTATATAAGATCGGGAGAGGTGGTTCCTGCAGGATCGCAGGAACGTCGCGTGAGCGACGGTCGGGTAAGTAATATCGTGCTGGTGTATGGCCACCTTAAAATTAGCTGATTGCCCACCCAATATGGACCTAAATTACAAATGTTAAAGGGCATGTTCACCCCATCAAATGAAAAATGAAACCCCAAAACCATAGAAGGTAGAAAACAGACAGATGTAGGATTAATTATGCAGCAAAATGTTGTTCTTCCCCTTCCCCCTGCATTCCACTTTCTCTCAACTGTCACATTTATAACATTTACCTTTTTCAGTTTTCTAACTATTGCAGGTTTAGAAAAACCCATAAAGTTTCATTTGATGTGTAACTAAATTTAAATAGTGTTACAATTATGGTGATTTCCATAATATAACATTTTTAATTTTACTGCACCCGTGCATTTCTTAACAAATCCTTCACCTAGCGTGCAGCGTGCTGATTAATTTATCCATTGTCACAGCAGTTTTCCTACAAATCTTTGCTGCCAAACATAGTTATTGGGTACACACCACTGATTCATACCGAATGACATTACCGTGTATCGGAAGGTTGGCTCCTGAAAAATTGGATGGTGTATTTGCGTGTGGCTGCAACTGATATTGGAAAATCACAGACAAATGTGCGGTTCCCCATGTACATGGATTGCTGCCACTGAGAGTTATTCGTCCCGGCCGACTGCTTGGTAGTGGCAAAGGGTCAGTCAGGACAGAAAATTTGCTGGTGTGTACCCAGCCTAACATAAGTGAGAATTGGTGCATATATCGACCCTCTTGGAAAGAGATTTATAAAGAAGTACAGTGATGTTAGGCGTTCCTGCTTAAATAAGATTCTTCATCGGAATCCTACAGATGACATGTAAAGGCAAGCGATACACAATTCAGCTAAAATTGGACAAGGAAAAACAGATTGCATCATTAGCTACATTTGCACATATTGCATATGGTGTATGTCATTTAAAGGTGAGCTAAAGTAGGATAAATATATAATTTGTTCATAACATTTTAGCAAGTTTGTATATAGATGTTCACAAAAGTACATATTGTGTGAATTATCAATGCTATATTTAATAAAGCCAATTTTAGTGTTTGAATCAATTAAATAAAAAAATCCAATAACCTTAAAAGGACAACTATACTAAATTATTAGAAATAAAAAGTACATGGGGCACGGAGGTAGGTTTGATTATTCTCACCTCCTAATATTGTTTTGTTGAAGAGCTACGGCACATATGAATTTCATCTGGCAGGTTATGGCCCTGGGCCTTCCTGTATTGAAGATAGTACTGAAGCACCAAGGAAGCCTGGCAGAAGCAGTTTTCTTTGTGCTGCTGCTCTTCTTAAATTAAATTGGGAGAAAGAAAGTAACAATCCTACCTCCCTGCCCCATGTGCTTTTTATTTTAACAGTTGTTGAAAAAAGTTAATATGCACTATATAAAAGACAACTATACTCACCTAACCCACTGTCCACCGATGGTTAGGGTGAGGACCTAAACCACCAGGTTCGACCATCTATCTACTGCAATTATTGATTAGGAATCACAAATTAATGTAATAGCAAATAGTTGTACTGTGTTAGTCATTGATAAGTGCAATGACATTCTGACACCTTTTATTGGCTAGCTCAAATGAGTGAAAATGTACAATTATTGTATCACACCTCTGGTGCAAACAAAAACACACTGTTCCATTTAAGTGCACTATTGTTATTAGTTCTATAATCTATAAAAACCAAGGTATTTATTTTTAACTGATAAACTAGAAAAACCGATTGACTCAAGTATAAACCTAGAGTTGACTTTCTCCCATAGACATTATATACAGAACCACAAAATACAGTGCTCTGATCCTCTCACAAACAATATTTAAACCAAATGTAAAGCACAAATCTGTGCTATATGTAGATCATCTGACTCACACTGTCAGTGAGTTGACCCAGGTGCAAACGTGCCCTGGGTCCTTCACTAGAAAAGGAAACACTCCTTCTTCCTGATACCATTGGGTTAAAATGCACACAAACCGCCACAGGGTTAAACTTACCCAAGTGGGTCTGTGGTCCGGGTGCTGCACGCCCCGAACCCGTCGCTTCTGGTCCTCTGTAATACTCGACAAAATAACAATATGGGATTACGGCGCACACCGGGAAATAGGACACCTGGAACTCTTCAAACCAACACGCTTTATTCAGAACAGTGCTATAACAAACAGGAAGTTCCCATAGCCTTACGCGTTTCGAGCGTACCCTCCGCTCTTACTCATAGGCTGGAAAGTAAGAGCGGAGGGTACGCTCGAAACGCGTAAGGCTATGGGAACTTCCTGTTTGTTATAGCACTGTTCTGAATAAAGCGTGTTGGTTTGAAGAGTTCCAGGTGTCCTATTTCCCGGTGTGCGCCGTAAATCCCATATTGTTATTTTCTCCCATAGACAGCCTCATAGATAGTTCCAGAGACAGTCCTATAGAAAGCCTCATACATAGCCCCACAAAAAGTCCAATACACAGCCCCATAGACAGTCCCATACACAGCAGCATAGAAAGTCCAATACACAACCCCATAGAATGTCCATACACAGTCCCATAGAAAGTCCAATAGACAGCCCCATAGAAAGCCCCATACACAGTCCCATAGAAAGTCCAATACACAGTCCCATAGAAAGTCCTATACACAGCCCTGTAGAAAGTCCCATTCACAGCCCCATAGAAAGTCCAATACACAGCCCCATAGAAAGCCCCATAGAAAGTCCAATACACAGCCCCATAAAAAGTCCCATACACAGCCGCATAAAAAGTCCAATACACAGCCTCATAGAAAGCCCCATACACAGTCCCATAGAAAGTCAAATACACAGCCGCATAGAAAGTCCAATACACAGCCCTACAGAAAGTCCAATACACAGCCCCATAGAAAGTCCCATGCTTATATGGGACACGTCTATGGGGCTGTTGTGTTGGGACTTTCTATGGGAATGTGTATTTGGGACTTTCTATTAGGGCTGTGTATGGTACTTTCTATGGGGATGGTTGTATTGGACTTCTATGGGGCTGTGTATTGGACTTCATATGGGGCTGTGTATGGGACTTTGCTATGGGGTGTGTATTGGACTTTCCTATGGGCTGTGTATTGGAGCTTTATGGGGTGTTGGTATTGGACTCCTTTTATAGGGCACTGGTATTGGATTGTTAGTGGAGCTTGTTATGAGGCTTTCTATGGGGACGTGTATGGGACTTTCTATAGGGTCTGTGTATGGGCACTTTTATTGGAGGCTGTGTATTAGGACTTCTCTTGGGGGTTGCTACTGGACTTTTATGGGACCATGTATTCAGCTTTTTTTGGGACTGTGTAAGGGGACTGCCTATGGAGCTGTGCCATTGGATTTCTATGCGTGTATTGGATTCTGTGGGGCAGTGTATGAGGCTTTCTATGGGACATTTCTATGGGCTTGTGTATGGGACTTTATGGGGGACGTTCTATGGGGCGTTGATTGGACTTCTATAGGGCTTGGGTATGGGACTTTCTATTCGCGATGTGTATTAGACCTTTACTATGGGACTGTGTATGGGGCTTTCTCTATGGGGCGGTGTGTTGGACTTTGTATGGGACTGTGTATGGGACTTTCTATGGGGCATGTGTATGGGACTGGTGTATGGGACTCATTATATGGGGCTGTGTATTGGGATTTCTAGGGAGCTGTATATGGACTTTCTAGGGGAGGGTGTATGGGACTTTCTATGGGGCTGTGTATTGGAACTTCCTATGGGACTGTGTATGGACTTTCTATGGGGCGGTGTGTGTTGGACTTTATATGGGGCTTGTGTATGGGACTGTCTATGGGGCTGTGTATGAGACTTTTTATGGGGCTTTGTATTGGATTCTATCTTGGACTGTTGTTTGGACTTTCTATGGGTGCGGTATGGGACTGTGTTATGGGATCTTTCTATGGGGCTGGTATGGGACTTATCTATGGGGATGTGTATGGGCAATTTTATGGGCTAGTGTATTGGCTTTTATGGGACTGTGTATGGGGCTTTCTATGGGGTGTGTGTTGGAACTTTTATGGCGGTTATGGGGACTTTCTATGGGACTGTGTATGGGGCTTTTCTATGGGCGGTGTGTGTGGACTTTTCTATATGCTTGTGTATCCGGATTTTATGGGGCTGTGTATGGCGACTTTTATGGGGCTGTGTATTGGACTTCTATGGGGACTGTGTATGGGATGTTTTGTGGGCTGTTGTATTGGACTTCTATGGGGCTTGTGTATTGGACTTTCTATGTGTTGTGTAGTCTCTTCTCTCTCTGATGGGAGGGGGTTTTTGTGATAACTAATTGGTTTAAATTGAGGCTGAGCCTGTTGGCTCTGGTTGGTTTTGAACCTCCATTTAAGGCAAATTCCCAATGAGCGAGTTAGCTATGAGCGATTTCTGTTTAAAGAGATTTTCTGTTTTTAAGCGAAGTGACAGCGGTTTAAAAAAAACTAAAGCGTTATAAAAACAAGAACGTGTTTGAGAACAACAAACTTGACTCTGCTTGTGTATTGCTGTTTAGTATGGACAGTTTGTTGGGGCCACGCATGTGCATCCTGCCGCATTGTATGGGATCTTGGAGCAGCCGCCCAAGGGGACTATGTATGTGTAGGTGTGAGTGGGTTCCATTTGGGAATTGAGGGTACAGAGTTAAGGGGTTAAACTTGCCAGCATTGCAGGACTTGGCAAACCTGGGGGAAAATGCAGGTACTGGGCAGGGGATAAGGTGGAGGAAGGAAGAGTAGATTTGTAAGTGGTTCACCAGGGGAAGTAGGGTGCGGAAGGATAGGGGGGGTTCTTCCCAGCTGGTCGATCCCAAAGAGTTGCACATTTTAGGGAAGATTTGGAGGACGATGGTCGGAAGAGCATGTTGGGCCGGGCCTTCCCTTGAGCACCCAGGGTGGCGGCCACTCCAATACAACGGGAGGGAGAAACTGGGGGCGATAGGAAGGCATTAGACACGGTGGTAGGGTAGGGGAGTTATATATTAGAAGGGGTAAGATAGTGGTAATCTGCGCCAGGACCATGCATGCGAACAGTGGTGTTGTCTGCTGGTGTAGGGTCTCGAACATTTGTGGTTGGAATCTGTGTAGACAGATTATTGGGTGGGGTGGGAGGGACCCGGCCGGTCTTGGTTCACATGGGCCAATGACAAGTTTAGAGGTGGAGGGGTGAGGTCCTTAAAAATGATTTCTGAGAGAGAATTAGGGGCCAAGTTAAAAGCAAAGGAACCTCCCAGGTAGTGATTTCAGAAATTACCGCAGCCACCGTGCTGACGCTAGGGAGGCAACGGGGGCTCAGGAGTAAAATGCGTGGCTAAGAGAGTGGTGTAAGGAGATGGGGTTTGGGTTTTTAGAGGAACTGGGCTGGACTGTTTGTGGGCTACAGGCTCTTTAGTAGGACGGATTGCACCTCAATGGTGGTGGTTTGCAACTGTTTTGGGGGAGGATGGCTAGGGGGTTGGAGGAGATTTAAACTAGGTAGGGGGGAGGGAACGGTTAACTACACAGGGGTAGATAGAGAAGTTAGGGATCTGGGGGCTAGAGTAACACAACCGGAGGAGGGAGGAAGGAGGAGGGGGGAGCATAGAGGATAAGGAGGCAGTACGACAATGATATGGAAGTAAATCAATTGATAATCTAAAAATGTATGTTTACAAATGCAAGGAGTATGGTGGAAAAAACCGGCGAACTGAAATAATAGCTTAAAGGAAGGTATGATGTAATTGGTTATAGCAGAATCATGGCATTAATATTCACACGAACTGGACAGTAAATATTGAAGGGTACTCCTTATTGGACATGACGAGTTAATAAGAAAGGGAGGAGGAGAGTGTATGTATGTTAAACAGGAATTGAAGCCAAATTTAAAAGATGGAATAGATGGGGGAGGCAAACGATGCGTGCGGCAGAAACATTATGGGTGGAACTGTGTACAGGAAGCAAGAAGGTAGGTAAATTAATGTTGGAGTGTGTTATAGCCGCCAAATGCCGGGGAAGAGGGGGATATGAATTCCATATGCAGTTGGCGAAGGCTGCTGGTTATGGGGAATGTTCTGGTTATGGGGGATTTTAAACTACCCTGAAATAGATTGGAGTAATGGAACTGCCAGCACCTCAAAAAAGGTTATTAAAGTTCTTAAATTCCTATATGAGCATTTTCTTTCACAGATGGTAGAAGTTCCTACTAGAACGAACTGCGTTGTTGGATCTGGTGAATCTAATAACCCGAGCTCATTTTGGAGATGAAGGGTAATGGGAAGATTAGGGATACGTGACCATGATATAGTGTCATTTAATATAGGTGCAGAAAACTAAAGGCACTGGCTAACAAAAACTTTTAACTTCAGGAAACTAATTTTATGCTTTTTAAAGGGATCGGCTCCTGCTATAGACTGGGGGGGAACTGTTTCTAGGTAACAGATACTGAGCAGATGTGGACCACTTTTAAAGGGATATTAAACTAAACATTTCCAAAATCGGTACTTTAGGGAAACAAGTGTAAAAAAAAAATAGGTCCACTCCTGCATGGCTTAATGCTCAGGTTAAAAAGGGAAATGGAAAAAAAAGAAAAGGGGTTTTTAAAATTTTGAAAGCAGAAGGCACAGAACAGGCTTACAGGGACTTCAAAAGTGATAATAAAAGTGCAAGAAAGCAATTAAACTAGCTAAAATAGAAAATGAAACACGGATTGGCGAACAAAGCAAGTCCAACCCCAAGATGTTTTTTAGTATATAAATGGTAAAAAAATGGAGCTGAGAATGTGGGGACCATTAAATAATGGGCTGAGGTGGTTGTTGTAGAGGATGCAAAAGGCCATCTGCTAAAACCGTTTTTTTACATGCGGTTTTTATGTTGGAATCCTACAGGTGGGATTGAACAATGATGCGGAGGAGGACATGAGATTTTCACATTGGATAACGAGGATATGGTACGCGAATCAATTAGCAAAGTTAATATCAATAAAGCGCCAGGACAGTGGATTGCATCCTGGATTTTAAAAGAGCTTAGTTCAGTTCTAGCAAGAAAACTGTGTCTCATCTTTTCAGATCGCTTTTGTCTGGGGATGTGCCGCTGGATTGGAAAAAAAGCCAATGTAATACAATTCAAAAAAGGTAGTCGTTCACAGCCTGGTAACTATAGACCTGTAAGCCTAACATTCAGTGGTAGGGAAGGTGATGGAAACTTTGTTAAGGGATCATATCCTTGACTTTGTCTCCAGAGAAATGGGGCCGTGTATGAGGCTTTCTATGGGACCGTGTATGGGACTTTCTATGGGGCTGTGTATGGACTTTCTATGGGGCGGTATTGTATTGGAATTTCTATGGGGCTGTGTATGAGGGCTTTTATGGGACTGTGTATGGGATTTTATGGGGTCTGTGTTATTGGACTTTCTATGGGGCTGTGTATGAGGCTTTTTATGGGACTGTGTATGGGACTTTCTATGGGGCTGGGTATTGGACTTTCTTGGAGGCTGTGTATTGGACTTTCTTAGGGGCTGTGTATTGGACTTTCTATGGAACTGTGTATGAGGCTTTTTATGGGACCATTTATGGGACTTTCTATGGGGCTGTGCATTGGAGTTTTACTGGGGCTGTTATAAGGCTTTCTATGGGGCTGTGTATTGGACTTTCTTGGGGGCAGTGTATGAGGCTTTCTATGTGGCTTGTATGGGACTTTCTATGGGGCGTGTGTATGGGGGTTTCTATTGGGGCTGTGTATGGGACATTCATATGGTGTGTATTGGACTTTCTATGGGACCTGTGTATGGGGCTTTCTATGGGGCTGTGGTTGGACTTTCTATGCGGCTATGTATGGGACTTTTATGGGGCTGTGTATTGGACTTTCTATGGACCTGGTAGGGGACTTTCTATGGGACTGTGTGTATGGGACTTTCTATGGGGCTGTGCATTGGACTTTCTATGGGGCTGTGTATTGGACTTTCTGTGGGGCTGTGTATTGGACTTTCTACTGGTGTTGTGTATGGGATTTTTATGGGGCTGTGTATGGGACTTTCTATGGGGTTGTGTATTGGCCTTCTATAGGGGTGTATGGGACTTCTATGGGGTTGTGTATGGGACTTTTATGGGGCGGTGTTTGGATTGGAATTTCTATGGGGCTGTGTATGAGGCTTTTTATGGGACTTGGGTATGGGACTTTCTATGGGGTGTGGATTGGACTTTCTATGGGGGCTGTGTATGAGGCTTTTTATGGGACTGTGTATGGGACTTTCTATGGGCTGGGTATTGGACTTCTTGGAGGCTTTGTTGGACTTTTAGGGGCTGTGTATTGGACTTTCTATGGAACTGTGTATGAGGCTTTTATGGGATGTGTATGGGACTTTTTATGGGGCGGTGGGTATTGGACTTCTTGGAGGTGCTTTGTATTGGACTTCTTAGGGGTTGTGTATTGGACTTTCTATGGAACTGTGTATGAGGCTTTTTATGGGACTGTGTATGGGCCTTCTATGGGGGTGTGTATTGGACTTTCTATGGGGCTGTGTATGAGGCTTTTATGGGAACTGTGTATAGACTTTCTATGGGGCTGGGTATTGGACTTTCTTGGAGGTGTGTATTGGACTTCTTAGGGGCTGTGTATTGGACTTCTATGGAACTGTTATGAGGCTTTATGGGACCATTTATGGGACTTCTATGGGGCTGTGCATTGGACTTTCTATGGGGCTGTTATTAAGGCTTTCATGGGGCTGTGTATGGACTTTCTGTGGGGCAGTGTATAGGAGGCTTCTATGGCTTTGTATGGGACTTTCTATGGGGCTGTGTAGGGACTTTCTATGGGGCTGTGTATGGGACATTCTATATGGCTGTGTATTGGATTTCTATGGGGACTGTGTATGGGGTTTCTATGGGGCTGTGGTTGGACGTTCTATGCGGTATGTATGGGATTTTTATGGGCTGGTATTGGACTTTTATGGGGACTGATGGGATTTCTATGGATGTGTATGGGACTTTTGTTATGGGGCCTGGGCATTGTTTTCTTGTGGGGTGTGTATGGGACTTTCTATGGTGTTGTGTATGGGATTTTTATGGGCTGTGTATGGACTTCTATGGGGTTGTGTATGGACTTTCTATGGGGTGTGTATGGGACTTCTATGGGGTTGTGTATGGGCTTCTATGGGCGGGTGGGTGTATTTTTTGGGAATTTCTATGGGGCTGTATGTATGGAGGCTTTTTATGGGACTGTGTATGGGACGCTTTCTATGGGGCTGGTATTGGACTTTCTATGGGGTGTTGTTATGAGGGGCTTTTTATGGGACTGTGTATGGGACTTTCTATGGGGTGGGTATGGGACTTTCTTGAGGCTGGTATTGGACTTTCTTAGGGGTGTGTATGGAACTTTTATGGAACTGTGTATGAGGCTTTTTATGGGACCATTTATGGGACTTCTAGGGGCTGTTTAGGTTCTATGGGGCTGTTGTATTGACTTTCTGTGGGGCAGGTTATGAAAGGCTTCTCTGTGGCTTTGTATGGGACTTTTATGGGGGCTGTGTATGGGACTTTCTATGGGACTGTGTATGGGGCTGTCTATGGGGCTGTGCGTTGGACTTTCATGCGGCTGTGTATGGGACTTTTGGGGTGTATTGGACTTTCTATGGGCTGTATGGGACTTTAGGGACTGTGTATGGGGACTTTCTATGGGCTGTGATGGACTTCTATGGGCTGTGTATGGGACTTTTCTATGGGGCTGTGTATGGGACATTCTATAGGCTGTGTATGGGACTTTCTATGGGACTGTGTATGGGGCTTCTATGGGGTGTTTGCGTTGGGACTTTCTATGCGGGTATGTATGGGCTTTTTATGGGGTGTTGTTTATTGGACTTCTATGGGACTGTGATGGGACTTTCTATGGGACTGTGTATGGGACTTCTTATGGGGCTGTGCATGGACTTCTGTGGGGCTGTGTATGGGACTTTCTAGGTGTTGTGTATGGGACTTTTATGGGGCTGGTATGGGACTTTCTATGGGGTTGTGTATTGGATTTCTATGGGTTGTGTATGGGACTTTCTTGGGGTTGTGTATGGGACTTTCTATGGGGCGGTGGATTGGAATTCTATGGGTGTGTATGAGGCTTTTAGGGTATGGGTATGGACTTCTTAGGGGGCTGTTATTGGGACTTCTATGGGGCTGGTGTATGAGGCTTTTTATGGGACTGTGTATGGGACTTTCTATTGGGGCTGGGTATTGACTTTCTTGGGAGGCTTGTATGGACTTTCTTAGGGGCTGTGTATTGGACTTCTATGGAACTGTGTATGAGGCTTTTTATGGGACCATTTATGGGACTTTCTATGGGGCTGTTATAAGGCTTTCTATGGGGCTGTGTATTGGACTGTTCTGTGGGGCAGGTATGAGGCTTTCTATGTGGCTTGTATGGGACTTTCTATGGGGCTGTGTATGGGACTTTCTATGGGACGTGTATGGGGCTTTCTATGGGGCTGTGCGTTGGACTTTATGCGGCTGTGTAGGACTTTTTATGGGGTGTGTATTGGAACTTTCTATGGGACTGTGTATGGGACTTTCTATGGGATGGTATGGGACTTTCTATGGGGCTGTGTATTGGACTTTCTATGGGGCTGTGTATGGGACTTTCTATGGTTGTTGGTTAGGGACTTTTTATGGGACTGTTTATGGGAATGTCTATGGTGTTGTGTATGGGACTTTCTATGGGGCTGTGTATGGGGCTTTCTTTGGGGCTGTGTGTTGGACTTTCTGTGGCTGTGTATGGGACTTTTTATGGGGCTGTGTATGGGACTTTTTATGGGGTTGTGTATTGGACTTTCTATGGGGACTGTGTATGGGACTTTCTATGGGACTGTTTATGTGACTTTCTATGGGGCTGGTATTGGACTTTTATGGGGCTGTGTTGATGGGACTTTCTATGGGGTTGTGTATGGGACTTTTTATGGGACTGTGTTGGGACTTTCTATAGGGCTGTGATTAGACTTTCTACGGGGCTGTGTATTGAGAACTTCTATGGGACTGTGTATGGGACTGTGTATTGGACTTTCTATGGGGCGGGTGTATTGGACTTTCTATGGGGCTGTGTATTGGACTTTCTATGGGGCGTGTATGAGGCTTTCTATGGACCATGTATGGGACTTTCTATGGGGCTGTGTATTGGACTTTCTATGGGTCTGTGTATGGGACTTTATTGGGGTTGTGATTGGACTTTCTATGGGGCTGTATATTGGACTTTCTATGGGACGTGTATGGACTTTCTATGGGGCTGTGTATGGGACTTTCTATGGGGGCTGTTGTATGGGGGACTTTCTATTGGAATTCTATGGGATGTGTATGGGACTTTCTATGGGGCTGTGTATGGGACTTTCTATGGGGCTGGTATGGGGACGGCTATGGACTTTCTATGGGATGTGTAGGGGACTTTCTTATCGGACTGTGTATGGGACTTTCTATGGGCTGTACATGGACTTCTATGTGGCTGTGTATGGAACTTTCTATGGGGTTGTGTATGGGACTTTCTATGGGGTTGTGTATTGGACTTCTATGGGGCTGTGTATAGGCTTTCTATGGGGCTGTGTATAGGACTTTCTATGGGGCTCTATGGGGCTGTGCATTTAACTTTCTATTGGACTGTGTATTGGACTTTCTATGGGGCTGTGTATGGGACTTTTTATGGGGTTGTGTATTGGACTTTCTATGGGGCTGTGTATTGGACTTACTATGGGGCTGTGTATGTAGTTTCTAGGGGCTGTGTATTGGACTTTCTAAGGGCTGGGGATTGGACTTTATAGGGGCTCTGTATGAGGCTTTCTATGGGAAAGTGTATTGGACTTTCTATGGGGTTGTGTATTGGACTTTCTTGTAGGCTGTGTATTGGACTTTCTTGGGGGCTGTGTATTGGACTTTCTGTGGGGCCGTGTATGAGGCTTTTAGGACTTTCTATGGGGCTGTGTATGGGACTTTCTATGGGGCTGTGTATGGGACTTTCTATGGGGCTGTGTATGGGGCTTTCTATGGGGCTGTGTATTGGGCTTTCTATGGGGCTGTGTATAGGACTTTCTATGGGGCTGTGTATGGGACTTTCTATGGGGCTGTGTATGCACAGCCCCATAGAAAGTCCCATACACAGCCCCATAGAAAAGTCCTATACAAAGCCCCATAGAAGCCTCATACACTGCCCCACAAAAGTACAATACACAGCCCCATAGAAAGCCTTATAACAGCCCCATAGATAGTCCAATGCACAGCCCCATAGAAAGTCCCGTACACAGTCCCATAAAAAGCCTCATACACGGCCCCACAGAAAGTCCAATCACAGCCCCCAAGAAAGTCCAATACACAGCCTACAAGAAAGTCCATACACAACCCCATAGAAAGTCCAATACACGTTCCCATAGAAAGCCTCATACAGAGCCCCATAGAAAGTCCATACACAGCCCTATAGAAAGTCCAATACACAGCCCCATAGAAACTACAATACACAGCCCCATAGTAAGCCCAATACACACCCCATAGAAAGTCCAATACACAACCCCATAAAAAGTCCCATACACAGCCCATAAAAGTCCAATACACAGTCCAATAGAAAGTTAAATGCACAGCCCCATAGAGCCCCATAGAAAGTCCTATACACAGCCCCATAGAAAGTCCTATACACAGCCCCATAGACAGTCCAATACACAACCCCATAGAAAGTCCCATACACAACCCCATAGAAAGTTCCATACACAGCCACATAGAAAGTCCAATGTACAGCCCATAGAAAGTCCCATACACAGTCCGATAGAAAGTCCCATACACAGTCCCATAGAAAGTCCAATAGAAAGTCCCATACACAGCCCCATAGAAAGTCCATACAGCCCCATAGAAAGTCCCATACACAGTCCCATAGAAAGTCCAATAGAAAGTCCCATACACAGCCCCATAGAAAGTCCCATACACAGCCCCATAGAAAGTCCCATACAGGTCCCATAGAAAGTCCAATATACAGCCCCATAGAAAGTCCAATACACAACCCCATAGAAAGTCCCATACACAGACCCATAGAAAGTCCAATACACAGCCCCATAGAAAGTCCCATACATGGTCCCATAGAAAGCCTCATACACGGCCCCATAGAAAGTCCAATACACAGCCCCATAGAAAGTCCAATACACCGCCCCATAGAAAGTCCAATACACAGTCCCATACACAGTCCCATAGAAGTTTCAATACACAGCCCCGTAGAAAGTCTAATACACAGCCCTATAGAAAGTCCCATACACAGTCCCATAAAAAGTCCCATACACAACCCCATAGAAAGTCCCATACACAGCCCCATAGAAAGTCCAATACACACCCCCATAGAAAGTCACATAAACAGTCCCATAGAAAGTCCCATACACAGCCCCATAGAAAGTCCAATACACAACCCCATAAAAAGTCCCATACACAGCCCCATAAAAAGTCCCATACACAGCCACATAGAAAGTCCAACACACAGCCCCAAAGAAAGCCCCATACACAGTCCCATAGAAAGTCCCATACACAACACCATAGAAAGTCCCATAAACAGTCCCATAAAAAGTCCCATACACAACACCATAGAAAGTCCCATACACAGCCCCATAGAAAGTCCAATACACAGCCCCATAGAAAGTCCCATACACAGTCCCATAGAAAGTCCCATACACAGTCCCATAGAAAGTCCAATACACAGCCCCATAAAAAGTCCCATACACAGCCGCAAAAAGTCCAACGCACAGCCCCATAGAAAGCCCCATACACAGTCCCATAGAAAGTCCCATACACAGCCCCATAGAAAGTCCCATACAAAGCCACATAGAAAGCCTCATACACTGCCCCACAGAAAGTCCAATACACAGCCCCATAGAAAGCCTTATAACAGCCCCATAGAAAGTCCCATAAATGTCCCATAAAAAGCCTCATACACAGTTCCATAGAAAGTCCAATACACAGCCCCTAAGAAAGTCCAATACAAAGCCTCCACAGAAAGTCCATACCAGCCCCATAGAAAGTCCCATACACAGTCCCATAAAAAGCCTCATACACAGCCCCATAGAAGTCCCATACACAGCCCCATAGAAAGTCCCATACACAGTCCCATAAAAAGCCTCATACACAGCCCCATAGAATTCCAATCACACGCCCCATAGAAAGTCCCATACACAACCCCATAGAAAGTCCCATACACAACCCCATAGAAAGTCCAATACACAACCCCATAGAAAGTCCCATACACAGCCCCATAAAAGTCCCATACACAACACCATAGAAAGTCCCATACACAGCCCACAGAAGTCCATGCACAGCCCCATAGAAAGTCCCATACACAGTCCCATAGAAAGTCCCATACACAGTCCCATAGAAAGTCCAATACACGACCCCATAAAAAGTCCCATACATAGCCGCATAGAAAGTCCAACGCACAGCCCCATAGAAAGCCCCATACACAGTCCCATAGAAAGTCCAATACACAGCCATATAGAATGTCCCATACACAGCCCCATAGAAAGTCCCATACACAGCCCATAGAAAGTCCAATACACAGCCCATAGAAAGTCCCATACACAGTCCCATAGAAAGTCCCATACACAGTCCCATAGAAAGTCCATACACAGCCCCATAAAAAGTCCCATACACAGCCGCCATAGAAAGTCCAACGCACAGCCCCATAGAAAGCCCCATACACAGTCCCATAGAAAGTCCCATACACAGCCCCATAGAAAGTCCCATACAAAGCCACATAGAAAGCCTCATACACTGCCCCACAGAAATCCAATACACAGCCCGCATAGAAAGCCTTAACAGCCCCATAGAAAGTCCCATAAATGGTCCCATAAAAAGCCTCATACACAGTTCCATAGAAAGTCCAATACACAGCCCCTAAGAAAGTCCAATACAAAGCCTCCAAGAAAGTCCAATACCCAGCCCCATAGAAAGTCCCATACACAGTCCCATAAAAAGCCTCATACACAGCCCCATAGAAAGTCCAATACACAGCCCCATAGAAAGTCCCATACACAGTCCCATAAAAAGCCTCATACACAGCCCCTAGAAATTCCAATACACCGCCCCATAGAAATCCCATACACAACCCCATAGAAGTCCCATACACAACCCATAGAAAGTCCAATACACAACCCCATAGAAAGTCCCATACACAGCCCCATAAAAAGTCCCATACACAACACCATAGAAAGTCCCATACACAGCCCCACAGAAAGTCCAATGCACAGCCCCATAGAAAGTCCCATACACAGTCCCATAGAAAGTCCCATACACAGTCCATAGAAAGTCCAATACACAGCCCCATAAAAAGTCCCATACATAGCCGCATAGAAAGTCCAACGCACAGCCCCATAGAAAGCCCCATACACAGCCCCATAGAAAGTCCAATACACAGCCATATAGAATGTCCCATACACAGCCCCATAGAAAGTCCCATACACAGCCCCATAGAAAGTCCCATACAAAGCACATAGAAGGCCCTATACACTGCCCCACAGAAAGTCCAATACACAGCCCCATAGAAAGCCTTATAACAGCCCCATAGAAAGTCCAATGCACAGCCCCATAGAAAGTCCCATAAATGGTCCCATAAAAGCCTCATATACAGTTCCATAGAAAGTCCAATACACAGCCCCTAAGAAAGTCCAATACACCAGCCTCCAAGAAAGTCCAATACCCAGCCCCATAGAAAGTCTATACACAGTCCCATAAAAGCCTCATACACAGCCCCATAGAAAGTCCAATACACAGCCCCATAGAAAGTCCCATACACAGTCCCATAAAAAGCCTCATAACAGTTCCATAGAAAGTCCAATACACAGCCCCTAAGAAAGTCCAATACAAAGCCTCCAAGAAAGTCCAATACCCAGCCCCATAGAAAGTCCCATACACAGTCCCATAAAAAGCCTCATACACAGTTCCATAGAAGTCCAATACACAGCCCCATAGAAAGTCCCATACAAAGCCTCCAAGAAAGTCCAATACCCAGCCCCATAGAAAGTCCCATACACAGTCCCATAAAAAGCCTCATACACAGCCCCATAGAAAGTCCAATACACAGCCCCATAGAAAGTCCCATACACAGTCCCATAAAAAGCCTCATACACAGCCCCATAGAAAATTCCAATAAACACCGCCCCATAGAAAGTCCCATACACAACCCCATAGAAGTCCCATACAAACCCTATAGAAAGTCCAATACACAACCCCATAGAAAGTCCCATACACAGCCCCATAAAAAGTCCCATACACAACCCCATAGAAAGTCCAATACACAGCCCCACAGAAAGTCCAATACACAGCCCCATAGAAAGTCCAATGCACAGCCCCATAGAAAGTCCCATACACAGTCCCATAGAAAGTCCCATACACAGTCCCATAGAAAGTCCAATACACAGCCCCATAAAAAGTCCCATACATAGCCGCATAGAAAGTCCAACGCCACAGCCCCATAGAAAGCCCCATACACCAGTCCCATAGAAAGTCCAATACACAGCCATATAGAATGTCCCATACACAGCCCCATAGAAGCCCCATACACAGCCCCATAAAGAAAGTCCCATACAAGCCCATAAAGCCTCATACACTGCCCCACAGAAAGTCCAATACACAGCCCCATAGAAAGCCTTATAACAGCCCCATAGAAAGTCCAATGCACAGCCCCATAGAAAGTCCCATAAATGGTCCCATAAAAAGCCTCATACACAGTTCCATAGAAAGTCCAATACACAGCCCTAAGAAAGTCCAATACACAGCCTCCAAGAAAGTCCAATACCCAGCCCATAGAAAGTCCCATACACAGTCCCATAAAAAGCTCATACACAGCCCCATAGAAAGTCCAATACACAGCCCCATAGAAAGTCCCATACACAGTCCCATAAAAAGCCTCATACACAGCCCCATAGAAATTCCAATACACCGCCCCATAGAAAGTCCCATACACAGCCCCATAGAAGTCCCATACACGGTCCCATAGAAGCCTCATACACGGCCCCATTTCTCTGGAGACAAAGTCAGGATATGATCCCTTAACAAAGTTTCCATACCTTCCCTACCACTGATGTAGGCTTACAGGTCTATAGTTACCAGGCTGTGAACGACTACCTTTTTTATGAATTTGGTATTTACATTGGCTTTTTGTTCCAATCCAGCGGAACATATCCCAGACAATGAAGCGATATCTGAAGATGAGACAACATTGGTTCTTGCTAGAACTGAATCTAAGCTCTTTTAAATAAATCCTAGGATGCAATCCATCTGTTCCTGGCGGCTTTATTGATATTAACTGTTGTCACTGATTCCGACCATATCCTCGTTTATCCAATTGAAAACTCTCAGTTCCTCACTGCACATTGTTACAATCCCTACTGTAAGGATTCTCAACATAAAAACCGATTGTGTAAAAAAACGGTTTTAGCAGATCTTGCCGTTTTTGCCATTCCTCTAACAACACCTCAGCTCCATATTTATGGTCCCCACATTCTCAAAGGACCTCACCTCCACCTCTAACTTTGTCATTGGCACCAATGTGAACCAAGACCGCCGGGTCACTCCCAGCCCCACCCAATAATCTGTCTACACGATCCACCACATGTCGAACCCTAGCACCAGGCAGACAACACACTGTTCGGCATGCAGGGTCCTGGCGACAGATTACCCTATCTACCCTTCTAATAATAGAATCCCCTACCACTACCACCTGTCTATCCTTCCTAGCCCCCAGTTCTCCCTCCCTTGTATTGGAGATGGCCGTCCCCTGGGTGCTCAAGGGAAAGGCCCGCTCCATACATGCTGCTTCCGAGCCATCGTCCTCCACATCTTCACCTAAAATGGCAAATCTGTTGGGATCGACCAGCTGGGAAGAAGCCCCCCTATCCTTCCGTCCCCTACTTCCCCTGGTGACCCTTACAAATCTATCTTCCTTCTCCACCTTATCCCCTGCCAGTACCTGCATTTCCCCCAGGTTTGCCAAGTCCTGCAATGCTGCAAGTTTACCCCTTAGACTCTGTACCTCAGATTCCAAATGGGCAACCCACTCACACCTGACACATACATAGGTCCCCTGGGGCGGCTGCTCCAAGATCCCATACATGCGGCAGGATGCACATTGCGTGGCCCCAACAAAACTGTCCATACTAAACAGCAATACACAGCAGAGAAATAGTGTTGTTCTCAAACGCTTTCTTGTTTTAAACGCTTTAGTTTTTTAACGCTGTCAATTCTCTTAAAAACAGAAAAATCTCTTTAAAACAGAAAATCGCTCAGAGCTAATCGCTCATGGGAAGTGCCTTAAATGAGGTTTACATATAACCAATTTTCCAGCAATCAAAAATTTGTCGATTCCGAACAGGTTGATTTTGAGGTCACCCCCCTACAGGCCTGTGCCAACTCACGTAAGTAAATTGTAGCCATTAACGAAGGGGTAGGGAGGCACCCTCAATAGGATTATAGCAACTTTTCCATTTATTAACTGCTCAACACGCAAGTTAGATACACAACGTTTCGGGGGGTCCCCCCCTTCCTCAGGTGAGGAAGGGGGTTGGACGCGCAGAATGTTGTGTATCTAACTTGCCGTGTTGAGAATTTAATAATGAAGTTTCTATTAAATCCTTATCTAGTGTGCCTCCCCAACTGTTATCTCTCCCTCTCGACTTATACTACGGATCGACCTATACTCGAGTATATACGGTAATAGGAACGTTGCATTAAAATTGATTGGTGACTTGAAAACCGGGTAGATCTAGTTGTAATTTTTAAATAAAAAATGCTTATGGGAGTGTGTTTGCATTGTTAAAACTGTTTCTGTTGGATTTATGATTTTGGAAAATGGCTATTACAGTGTATCTGCTAGACCGAGTAGTTAAAAGATGTTTACGGTTTAGGTGCACCTCAGGTAATAATTAAATGCCATTGACCGTTAATTTCTCAGTGTCCAAACCTATTTGACCTGTGCCAGCACAATATTTTGGTTGATTGGAATATTTTTGTTGATTCAAATTTCTGTTACCAGTAGTTTGTGTGCAACATCACACACCATACCTATGCCATGCTGAAAACCAACGGAAGTGTTCAAGCAGGGAAAAAGAAATAGTGCTGAACATTCTCCACAATACTTCTCACAATAGTTACCTAGAGATTGATTAGGTTTTATTTTGAATGGGTGATGGAAGGATTTTGTATATAAATTCTTACTTGTTTGGAAGAATTCAAGGGCCCTTTCCGGACACAAACAAACTACACAATACAGTGCAGTGGTTATTTTCTTAGTTGATTGATTTGACTGCTGACTGCCCTGCCAAACACACAGACTACTGATCCCATTTAAGTGGGTTCCAGTCTATCTTAGAGACACCACCAACGCACCAACTGAGCAACTTATCTGTCGAAAATGCCACTTTTTTTCATTGTGATGTGCAGACTGTCATCAGGTACAGGGCATAACTAGTTGTTGCAAAGCTCTCCTAGTGCTTTGTGGGGTGCACATTTATTTACACACCCCACTCTTTATTGGTAATTTGGCTCACAAGATTGGGGAGGTTTGATAAGCCCTGATGTCGAGGTGGGGGTGGGGTAAGTTGAGGGTCCCTTGAGTCTGGGTCCTGAGGCTCGAATCAAATTCTGCATCTTGGACTTTAGGTTTCTAGCTACACAACTGGTTTCACAATGGGCAGCACGTGGCTCGTGGTTAAACATGAGTTTTGAATCCACCCTTGGCCACATCTGCAAATACCATATATACTCGAGTATAAGTCGAATTTTTTCATGGCTTTAAAATTAGCCTGAAAACCTTACCTCGACTTATACTCGGGTCAAGTCCTAATTTAGGATCCAAATTCTGCAATTGCAGATATACAGTAGGTGGCGCTGTGTTACCTGCATGAAAGTACAGGAGCTTGATCTGCCTTTACACTTCCTGCTTCCTGTATCTGCTGCTGGACTCTCACTCAGCACTGTCACTGTTCCATCTGGATGCTGTAAATCTGATGGTCTCCTCAGTTTGGAGGGCAAAAAACAGCTGCTATTACAGTGCTAATGACGCTTGAAACTACAACTCTCAGGTGACATTTTTACAATATTGGGTCAGAGGGCCCTTTACTTATGGGGGTCAGATGGGCCCTTTACTATATGTGTCAGAGGCCCTTTACTATATTGGGTTCAGGAGAATTGTAAATGATGGTATGTTAATTAAAAGTTTACTGAACCTTGCCATCCCACACGTTTAGAAACTGGAAACCTCCCCAGCAACAAAGCATGCTGGGAGTTGTATTTTCAAACATCTGGAGTGCCAAGGAATTGGAGGTTACTGGTACTAATTTGGCTATTACTGGATATGGGATTCATATATGGGAATCTGCTGGGTCCATTTAAAGGGCAACTAAAGCCTAAAAAAGCGCAAATCAGAAGGTATAGTGGTGATAATTTCTAATCCCCGACTTATACTTCGAGTCATCAGTTTTTTTACAATTTTTCAGGTAAAAATAGGTACACATCGACTTATACATTGGATCGACCTTACTCTGATTATATACGTGTGTTACAAGCTTTTGTATTAAGGTGCTCTCCCTTCTGAAAGAGTTTTTTCTGAGGCTTTAGTTGCCCTTTAATTACTGGACTTTCCTTCTTGGTGACTATTTATCATGGGCTTTAAACACCCACAGCGAGGATTTGTACGAATAGGGGCCGCTGCCCATTGGTGTTTATAATCTCGGACAGTCCTCAGTGGAGACAGTCATCAAAGCAGACTTTTCCCAAAGGAGATCCCAGGAAGAATTATTTGTTTTGTAACATAGGTAAGTAAACTTGTCATTACTAGTTTTTGTTTATTTGTATCCTACTTTCAAAGAAGTTCATTTGTCTAGAAAGACTGTGATTTTATCTGTTGGTGTCAAGTAACATAACATAATATACATAAACAGCAAGTATATTTTTGTTTGTTTTAAAGTCTTTTTTTAAACCATATCCACTCACACATCTTTTTATGAGAAACTAAATTCCCAAATTATGAACTTTAGAGTAGAATACTGCAGTATTCTGCCCTAAACATTCTAAAAGTTTATATTTTTTAACTTAAACTACCTTTGTGTTCAGTTTTGTGTGCTTCAAAAAGAACTTGGAACTTACGTCAGGGAAGTTAAATATTTAGGATTTATTTAAGTCCTTTCTCTATGGGGCTGTTATGGGACTTTCATTGGCTGTGTATGGGAATTTCTATGTGGCTGTGTTAGGGGCTGTGTATGGGACTTTCTAATGGGGGCTGTGTATTGAACTTTCTATGGGGTAGTGTATGTGACTTTTTAATGTACTTTCTATGTATGTGGCTGTTGTATGTGACTTTCTATGGGGACTGTGTATGTGACTTTCTATGGGGCTGTGTATAAGGACTTTCTATGGGGCTGTGTATTGGACTTTCTATGGCGCTGTGTATTGACTTTCTATGGGGCTGTGTATGTGACTTTCTATGGGGGCTGTGTATAAACTTTCTATGGGCTGTGTATAAACTTTCTATGGGGCAGTGTATGTGATCTTTCTATGTGACTTTCTATGGGCGGCTGTTATGTGACTTTCTATGGGACTGTGTCATGTGACTTTCTTGGGCTGTGTATAACTTTCTATTGGGCTGTGTATTGGGACACTTTTCTATGAGGCTGTGTATGGGACTTTCTATGGGGTTGTGTATGGGACTTTCTATGGGGCTGTGATGGGACTTTCATGGGGCTGTACTTGGACTTTCTATGGGGCTTGTGTATAGGTTTCTATGGGGCTGTGTTGGACTTTCTATGGGTTTGTATTGGGGCTTTCTATGGGGCTGTGTATGAGACTTTCTATGGGGCTGTACATTGGACTTTCTATGGGGCTGTGTATTGGACTTTCTATGGGGCTGTGTATTGGACTTTCTATGTGACTTTCTATGGGGCTGTGTATGTGACTTTCCTATGGGGCTGTGTATAGAACTTTCTATTGGGCTGTGTATTGGACTTTCTCTATGGAGTGTGTATGGGACTTTCTATGTGTTGTGTATTGGACTTTCTTATGGGGGCTGTGTATGGGTGGATGAGGTGACTTTTCTATGGGCCTGTCTTGGACTTTCTATGGGCTGTGTGTATGGACTTTCTATTGGGCTAGTGTATTGGAGGTGGACTTTCTATGTGCTTCTATTTGGGGTTTTTTTTATGGCCATCGTAGTACCTTGGGGCTGTGTCATGGACTTCTATGGGAGGCTCCTTTCTGTTGTATGAGGACTTTCTATGGTGTGGTGTTCTGACCTGTGTGTGATGCTTTCTCATTGAGACTTCTTGCCGTGTATTGACTTTCGATCTATGGAGGGACATGTGTATCTGGGACTTCTATGGGACTGTTATCATTCTTATGGGGCTGGTGTGTGGACTTTCTTGGTACTGTGTATTGGCTTTCTATGGGGCTGTGTATGATCTTCTAGGCTGTTGTTTGGCTACTATGGCTTTATTGGACTTCTATGGGTTGCTGTGTATGGGGACTTTCTATGGGGCTGTGTATGGCTTTCATGGGCTGTGTATGGACTTTATAGGGGCTGTGTATTGGACTTTCTATAGGGCTGTGTATGACTTTCTATGGCTGTGTATGAGGCTTTCTATGGACGTGTATGGGACTTTCTATGGGCTTGTAATGGACTTTCTTGTGAGGCTGTTGTCTTGGACTTCTTGGGGGCTTGACTGGACTTTCTATGGGCCTGTAGCTTTTTATGGACTGTGTATGGGACTGTCATTGGAGGTGCATTGGACTTTCTATGCTGTGTATTGGACTTTTCTGTGGGGCAGTGTTATGAGGCTTTTATGGGACTTTCTATGGGGTGTGCTTTATGGGACTTTTCTTATGGGACTTTCTATGGGGCTGTGTATTGGACTTTCATAGGGCTGTGTATGGACTTTCTATCCAGCTTTGTATTGACTTTCTCGGACGTGTGTATGGGGCTTTCTATGGGGCTGTGTTGTTGGACTTTGTATGGGACTGTGTATGGGACTTTCTATGGGGCTGTGTATTGGGCTGTGTATGGGACTTCTATATGGGGGCTGAGTGTAATTGGACTTTCTATAGGGGCCTGTGTATGGACTTTCTATGGGGCTGTGTATGGGAACTTTCTATGGGGCTGTGTATTGGACTTTCTATGGGACTGTTGGACATTCTATGTGGGCTGTGTGTTGGACTTTCTATTGGGGCTGTGTATGGGACTTTCTATGGGGCTGTGTATGAGACTTTTGATGGGGGCTTATGTTTGGACCTTTCTATTGGACGTGTTTGGGACTTTCTATGGGGCATGTGTATGGGACTGTGTAATGGAACTTTCTATGGGCTGTGTAAGGGACTTTCTAATGGGCTGTGTTGGGACAATTTTATGTGGCTGGCTATTGGAACTTTCTTGGGACCTGTGTAATGGGGGCTTTCTATGGGGCTGTGTGTTGGACTTTCTATATGCTGTTGTATGGGATTTCACTTCTATGGGCACTGTTTATGGGCTTTCTATGGGCTGTGGTGTTGGACTTTCTATATGGCTTGGATGGATTTTTATGGCGTGTTATGGGACTTTTTATGGGGCTGTGTATTGGACTTTTCTATGGGACTGTGTATGGGACTTTTTTATTGGGCTGTGTATTGGACTTTCTATGGGTGTGTATTGGACTTTCTATGGTGTTTGTGTATTCTCTCTCTCTCTGATTGGATGGGGGTGTACACACTTGGTTTAAATTGCTGAGGCCCTGTTGGCTCTGGTTGGTTTTTGACCTCTTTAAGGCGACTTCCAGCAGCAGAGTTAGCTCTGGAGCGATTCATACACAGTCCCATAGAAAGTCCCATACACAGTCCCATACACAGCCCCATAGAAAGTCCCATACACAGCCCCATAGAAAGTCCCATACACAGTCCCATACACAGCCCTATAGAAAGAAATCGCTCAGAGCTAATCGCTCATGGGAAGTGCCTTAAATGAGGTTCAAAACCAACCAGAGCCAACAGGCCTCAGCCAATTTAAACCAATTAGTTACACCCCCATCCAATCAGAGAGAGAGAGAGAATACACAACACCATAGAAAGTCCAATACACAGCCCCATAGAAAGTCCAATACACAGCCCCATAAAAAGTCCCATACACAGTCCCATAGAAAGTCCAATACACAGCCCCATAAAAAGTCCCATACACAGCCCCATAAAAAGTCCCATACACAGCCATATAGAAAGTCCAACACACAGCCCCATAGAAAGCCCCATACACAGTCCCATAGAAAGTCCCATACACAGCCATATAGAAAGTCCAACACACAGCCCCATAGAAAGCCCCATACACAGTCCCATAGAAAGTCCAATACACAGCCACATAAAATGTCCCATACACAGCCCCATAGAAAGTCCCATACACAGCCCCATAGAAAGTCCCATACACAGTCCCATACACAGCCCCATAGAAAGTCCCAAACACAGTCCAATAGAAAGTCCAATACAAAGCCCCATAAAAAGTCTCATACACAGCCCCATAGAAAGTCCCATACACAGCCCCATAGAAAGTCCAACACACAGCCCCATAGAAAGTCCAATACACAGTCCCATAGAAAGTCCAATACACAGCCCCATAGAAAGTCCCATACACAGTCCCATAGAAAGTCCCATACACAGCCCCATAGAAAGTCCAATACACAGCCCCATATAAAGTCCCATACACAGTCCCATACACAGCCCCATAGAAAGTCCCATACACAGTCCCATACAAAGTCCAACACACAGCCCCATAGAAAGCCCCATACACAGTCCCATAGAAAGTCTAATACACAGCTGAATAGAAAGTCCCATACACAGCCCTATAGAAAGTCCAATACACAGCCCCATAGAAAGTCCCATAGAAAGTCCCATACACAGCCCCATAGAAAGTCCCATAGAAAGCCTCATACACTGCCCCACAGAAAGTCCAATACACAGCATAGAAAGTCCAATGCACAGCTCCATAGGCAGTCCCATACACAGTCCCATAAAAAGCTTAATACATGGTCCCATAGAAAGTCCAGTACACAGCCCCCAAGAAAGTCCAATACACAGCCTCCAAGAAAGTCCCATACACAGCCCTATAGAAAGTCCCATACACGGTCCCATAGAAAGCCTCATACACAGCTCCATAGAAAGTCCAATACACAGCCCTATAGAAAGTCCAATACACAGCCCCATATAAAGTCCAATACACAGCCCCATAGAAAGTCCAATACACAGCCCCATAGAAAGTCCAATACACAGCCTCATAGAAAGTCCAATGTACAGCCCCATAGAAAGTCTCATACACAGCCCCATAGAAAGCCCAATACACAACCCCATAGAAAGTCCAATACACAGCCCCATAGAAAGTCCTATACACAGCCCCATAGAAAGTCCAATGTACAGCCCCATAGAAAGTCCCATACACAGCCCCATAGAAAGTCCAATACACAACCCCATAGAAAGTCCCATACACAGCCTCATAGAAAGTCCAATACACAGCCCAATAGAAAGTTCTATACACAGCCCCATAGAAAGTCACATACACAGTCCCATAGAAAGTCACATACACAGCCGCATAGAAAGTCACATAGAAAGTCACATACACTGCCCCATAGAAAGTTTAATACACAGCCACATAGAAAGTTTAATACACAGCCCCATAGAAAGTCACATACACAGCCCCATAGAAAGTTCAATACACAGCCCCATAGAAAGTCCAATACACAGCCCCATAGAAAGTCCTATACACAGCCCCATAGAAAGTCACATACACAGTCCCATAGAAAGTCACATACACAGCCCCATAGAAAGTCACATAAAAAGTCACATACACTACCCCATAGAAAGTTCAATACACAGCCCCATAGAAAGTCCCATACACAGCCCCTATACACAGCCCCATAGAAATTCCCATACACAGCCCCATAGAAAGTCCCATACACAGCCCCATAGAAAGGACTTAAATAAATCCTAATATATTAACTTCCCTGACGTAAGTTCCAAGTCTTTTGAAGCACAACAAAACTGAACACAAAGGTAGTTAAGTTAAAAAATATAAACTTTTAGAATGTTTAGGGCAGTAATACTGCAGTATCTTACTCTAAAGTTCATAATTTGGGATTTAGTTCTCATAAAAAGATGTGAGTGGATATGGTTTAAAAAAAAGACTTTTAAAACAAACAAAAATATACTTCTGTTTATGTATATTTATGTTATTGTTCACTTGACACCAACAGATAAAATCACAGTCTTTCTAGACAAATGAACTTCTTTGACAGTAGGATACAAATAAACAAAAACTAGTAATGACAGTTTTACTTACCTTATGTTACAAACAAATAATTCTTCCTGGATCTCCTTTGGGAAAAGTCTGCTTTGATGACTGTCTCCACTGAGACTGTCCGAGATTATAAACACCAATGGGCAGCGGCCTATTCGTACAAATCTCCTGTGTGTGTTAAAAGCCATGATAATATAGTCACCAAGAAGGAAGTCCAGTAATTAAAGGGCAACTAAAGCCTCAGAAAAACTCTTTCAGAAGGGAGAGCACCTTAATACAAAAGCTGTACCGTATATACTCGAGTATAGGTCGATCCAAGTATAAGTCGATGTACCTATTTTTACCTGAAAAATTTGTAAAAACTGATTGACTCGAGTATAAGTCGAGGGTAGAAATTATCACCACTACTACCTTCTGATTATGCGCTATTTGGTTTAGGTGCTTTAGTTGCCCTTTAAATGGACAGCAGAATTCCCATACATGAATCCCATACAGTAATAGCCAAATCTAGTACCAGTAACCTCCAATTCCTTGGCACTCCAGATGTTTGAAAACTACAACTCCCAGCATGCTTTGTTGCTGGGAGTTTCAGTTTCTAAACACGTGGAGTGGCAAGGTTCAGTAAACTTTTAATTAAACATACCATCATTTACAATTCTCCTGAACCCCATATAGTTAAGGGCCCTCTGACCCCATATAGTAAAGGGCCCTCTGACCCCCATATAGTAAAGGGCCCTCTGACCCCAATAGTTAAAAATGTCACCTGAGAGTTGTAGTTTCAAGCTGTCATTAGCACTGTACTAGCAGCTGTTTTTTGCCCCAAACTGAGGAGACCCATCAGATTTACAGCATCCAGATGAACAGTGACAGTGCTGAGTGAGTCCAGCAGCCAGACTACAGGAAGCAGGAAGTGTAAAGGCAGATCAGCTCCTGTTACTTTCTATGCAGGTTAACACAGCGCCACCTACTGGTTACTATCTGCAATTGCAGAATTTGGATCTAAATTAGGACTTGACCCGAGTATAAGTCGAGGTAAGGTTTTCAGGCTAATTTTAAAGCCTGAAAAATTCGACTTATACTCGAGTATATATGGTATTTGCAGATGTGGCCAAGGGTGGATTCAAACTCAGTGTTAACCACTGAGCCACCGTGCTGCCCATTGAAACCAGTTGTGTAGCTAGAAACCTAAAGTCCAAGATGCAGAATTTGATTCTGAGCCTCAGGACCCAGACTCAAGGGACCCTCAACTTACCCCACCCCCACCTCGACATCAGGGCCTTATCAACCTCCCCCAATCTGTGAGCCAAATTACCAATAAAGAGTGGGGTGTTAAATAAATTGTGCACCCCACAAAGCACTAGGAAGGCTTTGCAACAACTAAGTTATGCCCTGTACTCTGATGACAGTCTGGCAATGCACAATGAAAAAGTGGCCATTTTCGACAGATAATTGCTCAGTTGGGTGTCGTTGGTGGTCTGTCCTACTAGATAAGACTGGCACCCACTTAAATGGACATTAGTCTGTTGCTGGTTTGGCAGGCGTCAGCAGTCAAATAATCAACTTAGAAATGAACCACTAGCAATTACTTGTTAGTTTGTTTGTGTCAGGAAAGGGCCTTGAATTCTTCCAAACAAGTAAGAATTATATAAAAATCCTTCCATCACACTTTCAAAATAAAACCTAAATCACATCTCTAGGTAAATATTGTGAGAAGTTATTGCTGGAAAGGTTCAGCAATATTTCTTCCTGCTTGAACACTTCCGGTTTTCAGCATGGCATAGGTCTGGTGATGTCACACAACCTACTGGTAACAGGAAATTTGAATCAACCAAAATATTCCAATCAACCAAAATATTGTGCTGGAAGGTCAATCATTTGACACTGAAATTACGGTCAATTGCATTTAATTATCTACCTAGGTGCACCTAACCTTAAACATCTTTTAACATACCGTTCATCATGTACTTATGTAATAGCCATTTTCCAAAATCAAATCAACAAGAACAGTTTTAACCATGCACAACACTCCCCATTAATGCATTTTTTATTTAAAATTTACCTAGCATCTTACCACCTGGTTTTCAAGTACACCAATCAATTTTAATGCAACGTTCCTATTACCGTATATACTCGAGTATAGGTCGATCCGAGTATAAGTCGAGGTACCTATTTTTACCTGAAAAATTTGTAAAAACTGATTGACTCGAGTATAAGTTGAGGGTAGAAATTATCACCACTACTACCTTCTGATTCTGTGCTGTTTTATTGCTGGAAAGGTTCAGCAATATTTCTTCCTGCTTGAACACTTCCGGTTTTCAGCATGGCATAGGTCTGGTGATGTCACACAACCTACTGGTAACAGGAAATTTGAATCAACCAAAATATTCCAATCAACCAAAATATTGTGCTGGAAGGTCAATCATTTGACACTGAAATTACGGTCAATTGCATTTAATTATCTACCTAGGTGCACCTAACCTTAAACATCTTTTAACATACCGTTCATCATGTACTTATGTAATAGCCATTTTCCAAAATCAAATCAACAAGAACAGTTTTAACCATGCACAACACTCCCCATTAATGCATTTTTTATTTAAAATTTACCTAGCATCTTACCACCTGGTTTTCAAGTACACCAATCAATTTTAATGCAACGTTCCTATTACCGTATATACTCGAGTATAGGTCGATCCGAGTATAAGTCGAGGTACCTATTTTTACCTGAAAAATTTGTAAAAACTGATTGACTCGAGTATAAGTTGAGGGTAGAAATTATCACCACTACTACCTTCTGATTCTGTGCTGTTTTTAGGCTTTAGTTGCCCTTTAAATGGACAGCAGAATTCCCATACATGAATCCCATACAGTAATAGCCAAATCTAGTACCAGTAACCTCCAATTCCTTGGCACTCCAGATGTTTGAAAACTACAACTCCCAGCATGCTTTGTTGCTGGGAGTTTCAGTTTCTAAACATGTGGAGTGGCAAGGTTCAGTAAACTTTTAATTAAACATACCATCATTTACAATTCTCCTGAACCCCATATAGTAAAGGGCCCTCTGACCCCATATAGTAAAGGGCCCTCTGACCCCCATATAGTAAAGGGAACTCTGACCCCCATATAGTAAAGGGCCCTCTGACCCCAATAGTTAAAAATGTCACCTGAGAGTTGTAGTTTCAAGCTGTCATTAGCACTGTACTAGCAGCTGTTTTTTGCCCCAAACTGAGGAGACCCATCAGATTTACAGCATCCAGATTGAACAGTGACAGTGCTGAGTGGGTCCAGCAGCCAGACTACAGGAAGCAGGAAGTGTAAAGGCAGATCAGCTCCTGTTACTTTCTATGCAGGTTAACACAGCGCCACCTACTGGTTACTATCTGCAATTGCAGAAGTCTGGAAGGCCCTAACATCTAACCTTTTAAAATTTCTTTTAATTCAATTACGATTAGAAACTTTTGCATTTCTCATTCTTACACACTGGATCTATATAACAGACTCTCTCAATTCCCCCCCAGCCCTTAGGCTTTTTAAAATGAGAGAAGAGGCCATGCAGTGCTTTATATTAAAGGCATAGGACCCCCCACAAAAGGGGCGTGATGGGGGTGCTATTACCACATGGAGGCTTGACCAGGCCTCCCAATAAATACATACAAGAATGAGAAATGCAAAAGTTTGCTAATCGTAATTGAAGTAAAAGAAATTGAAAAGGTTAGAAGTTTGGACCTTCCAGACTGGGGGTACCTTGACGTGGTTGGAAGGCTTTTCATTCATGTGATCACAGTAAGTATACTAAAACCCCTTGTGATAAAGTATGCCAGTGTGCAGATAATATGTATGGGCCTAGGAATGTACATTGATTATTTTCTATGTTTGTATAAATGTTTGACCAGATCAGTAGCACTTCCGCTAAATGTAGTTGTAAATTAGCCTAATTGGAGTGCTCCACCAATTCTTGTATTGAATATATATATATTTATAATATATATAAAGGACTGGGGTTTTGCCGTGAATAGACTAAATCCTCTTGATCTTGACATTGATTATATTCTTTTTTTAGGAGGATAAGACTCAAAACTAATTTCCAATCAAATCCTACCAATAAACCTACAACAGACGATACAGTATTATCTTGTAAGGACTTATGTTTAATTGGTAAAAGTTGGTTTGTACCTCCCTCTACATACCCAGCGGTAGAGACCTATATTGACTTGGTTAAGGGAAATACAGACAAACTTACAAAGTTGGAAAGTGGACTAAGGGGCATATTATAAAAGAGCGAAAAGTAGCGAAATGTTTTCGCATTCGCTTTTCGCATGGGTTTCGCCAAAAAGACAGTTAACGCTATTTATAAAGTAGCGTTAACGAATGGCGAAACCGTTTCCGCGGAGCTATCGCTAAACCCTTTTGCCTTACTTCGCAATGGTAATTTTAGCGAAAAGGAGCGAAAAGGCATAACGCGATTTATAAAAGAGCGAAAGGTGTTTTTTGCGTTAAAAAGAGCGAAAGATTAGCGCGACCCTGAAGGTGGTGAAAAGTCATGTTTGAGCGAAAGGCATTCTAATGGGTAATATGCCTTGAAAAAGCCAACGCGCATTAGAAGGGCGATCGCGCATTAGAATGAAAAATGCCTTGGAAAAGCGACATTAGAAAGGCTTATGCACATTAGAAAGGCGAACGCGCATTAGAAGGCGACGGCGCATATAATGGAATATGCCTTGGAAAAGCGAACGCACATTAGAAAGGCGAACGCGCATTAGAAAGGCGAACGCACATTTGAAAGGCGACCGCGCATTATAATGGAATATGCCTTGGAAAAGCGATCGCGCATTAAAAAGGCGAATGGCGTGCAAAGAAAATTGTATTCCAATTGAGAAATTCTAAGAAGATTGACTAAATAAGACATGGCTGAATTCTTGGTAAATGTGAGGTGGCCATTTTGAACTGACATCATTTTCTGAGGGCTTTTCTGGTTTCGAATGGTTTTTGCAATGCAGTCTTAGATGCGTTAAGTTTTCGCTACGATACTTTTCGCTCTTTATCACGCCCGTTCGCCTTTTTCAGCCGCGAAGTGTGTTTTTTTCCGCTTTTTATGAATAAGGCGAAACGAAGCCCCAAATGGCGCTATTTTCGCTGCGATGTGCTGCGTAATATTTGGCGAAAAGACAATCCTTTATAAATATGCCACTAAGTCTCCACGTCAGTTTAATTTGTCTACTACACATAGGTTGTTGAATGACTTAGGCAATAGGGAAGATATTGTGATCAAGCCCTCCGATAAGGGGGGTGCAATAGTGATTATGGAATTTCAATATTACGAGGATCAAATATTTGGACAATTGTCTGATATTTCTGTTTGTCTTCCACTGTCTTAAGATCTGGTGGGATGTTAAGAAGGAAAAATAACAGCATCTTGACTGAAATGTTGAAAAATAATGTGATTACTATTGACTTATTTTTGTACTTAACAGTTGAGAAACCTGTGGTTTCGGTTTTGTTCACCCCTACCCAAGATCCACAAGGATCTGTCCAGCCGCCTGGACGTCCCACTGTGGCGGAAATGGGATTGTTTCTGCCCATTGCGTCCATGCTGGACAGGATCCTTGCTACCTTGGTTCAGCAAGGTAAGTCTTATGTTAAAGAAGCAGTTTTTGGAAAAACTAAAAGGGTTGTACTTGATAGATGAAGAAATAGTGCTTGCTACAGTTGATGTGGCAAGCCTATACACTTCAATACCCCATGATGAGGGGATTGCGGCATGCGTAGGCTTTTGGCCACAAGTGGTAAATACAGTGATATTCAATTTAATTTTTTTCTCAAACTTTTAAAGCTTGTCCTCACCGGAAATATTTTAGATTTAAGGACAAGTATTACTTGCAACTACGAGGTACAGCCATGGGATCGAACTCATCCCGGCCTACGCTAACTCCTCATGAGGGTGGTTATAGGAGGAGTTGTTGTATGTCATGTATCTTTCGCCAGGCATTGTTTGGCCTGGTGGGTATATAGATGACATTTTTGTCATCTTGCAGGGTGACGTTCGATCCCTTTTGACTTTTTTATGAATATCTGGAAGGTATACGGTACATGTAAATATCAAATATACCTTGATATAAGATTTATCTGTTAATTTTTTGGATGTCAAGTTAGTCTGTCGGGGGTTGGCTTACAGAGTTATTCTCCAAACCTACTGACCGCAACAAGCTCCTCCATTATGGAAGTAACATCCTATACACGTAAAAAATTCAGTGCCAATTAGTCAATTTATGAGAGGGGGGAGGGTGGTGATATCTGAAGAAAAAAAGATTGGGGATGATGTAACAAATTTCAGAAACGAAGGTTATCCTGAGAGGGTGTTTGGACTAGGCGTTTGGTAATCCCCGCAAATAAAAGACATAAATGGAAGAATAAACCATGTATCCATTTCTCACTCAATTCTGCTCGAAAAGTAGAGCTATTGAGTGAGTATTAAGAAAACATTGTCATGTGTTGCAGGAAGCGTACCCTGGTATAGAGGAATTTAAAAATGCCCCACTGGTTTCCTATAAACGAGTGGTAATATGTTTGAGCTTGAGAAAGGATAAGATAGCTCCAAAACGGCGCTCTTTTTGTTTATAAATAGTATCAGTAAAAAGAAGAAGATACTATTGCATGGCAGTGCTGTGCAGTTTTTTGCTTTATATTATATATATATATATATATATATTATATATATATATATTATATATGCAGAAATAACATAACAGCGCACTCCGGGTGAAAATTTATTAAAGTGCAAACCGGTGCAACAAAGTGCAGGCATTTTGCCATGTGTCCAGCACTCACCACCAACAGTTCCATCTGAATGCAATTCAATGTACAGTGCAGATATACAGAGCACTTGTGGGGCTTTTTCTTTTAATGTGGTCACATCCTGAGGACGGCTGCTCTAGTCAGCCGAAACGCATCGATGCATGAATAAGTTATTAAAAGAAAAAGACCCAGAGTGCTCTGTTATCACAGGACTATATATATATATATATATGTATATATATATATATATATCCCAATAACATTTCCAGAAAACATTGAAAGCTTCTTTTGAGTATAACCACAATTCTGGTGGTGGTGCTTCTTCCTGTGAATATTGGATCTTTGTGAGGTTATATCCAACTAGTAGAACTTATAAATAACTTCTTAAAATGGTCATCACTCATTATTCTTGGGTTTCTTGCCTTCTCCATTAATCACGTAGGGGGTTGCAGAACAACATGTTTTTATTGTCTTGAGGGTCTGGGCTATATAGCCTAACACTGAGCTGCACAAAAACGGTTTAGGGATAACAAATACATAATACTCAGAGACACCAACCAACATTAACAGCTGCTGTTTGTGTCTTACATTCATGAAGAAAAGAATAAGCTATAAAAACAGCTGAGAATATGAGGAGGGGTTGGAGATAAAGGGCATGGGCATTGTTTTAGCCACACTACCTCTGGAAGTATGGCTTTCTGGTATATTTAGCAAGGAAAATGAAAACAAAGAATAGGATTGTTCCTGACAATTGAAACAAAAGGTTGCTGAATCTAGCCTTTGCATAAAGTTCAGTTTGTTCTTAGATGCTGTAGATCTATAGATGTTTTATGTGACATATAATGATACAATAGCAAACATGTAAACAAGGCTTAAAATGGCAGATTTGTCAACTTTTCATATCCTAAATATTTTGTTGGTTTTCCTGTTGGTTACTGTTGGCTGCCTTGGTCACTGTTAGCACAAACACTGAATGCACCATACAACATTAATTCCAAAGATCAGGCAGACAGAGCTGTTTACATTAAGCGTGGTCTTAACTCGCTATGTGATTGGTTATGAGATACATGCAGGAGAAACTTTGCCACCTGTATATCTCAGATCAAGCATGCTCACAACCTAGCTTCATTTTTCACAAATCAGCCAAATATAACATTGTTTTATGATCCATATTAAATTACAGTTTGAGCGCCATTAGCATTGTAAAAAAAAAATTAACTTATCGATTATGCAGGAAGGGTCATGCTTCTTAGAGTTAAAAGATCTCCTTCACCTTTAATGGTTCAGAGATAATTACAGACGTGTGATTTTGCACATAATGGGCAAGGAATGATGAATGGCCTTACTGCACGATAATCATACATGTGTGGGCAATTAAGCAAGGCATCAATGGTGCCCTGACCCAGCAGATCAACAAATTGCCCCAACCGAGGGCAACATTATTGTTATTATTGTTTGGTACGACCATTTGTTATTGCTAGTCATGTGCAAAATTGCATGTTTGTCACGTCTTTAGAACCAAGTTACACTATATTTATTATTCATTCCTTTATTAATACATAACTATCTGTAGTCAAATGGAACTTTCTACCTTATTTGATTTATAACCATATTTACACAGAATATCTAAATGCTCAGTATAAAAACAAAATGCAACACTATAAACGTCATTGGAAGTGTGTTCTGGTAGTTTGAAGAAGAATATCTGCCAATGACCCTAAAATTCAAAAGGCAAAAAATCACATCCAGCACTGTGGCCCATATTCTCCTTGGACATCTGCGAGGAGTTTGTACATTCTCCCGTGCTGCATGGGTTTTCTCCGGGCACTCCTGTTTCCCCCAATCATACACACATACTAGTAGGTTGCATGTGAAAAATAATGGTTAGTTTATACGCAATCAATGTAATTGTAAAGCACCAAGGAAGATATATAAATCCAAAATAATAATAATAATCCACCAGCCCCGCCGCCACCAGGCCTTATTTATTGGCAGCAGTGGTGGAAACCCTATGAACTCTACACAGAAACAATGTATGTGTCCACACCTCCATCAAACTCAAGATAAGCTCATGAGAATCTATGGTTTCTATTTGTTTGCTCTACAATGTGTAGTAATTAAATGTGCATTACATCATATGTAGTTCATAAAGCCTCTTAAATGCGCTTTGTGTATGACATCAAATTGGGAAATGTCCCATGTGTTTGCAGATAAATACATATTAACTTTAAACAAAAAAAAATGTTTTTAAAATGAAGAAATCACAATCTGGTTAAAACTAAATAAATGTAAAGGGTGGGATGTTCTCTAATTGATTCTCCAATGACAAAAACAGAAAAACTATGTTTATACAAATACAGACTATGAACATGATCACCAAACTCTGTCTTTGAGTTACTCTGTATGAGAGACCAAGAATTGTTGGCCAGTCAAATGTAGAGGGTTTTGAGCTATTTCACAAGACCTGTCTTGGACTGACTTTAATGTGAATGTCAGGGGGGCGTGTCTTTTATCCTTGGTATTTTAAGAAGACTACAAAGTGCTGCATCTCTATAAGAAATGTTTAAAAAAAAAAAAAAAAATGTTTCACATTGTCCAGCCACTTATGGTATCATAGTATCTGTGCAGGAGGGGGGGTTATTGCAATCTCCACTGTTTTGTAATGTGAACAATATTAATTGACCCAGCAGTAGAGATGTCCGAACCTCGCTAAATCCGGTCCGCTCGAGGATCCGTGAATTTTCGAAAAAAATTCGAAAATCGCGAGCGGACCCATTAAAATTAAAAATACCCTGAAATAACAGAGAGATTTCGTATTTTCGAAAAATTTTCGAAATACGAGTTTTCATGTATTTTCGTTAATTTTCGGAAATTACGTGTTTCCCGTATTTCGAAAATTCCCGAAAATAAGTGTGAAAACTCGTAATTGAAAATTTTCAAAATACGAAAAAATCCGCGAATCGGAAGTTCGGGGGGAAAAAATCCGGAAAAATCCGCATTGCGAACGGGATAAATCCGCGGCGGATCTGGGTTCGGATCCGCGAACCGGCCATCCCTACCCAGCAGGATAGATAAATTTACAGTGTTGGCACATGCCTCTGTGCACTTTTGATTTAGAAAAAATATTGCCTTGTGTTATAACATATGCATTGTATAATAACGCTCAAAAACAAGCATGTGTGAAAACAAGCCCTTAGGTGGCCTCGACATTTCCTAGCTTCTACACGTTTCCATCTCCATGATCATTCTATTTGATCTGGTACTTAAAACAAGCAACAAAGAGAGTTTATGCTGGAGGAGAGAACAATGCTGCCATAAGGTATATGGAGGTAGATAGAATTTCCAAATCTCTTCCACATCTGTTCCAGTCCTCATGACCTTGTGACAGGTTGGTTGTTCTGCAAATCAGTATTTTGTTTTTACGTGCTGGTGCCAATTACAGTACCCCCTTGGTCTACTGCTGAACTCTATCCATGATCATAATCATTATAAATATTTGCAATTGAGTATAAAATATTTGTCCCGGACATTAAAATAATCACATAAAGGCTATTTAAGCAACTATTTAGTTTGCCATCCAATGCACCAATAAACTACACTATGCTAATCAGCTGAAACAGTAAGCTAATCAATCAGATTAAACGGGAAGTGAGGAGATGCAGCAACTGTCAATTTTCAGTAGGACAAATGGGGTTTTTCCAATATGTGATTAACCCACAGGGGTCAGACATAAACCAAACTGGCAGACAATTCATTCCAAATAGTACTGAGAAATGTGGTTATATACTGTAAATGCTATAATATCTAACAAACAGAAAGTACACACAAAAATAGCCATAGTATGTTGTGCTTAAAGTGATCTCAGCAACTTTATTTAATGATATTTTTTTATTGTGGTTGTAAAATATTTGTCTTTCTATTGATTTTAACGAAACTGAAATGCAAATTAGTATTTGGTTGTTAAGAGACGCTCACCTAAACCAGACTCATTTTTGAAGTAGATTATTCCTTACTATGATTTATTATGCTGCCTTTGTAGACACGATCCTATGGATTAAACTACAGCAGTTACAATTTTAAATATCAGAGAATATAATAATAAAAAAAACAATGAATTGTAAACACATAAACTAATGAAATATGTTGCAAAGTGTCACAGGTATACCATATTACTACCTATAAAGAAAGCTTTCAAAAAAATAAAAAAAATTTAAATTTATAAAAGAAATTAATATTTATAAGGTAAAATGCTCCACTTAAACGGTATAAGTAGCCATTACTTTTATATAACATAGATCTCTTGTTTTTAGGGGGTTAGAGAAGGGGGAGACAAAAACATTATATATATATTAATCAGTTAATTGGACCGTCATCAGTTCACATCAGTCCCTCTGTTCAAGGCCTTTATCAAGCCAAGTGCAAAACCTTTAACTTTGCTTGATAAAGGCTGGAACCACAGGGCTGAAATGTTGCCTACTTGTTATGTAGTCAATCAAAGGCCTTTGGGTGCACTGGACTTTGGTCGGTAACCTATTATATTTATATAAGGGATAATGCACTACCTACAGTGTAATATAAGGATATTACGCTACTGAGGAGTTCCATGACCAGACAGAAGTGTTTGGTGCTTAAGTCCAAACTTAATGCCATTGTAGTCTAAACCCCCAAACTGTCCCGGTTTGATTAGGTAGACGGAGATGTCGGTTGTCTGCGGTGTTGCGATGGGCAGGGAGATGGCATTCTGGGGTGAGGATGCTTGGGGTGTGTCCATGATGTTGCGGTTTCAGGAGGCATGGCGTGGCATTTAAGAGCATCATTGTAATGTTTCGGGGTGTGGTCCTGTTGATTGGGGTATGGGCATGGCCGTGTTGTTTGTGGGCGTGCCTGCAACATGTGGGGGCATGGGCCTGGCCCTGACCTTTGAGGGCATGCCCGTGATATTTCGCGATTTGGCCATTATGTCTTGGGTCATTTTCCATTGCTACAGCACATTCCAGAAGTGCTTGTAGCAATAAAATTGACAATACTCAAATGTGGTTCATACAACCGATAGCAACATACAGGGAAGGATTCTTATTGTTAAAAATGATGCTAATTTTGCCCCAACCAATCAGATCTTATTTAACCTTTGAAAGCTAACATCTGATTGGCTGGCACCATTTTTAACAATAAGAACTTTTATTGAATTTCCTGATAGTGTTTCCCCATGAGTCTCAGTCTGTTATGGGATTCTAGTGCACTGTACTGTACTATACCATGAGGCCCTTTCAAGAAAAAAAAAGGGGTTTAAACATAATTGTCCTCTCTAATAGTCCCTGCCAGCTGCTGCATGTATTGTTACTTTAAATAAAATCCTAAATGCTATGAGGCAGCACAGAAGCATTGGGTTCGGTAACCTTCATAACTTCTTTTGTCTCACATACCATCCAGCTCTGCAACAATGTGTCAACTGAGGAGACAAGGAAAACGCTCTCGGAGGATGGGACCAACTTACCTTCAACTGCCAAAGTGGTCATGAGTTATTTTAACTATTAAATCAGGGTATTTATTGTGGGGCCGATGTGAGTTTCAGAGCTCTACTTACAATCCATCTCACTCCACAGAACAAAATGGTAAGTGAAGACAGTGAATGGCAATTTTTTATCAAAAGATTTACCACTTTCTATTATGTCCGAAGAGGTTCTTTTTAAGCTTATTTCTGTGTCTAATATAAATAGAGAATTTAACATTTTGAACATTTTATTTCCAATAAGGATTTCCTTTTCGCACATAATGCCAACAATATTAGAAATAATGAGAGCTACGGGTGCCTTGGACCATAAGATGATACCTTTGTATGGTCTACTACAGCTAGAAAAATTTTAATAACATCTGATGGTTGATGCAGATTAAGAAAAACCGGTTAAAAGGTTAATCTCATATTTAAATAAACCCCAAATGTCCTTTCCATAGTCTATTGAGAGACAGAAACAGTTTCCACACCCTTCTACTGTAGGGTATAGATGTAGGAGTTGGAGAGTTTGTAATCACTTGGAGGATCTGATGCTCTTGATAAAGGGGCCATTTCTCAGTAAGCCAAGCACCACTTACAAGGTTTGCTTTCATGCTATATGTGGACTATTAAGCAGTCCGTTGGATGCACTTTATATACCTTGTAAACCTAAAGGATGTACAGATACTGCAGAGGTCATGATCCATGCATTCATTGCATTAAAGGACAACTACACTGTGATGTTTAAAATTAAATGTATCTGGGGCAGGAATATAGGCTTGATTATTTCTACCTCCCAATATTGTTTAGCTACATTATGAACAGTTTTCAGTTACCAGGTTAGTGCATGGGCCCTCAGAAATTAAAGCCAGGAGGAAGCCTGACAGAATTTTCTTTCACGCTGGGGCTCCTCACAGAAACATTATTGAGAGGTAGGAATTACCAATCCTACCCTGGGTAATTTTTTGTTTAAACTTTTTTTTTAAAAACCTTGCGCCCCAACCCACAATTGCGAAGCCATGTTTAAGTTAACCCAAAAAACAGAAATAAGCAGTTCTTAAACCACTGCAGTTTCTAATGCAGATTTCATTATTTTAAACAAAACGGATGAAAAAGTAGCAGCACGTACAGCGAGATTGATGTACAGTGAAAAGGCTATACTCATGTATGCCGTATAACTGTATGAACTCCTGAATTTTGTTTCCAAAGGATTTCAACAATGGCTTGTTTTTCATGCACAATAAAAACACTTGTTTTTTTTTAAAATTTTAAATATTTCAACTATAGTAGTAGGATTATTTAAATGAATGTTAAATGTTAAACAATAAGAGCAAGAATTCATACAAGCTTATTACTTTAATAAATGGGGGGGGGAGACAAAAAACTTGTGATCTGTTTTGGGCTTATAAGCCCTATGCACAGTTGATCATAAATATAACAAATGTGTCCTTTGGTGGGAGTAAATAGTATGTGTGTTAGTGTGTGAAATGTGTGCTTTTTTTCTCAACACTAAAAAATACATACATGCAATTAACCTTAACTATTTAGTTGCCTCCCATGCACCAATAAACTACACTATGCTAATCAGCTGAACAGTAAGCAATCAATCAGATTTAAACGTGAACGAGCGAGGAGATGCAGCAACTGTCATATTCAGTAGGACAGGCAAGGGTTTTTCCAATATGATGATTAACCACAGGGGGTTCAGACATAAATCAACAGGCAGACAATTCATTCCAAATAGTACTGAGAAATGGGTTATATACTGTAACTGCTATAATATCTAACAAACAGAAAGTACACACAAAAATGCCATAGTAGTGTTGTAGCTTAAAGTGATCTAAGCAACTTTACAACTGGTATTTTTATTGTGGTTGTAAAATATTTGTCTTTCTATTGATTTTTAGTCTTCAATTACATTTTTTTTTAAGAAAAACATATTTTGAAATCTCATTTAAACGTATGGTCAAATGGTACGATTTTAATTAAACAGGTAATAACAGTCGACTTGACCGTTCCAGTATAAAGCCATTCTGAGACATAGTTTAATAGTGTTTGTGAAAATACTTGATTGGTTTATGTACAGAGTCACAATTCTGTAGTCTATCCTCGTTTTTTTATGGTTTTAAGTTTTTGTTTCTAAGCAATTATGAGGTGTGTACCATGTTAGCCAATGGATGGTATCACAGCTCTACTTTTCTCTCTTACTTATGGCTAACTAGATAAAACAATGAAGCAAGCTTTTGGAGTCATAAGCCCCCTTCATCAGGCTGGATGTTACAAAAGAAACCAAGAAATCATAGACTTATATACACATTGGGACAATACACATCAAACAACAATCAATCAAATCTGTTCAATTTGTTTGATGTTTACTGTCCCAATGTGTATATAAGTCTGTGATTTCTCAGTTTCTTTTGGAACATCCAGCGATGAAGGTTGCTACTTAGGACTCCCAAAAGCTTGCTCATTTTTATCATCTAATAGCCAATAAAAGGTATCACAGCTCTACTTTTCTATGAAGTTATCTCATATCGTAAGCTATATATGAAGGGTTTGTGGAATACTTGCTGAGTGTCCATAGTAACCAACTTTTTGTGAATGGTCTTTCTATTGGTTTTTACTTTAAAATATTAAATTATTCAAGCTTTAGTATTTATGATGATTAAAATAAATGTTACAATATTAAAAAATAATCAAAAAACATTACAAGCTTGTTACTAATTATTTTAAGAGTGGCGGGTTTTCTGGAATTTCCAGGTCACTGTGTTAAAATCCCCACCCCAACAACAAATCAGGTTGTTTCATTGATTCATATTTATATGTCCTAATTGCTAATCTAATAGAGTGGTCTATATATACCCCATTGTACATAATCATTGGCTAGTTATCATCAGAACACGTAGCTGAGCAGTTGCGACAGTTGTTTCCTAATGAAGAACATGGCAGAGGAGGACAGTTCAGGGTAAATTTACCCTATATTTTTTCCCTGAACCAGTTTTAATATTTGTCAGTAAATACTGAATGTCATTTAAATATTTTTTTGTTTAAGGCTTAGCACATAAAATCTATTCAAAAAATGTCAACAAACATTGTGGATTTATTTGCAATTTATAATGTATTATCATAACATTGCAATGCATGTGGTCTAAAACAAAATCAATCATCAGCCTGTTTTTTTTTTAAAAAAAATATAGACCAGTGGGTATTGTCCTTATACCACCCACATGTACTGTATGTAGCCAAACTGGCCAATCATATGATCTTTAAGAGTTCAGGCTAAATAAGAGGGGTTGAAAGCTTGTCAAATAAAATAAACAGTTATTAGATGGAAACGACTATTCCATAAAAACATGTAATTAATTCACAAGTTTAAAAATAGAAAAAAAAAAAAGAACATGGTCAGTATAGACCTGCAGAGAAACTGTAAATTTTTGCTGTAGAACATTCTGTAATAACCACAAATTACTGAAAAAGGGCCGATCCCCACCGGTACCAATGGGGTTGGCCTTTATCGTTAATGTGTTGTACCTCGCTTAACTAACCTCTTTTTGTAGATAGCCCAAGCATCTTTGTCCAGGTGGGAGGGAGGAAGATTCTTTCCAAACAAGATTAACTTCTGGACTCAAAGAAATTGCTACATTTTTATCCAAACCACCTGACAATTATCATTGTGATCCCAACTCTAAATTTACTTTCTTCAAAACTCTTTGTCCTTACTCAAGAAAGATAAATATTTTAAAACCAAAACATTTCATCACAAAGCCTGTTCATCACATACACTAAGTTCATAGTTCAATTTATGTTATTCATTGTGAAAATGTGATTATTTTCTACTTTTTCATTGTGTGGTTTCATATCAATATACATGCACATTGTTGTATTTTAAAGGTATTGTGGTCTCCATACAAGTCCCTATTTAAAAAGATGATCTCTTTTATAGGATGATGTCTCTAGCTTCTGATTCTTAAGTTAAAAGCTTGTAAAGTATTTACTCAGGACGTGTGATATAAACCAGGAATTTGGTGTGACGTCACCATGATGTGGTGTGCAAGAAGCCCCATCCCGCAAAACATTTCTGAAGCTATTTAAAAGACAGTTACAGCAGTAGAATACAAGTGGGCATGCTTGTGCCTAAGGCATGGTTCTGGTGATGTCATAACTCACAGTGGGGTAGCTGGAAAAAACACCTTTATACTGAGGTATAAAAAGTATTGAGTTGAATAAGACATATACGTCCATCAAGTACAACTTTTTCACCCTCCTTTTTAACCCTACCTAACAGTTGATACAGAGGAAGGAGAAAAAACAGCTAAAAAAGGGGGATTCCTTCCTGACTCCAAACGACAATCGGCAAAGTATACCTGGATCAACCAGCACTTGTAGTATATGTAGTAATACCAGTAATCTCAATATTTTTACGTTTTGGAAATTATTCTAGCCCATTTTACGGTTTTGCTTTTTTTAATGGAGAGATTATAATAAATATTTCTACCTGCTGTATAAAAAGAAGTTGTTTTATTATATACAAGGCTATCATATACAATGCTAGATGTATGATATCAATCATAATAAAATGTTGTAGGATCCGCTTATAATGTACTATTTTCTATTTTGTTGAAGGAGACTTAATGGGGGGGGATGCTTCCTATGTTAACATATTTTTTTTACTTCTTACGGTCTTGTACCTAAGGAGAGGAAGGAATATTCTCGTTTATGTGTAATTATTTTTTATTACTTTCCAAAGTCCCCCAAGAAAGCAAAGAAGAGCAGAGAATGGGCCAACTCTAAGTGTTCTCCATGTTTGAGCAAACGCGATCCAGGAATTTAAAGTAGGTGCGTATAAAGGTGTTTAGCGTGCAAATGAGCCAGAAAATGATAATGAAACAGTAATGTGCTGTTTGCCAAAATTGATTTCATGGGTAACTGTGCGACCACCATTATTCTCATCTTACCAACTCACTTCCAAAACATATACTTGTATTCTTAACTGCATTTTTAAATGTCTCACTAATACTTATGTGTATAATAGTTCAGCATTCATAAAGGGAACTATCGCTACATGACCCTACCAAGTCTGGGACAGCCACCTGTGTAGGCCAGTGGAAGGTAGATTCAGCCATAGTTTATCCAGTGAGCCAAAAGCTTGTGATCTGATTTTTTGGGTTCATAAACTCCTACGCACAGTTGAGGTAAATAACGTGTGTTAGTGTGAAGAATTGTAACACATTTGTGTGCACATGGAATCTTCTCACATGTGCTTTATGGACATGCAGGTTGTGTAATGGACAGTATATTTGTGTCTTTCTGTATGTTTATAGTGTGGGGAAAAGATGCAAAGCAGCCTACTTTTCCAAAAGTACTTAAGAGCATATGGGTGTGGACTTCCATATATCATTCTACTAAAAAATAGCTGCTAAAACAAAGTGGTTCTAAAACACTAGTGGAGCGTACACTTTTATGCAAGTTGTGTCACGAACGCCAGTTCGCTTGGCACGTGATCTGACCAATCGGTACTCGCTGCCACCAACTTTAAGTTATGGCCTTGAAGAGCCCCAAAAAAACTTTGACTTCTAATGACTGCTTGTGAAGGCTCTCATTCTCCAGGTCATGGTATATCTGTTGTTTCAATTAGATCCAACTGGACTTGAATGTAGTTCTTGAAGACGTTTCGCTAGTCATCCGACTGGCTGTTCTCAATTCAGAATGACTTGTACAAGAATCTGTGGCAATTATGGTACATGGCATGTACAATGCTATTTTAAACACCTTATCTCGGCGGTTCCTATAACAACATCCAATCAACCTTACACACCTGCGCTGGATATGCTAATTGGGATTTTCCAGGGACATAATTGCCCAGATTCTCTGTACCAAGTCATTTGAATTGAGAAAGCCGTCGGATGACTATGCGAAACGTCTTCAAGAAACTACATTTCAAGTCCTAAGTTGATCTACATTGAAACAAAGATACTCTCAATGACTATGCACACCCTGTCCTGGCAGCCTAAATGGTTAACACTACACCATTCACTCCAGCAACTAACTGGTTAATTAGCATCAATCCTTCACAAGCAGTCACAGAGTTTAATTAGCATTTACACTGCAACAACACTCCATTCAACCCACCAATATAAAATTATCAGAGGCTAACTGAGTTTCTTTTAGAGCATCAAAAACAAAACTTATTAAATTTCGATTTAATATTCCAAAAGGTGAACAGTGCATATAATACAAAAATAAAGAAAATGTGTGTTATAATAAAATGACAGACAAATGACAAACATAGGTACAAATGGTTTTAGCATGTCCCCTCAGTATGAACAAAGTATAGGGGCTACAAGGATTTTTAAACCATTTCATGAACACCACCCCCCTCTTGGTATGCAGGAGGGTGGAGTGTCTAGGAATTTCCAGATTTACGACTAGCCAAAGCATTCTTCCCCCTCAGTTAGGCAGGTCCATATAAATGTAGAAATGGACTTGTACTGGGATATTGACCACATATTCCTCTCCTGTATTATTATCAATCTTCCTCATACCCAACATGACCTGTTTGTAATCCATATTTCCCAATATATTAATAACTCGCCCTGGCAAGGGATAGGACTACTGTTGGGTATCATTTGAAGGACCTTCCTTTCCATACAAATATAATATTGGTTTTGTCTTACCATTATCCACATACGAAATACATTATTTTACATGTATGTGGTCCTTAAAGGGCATGTCCACCCTCAAAACTCTAATCCCCCCAACTACTGGCCCAATCATGTAGTGTAGTTAATCCTTACCTCGCTCCATATGGTTCTCCTATAGCTCCCCCCCAAAGCCCAAACTGCCCACCAGGAGGTAGCAGAGTACATATAGACTCTGCCTCCTACCTGCCTCAGGAGAAGTTGCATGAGTACTGCAGCCCTTCCTCCACCCTCCCTCCCCCTCCCTCTCCCTCCCTCTCCCTCTCGGATCCCTCCCCCTAGCATAAATCCTAATATATCGGTATTGCCCTGTCGCCCAGCCCACCGCTATAACAATTTATATGTTTAGAAAGCTCCCCAAACTTTACTTACCTCTCCTCTTCCTCCGCCGAAATGAGCTGCCGGCAGCGCGTCTGTGATTGGCTGCCGCTCAGGCCAATCACAGACCTGCGCCCGGCCCTCCCTCTGCATTTTCTGAAGCAGAGGCCGGGAGCGCGGCAGGAAGAGGGGAGGTAAGTAGAGTTTGGGGAGCTTTAAACATATAATATAGCGGTGGGGCTGGGCTGGCAGGGGGAAATCTTATATTAAAAAAATAATTTTTAGGGTGGACATAACCCTTTAAAATGACTTTAGGGTACTACCAGACCCCTAGCTGAAGAGAATTCCAGATACATGGTTCGCCCCCACTTGTCTGGAAAAGATCTTGGTTCCATGCTTTTACTAATCGTTAATATAAAGAATATGACGATCCAGGGTGGATGGTATTTTTATTGGTCCTTTGCAAGACAATACCAATAGGTAAACATTCTTGCCAAGTCACTACACACTTTCCAACACAAGTGTATAGCAGTCCAGCACAAATTGCTAAAGTGGCAAGATTTGAATTTACCAGTGATGCTAGTACAGCCATATATAAGTACTGGTTAGAGATGTTACGTGGGTTCTATAGAAAACAGTTCGAATCGAATCCGAGGGTTTCAAAGTCCCGACGAAACTTTTCAGAACCCCCGGAATTTCCGAAACCGGAATTTTCGGAGTTTTACAATTTTTACGATATTCAATAAATGTCGAAATCGAAAAGTACGAGTCAACTATAACGTCTCGTTCCCAAAGTTCTTTCCCCGAGAAGCCACCTTTTCCTCTACCTATAACTGAAGGGAATGGTCCACCCTACCGTTTCCACCTCAACCACCGTATTTAGACAAGACACAGATAATGTATGTCCCTACTCCCCAGCTCCAGCGACATAAACGCCCCCCTTCATTCTCCCCTTCTCATCCGGGTTTTCTTGCTATGGGAGGTGTAGTTGTCCAGAGAATGGGCGGGGCACGGCGCTGTGGCCCGCGCGCTGAACCAGTGCAGAGCTTTTTTTTCCCCCCCCCCCCCCGCCCCCCCCCAGTAAAGGGCCCTCTGACCCCCATATAGTAAAGGGCCCTCTGACCCCAATAGTTAAAAATGTCACCTGAGAGTTGTAGTTTCAAGCTGTCATTAGCACTGTACTAGCAGCTGTTTTTTGCCCCAAACTGAAGAGACCCATCAGATTTACAGCATCCAGATGAACAGTGAGTCCAGCAGCCAGACTACAGGAAGCAGGAAGTGTAAAGGCAGATCAGCTCCTGTTACTTTCTATGCAGGTTAACACAGCGCCACCTACTGGTTACTATCTGCAATTGCAGAATTTGGATCTAAATTAGGACTTGACCCGAGTATAAGTCGAGGTAAGGTTTTCAGGCTAATTTTAAAGCCGGAAAAATTCGACTTATACTCGAGTATATACGGTATTCCCCATTATCCCCTTTTCACAGTTCTACCACCATCTAATATTAAGGCTCATACTCTCGTGCAATGGTGTAGGGTGAATGGATGCTTTGTCGGGCAACAAAGCACGTTAATGATACGCCCGCCAGATCAGGCAACGACCTCCGACCAAACCCCAGACAAAGCGCCCATACGATCACGCATGTTTAAGAGCGTTTACTGTTTTCTAGCCTGCTGCTCCTTATCAACCTCTTTTTCTGCTGTATGATTCCATTCTTATCCCCTTCAATACTGCTCTTCCCTCCCTTTCATTCCTTTCTATTCCCCCTACTCCACATGTAATGCTAAATACCACTAAGCTCCTCCTCACTCAATTCTGCTCAGTATTCTTCCCCCCTCATTTCATTTTACTACTCTTGAATATATTCTACTTTCCCTTCTTCTTTATATTTCACAGTTTCAATAGAATTGTAACACAAAGACTTTCAGCCAAAAAAAGTTGGTAGTTTCTTAGTGTCTGACAATATAGCTGCATCAACCGTGACTCTCATCTTTCCATTATAGAACACAAATATATTTATTGGGGATTAGTGCACATTAAAAGGGCAACTAACACCTCAAAACAATACAGAATCAGGAGATTGAAAAAAAGATTGCCTTCTGATTCTGTATTGTTTTGAGGCTTTAGTTGCCCTTTAAATGGACAGCAGAATTCCCATACAGGAGTCCCATACAGTAATAGCCATACTGGATTTGGCTATAACTGTATGGGACTACTGTATGGAAATTCTGCTGTCCATTTAAAGGGAAACTTAAGCCTCAAAACAATACTGAATCAGTAGGACGTATTGGTCATAATTTCTACCCTCAGCTTATACTCGAGTCAATCAGTTCTTACTCCTTTTTCATGTAAAAATAGGTACCTCGGCTTATACTCAGGTCAGCTTATATTCAAGTATATATGGTACTGAGGTTATATGTGTAAAATAAAAAAGTAATTAGATTGTAAGCTCTTCAGGTCTGGGCCTGATGTGGATTTATCCATGTAATTGTAAAGCCCTACAAAAGATTTTGGCGCTATATAAATCCACATTAATAATAATAATCTAAGTAATTTAAACTGAATGATCTCAGAGCAGCAACATTGTGTATGTTTCTTAAATTTTCAAGCATAGTATATACTGAAATTGATGTTACCTTGTTCACTGGAATGTAGCCTTTAGCATCTAGGGTAACCCCACTTTGTTTTAAAAATCCAGTTGTAGGACTTGCTCCTAAAATTGATTTTCTAATTTGTTTATATGATACTGGCAACAAAAATGTTACATTTATACAATAATTAAAGAAGACATCATCCTCTACACCAGCTAAAGCATATAAAAAGTAAAGGATAAATACAATACTGCTGTAATAGCTTTAAAAAGAGCCCCAGATCAACTCTCTAAGCGCAGCATGACAGACGATATGGTGCTGAGATTAATTTTCCTCCTCCCAATAGCATGAGTGATTTCACCTTCTCTGATCTGCCTCTTGGTAAGCCTGCAGACTGCACAATGCAAATTCTCTCCTGGGACAAAGAAAAAGGCTCCATGCTGGTTGACAGAACAAACCACAGAATTAGTGCCCACTTAATTAATGTTGAATAGTTTTGTAGGCACCTAAAAAAATATTATCTGTCTCTGTAAGGTTTTCAAAGTCAGATGCACACAGACCAATAATTTACAGGCTTCTGTTTCTCTGTACAAATCAAACACTGAAGAATTGTGCACTGACAGCATGTATTGTGGTTTCAGCAGGGGCAGCTAAACATTAACATTTTAACTCCCATATCATTTAAACGACTGCACTTAGAAAAGTGATCCAGGGCTGTCAGAAGGTAAAAGCAGCGAATATTTTTCACTTTTTTGGAGAACATATTTCTCCTTTAAGAGCACTGGATAAACTAAAATAGGGCAATACAAGAAAAAGCAGACACGAGTAAACAGTCAATCTGTTTACAATGTAACCTTTTCCATTTTTTTAAAATCCAAACAAATTGAACAAATTGACTGCATATATAGGGACCATTCTTTTAGAACAATACACACTGGTACCCTATATAATACGATAATTACATAACATGGAATTCTCATACCTCAGCAAAGATTCCAAGAATTTCAACAAAACAAGGCAAAGTCCACTGAATTAGTACATCCAAGTTGGCTTATGACAGTGCCACGCTCAATTGGTATGCAGATGATGCTGTAAACTAGCATTAACCCCTATACTGTAAAACACACTAGTGGATTGACATTTCAAGGCCTCTGTCTCCTTTGTCAGGAGTCGGAGGCCCTAAAACATTGATGCAATTGATGTGTTTCGCAATATATATAGGTTTATCACAGGTTTATACAGCCAGGTGTACTACATGGCATGACTTTCAAAGGTGAGCACCAAAGGTAATTTATGAATTAATTGTGACTTATTTTCATTACCCACTATTTAATAACACAAACATTGCTAACCCTTTAGCCTCGTATACACGTCAGATAATTTTCGTACGATTTGCCCAATGAACGACCCATTGTGCGACATTCGTGCGAAAATGAAGCTTTAACAATCTTCTAAGACCAACGATCCATGACTATTCTTGGCTTTTTCCGACGATCAGCTTGGCGGATTCGTTCTCGTTTGTTTGTACATTGTTGGCAGATAATTGCTAGAGTGTAATGGAAGATTGAATGAAATACACATGTGCAACATTTCGAGATCACGCGATATTCCAAACGTCACTTAATACGCACGTCACGTAACACCTTTATCAACGAACATTATCTATCCACTATCGTTGATGTATGTACAGGCGTCGTTGGCAGAACTAGTGTATAACGAGATGGTTGCTGAACGTTCGTCGGGCACATCGTAGAAAATTATTTGACGTGTGTACGAGGCTATAGTCTAGGTTTAGATGCTGTATGTATATAAAGCATATTAGGGGATGAAACCATCTGTAACATTTATACCCTTACCTATGCCAATCACACACACATCTGCTCTGAGGACTTTTCCACTCTTCAACACAACTTCTTTAAGCTGATTGGATATAAAAAAAAACAAAAAAACCCCAGGCTTAATCAACTTGGTCATTTCACAGATGGATATACAGCGCATCCAATATCTCATCATTTAACACTTCTGTATTTTATTGTTACATGAACAAAACATACAAATTCACATTCAATTTAAAATAATTAACAGTAATAAATGGTCTTCATGTTGTCTATTAATACCAATTACCTTTCCTTCTTGCTCTCTTAACTCTGAAACTTCAGTCTGCATATAGAATTTTACTCTGTTGTTTTCAAACATCTGCAATAAAGTCAACAAATATATACTGACCAATGATGTAACACTGTTATATAACATTGTAGCACATTCAGTAAATCCAAATTCTGATATATATTTATAGAACCAATATTGTTGCACAATGGTTGGTTACACAAGAAAATATCTAGTCATTAATCTACTATCCAAACAACTAGATCTGTGACCAAATTTGCTGTGTTAATACACAGTGGGGGGTCCAGCTGTGAGGATGCTAATCACTTCTGCCTATGGATCTAACGATGGAGTCCAGATTGGAGTGAGATAATCACTTAAGCTAGGTACACATGATGAGATATTTCGATCCGATCGACCAATAGTTCAGTCGATCGGACCGAAATTATCGCATCTGAATGCGCCCATGTCCGACCGACCGTTCGTCAGAATCGGACGATCGTGTGGTCCTCTATAGACCGCACAATCGGTCGCGGTAACTATCGGACGCGACTGCTTTTGCCGCGACCGACAGTCCTTCCTCCTGGACGACCGGTCGAAAGTATCGAACAGTCGGTCAAGAGGAAAAATCGCTAGGTGTGTACCTAGCTTTAATCTAGGTACACTCATGAGATCTTTTGGAACAATCGTTTGGCAGTGGTCAAGAAACCAGAGGGGAATGACTCACATGGCTGGGAACCCTCCTGCTGCACAAGATAGCAAAGAACAATGGAAAAAGCCTTCAGACTCACTGGATTGAAGGTCTTAAGGTTCATACACACGGGCAATCGCGGTTGCCGACCCGCCATGCACTATGTGTACGAATGGCCGTTTTAGCCGGTAATCGGCCGTGAAGGAGCACTTTAACAGCCAAAACGTCCGCTCGTTCGGAGATCCGCCAGGTGGATCGGACAAAAATCTCCGAACGAATGGGTGTTTTGACCGATAAAGCGCCCACACACAGGCCGATTATCAACCGAAACGGCTGTTTGTACACATCATGCATTGCGGGTCAGCACCCGCGATCTCACGTATGATACACACGTGATACACATCATGCATTGCGGGTCAGCACCCGCGATCTCACGTATGTACGAACCTTAAGTGGTAATTTATTACATGATTTGTCTGACAATTATCTAATGTCTGTATGGGGCTTTAGCCTGTAGACCTGGTCATTATGTAACCTTGTGTAGGACATTTAAACAATATGCATTTAGATTTAAGTTCATAAATAACAACAAGTATATGTTATTGCACAGTTTAACAGTTATTGCACATTGTGATCTAACTATTTTTGCTTCCAGTGATCCAGCTTAATGCCCTCTATACTCTGACTACCATGGGCCCTGTGTAAGCAAAGTACACATATTTCAAATGTGCTGAAGGTTTAACAGATTAGGATTTTAAAAAAAAATAGTGTGCCTCAGTTTAATCAGTGGATGCATTAAGTAATTGTATTCCATGCCATAAAGTTAAGACTTTCTATAGGGACTCATCAGAAATCACTACCAGAGAAAGCCAAAGAGAAGACTCATTCTTAAATTCTTCAGCAGATAAGATGACTGTATTTTTGCTTTCTAACCTGCAGATAGCTGAACTAAGATCAACAGAATCTTGGATCAATATTTGCTCTTTATTAATATTGAGAGGCATTATTATTGCACAGTAGCACATTTTTATATTTCTTTACACAGTGCTAATCTCTGTTATGCTTTTACACTCCATGAAATCTATAGGGAAGATATTTCAGCCATCGACTCTTTACTGTGTTATGCCAATATTATATTAAAGCCAATAAATATTTGCTATCTATGACAGTTTAATTATAAGTCTGCTATCAGGGATTGAGACTGGAAAGCTATCGTATCAATTAAACAATTTATTTGACTGCTGTAGATCATAAAACATTTACCACAACTGTTATGAGAATCAATTTTCAGATGATGATAATATGGTAGATATCATTTAAACAGGTTCGTAATTGCAATATTTTGGTTTACAACTAATAGCGCCACTTTGTCCAGAGGATTTACCAATTATTAACATTTATAGTTCAGATATGCAAGTTCATGCTAGGATAAGTAGGCACCAAAACAAATCATGTGTGGTAGAAATTTGGTTCCACAAATAGATACAGTGTCACAAAGTTAAACTCTCAACAAAAATAGAAATTTCCAAAAAATGCTGGTTAACCACTGATTCCCATAGAACAATGCATGTGCATGCTAATGCTTCCTGGGATTGAAATTGTGGAACTGAAGTTTGAGTGAGTCACCATGGATATTGGATTAGTAGGCAGCAAAGAAAGGAAAGCTACCTTTATGGACTATTCTGCTTGAAATCAAGCTTTAAGGGAATTACTCTCCTCTTTGTGCCTCTTCCACCTCACCTCCTCCAACTCATCCCATCCTACTTAACTAAGAAAAGAACTCCTTAGATATTGCAACTGTGAAATCTGCCTTCATCTTTACTGGTTACCAAAACCGCTACAACCTTTCAACTGTTCACAAGAACATCATTCTTTACAGTCACACGCGCAGTGCAAAAATCAAAACTTGGAACCCATGAAAAACATTAGAGGTTGATGCAGCACATTAAGATTTGCATCTATCGAGGCATGGGCACTCTTGTAGCAATGATTTATCAAAGAAATGATCATTACTTGATTTAAGCCATTATGAGGTGTAGGTTGCAAATCTACTAAAGATTACCATTGACAGTATTGACCAGATATTTATTGCCTTCTCGGGAATTAAGTCTGATTTACAATATAGTACAAATGTATCAACTTTACTGGTTAAAAAAAAGAGGTAATCAGCTTTAGGATTCTTGGATTCTGTCCTGGGCAAATGATTCCACTTGTTATTTCAGTGTAAAGGAATTAACATGGAACAGCACCATAGCAAAATCTTCCTCCAAATTCTTAAAAAGCCACTTCCAAATGCAATTACTTTTGCTGTAGTAGTGTAGATATATTCCCACAGTTAATAATATTCCTTCCTGCTTCCCATGCTCAGTAACTTACACATAACATGAATGAACATTATTTTTTTCAGTTTTATAAACAGTCCTTTATGTCCAACACAGTCATTTTTTTTTCTTTACAAAAAATAGATTAACTATGTGAACGATGCTTCATAAAACAATAAATGAATTTGCTGTGATTGGAGGTAGAAATAATCAAACTGCTGAAATAACATTTGATTCAACCTAAATGTATAACTTGATATATATTTCATGTTCAATATACAAAATGTATTGACATCTGGCATGTTGTAATAAAAGTTGCATTTTAACTTAAATCCCAGTGCTCCACATGGACTGTGTTTTTGTGATATATATATATATATCTATATCGATAGTGACTATACAATTGAATGGGATCATCTAATTACCTTCATAATTGCAAGTCCAACCTTCTCTCCTAAGAACTTCTTGAAGGGGATGTTTTCTAATTCAACTACTGAGACAGAATGGGCCTTTTCACATAGATAAGCAGCAACTTCCATACCTGGGGGAATTAATTATTTATATAGTAATTTAAATTCAATAAAATAAAATAAAACTCCATTTTGGGGTTACAGTCTTAATTCCTTCTGCATAACCATGAAATAAGATGGATCTAGGGTCCAAAGAGATTAAGGAACATTTCAGCTCCCCAGTTTCTGGTTATTGTCGGAATACCGGAGAAAATATGATTTTCATGCAAACTGTTGTTATTCTGGGATAAGTTATTTTGTCACTGAATTAAATAAGAAAAAGAAAATGATGCAAATACGGTTTTGTCAGTAAAATTAACCTCACCCAAGAAAGATGCTCCCACAATGACTGCATTCTTGCTACTTGCCAGCTTTACCACTCTATTAGCATCTTCTGGTGTCCGGATTGTAAAGACATTATCCAGTTCTTTTCCTTTACATTTGAGTGTTTTTGGTCTGTGAAAAGGAAAATGTTTTTAATTAAACTGACATGCTACATTGACACAATCAAATCTCAGTCTAAAACTGTTTGGCGTGCATTAGTATAAATTCCATTCAACCAGAAACATATATATATATATATATATCATTAAAAAATACCCAGTATTCTGTAGAATTTACATACGTGCTCCCAGTGGCAATTAGAAGCTTGTTATATTCCATTCTAAATCCATCCTTAAAAACCACCCTCTTGTTCTTGGAGTCCATGCCGACAACCTAAAATGGTTATATTATTATTCTATAAATGATTCATACATAGTTCATAGTTCATTTGCTCTGCACAATACAGTAAATACAGCACAATACACACAATATACTGTTGGTGTATATACATTAGCAGATAAAAACACATTAATTATCAACGGGAATTCTATGAAGAATGATCCTATACTAAATAGGACGCTCTATGCACATACAGTAATCAGAATAAATGTATCTTTACAGAGAAAAGGTATTAGAGAACAGCAGTGATGTACATGAATATCAATAAAAGGGGGAAATGCAAAAAAAAAAAAAAGTCGTACTTAATTGTATCTACATTTCTCTAGAAAAAAATGATATTAACCATAAATAAAAGTCTTTATTAAATATCCCACATTATCAGGGAGATGTAATAAAAATTCTTATCTTTAAAAATGGTGCTAATTTTGCCCCAACCAATCAGATATTAGCTTTGAAATGGTAAATAACATTTGATTGGTTAGGGCAAAATAAAGTTATTTTTCATTTCATGTGTGTGCATGGGAAAAGTAATAACATTATGGTATCTTTAGAAATAAGACAATGAATCTGCTAAAACAAAGATGTTCCACTTATCCCTTATAATGTTAACTGTTTGGACGAGAAAATAAAGGTAGGTACAGAGACATGCTATAAAACCGGCAGATCATCAACGACATGTGACCAATCGCCCCAAAAAAAAAAACTAACTGTCGGACGAAACAACCGTTCGTCATGCAGTCGGGGTCAGGATTCGTGTGTGCTATTACCAGTCTGTACCCAGTTTGACTGCTTGTCCAGTTGGACTGGCTGATTGCTGACAAGAGTGTTACAGCACTGGTCAAGGGACTACACAATTACATGTCATTCAGTTTAAGTAGTGGTTGGTGTCTGATATAGAAAATTTCATTATCCAGTAATTTAATATTTAGTATTTAAATAGGACCAGAAAAGTGAATTCCCTAAAATTCAAGCTTTATTATTACAACTAAATGAATAATGAAAAAAAATAGTTTTGTAATTTCTTTACCTGAGTTTCAGTCAACATTTCAATGTCATACGTGTGGAAGAATTCTTTTGATCGTAAGAATATTTGCTCTGCTTGAGAATCCATTGACTGTAGAGAGCAAGTTATGTTAGTTTACATAATGACAAAAACATCAAGAATATGATCAAACAAATTTCAGCAAACAAATGACCAGTTCCCGAGTAGCTATAAAGCTTATGGTGATGTGTGCTTAAAGTCCAGCCCTAAAATGAAAACTTACATACAGGTAAACCCCAAAACCCTAAACTGTAATAGTTTGCAATGTGAAATATATAAGTCTAACCTGAAATCCTGCACAATGTCCTGTTTCCCGTTTCTGCTTCCAGGTACTTCCAGTTAGCAGCTGTCAGTTATGGATTTGACAGTTGACATCACAGCCAATGACTGAATGTTAATCCCCTATCTGCCTCTTCTGAGCATGCCCAGGCTCAGTACCTGCTCAGTACAGGTTTCTAAATTGCTCAGTTTCCATGAGGCATCCAGAAGCATAGCAGGCATACAGTAATGAATTCATAGAACAAGTATGATATATCAAGATATTTTAAAGAGACCATTCTTTCTAAAATATGTTGTTATGAGGGTGGAGTTGTCCTTTAAAGGAGAAGAAAATCCAATGTAGATTAATAGCAGAGCCACATCTACCATAAGGCAGAGTGGGACATGTTTCTCAGGCGGCACCCCTGTACTGAAGAAGAAAGTTGGCAGACAGGCAGTGGTGGAATAATTTTATATGATTAGGTTAGCTTTAGTTAGTTTGTTAGGCTAGGTTAGACTAGTTAGGTTAGTTAGGGCCCTGCTGAAAGTGTCTACCTTGACGTGGTGGCAGGCTTACAAATCTTTTGGCTAAATTCTTTTATACTACAGAAAGTAAGGCACTTCTAATGTATTGTAACAATTGAGGCAACATGTTTAGCACAGGCTATAAAAAATAAGTTATTTTGATTTGGGCAACAAAAATCTGAAAGGAGAAATATGGTAGTGGTAACAGAAGAAAGGGGCGCAATATCTATTTCTAGTCATTTACCTTATTGCTATTTGACTGTCTAAGGAACTGTTTTAATACCCATGTGATAGGAAGTTCAAAATCGGAACATTTTAGCCATGCCCATTGACAAATTTGCGCCCACCAACAAAGCTACACCCTCTTTAACGCAGTAGCGGAAATAATCAAGGGTGGCATTCAAAAGTTCGTCTCAGGCAGCAAAAGCCCTAGAAGTGCCCCTGATTAATGGGGTGGAGCCTTCTTAAAAAACAAGTGGGGAGAGGCAATTTCTGCAATGTACACTACTTACCTGCCTGAGATCACTCAATGTAGTGTTACAAAGTAGCCCAAATCTTTGGGGGCTGATGCAATAAATGGTGCAAAAATGCATCTACCTGAATGTACCTTACTAATGCAGTTCATTTTTGATTGAAAAAAGACAACAGTTCCTCAAGTTCTACCTCTTCAAAACCCCGCCCCCAACCCAACAAAAATAAGCAGTTTCCTCTATGCTCACACTGTATATAAACATAGCCCATCAAGACAAAAAAAGGAGCTACAATAACATGGAAGCCTTCTTAGTTACAGAATCTACACTATTTCATACACACGTTCTTTAGGATGAAGCATGTTAGTACTGACTTTAGAACAGGCATTTAGCCTAAAAGTATAAAGCCATTTGTCCAACTTGCACACATAAACAATTTCTTATCAGCTGTGTGCTTAGATACATATAATTTGTGCACACGCAAAACTGTTACATACCTTGTAACCCAGATGTTTGTGTGCCTTCTATTTTAACCTGTGTGTGCTTGACAGCTGAGTTCTGTGCACACACACAGGCCCACATTTTAGAGGGATCATTGGACACAATTTACATCTTGGGAGGGTACCTGACAGCAAATATTATGATACTCTATGTGTGCCACCCAAGATATCACCTATGGCACCCAGATTTCCTACATTATAATATTTAAAAAATTTGGCTAGGCATACATGGCCTAATTATTCTGCCACAACAAATATTTTAGTCAATTGGGCCAAAATATGATCGGTAATTTTCTGACTCAACCAATCAGTATCAAATAGAGATGGCCGAAACAAACTAGTTTCGTTCCGTTTTTTTGGATTCCCGGATCTCGGGAAAATCCTGAAGATCTGAAAATCTGAAAACGGAACGAATTTTCAAGGATTTTCGAACATTTAAGGCTATTTTTGATCGTTAGAAAATCTTTGAAAATACGATCGGAGACCATTTTCGAGTTTTCAATCTTATTTTCGAAGGATTTTCAAACGTTCGAGACTATTTTAGAAAATTATCGAAATTATCCTCGAAAACGCGATGCGGCCCGAAATCAGGACGATCCGTCCGGATTCGGATTTCAGAACCGGGGGTCCGTGTCCATCTCTAGTCACAAATTATTATAGGCAAGATTGGTTGGTCAGAGCAATCTGCATTTTGTAAAATGGAATAAGTCGCAAAATTAGTCAGGCTGATTGGATGGGCACTTCCTAATTCCTAACCAATAAATTATCATTTTATTGCTTGGGAATATAGGGTTGTATTTCACCATTATATGCCTAACCTTAAGCCTCATACACTTGTGCAATTGCGGGGGGCCAATCTGTGATGCGTGATGTGTATGCACGCCTATTTCGGGCAATAATTGTGCTGTGTATGGGCACTTTGTCAGCCGAAACGGGCATTCGGTTGAGGATCCGCCCGGCCAAATGGGCATTTCAGCCGACAAAGTGCCATACACGGCACAATTATCGGCCGTGCATACACAACTTGCATTGTGGGTCGCCCAATGCGATCAAACATGTGTATAAAACTTTAGGCTGTTATCCTGCATTATTTAAAAACAAACATATAAAAGATAGTCAATGCACATTCCTAGGCCCAATACAATATCATATTATCTACCGTATATAATCGAGTATAAGTCGATCCGAGTATAAGTCGAGGTACCTATTTTTACCTAAAAAACGAGTAAAAGTGATTGACCCGAGTATAAGTCGAGGGTAGAAATACCCCTAACCCCTTCCATGTACAGAAGACCATTTAGACCATTTCCATATCCCCCAGCAGCCTCCATGACCACATAGTCCTAACCCTTCTTCTCTATACAAAAGCCCTTTAAGACCCACCATCATTATTTATCCCCACCATAACCCCATACCCTCAACCCTAGAGGCCCAGAGGCAGCAGGCCAAAAGGAGCAGTCAAATAATAAATTACCTCTTCTCTGATCCAAAGGTCCTGGGCCCAACGGGATTCCCGCTGCTGGTATGTCAGTCCAATCCTGCTGCCGCATCTCCTGATTGTCGCATCCACGGACGTCACTACTCGGCGCCGGGAAGTAAGATAGGCGCCGAGTAGTGATGTCAGTGGATGCGACTATCGGGAAATGCGGCAGCCGGATTCTTCTTCCTAAAATAGTGACTGACCCGAGTATAAGTCGAGGTTCAGTTTTCAGGCTGTTTTTACAGCCTGAAAACCTCGACTTATACTCGAGTATATACGGTACACATACATTATAAACAAAGGGGTTTTACTATAGTATAGTATAGTATAGTATATTACATTACTGTAATTACATGAATGAAAAGCCTATCAACCACGTCAAGGTAACCCCAGTCTGGAAGGTTACCTTGACATGGTTAGGACCTTTCAGACTGGTTATGACCTTCCAGACAGTTACCTTGACTATGGTTGGAAGGCTTTTCATTCATGTGATCACAGTAATGTATACTAAAACCCCTTTGTTTATAAAGTATGCCAGTGTGCAGATAATATGTATGGGGCCTAGGAATGTGCATTGATTATCTTTTCTATGTTTGTATAAATGTTTGACCAGATCAGTAGCACTTCCGCAAAATATAGTTGTAAATTAGCCTAATTGGAGTGCTTCCACAATCCTTCTATTGTAATTATTTAAAAACATAATAGGAGAAACACAAACCTTGCTTAATTTGGACCGGTCATATGGTAGGTACTTCTCGGAAGTGCACATGACAATTCTGTCTGAAAATCCCTCTTGTCTTAGTGTTTCAGCACACACTAACCCAGCAGGGCCTGAAAGAAAAACACAACTACTTTAAATGAGTGGTAAATTTAACAATGTATGTATGTTGCAAATTGTGCAAACATATATAACTTTCTTGGTTATTCCTAAGTTCTAATGAGCTGGATAACAAAAATATATAACTAGGAAACTATTACGTTACCTGCTCCAATAATAAGAACATTGGTAATTGCTGTACTGTAGTTGCTTAGCGCTATACATTTAGCCATAACCTTTGTCCTCCTCTGTGACTGCAAAGCCTGAAAACAAACTGTATGTGATGCAGAGGAATTGCAATATATATTTTTAGCATTAGTACTGCATACTGTAGTTTCTCTTTTGTTAAAATTAAGAATATACAGAAAGTGACATCACAACTAATTATTGCTAATGGTACAAAAAAAATCTCTCAAAAAAAAAAGTCTCAAAACCAACCAAAAAAAAAAAATGTCTGAAAACCAACCAAATAGTGTAACCCCATGGGGAATAACTATTTCAAATAGTTCTCAAAATCAGTTCTCATATTTACTGGCCTCTTACTGGTCAACATTTCAATAACATTGCACAAAACAACCTGACTCTCAAATAAACATCTCTTGTCAAAGTTAATAAAAGTTTGAATTCGGTTCATTCAAAAAATATCCACTGAATGTAGCTTATGGGCACAGTATTTACATTAAATGGTCATAATATTTCCTCCAACTATTTTGATTTTAATCTTTTATTGCTGCATTAACATTCATATTGAATTGTTACCCATCCTAAAATTATTATTGCTTACAAAGTAAAATCTGTTTATCTGAGGATCATTATCTCCTTCTTGTTGGATCAAGGAGTTTTTGTTACTTTTGCTTTTGGAATCCAGAGGAACATTATTCACACTTTCTTTCCCCAAATGAACAAATTACAATGGAAAACTACAGTAGATTGGAATGACTTACCTGTTTACTTGCACGGATATACACTCTCTCTTTCTCAATTTTGACCTGCAGTAGAAAATGAAACCTTATATTTGGAAATCAGGGAACTACAATCTTGGTAACAATGATTTGATCATCTTTCCTGTTAAGACTAATATGTTTACAGTTGCAACATTTGTATGGTCTGCTGTAATACTAAATATATTTGACTAATTTTTGAACAATATTTGAAAAGATCTACAAACAGACCTACAAAGGTACAAACATACCAAAAACATCCTACAACAGTAAATACGCACAACTTTGTGTTATTAGACCCTTCTATAAAAAAGTTTTTCCTGCACTTTCTTCTATACATGAAGTAATTTCACCACGTAACATGCTAAATATAGTGTTTCTCAATCAGATGGATAATATTACCAGTGAGAGTTCATAGGATAGTTCATTGATAAATATTTCATCTGACTTGTGCTTTTGTTGCTGCCCTGACATACGTCTTCTGCCAGAAAGAGAGAGAACAGCAGCAATACTTTTGATGAAATATCTGGTAAGAAATGCATGTAGTAAAGTGCTTAAATAAGCAATTAGGTTTAAAATCAAATAAATAATAAGTGAACTTTTTTTGTTTTAAGGGTACAGATGCCCTTTAGATAATGTATCGTGGGGCACTTAGAAAATTAACATTTCTATTGGGTACTGTACAGTATGACTGGTGTGCTAATGGTGGGCATTACAACTGAACGAGACTGTTGGAATGTTGGAAACAAAATGTAACTTAAGGGCCAATAAAAAAGTGTAACTAAAGTTTTGCCATACATAGGACACAACAGCCTCTGAGAAGTGTACCTCCAAACGCAATCAAAAGAAACTGTGGCCTATATAACTGCAAGCAAATATACAGGAATTCTTTATTCTACTGGTTTGATATCTTTAAGATGTAGAGTTTCTTAGGTTGCTAAAACTATATTTCCATTATATTGCAGATGTGGCTAAGAGTCAGCCAATCACTGACACGGCTGTCGACTATGCAAAAGCTGAGGGAACACTGTTGGTAGGTTTCTGGCACTTGTTTTAAAAAGTTAAACCCGGTGGTTTCAGATGAGATGGGGTACCCTACACTGCAGAAAAGGGCTTAAAACTAAGGGATGAGGAAGCCATGCAAGGATCCGGAGGGTAGGAGGGAGGAGGGGCACCTCTGCACATGCCAGAGCCTTCAACAAGCACAAGGAAGAAGCAGGCACCAAGATAACTCAGACATCTCCTACTCTTCACTTTCTGGGACTTTGAACAGGTACTGCAGAAGAACCATAAGGATCAGAGAAGTAAGGTTTGTTTAACACTATACAGTGGGGCCAGTAGTGGGTTAAATTTTAGTTTTAAGGGTGGACATGAACTTTAAGTATTTTTATTTTATGTCAGATGCATTCAATGATGTATAAAAAAATATAACCTGAAATTTTGGCAGACCGTCCAAGCCTGGAAAATCCTCTATGTCGCCAGTTGCAATATTAAAGCATGCTCCATGCCACGGGCAACGCACTCGACCTTTAGAAAGCACACCTATGGAAAATATAATGAAAGATATTTACATAAATCTCCTTGTGTCGTCTGAAAATTCTGATCTGCATTTTTGATCTCTAACAAGAAGATAACTGCTCTGCAAGTAAAGATTAAAGGATATCCTGTATGAGCTGTTGATGGTATATAGCCTCTATTATCATTTAAAAATACAAATCATAAAGCTTCACCCCTTCTGCAAAACTATAATGTCTTGATAAATATAAAGCCAAACAATGTTAACAGTTAATTCATAGTTACTATTTGCTAACCACCTCAGAACAAAGAAATATATTCCTAGCTAGCTTATATCTGTCTTTTTGGATACGGTGCTTCTCAAACCACATGCTATCTAACAGTGTGAGTCACTTGTGTCTATTTTAACTCCTTAGTTGAAACATTATGTTGTATATAGAATGTAACTGCTCACCGTAGGTGAAGCAAAGTCCGGGTGCATAAGCCGGACCTCTCGTGTAATCTATTCTCCCAGGCACAATGTAGCAAAATAATCAAACACTCACCGCATAAGCTGTGGGGTTTGGGTGCAGCCGTCCCTGACCTGTCGCTAGAGTCCAAACAGAACAACCATATAAACAGAAAGCATGCGGCTGTGTCACTCAAGGAGAATCAGTATCGGATTCTTCCAAGTTTCAATAAAACTTAAGTTTTATTCCATATCAGCAGAAGTCCTTCTTTTTACCTTTTTATCTGCTGATATGGAATAAATGTTTTTTAATGAAACTTGGAAGTATCCAATGCTGATTCTCCTTGAGGGATGCAACTGCATGCTGTTTGTTTATATGGTTGCCCCAAAACCAAAGGTTTTAAATGGTAGAATGTTAAAGGGTATCTGTAATTTAAAAAATGCAGATACAGCAAGATTCCACTACTCCAAAATGTTTTCTGGATTTTAAATCTGAACAGGAGATTCTGAGAAATCATCATTTGAAATCACAGCATTTACAGGGAAAGACCTGTCACCCCAGAAGCAGAAATTATAATATGTGCCCCATCCCTGACCTCTTACTAGGATCTTTGCCTGCCTGCCAGCACAGTTTCTATAACATTGAAGAGATCCAGCAGAGAAAAGAAAGAAGGGGGAGATGTGTAAGCAGAGCAGTGTCCATGGTGAGGCTGTGCAGAACACTACAGTGTCGTAGACACTACAAGAAGGCAGTGACAAAGCAAGCACAGATAAATATGTTAGTACCACCATTTTACTCCCCTCAAATTGCAATTTCAGAAAATGTAAAGTTGTTTAAGTGAGTATAGTGACCCTTTAAAAGGTGGCCCCACCCTTTTTTTGACCCAGGGCCCCCCATGAACCTTGCCCTTTGCCTGCCATAAGCCTTAAAGGGTAACTGTGGTCCAAAAATGACTTTAGGTTAATTGAGAGGAATTGCTTTCCTGAGTATTTTTGCAATTTATTTTCATTATTTTTTTAACACGGTTTTGAAGATATTTACATTATTTTGTGTGATATGGTAGCAGCATCACCAGATCCCCTTCACTTCCTGCCTTTGAAACCATGTGACATGTGAATCTATTTGTTCGGAGACCACAGTTCCCCTTTAAGTACTGCAAAAATCACTTAAAGAATGTGTTTTCTCAAGCAAATGATTAGAGGGTAATATACTGTAGTTAAATATGTGACTCATCCCAATGCAAGAGTCCAGGCTTGTGATTTTTGGACCCACAAACTCACTGATTGTCTTAACGAAAAGAAAGGGCTAAATTGACCCAAATAAATAATTTCAGCATTTCAACGACCACATTCAGAAGAGAAAAGTTATCTCAGCCTTTAATCAATGAGAATATTCTTTACTTTAAAACAGTCTTTATCTGTAATTACTGGTGGTGTGGTGTGCAATAATAGAATCTAGCACAAAAGTGTTATCTGATAGTTGTATTGGTGATACATGATATAATGAATGTCCTACAGAGATCCTAACCTTTAACTAATGGTGCACCATAGTGAGGACACTTGTGTCCCATTGCATAGAAGTCTCCATTCTGCTTAATTAGCAAAGCTTTACCACATCCCAGGTCAACCTCCCGCATCCTGGTGGCAAAACAGCAAACAAAAAATCATCAACATATACACATGTTCTAGACACTGTAAAAAAAAACATTCAAAAACAATTCTGTATATTAACTACATTAACAATGGAAATATTTATTTTGTTTTTAACAAATCTCTTTTAGAAGAAAAAATGATGGCACTACTACTTTACATCTGGAAAAAATGCATCCACATTCCTACTGACTTTCTTGTACTTAATCTTCAGCCTGCTTGTGTTCACTGCTTCTCCTTTACAACTTGGCTAGGAAATCTGACTTTGGGTTCCCACTTCCTGTCTTTATATTTAAACTGTTTTAGGTGCAGCACCTATATTGGACCTTCACACAGCCTTTAAGTGCATTATTACTATCCCAAAACAAAGATTTCTAGAAACCTTAGACATGAAATAGCCCAGAACCCCATTTATTGTAAAATTTGCACTTAATTTTATTGTAAAATTGGCACATAAACACAGCACTGAAAAAGTTTTGCCTTGTCCTATTGTAAATTTCACTTTCATTCAAAATCATGTGACACTTCACAGCTCCCTTAAGTTAAAGTTAAGATGCATCTTCCCTAAACCCTAAACCTGAACATTTAGCAAACTGGAGAGCCGTAAGAAAGGTCAATATGTAATACAGAGCCTGTGACTTTCAGTGCTCTATATTAAGAAAAGATATAATGCAATCCATTTAAGGCAACAATTCATGGAAAAAAAAATGTAATTGATTTTTTTTTCTTACAAAAATCCTTTAGACCAAATATATGATCCAGCACTGACTTCTAACATCACAGTGTAACCAGGATCACTGCTGTTCATATAGATTATAATTTAACCATAAAAATATCTTGAAAAAAAGTTTTGTCAGGACCCCAAAACTTGTAACCAAACATATCCTGGAATCTATTTATAGTAATATTGTATTACCACTTACAAATTAGATCATTTTCCCCTCAACTAGCACAGTACAAAACTGTTATCTCTGTTCTTTTTTCTATAGGTTTCATTCAGAAACACCCTCAAACAGATTTCAAGTTTTTGTCTGCTTCTCTCTGAGCTGTATCCTCTGCGCATGTGCAAGGCCAGAATGAACCAAAAGAGAAGGCAAAAAACTATACACAGGGAGGTGGTAAACATCAGGAGGAAAAGCTGCTTCCCGGTACATCCCATAAGTGTTACAGTTGGTGTGGTGCTCTCTGTGCTTTCTGGGACATTATCTGGCACAATCTTATGTTTTCAGCAGATTGTCAGCAACTTTGAAGTTTGAACATATTGGTTTCTACTTGCTATATATTTTAATGCTCTATTGTGGCGTCAAGAAAGCAATAAAGTGAAGAGGTTTATCTACAGATGTGCATCATTACTTGTTTTACCAGTGCAGAATATACTTACCATTTTGCACAATGTTAGTAGACACTACTAACTGCTAAAAAACTGATGGTTAAACCAATGAATCACTTACATAAGCATGCACCTCAATAGAGTCTCCCCTTTCTGGTAGCGCAGGTAGGGAGGAAACAACAAGTGGGCTTGTTGTTTTTACTGACCTCAGACAGGTGTATATTATTGCAGTATTTAATCCATGTAGCAGTTTCTGGGCTGTAAGGTAGAACATAGAATTTATAAAAATATAATTTATATATTCTAGTTTATCCTAGAGCACGTGTCACTAAATAGGCTGTAGTGACCGGGCCATTTTGTATAGTGCGCTGGGTTCTGAGTTGTTCAATTATCTGAAACATGGAGAACTTAGAATTAAGAGGTCTCTATTTTCTATTGAAAATCATTTTTTGCTATTCGGCTTTATTGAAAATCAGGGGGTAAAGGAGCTGTGTCTTACCTCCTGTTCTTCAATAAAATGTTCAGGAGCCGGGAACAAAGCTACAGAACTTACCCGGCCTCTCAGTCCTCCACCGCCTCCTCTGACAGGTCTCAACGGACTTAGTACTCTATGCACAAGTGCAATGCACATAGAATACAGAGTCTGTGGGGACCTGTCCCTACCTGCGCTACTAGTACCAGAAAGGGGAGACTCTATTGAAGTGCATATGTATGTAAGTGATTCATTGGTTTAATAACGTTTAGAAATGTTTACTAACACTGTACAAAGTAAGTATATTCTGCACTGGTAATACAAGTAATGATGTACATCTGTAGATAAACCTCTTTGCTTTCTTCGTGCTTTCTTGACACCACAATAGAGCATTAAAATACATAGCAAGTGTAAGGGTAAGTTCTGTAACTTCGTTCCCAGCTCCTGATCATTTTATTGAAGAACGGGAGGTAAGACACAGCTCCTTTACCTCCCATTCTTCAATAAAAATGAATACCAAAAGATTGATTTACCAGTGGAGATACCCTTTAAACCTGAACTACTTTTGAAATTGGAATCAATAAACACAAGAAAATGTGTTGCCCAAATACTGATAGAAAATATAACACAATATAACAAAATATCCCTGTTTTCATTGCTTAAAAATGTTTAATGATAGTCTAAAGAAATATGAACACTGCAATACCAACTTAAAGTCTATTGAGATAGTTGCAGAAGGAATAGTTTGGTAAGTCGAAAAAATGACATAATTACCTAGAATTCCCTGTTTCATTTAAAAACAAAAGGGGATATAAATTCACTGGCTAACAATTCCAATAAACTCACATGTGATCACATTATATATAATCACACCCACTGTGTTCTATACTAAAGCTATCTGAGCACATACTGTCCATTTTCTAGGTCCTTCACGTGGCAGACAGAGGCTTCCACCATATCTTTGGGATTGGTATAAGGGTTAAGTACGATAGGCCTTTCTTCGTGGTGGTAGAGACGAGTTGTTCCGTTGGCTTTATATGCTAGAGGACTGGCTTTGCCATTTGGAGACATCTCTTCTTTTTCTCTTTCTTTTTCAGGCAAAACTACTTCCACTTTTACCTCAACTGTAAAAATATACAAATATTTGACATTGAATCTTATGTTAAAAGACAGTAAAAAGAAAATACTTTTCAGTCAAATACAATTTCTCTCTTATGTAACCTATCTGTATATCTGATATGCAGTTCATACTATTATTTTTAAACCTGACTTCTCTTCAACATATGACTTATAATAAAGTGTGTCCGACTCCTTAATTGGAAACAAAGTGCAAATGGTCAGGGTCTGTAAGAAACCCTTTGAAGAAAGAGCACTTTAGTTCTGAGAACTTATGTAAATGATTTCAGTGGTTCTCAAGTAAATGCATTATTGCAAATAGGGCACACTAGGGTTTAATATATTTAAATGTAAATAGTGAATATTATGGAACATTGAGGATATATTAAAAAGTATGCCACTTACAGATACATAGACGATAGCTCCTATACTTCCGCTTAATCCTGGTAACTGTGATAGTTCTGTCCACAACATCCAATCGTGAAAAAACTGTAAGTAAGCAGTGTCAGGAAAGTAAGACTCTCAAGGATGTCTTTGAAGGCTGGTTTATTCACATAACATGTTTCGGGTTCAAGACCATTTATCACATGTTATGTGATTAAACCAGCATTCAAAGACATCCTTAAGAGTCTTACTTTCCTGACACTGCCCACTTACAGATACGACCTTTCTAAACTATTATAACAGCATTAGCAATAATTTTTCTGGGTAAATACATTAGATGCTCAGCATCCTATATGACAGGCAGTTTAATATAACTTCCTTTCTTTAATAACATTTTAAATGGTTGTTTCCATTCCTCTTGCAATTTTAGATAGAAACCTGCAATAGCTAGAACACCACTCAAGATGTGTTAAGACATATAAAATATAAAGTAATGTAATGCAGGTAAAGTAATGTATATGTATATCTGTATATGTATATCTGTATATGTATATCAGTATTAAGTCATATGGATAATTGTTGTAGGGAATCATACCAATAGGCATTGGGATGTCAGTTTCAGTTATGGACTTGTCACTTGGATTGCTGAAAACTTATTTGTATGTTGAAATCACCCTAGGACTCCTAAAATTTACTGAAATTAGATGAAATACAAAGCATGGGGAAGGTGATTGGTTGATGGGGAGGTTTGTGGTTCTAACTCTTTTTTGGTGTCACATCCTGTAACTAGATATACATGATATGATAACTAGATATACATGTTACTACTGATACATTGCATGCTTGGAAAAGGGTACCTATTGCCCAAAACAATTTCCACAGTAGTTCATTATAGGTTCAAGTGGAAAACCTTTCAGTAAGAGTCAGAGGAAAAGCTGAGAAGCAGACACTGGAAATGGTGATCCATGTAATATTAAAGGGAATGTCCAACCTTAAAAAAACCTGGTCAATTGTTAGGTACTGGCCCCCAACCCCAACTGATATATTTTGCACTTCATTACCTGCATTACTAACCAAATTTTTAAGGATAATTATTCTCTTTATTCTGACCTAGTAAGCTGGTCCCTCCCTCATTGCAGTCAATCAAGGCTTTGACAACTGACATCACTGCTAATAATTGACTGCTGTTTCACCTGCTCCCTTCACTTCTCATGCTCAGGTTTATTAAAAGCTCTTAGAGCAATAGAGCAGAGAGAGGAGGCAGATACATTTGACAGAAAGGAATAGAACTTATTTATAAATATCTGGTTACAAATGTATGTAAAATAGCAGTTGGGGTTGCAGCAGACATCTGACAACTCAGCATTTGTTTTTTTAAGGGTGGACATGCCCTTATGCATATAGCCTGGTGTCAGTGACCTGAATGCAAGGTGTTTATTGCATTGTAACTAAAAGGTGTTGATGCCCAGGGTAAGGCAAATTTACAAATTTACTGATTAGAATGGAAGTAAAGAAATGATCCCTAGTTCTATTAAGAATACCAACAAAAGCAAATTGTCCATATGTCTGTCATTCATAGATATAATTCTTAAAACCAGTAAGATGCAAATACAGTGTCAAACTATATTAAATCATATCATTTTAAACTATTAATGTGCACAAATAAAATTCTACAGAACATTAACTACTGAGATAATTATGCTTTCTTTGCCAGCCTTTCAATGCCAGCCTTAGGATAAACAGCCCCCTGTGCAAGATTTGTTACTGGTGTCTAGCGCCCCCTCCAAAACAACCCCCCAGGCACACATTATATGCTGCTTGCTTTGGCCTGCTTCAAATCAAGTCTGCCATCTGCGCATACTGTATTTTAGTATCTGCAGTGCATGCTTGTATATACCCTGCGTACAACATTACGTAACACACTTAATGCTAAGCACATCATACAGACATCTTGAGAAAGACTTACATGCTTTTTGACTTTGTCTGTGGGGTGGTGCTGTTACATAAATTTGATCTGCAGGACCATAACTGGGGGGAAGCTGTGGCACTGATGCACAATTTCGTCCTACAGGTCCATGACCTAAGACTCCTAGCCGGCGCACCCTCTGGTAATGCAGAGGTCGCCCATATCAAAGGCCGGCCCTGTGTGCTATTAATCTGGTGCAACGAATCAGAAATGATATCACTGCATTAACCCAGTAAAAAAGCATATGATTGGCAGACTTTGGAAATATTTTAATTATAATGTCTAGTCATTAAAAAAAACTGTTACAATGATTAGTTTTTAAACACACATTGCTTTTCCTCACCTGCCAGAAAAAAACTTCCATTTAAATCCCCCCTCGATGCTGTACAACTTATTGGATAGGATTTTACATTTTTTATAGCAAATTCTTGCCTAGCACTGGGTATGTTATCCAAAGCTCGTTATAGCATAATTTCACTTTTGAGCTCCTTTCAGCAGAATGTACTGTACATAAATGAAAGCAAAGTGTAATTTTCCAAGGATTAATTGTAGCATAGAACACTTTTAATCCTCCCTGCAAGAGCATGGAATTAAAATTCTTTCCTGCAGTCACCACGGAAAATTTGTAATTCTGACCTAGTTTATTCATTGTGAAAAGCAGCGAGATACATGACATTTGAGGGGTAACTAATTATAGGAACTCACCTGGTTTTGGCTTGGAGAAGCATCCTCCCATGGTGAGTTAAAAAGACAAAACTGGGGAATCCAGAACAACTACAGGTACCCCACACATGGATTTTATGGAAGATGCTAAGCCATGTTTTAATTGAGAAGCCACAATAAAACATCAAATTCATTGCAATCAATCTGAGAAGTCCATGTGGGTGAAAGTGCAGCTGCGGACATTATGTAACCTCTTTATACTCTATGGAAGGTGAAAAACTGGAAAGACAAAAAACAAAAGTATAACAATGGGCTATCACAATCTAGGAAACAATCCAATATAAATAACATATGTTATATATACTATCAACAGTAAAGAGGAACTACTGACTGATTAATCCCGAAAGCTATATTCAGCTATTGAGTCCCACACATAAGTAGTTAAGAAATAAACACATGTACTCACTTCCCCTCCCGTTTGAATTGGACTGCTGTGCTTCTACCCATAGCAAGTTAGTAACACGAATCACATGCCCCATGCAGTATATTTTATGTATAGATATGGAATATATATATGGAATATAACTATCACTCCATCCAAAGTGTCTGGGTGAAATCCAAAGGGAATAGATATAACATCACAAAAGTGGAGCACTCACAGAGCTTTAAACCAAAGGAAAAGCAGGTTTATTGTTTGCAAGTTTTGTTCTCCTTTAAAGGGTCATTTGCATCTTATACTGGTAAAACTTATAATGTTGAACTGGGTTATGAGGACACACTTGCAAAGTTAAGTATTTTATTTTATTATTTATAAAAAAGGCATTAGCAGGGGATCTGATAACTCTTTATTGATATATTATAGGACATTACAGACAGTTAGCAGGGGAACTGATAGGTCTTTACCAATATATTATAGGACATTACAGACAGCTAGCAGGGGAACTGATAACTCTTTAGCGAAAAAGGAGCAAAAAGGCATAACGCGATTTATAAAAGAGCGAAAGGTGGTTTTTGCGTTAAAAAGAGCGAAAGATTAGCGCGACCCTGAAGGTGGTGAAAAGTCATTGTTTGAGCGAAAAGGCATTCTAATGGGTAATATGCCTTGAAAAAGCAAACGCGCATTAGAAGGGCGATCGCGCATTAGAATGAAATATGCCTTGGAAAAGCGACATTAGAAAGGCTAATGCACATTAGAAAGGCGAACGCGCATTAGAAAGGCGACGGCGCATTATAATGGAATATGCCTTGGAAAAGCGAACGCACATTAGAAAGGCGAACGCGCATTAGAAAGGCGAACGCACATTTGAAAGGCGACCGCGCATTATAATGGAATATGCCTTGGAAAAGCGATCGCGCATTAAAAAGGCGAATGTGCAGTGCAAAAGAAAATTGTATTCCAATTGAGAAATTCTAAGAAGATTGACTAAATAAGACATGGCTGACTTCTTGGTAAATGTGAGGTGGCCATTTTGAACTTGACATCATTTTCTAGTGGGCTTTTCTGGTTTCGAATGGTTTTCGCAATGCAGTCTTAGATGCGTTAAGTTTTCGCTACGATACTTTTCGCTCTTTATCACGCCCGTTCGCCTTTTTCAGCCGCGAAGTGTGCTTTTTTCCGCTTTTTTATGAATAAGGCGAAACGAAGCCCCAAATGGCGCTATTTTCGCTGCGATGTGCTGCGCTAATTATTTGGCGAAAAAGACAATCCTTTATAAATATGCCACTAAGTCTCCACGTCAGTTTAATTTGTCTACTACACATAGGTTGTTGAATGACTTAGGCAATAGGGAAGATATTGTGATCAAGCCCTCCGATAAGGGGGGTGCAATAGTGATTATGGACTTTCAATATTACGAGGATCAAATATTTGGACAATTATCTGATATTTCTGTTTGTCTTCCACTGTCTTAAGATCTGGTGTGGGATGTTAAGAAGGAAATTAACAGCATCTTGACTGAAATGTTGAAAAATAATGTGATTACTATTGACTTATTTTTGTACTTAACAGTTGAGAAACCTGTGGTTTCCGGTTTTGTTCACCCTACCCAAGATCCACAAGGATCCTGTCCAGCCGCCTGGACGTCCCACTGTGGCGGAAATGGGATCTGTTTTCTGCCCATTTCGTCCATGCTGGACAGGATCCTTGCTACCTTGGTTCAGCAAGGTAAGTCTTATGTTAAAGAAGCAGTTTTTGGAAAAACTAAAAGAGGTTGTACTTGATAAAGATGAAGAAATAGTGCTTGCTACAGTTGATGTGGCAAGCCTATACACTTCAATACCCCATGATGAGGGGATTGCGGCATGCCGTAGGCTTTTGGCCACAAGTGGTAAATACAGTGATATTCAAATTTAATTTTTTTCTCAAACTTTTAAAGCTTGTCCTCACCCGGAAATATTTTAGATTTAAGGACAAGTATTACTTGCAACTACGAGGTACAGCCATGGGATCGAACATCATCCCGGCCTACGCTAACTCCTTCATGAGGTGGTTATAGGAGGAGTTTGTGTATTGTCATGTATCTTTCGCCAGGCATTGTTTGGCCTGGTGGAGGTATATAGATGACATTTTTGTCATCTTGCAGGGTGACGTTCGATCCCTTTTGACTTTTTTATGAATATCTGGAAGGTATACGGTACATGTAAATATCAAATATACCTTGATATAAGATTTATACTCTGTTAATTTTTTGGATGTCAAGATTAGTCTGTCGGAGGGTTGGCTTACAGAGTTATTCTCCAAACCTACTGACCGCAACAAGCTCCTCCATTATGGAAGTAACCATCCTATACACGTAAAAAATTCAGTGCCAATTAGTCAATTTATGAGAGGGGGGAGGGTGGTGAATACTGAAGAAAAAAAGATTGGGGATGATGTATAACAAATTTCAGAAACGAAGGTTATCCTGAGAGGGTTTTGGACTAGGCGTTTGGTAATCCCCGCAATAAAAGACATAAATGGAAGAATAAACCATGTATCCCATTTCTCACTCAATTCTGCTCGAAAAGTAGAGCTATTGAGTGAGTTATTAAGAAACATTGTCATGTGTTGCAGGAAGCGTACCCTGGTATAGAGGAATTTAAAAATGCCCCACTGGTTTCCTATAAACGAGGTAATATGTTTGAGCTTGAGAAAGGATAAGATAGCTCCAAAACGGCGCTCTTTTTGTTTATAAATATGTATCAGTAAAAAGAAGATACTATTGCATTTGGCAGTGCTGTGCAGTTTTTTGCTTTATATATATATATATATATATATATATATATATATATATATATATATATAATGCAGAAATAACATAACAGCGCACTCCTGGGTGAAAATTTATTAAAGTGCAAACCGTGCAACAAAGTGCAGGCATTTTGCCATGTGTCCAGCACTCACACCAACAGTTCCATCTGAATGCAATTCAATAGTACAGTGCAGATATACAGAGCACTTGTGGGTCTTTTTCTTTTAATGTGGTCACATCCTGAGGACGGCTGCTCTAGTCAGCCGAAACGCATCGATGCATGAATAAGTTATTAAAAGAAAAAGACCCACGAGTGCTCTGTATATCAGGACTATATATATATATATATATATATATATATATATATATATCCCAATAACATTTCCAGAAAACATTGAAAGCTTCTTTTGATGTATAACAACAATTCTGGTGTGGTGCTTCTTCCTGTGAATATTGGATCTTTGTGAGGTTATATCCAACTAGTAGAACTCTATAAATCAACTTCTTAAAATGGTCATCACTATTATTCTTGGGTTTCTTGCCTTCTCCATTAATCACGTAAGGGGTTTTGCAGAACAACATGTTTTATTGTCTTGAGGTCTGGGCTTTATATAGCCCCTAACACTGAGCTGCACAAAACAGGTTTAGGGATAACAATAACATAATAACTCAGAGACACCAACCAACTTAACAGCTGCTGTTTGTGTCTTACATTCATGAAAAGAATAAGCTATAAAAACAGCTGAGAATATGAGGAGGGGTTGGAGATAAAGGGCATTGTTTTAGGCCACACTACCTCTGGAATGTATGGCTTTCTGGATATTTAGCAAGGAAAATGAAAACAAAGAATAGGATTGTTCTTGACAATTGAAACAAAAGGTTGCTGAATCTAGCCTTTGCATAAAGTTCAGTTTGTTCTTAGATGCTGTAGATCTATAGATGTTTTAATAAGTGACATATAATGATACAATAGCAAACATTGTAAACAAAGGCTAAAATGGCAGATTTGTCAACTTTTCACTATCCTAAATATTTTGTTGTTTTCCTGTTGGTTACTGTTGGCTGCCTTGGTCACTGTTAGCAAAACACTGAATGCACCATACAACATTAATTCCAAAGCATCAGGCAGAGCAGAGCTGTTTACATTAAGCGTGGTCTTAACTCGCTATGTGATCTGGTTCATGAGATACATGCAGGAGAACTTTGCCACCTGTATATCTCAGATCAAGCATGCTCACAACCTAGCTTCATTTTTCACAAATCAGCCAAATATAACATTGTTTTATGATCACTATTAAATTACAGTTTGAGCGCAGCATTAGCATTGTAAAAAAAAATTAACTTATCGATTATGCAGGAAGGGTCATGCTTCTTAGAGTTAAAAGATCTCCTTCACCTTTAATGGTTCAGAGATAATTACAGACGTGTGATTTTGCACATAATGGGCAAGGAATGATGAATGGCCTTACTGCACGATAATCATACATGTGTGGCAATTAAGCCAGGCATCAATGGTGCCCTGACCCAGCAGATCAACAAATATTGCCCCAACCGAGGGCAACATTATTGTTTATTATTGTTTGGTACGACCATTTGTTTATTGCTAGTCATGTGCAAAATTGCATGTTTGTACCAGTCTTTAGAACCAAGTTACACTATATTTATTATTCATTCCTTTATTAATACATAACTATCTGTAGTCAAATGGAACTTTCTACCTTTATTTGTACTTTATAACCATATTTACACAGAATATCTAAATGCTTAGTCAACAAACAAAATGCAACACTATAAACGTCATTGGAAGTGTTGTCTGGTAGTTTGAAGAAATATCTGCCAATGACCCTAAAATTCTAAAAGGCAAAAAATCACATCCAGCACTGTGGCCCATATTCTCCTTGGACATCTGCGAGGAGTTTGTACATTCTCCCCGTGCTTGCATGGGTTTTCTCCGGGCACTCCTGTTTCCCCCCAATCATACACACATACTAGTAGGTTGCATGTGAAAAATAATGTTTAGTTTATACGCAATCAATGTAATTGTAAAGCGCCAAGGAAGATTATATAAATCCAAAATAATAATAATCCACCAGCCCCGCCTACCAGGGCCTTATTTATTGGCAGCAGTGGTGGAAACCCTATGAACTCTAAACACAGAAACAATAGTATGTGGTCCACACCTCCATCAAACTCAAGATAAGCTCATGAGAATCTATGGTTTCTATTTTTGTTTGCTCTACAATGTGTAGTAATTAAATGTGCATTACATCATATGTAGTTCATAAAGCCTCTTAAATGCCTTTGTGTATGACATCAAATTGGGAAATGCCCCATGTGTTTGCAGATAAATACATATTAACTTTAAACAAAAAAAACTTGTTTTTTAAAATGAAGAAATCATCAATCTGGTTAAAACTAAATAAATGTAAAGGTGTTGGATGTTCTCTAATTGATTCTCCAATGACAAACCAGAAAACTATGTTTATACAAATACAGACTATGAACATGATCACCTAGTGAGACTCTGTATGAGAGACCAAGATTGTTGGCCAGTCAAATGTAGAGGTTTTGAGCTATTTCACAATACCTTGGGGCATATTTATAAAGGATTGTCTTTTTCGCCAAATAATTAGCGCAGCACATCGCAGCGGAAATAGCGCCATTTGGGCCTTATTTATAAAAAAGCGAAAAAAACACACTTCGCGGCTGAAAAAGGCGAACGGGCGCGATAAAGAGCGAAAAGTATCGCAGCGAAAACTTAACGCATCTAAGAAGACTGCATTGTGAAAACCATTCGAAACCAGAAAAGCCCACTAGAAAATGATGTCAAGTTCAAAATGGCCACCTCACATTTACCAAGAAGTCAGCCATGTCTTATTTAGTCAATCTTCTTAGAATTTCTCAATTGGAATACAGTTTTCTTTTGCACTGCACATTCACCTTTCTAATGCGCGTTCGCCTTTCTAATGTGCGTTCGCCTTTCTAATGCGCGTTCGCTTTTCCAAGGCATATTCCATTATAATGTGCGTTCGCCTTTCTAATGTGCGTTCGCCTTTCTAATGTGCGTTCGCCTTTCTAATGCGCGTTCGCCTTTCTAATGCGCGTTCGCTTTTCCAAGGGATATTACATTCTAATGCGCGATCGCCTTTCTAATGTCGCTTTTCCAAGGCATATTAAACTCTAATGCGTGATCGCCCTTCTAATGCGCGTTCGCTTTTTCAAGGCATATTACCCATTAAAATGCCTTTTCGCTCAAACAATGACTTTTCACCACCTTCAGGGTCGCAGTAAAGGGCCCTCTGACCCCCATATAGTAAAGGGCCCTCTGACCCCAATAGTTAAAAATGTCACCTGAGAGTTGTAGTTTCAAGCTGTCATTAGCACTGTACTAGCAGCTGTTTTTTGCCCCAAACTGAAGAGACCCATCAGATTTACAGCATCCAGATGAACAGTGAGTCCAGCAGCCAGACTACAGGAAGCAGGAAGTGTAAAGGCAGATCAGCTCCTGTTACTTTCTATGCAGGTTAACACAGCGCCACCTACTGGTTACTATCTGCAATTGCAGAATTTGGATCTAAATTAGGACTTGACCCGAGTATAAGTCGAGGTAAGGTTTTCAGGCTAATTTTAAAGCCGGAAAAATTCGACTTATACTCGAGTATATACGGTATTCCCCATTATCCCCTTTTCACAGTTCTACCACCATCTAATATTAAGGCTCATACTCTCGTGCAATGGTGTAGGGTGAATGGATGCTTTGTCGGGCAACAAAGCACGTTAATGATACGCCCGCCAGATCAGGCAACGACCTCCGACCAAACCCCAGACAAAGCGCCCATACGATCACGCATGTTTAAGAGCGTTTACTGTTTTCTAGCCTGCTGCTCCTTATCAACCTCTTTTTCTGCTGTATGATTCCATTCTTATCCCCTTCAATACTGCTCTTCCCTCCCTTTCATTCCTTTCTATTCCCCCTACTCCACATGTAATGCTAAATACCACTAAGCTCCTCCTCACTCAATTCTGCTCAGTATTCTTCCCCCCTCATTTCATTTTACTACTCTTGAATATATTCTACTTTCCCTTCTTCTTTATATTTCACAGTTTCAATAGAATTGTAACACAAAGACTTTCAGCCAAAAAAAGTTGGTAGTTTCTTAGTGTCTGACAATATAGCTGCATCAACCGTGACTCTCATCTTTCCATTATAGAACACAAATATATTTATTGGGGATTAGTGCACATTAAAAGGGCAACTAACACCTCAAAACAATACAGAATCAGGAGATTGAAAAAAAGATTGCCTTCTGATTCTGTATTGTTTTGAGGCTTTAGTTGCCCTTTAAATGGACAGCAGAATTCCCATACAGGAGTCCCATACAGTAATAGCCATACTGGATTTGGCTATAACTGTATGGGACTACTGTATGGAAATTCTGCTGTCCATTTAAAGGGAAACTTAAGCCTCAAAACAATACTGAATCAGTAGGACGTATTGGTCATAATTTCTACCCTCAGCTTATACTCGAGTCAATCAGTTCTTACTCCTTTTTCATGTAAAAATAGGTACCTCGGCTTATACTCAGGTCAGCTTATATTCAAGTATATATGGTACTGAGGTTATATGTGTAAAATAAAAAAGTAATTAGATTGTAAGCTCTTCAGGTCTGGGCCTGATGTGGATTTATCCATGTAATTGTAAAGCCCTACAAAAGATTTTGGCGCTATATAAATCCACATTAATAATAATAATCTAAGTAATTTAAACTGAATGATCTCAGAGCAGCAACATTGTGTATGTTTCTTAAATTTTCAAGCATAGTATATACTGAAATTGATGTTACCTTGTTCACTGGAATGTAGCCTTTAGCATCTAGGGTAACCCCACTTTGTTTTAAAAATCCAGTTGTAGGACTTGCTCCTAAAATTGATTTTCTAATTTGTTTATATGATACTGGCAACAAAAATGTTACATTTATACAATAATTAAAGAAGACATCATCCTCTACACCAGCTAAAGCATATAAAAAGTAAAGGATAAATACAATACTGCTGTAATAGCTTTAAAAAGAGCCCCAGATCAACTCTCTAAGCGCAGCATGACAGACGATATGGTGCTGAGATTAATTTTCCTCCTCCCAATAGCATGAGTGATTTCACCTTCTCTGATCTGCCTCTTGGTAAGCCTGCAGACTGCACAATGCAAATTCTCTCCTGGGACAAAGAAAAAGGCTCCATGCTGGTTGACAGAACAAACCACAGAATTAGTGCCCACTTAATTAATGTTGAATAGTTTTGTAGGCACCTAAAAAAATATTATCTGTCTCTGTAAGGTTTTCAAAGTCAGATGCACACAGACCAATAATTTACAGGCTTCTGTTTCTCTGTACAAATCAAACACTGAAGAATTGTGCACTGACAGCATGTATTGTGGTTTCAGCAGGGGCAGCTAAACATTAACATTTTAACTCCCATATCATTTAAACGACTGCACTTAGAAAAGTGATCCAGGGCTGTCAGAAGGTAAAAGCAGCGAATATTTTTCACTTTTTTGGAGAACATATTTCTCCTTTAAGAGCACTGGATAAACTAAAATAGGGCAATACAAGAAAAAGCAGACACGAGTAAACAGTCAATCTGTTTACAATGTAACCTTTTCCATTTTTTTAAAATCCAAACAAATTGAACAAATTGACTGCATATATAGGGACCATTCTTTTAGAACAATACACACTGGTACCCTATATAATACGATAATTACATAACATGGAATTCTCATACCTCAGCAAAGATTCCAAGAATTTCAACAAAACAAGGCAAAGTCCACTGAATTAGTACATCCAAGTTGGCTTATGACAGTGCCACGCTCAATTGGTATGCAGATGATGCTGTAAACTAGCATTAACCCCTATACTGTAAAACACACTAGTGGATTGACATTTCAAGGCCTCTGTCTCCTTTGTCAGGAGTCGGAGGCCCTAAAACATTGATGCAATTGATGTGTTTCGCAATATATATAGGTTTATCACAGGTTTATACAGCCAGGTGTACTACATGGCATGACTTTCAAAGGTGAGCACCAAAGGTAATTTATGAATTAATTGTGACTTATTTTCATTACCCACTATTTAATAACACAAACATTGCTAACCCTTTAGCCTCGTATACACGTCAGATAATTTTCGTACGATTTGCCCAATGAACGACCCATTGTGCGACATTCGTGCGAAAATGAAGCTTTAACAATCTTCTAAGACCAACGATCCATGACTATTCTTGGCTTTTTCCGACGATCAGCTTGGCGGATTCGTTCTCGTTTGTTTGTACATTGTTGGCAGATAATTGCTAGAGTGTAATGGAAGATTGAATGAAATACACATGTGCAACATTTCGAGATCACGCGATATTCCAAACGTCACTTAATACGCACGTCACGTAACACCTTTATCAACGAACATTATCTATCCACTATCGTTGATGTATGTACAGGCGTCGTTGGCAGAACTAGTGTATAACGAGATGGTTGCTGAACGTTCGTCGGGCACATCGTAGAAAATTATTTGACGTGTGTACGAGGCTATAGTCTAGGTTTAGATGCTGTATGTATATAAAGCATATTAGGGGATGAAACCATCTGTAACATTTATACCCTTACCTATGCCAATCACACACACATCTGCTCTGAGGACTTTTCCACTCTTCAACACAACTTCTTTAAGCTGATTGGATATAAAAAAAAACAAAAAAACCCCAGGCTTAATCAACTTGGTCATTTCACAGATGGATATACAGCGCATCCAATATCTCATCATTTAACACTTCTGTATTTTATTGTTACATGAACAAAACATACAAATTCACATTCAATTTAAAATAATTAACAGTAATAAATGGTCTTCATGTTGTCTATTAATACCAATTACCTTTCCTTCTTGCTCTCTTAACTCTGAAACTTCAGTCTGCATATAGAATTTTACTCTGTTGTTTTCAAACATCTGCAATAAAGTCAACAAATATATACTGACCAATGATGTAACACTGTTATATAACATTGTAGCACATTCAGTAAATCCAAATTCTGATATATATTTATAGAACCAATATTGTTGCACAATGGTTGGTTACACAAGAAAATATCTAGTCATTAATCTACTATCCAAACAACTAGATCTGTGACCAAATTTGCTGTGTTAATACACAGTGGGGGGTCCAGCTGTGAGGATGCTAATCACTTCTGCCTATGGATCTAACGATGGAGTCCAGATTGGAGTGAGATAATCACTTAAGCTAGGTACACATGATGAGATATTTCGATCCGATCGACCAATAGTTCAGTCGATCGGACCGAAATTATCGCATCTGAATGCGCCCATGTCCGACCGACCGTTCGTCAGAATCGGACGATCGTGTGGTCCTCTATAGACCGCACAATCGGTCGCGGTAACTATCGGACGCGACTGCTTTTGCCGCGACCGACAGTCCTTCCTCCTGGACGACCGGTCGAAAGTATCGAACAGTCGGTCAAGAGGAAAAATCGCTAGGTGTGTACCTAGCTTTAATCTAGGTACACTCATGAGATCTTTTGGAACAATCGTTTGGCAGTGGTCAAGAAACCAGAGGGGAATGACTCACATGGCTGGGAACCCTCCTGCTGCACAAGATAGCAAAGAACAATGGAAAAAGCCTTCAGACTCACTGGATTGAAGGTCTTAAGGTTCATACACACGGGCAATCGCGGTTGCCGACCCGCCATGCACTATGTGTACGAATGGCCGTTTTAGCCGGTAATCGGCCGTGAAGGAGCACTTTAACAGCCAAAACGTCCGCTCGTTCGGAGATCCGCCAGGTGGATCGGACAAAAATCTCCGAACGAATGGGTGTTTTGACCGATAAAGCGCCCACACACAGGCCGATTATCAACCGAAACGGCTGTTTGTACACATCATGCATTGCGGGTCAGCACCCGCGATCTCACGTATGATACACACGTGATACACATCATGCATTGCGGGTCAGCACCCGCGATCTCACGTATGTACGAACCTTAAGTGGTAATTTATTACATGATTTGTCTGACAATTATCTAATGTCTGTATGGGGCTTTAGCCTGTAGACCTGGTCATTATGTAACCTTGTGTAGGACATTTAAACAATATGCATTTAGATTTAAGTTCATAAATAACAACAAGTATATGTTATTGCACAGTTTAACAGTTATTGCACATTGTGATCTAACTATTTTTGCTTCCAGTGATCCAGCTTAATGCCCTCTATACTCTGACTACCATGGGCCCTGTGTAAGCAAAGTACACATATTTCAAATGTGCTGAAGGTTTAACAGATTAGGATTTTAAAAAAAAATAGTGTGCCTCAGTTTAATCAGTGGATGCATTAAGTAATTGTATTCCATGCCATAAAGTTAAGACTTTCTATAGGGACTCATCAGAAATCACTACCAGAGAAAGCCAAAGAGAAGACTCATTCTTAAATTCTTCAGCAGATAAGATGACTGTATTTTTGCTTTCTAACCTGCAGATAGCTGAACTAAGATCAACAGAATCTTGGATCAATATTTGCTCTTTATTAATATTGAGAGGCATTATTATTGCACAGTAGCACATTTTTATATTTCTTTACACAGTGCTAATCTCTGTTATGCTTTTACACTCCATGAAATCTATAGGGAAGATATTTCAGCCATCGACTCTTTACTGTGTTATGCCAATATTATATTAAAGCCAATAAATATTTGCTATCTATGACAGTTTAATTATAAGTCTGCTATCAGGGATTGAGACTGGAAAGCTATCGTATCAATTAAACAATTTATTTGACTGCTGTAGATCATAAAACATTTACCACAACTGTTATGAGAATCAATTTTCAGATGATGATAATATGGTAGATATCATTTAAACAGGTTCGTAATTGCAATATTTTGGTTTACAACTAATAGCGCCACTTTGTCCAGAGGATTTACCAATTATTAACATTTATAGTTCAGATATGCAAGTTCATGCTAGGATAAGTAGGCACCAAAACAAATCATGTGTGGTAGAAATTTGGTTCCACAAATAGATACAGTGTCACAAAGTTAAACTCTCAACAAAAATAGAAATTTCCAAAAAATGCTGGTTAACCACTGATTCCCATAGAACAATGCATGTGCATGCTAATGCTTCCTGGGATTGAAATTGTGGAACTGAAGTTTGAGTGAGTCACCATGGATATTGGATTAGTAGGCAGCAAAGAAAGGAAAGCTACCTTTATGGACTATTCTGCTTGAAATCAAGCTTTAAGGGAATTACTCTCCTCTTTGTGCCTCTTCCACCTCACCTCCTCCAACTCATCCCATCCTACTTAACTAAGAAAAGAACTCCTTAGATATTGCAACTGTGAAATCTGCCTTCATCTTTACTGGTTACCAAAACCGCTACAACCTTTCAACTGTTCACAAGAACATCATTCTTTACAGTCACACGCGCAGTGCAAAAATCAAAACTTGGAACCCATGAAAAACATTAGAGGTTGATGCAGCACATTAAGATTTGCATCTATCGAGGCATGGGCACTCTTGTAGCAATGATTTATCAAAGAAATGATCATTACTTGATTTAAGCCATTATGAGGTGTAGGTTGCAAATCTACTAAAGATTACCATTGACAGTATTGACCAGATATTTATTGCCTTCTCGGGAATTAAGTCTGATTTACAATATAGTACAAATGTATCAACTTTACTGGTTAAAAAAAAGAGGTAATCAGCTTTAGGATTCTTGGATTCTGTCCTGGGCAAATGATTCCACTTGTTATTTCAGTGTAAAGGAATTAACATGGAACAGCACCATAGCAAAATCTTCCTCCAAATTCTTAAAAAGCCACTTCCAAATGCAATTACTTTTGCTGTAGTAGTGTAGATATATTCCCACAGTTAATAATATTCCTTCCTGCTTCCCATGCTCAGTAACTTACACATAACATGAATGAACATTATTTTTTTCAGTTTTATAAACAGTCCTTTATGTCCAACACAGTCATTTTTTTTTCTTTACAAAAAATAGATTAACTATGTGAACGATGCTTCATAAAACAATAAATGAATTTGCTGTGATTGGAGGTAGAAATAATCAAACTGCTGAAATAACATTTGATTCAACCTAAATGTATAACTTGATATATATTTCATGTTCAATATACAAAATGTATTGACATCTGGCATGTTGTAATAAAAGTTGCATTTTAACTTAAATCCCAGTGCTCCACATGGACTGTGTTTTTGTGATATATATATATATATCTATATCGATAGTGACTATACAATTGAATGGGATCATCTAATTACCTTCATAATTGCAAGTCCAACCTTCTCTCCTAAGAACTTCTTGAAGGGGATGTTTTCTAATTCAACTACTGAGACAGAATGGGCCTTTTCACATAGATAAGCAGCAACTTCCATACCTGGGGGAATTAATTATTTATATAGTAATTTAAATTCAATAAAATAAAATAAAACTCCATTTTGGGGTTACAGTCTTAATTCCTTCTGCATAACCATGAAATAAGATGGATCTAGGGTCCAAAGAGATTAAGGAACATTTCAGCTCCCCAGTTTCTGGTTATTGTCGGAATACCGGAGAAAATATGATTTTCATGCAAACTGTTGTTATTCTGGGATAAGTTATTTTGTCACTGAATTAAATAAGAAAAAGAAAATGATGCAAATACGGTTTTGTCAGTAAAATTAACCTCACCCAAGAAAGATGCTCCCACAATGACTGCATTCTTGCTACTTGCCAGCTTTACCACTCTATTAGCATCTTCTGGTGTCCGGATTGTAAAGACATTATCCAGTTCTTTTCCTTTACATTTGAGTGTTTTTGGTCTGTGAAAAGGAAAATGTTTTTAATTAAACTGACATGCTACATTGACACAATCAAATCTCAGTCTAAAACTGTTTGGCGTGCATTAGTATAAATTCCATTCAACCAGAAACATATATATATATATATATATCATTAAAAAATACCCAGTATTCTGTAGAATTTACATACGTGCTCCCAGTGGCAATTAGAAGCTTGTTATATTCCATTCTAAATCCATCCTTAAAAACCACCCTCTTGTTCTTGGAGTCCATGCCGACAACCTAAAATGGTTATATTATTATTCTATAAATGATTCATACATAGTTCATAGTTCATTTGCTCTGCACAATACAGTAAATACAGCACAATACACACAATATACTGTTGGTGTATATACATTAGCAGATAAAAACACATTAATTATCAACGGGAATTCTATGAAGAATGATCCTATACTAAATAGGACGCTCTATGCACATACAGTAATCAGAATAAATGTATCTTTACAGAGAAAAGGTATTAGAGAACAGCAGTGATGTACATGAATATCAATAAAAGGGGGAAATGCAAAAAAAAAAAAAAGTCGTACTTAATTGTATCTACATTTCTCTAGAAAAAAATGATATTAACCATAAATAAAAGTCTTTATTAAATATCCCACATTATCAGGGAGATGTAATAAAAATTCTTATCTTTAAAAATGGTGCTAATTTTGCCCCAACCAATCAGATATTAGCTTTGAAATGGTAAATAACATTTGATTGGTTAGGGCAAAATAAAGTTATTTTTCATTTCATGTGTGTGCATGGGAAAAGTAATAACATTATGGTATCTTTAGAAATAAGACAATGAATCTGCTAAAACAAAGATGTTCCACTTATCCCTTATAATGTTAACTGTTTGGACGAGAAAATAAAGGTAGGTACAGAGACATGCTATAAAACCGGCAGATCATCAACGACATGTGACCAATCGCCCCAAAAAAAAAAACTAACTGTCGGACGAAACAACCGTTCGTCATGCAGTCGGGGTCAGGATTCGTGTGTGCTATTACCAGTCTGTACCCAGTTTGACTGCTTGTCCAGTTGGACTGGCTGATTGCTGACAAGAGTGTTACAGCACTGGTCAAGGGACTACACAATTACATGTCATTCAGTTTAAGTAGTGGTTGGTGTCTGATATAGAAAATTTCATTATCCAGTAATTTAATATTTAGTATTTAAATAGGACCAGAAAAGTGAATTCCCTAAAATTCAAGCTTTATTATTACAACTAAATGAATAATGAAAAAAAATAGTTTTGTAATTTCTTTACCTGAGTTTCAGTCAACATTTCAATGTCATACGTGTGGAAGAATTCTTTTGATCGTAAGAATATTTGCTCTGCTTGAGAATCCATTGACTGTAGAGAGCAAGTTATGTTAGTTTACATAATGACAAAAACATCAAGAATATGATCAAACAAATTTCAGCAAACAAATGACCAGTTCCCGAGTAGCTATAAAGCTTATGGTGATGTGTGCTTAAAGTCCAGCCCTAAAATGAAAACTTACATACAGGTAAACCCCAAAACCCTAAACTGTAATAGTTTGCAATGTGAAATATATAAGTCTAACCTGAAATCCTGCACAATGTCCTGTTTCCCGTTTCTGCTTCCAGGTACTTCCAGTTAGCAGCTGTCAGTTATGGATTTGACAGTTGACATCACAGCCAATGACTGAATGTTAATCCCCTATCTGCCTCTTCTGAGCATGCCCAGGCTCAGTACCTGCTCAGTACAGGTTTCTAAATTGCTCAGTTTCCATGAGGCATCCAGAAGCATAGCAGGCATACAGTAATGAATTCATAGAACAAGTATGATATATCAAGATATTTTAAAGAGACCATTCTTTCTAAAATATGTTGTTATGAGGGTGGAGTTGTCCTTTAAAGGAGAAGAAAATCCAATGTAGATTAATAGCAGAGCCACATCTACCATAAGGCAGAGTGGGACATGTTTCTCAGGCGGCACCCCTGTACTGAAGAAGAAAGTTGGCAGACAGGCAGTGGTGGAATAATTTTATATGATTAGGTTAGCTTTAGTTAGTTTGTTAGGCTAGGTTAGACTAGTTAGGTTAGTTAGGGCCCTGCTGAAAGTGTCTACCTTGACGTGGTGGCAGGCTTACAAATCTTTTGGCTAAATTCTTTTATACTACAGAAAGTAAGGCACTTCTAATGTATTGTAACAATTGAGGCAACATGTTTAGCACAGGCTATAAAAAATAAGTTATTTTGATTTGGGCAACAAAAATCTGAAAGGAGAAATATGGTAGTGGTAACAGAAGAAAGGGGCGCAATATCTATTTCTAGTCATTTACCTTATTGCTATTTGACTGTCTAAGGAACTGTTTTAATACCCATGTGATAGGAAGTTCAAAATCGGAACATTTTAGCCATGCCCATTGACAAATTTGCGCCCACCAACAAAGCTACACCCTCTTTAACGCAGTAGCGGAAATAATCAAGGGTGGCATTCAAAAGTTCGTCTCAGGCAGCAAAAGCCCTAGAAGTGCCCCTGATTAATGGGGTGGAGCCTTCTTAAAAAACAAGTGGGGAGAGGCAATTTCTGCAATGTACACTACTTACCTGCCTGAGATCACTCAATGTAGTGTTACAAAGTAGCCCAAATCTTTGGGGGCTGATGCAATAAATGGTGCAAAAATGCATCTACCTGAATGTACCTTACTAATGCAGTTCATTTTTGATTGAAAAAAGACAACAGTTCCTCAAGTTCTACCTCTTCAAAACCCCGCCCCCAACCCAACAAAAATAAGCAGTTTCCTCTATGCTCACACTGTATATAAACATAGCCCATCAAGACAAAAAAAGGAGCTACAATAACATGGAAGCCTTCTTAGTTACAGAATCTACACTATTTCATACACACGTTCTTTAGGATGAAGCATGTTAGTACTGACTTTAGAACAGGCATTTAGCCTAAAAGTATAAAGCCATTTGTCCAACTTGCACACATAAACAATTTCTTATCAGCTGTGTGCTTAGATACATATAATTTGTGCACACGCAAAACTGTTACATACCTTGTAACCCAGATGTTTGTGTGCCTTCTATTTTAACCTGTGTGTGCTTGACAGCTGAGTTCTGTGCACACACACAGGCCCACATTTTAGAGGGATCATTGGACACAATTTACATCTTGGGAGGGTACCTGACAGCAAATATTATGATACTCTATGTGTGCCACCCAAGATATCACCTATGGCACCCAGATTTCCTACATTATAATATTTAAAAAATTTGGCTAGGCATACATGGCCTAATTATTCTGCCACAACAAATATTTTAGTCAATTGGGCCAAAATATGATCGGTAATTTTCTGACTCAACCAATCAGTATCAAATAGAGATGGCCGAAACAAACTAGTTTCGTTCCGTTTTTTTGGATTCCCGGATCTCGGGAAAATCCTGAAGATCTGAAAATCTGAAAACGGAACGAATTTTCAAGGATTTTCGAACATTTAAGGCTATTTTTGATCGTTAGAAAATCTTTGAAAATACGATCGGAGACCATTTTCGAGTTTTCAATCTTATTTTCGAAGGATTTTCAAACGTTCGAGACTATTTTAGAAAATTATCGAAATTATCCTCGAAAACGCGATGCGGCCCGAAATCAGGACGATCCGTCCGGATTCGGATTTCAGAACCGGGGGTCCGTGTCCATCTCTAGTCACAAATTATTATAGGCAAGATTGGTTGGTCAGAGCAATCTGCATTTTGTAAAATGGAATAAGTCGCAAAATTAGTCAGGCTGATTGGATGGGCACTTCCTAATTCCTAACCAATAAATTATCATTTTATTGCTTGGGAATATAGGGTTGTATTTCACCATTATATGCCTAACCTTAAGCCTCATACACTTGTGCAATTGCGGGGGGCCAATCTGTGATGCGTGATGTGTATGCACGCCTATTTCGGGCAATAATTGTGCTGTGTATGGGCACTTTGTCAGCCGAAACGGGCATTCGGTTGAGGATCCGCCCGGCCAAATGGGCATTTCAGCCGACAAAGTGCCATACACGGCACAATTATCGGCCGTGCATACACAACTTGCATTGTGGGTCGCCCAATGCGATCAAACATGTGTATAAAACTTTAGGCTGTTATCCTGCATTATTTAAAAACAAACATATAAAAGATAGTCAATGCACATTCCTAGGCCCAATACAATATCATATTATCTACCGTATATAATCGAGTATAAGTCGATCCGAGTATAAGTCGAGGTACCTATTTTTACCTAAAAAACGAGTAAAAGTGATTGACCCGAGTATAAGTCGAGGGTAGAAATACCCCTAACCCCTTCCATGTACAGAAGACCATTTAGACCATTTCCATATCCCCCAGCAGCCTCCATGACCACATAGTCCTAACCCTTCTTCTCTATACAAAAGCCCTTTAAGACCCACCATCATTATTTATCCCCACCATAACCCCATACCCTCAACCCTAGAGGCCCAGAGGCAGCAGGCCAAAAGGAGCAGTCAAATAATAAATTACCTCTTCTCTGATCCAAAGGTCCTGGGCCCAACGGGATTCCCGCTGCTGGTATGTCAGTCCAATCCTGCTGCCGCATCTCCTGATTGTCGCATCCACGGACGTCACTACTCGGCGCCGGGAAGTAAGATAGGCGCCGAGTAGTGATGTCAGTGGATGCGACTATCGGGAAATGCGGCAGCCGGATTCTTCTTCCTAAAATAGTGACTGACCCGAGTATAAGTCGAGGTTCAGTTTTCAGGCTGTTTTTACAGCCTGAAAACCTCGACTTATACTCGAGTATATACGGTACACATACATTATAAACAAAGGGGTTTTACTATAGTATAGTATAGTATAGTATATTACATTACTGTAATTACATGAATGAAAAGCCTATCAACCACGTCAAGGTAACCCCAGTCTGGAAGGTTACCTTGACATGGTTAGGACCTTTCAGACTGGTTATGACCTTCCAGACAGTTACCTTGACTATGGTTGGAAGGCTTTTCATTCATGTGATCACAGTAATGTATACTAAAACCCCTTTGTTTATAAAGTATGCCAGTGTGCAGATAATATGTATGGGGCCTAGGAATGTGCATTGATTATCTTTTCTATGTTTGTATAAATGTTTGACCAGATCAGTAGCACTTCCGCAAAATATAGTTGTAAATTAGCCTAATTGGAGTGCTTCCACAATCCTTCTATTGTAATTATTTAAAAACATAATAGGAGAAACACAAACCTTGCTTAATTTGGACCGGTCATATGGTAGGTACTTCTCGGAAGTGCACATGACAATTCTGTCTGAAAATCCCTCTTGTCTTAGTGTTTCAGCACACACTAACCCAGCAGGGCCTGAAAGAAAAACACAACTACTTTAAATGAGTGGTAAATTTAACAATGTATGTATGTTGCAAATTGTGCAAACATATATAACTTTCTTGGTTATTCCTAAGTTCTAATGAGCTGGATAACAAAAATATATAACTAGGAAACTATTACGTTACCTGCTCCAATAATAAGAACATTGGTAATTGCTGTACTGTAGTTGCTTAGCGCTATACATTTAGCCATAACCTTTGTCCTCCTCTGTGACTGCAAAGCCTGAAAACAAACTGTATGTGATGCAGAGGAATTGCAATATATATTTTTAGCATTAGTACTGCATACTGTAGTTTCTCTTTTGTTAAAATTAAGAATATACAGAAAGTGACATCACAACTAATTATTGCTAATGGTACAAAAAAAATCTCTCAAAAAAAAAAGTCTCAAAACCAACCAAAAAAAAAAAATGTCTGAAAACCAACCAAATAGTGTAACCCCATGGGGAATAACTATTTCAAATAGTTCTCAAAATCAGTTCTCATATTTACTGGCCTCTTACTGGTCAACATTTCAATAACATTGCACAAAACAACCTGACTCTCAAATAAACATCTCTTGTCAAAGTTAATAAAAGTTTGAATTCGGTTCATTCAAAAAATATCCACTGAATGTAGCTTATGGGCACAGTATTTACATTAAATGGTCATAATATTTCCTCCAACTATTTTGATTTTAATCTTTTATTGCTGCATTAACATTCATATTGAATTGTTACCCATCCTAAAATTATTATTGCTTACAAAGTAAAATCTGTTTATCTGAGGATCATTATCTCCTTCTTGTTGGATCAAGGAGTTTTTGTTACTTTTGCTTTTGGAATCCAGAGGAACATTATTCACACTTTCTTTCCCCAAATGAACAAATTACAATGGAAAACTACAGTAGATTGGAATGACTTACCTGTTTACTTGCACGGATATACACTCTCTCTTTCTCAATTTTGACCTGCAGTAGAAAATGAAACCTTATATTTGGAAATCAGGGAACTACAATCTTGGTAACAATGATTTGATCATCTTTCCTGTTAAGACTAATATGTTTACAGTTGCAACATTTGTATGGTCTGCTGTAATACTAAATATATTTGACTAATTTTTGAACAATATTTGAAAAGATCTACAAACAGACCTACAAAGGTACAAACATACCAAAAACATCCTACAACAGTAAATACGCACAACTTTGTGTTATTAGACCCTTCTATAAAAAAGTTTTTCCTGCACTTTCTTCTATACATGAAGTAATTTCACCACGTAACATGCTAAATATAGTGTTTCTCAATCAGATGGATAATATTACCAGTGAGAGTTCATAGGATAGTTCATTGATAAATATTTCATCTGACTTGTGCTTTTGTTGCTGCCCTGACATACGTCTTCTGCCAGAAAGAGAGAGAACAGCAGCAATACTTTTGATGAAATATCTGGTAAGAAATGCATGTAGTAAAGTGCTTAAATAAGCAATTAGGTTTAAAATCAAATAAATAATAAGTGAACTTTTTTTGTTTTAAGGGTACAGATGCCCTTTAGATAATGTATCGTGGGGCACTTAGAAAATTAACATTTCTATTGGGTACTGTACAGTATGACTGGTGTGCTAATGGTGGGCATTACAACTGAACGAGACTGTTGGAATGTTGGAAACAAAATGTAACTTAAGGGCCAATAAAAAAGTGTAACTAAAGTTTTGCCATACATAGGACACAACAGCCTCTGAGAAGTGTACCTCCAAACGCAATCAAAAGAAACTGTGGCCTATATAACTGCAAGCAAATATACAGGAATTCTTTATTCTACTGGTTTGATATCTTTAAGATGTAGAGTTTCTTAGGTTGCTAAAACTATATTTCCATTATATTGCAGATGTGGCTAAGAGTCAGCCAATCACTGACACGGCTGTCGACTATGCAAAAGCTGAGGGAACACTGTTGGTAGGTTTCTGGCACTTGTTTTAAAAAGTTAAACCCGGTGGTTTCAGATGAGATGGGGTACCCTACACTGCAGAAAAGGGCTTAAAACTAAGGGATGAGGAAGCCATGCAAGGATCCGGAGGGTAGGAGGGAGGAGGGGCACCTCTGCACATGCCAGAGCCTTCAACAAGCACAAGGAAGAAGCAGGCACCAAGATAACTCAGACATCTCCTACTCTTCACTTTCTGGGACTTTGAACAGGTACTGCAGAAGAACCATAAGGATCAGAGAAGTAAGGTTTGTTTAACACTATACAGTGGGGCCAGTAGTGGGTTAAATTTTAGTTTTAAGGGTGGACATGAACTTTAAGTATTTTTATTTTATGTCAGATGCATTCAATGATGTATAAAAAAATATAACCTGAAATTTTGGCAGACCGTCCAAGCCTGGAAAATCCTCTATGTCGCCAGTTGCAATATTAAAGCATGCTCCATGCCACGGGCAACGCACTCGACCTTTAGAAAGCACACCTATGGAAAATATAATGAAAGATATTTACATAAATCTCCTTGTGTCGTCTGAAAATTCTGATCTGCATTTTTGATCTCTAACAAGAAGATAACTGCTCTGCAAGTAAAGATTAAAGGATATCCTGTATGAGCTGTTGATGGTATATAGCCTCTATTATCATTTAAAAATACAAATCATAAAGCTTCACCCCTTCTGCAAAACTATAATGTCTTGATAAATATAAAGCCAAACAATGTTAACAGTTAATTCATAGTTACTATTTGCTAACCACCTCAGAACAAAGAAATATATTCCTAGCTAGCTTATATCTGTCTTTTTGGATACGGTGCTTCTCAAACCACATGCTATCTAACAGTGTGAGTCACTTGTGTCTATTTTAACTCCTTAGTTGAAACATTATGTTGTATATAGAATGTAACTGCTCACCGTAGGTGAAGCAAAGTCCGGGTGCATAAGCCGGACCTCTCGTGTAATCTATTCTCCCAGGCACAATGTAGCAAAATAATCAAACACTCACCGCATAAGCTGTGGGGTTTGGGTGCAGCCGTCCCTGACCTGTCGCTAGAGTCCAAACAGAACAACCATATAAACAGAAAGCATGCGGCTGTGTCACTCAAGGAGAATCAGTATCGGATTCTTCCAAGTTTCAATAAAACTTAAGTTTTATTCCATATCAGCAGAAGTCCTTCTTTTTACCTTTTTATCTGCTGATATGGAATAAATGTTTTTTAATGAAACTTGGAAGTATCCAATGCTGATTCTCCTTGAGGGATGCAACTGCATGCTGTTTGTTTATATGGTTGCCCCAAAACCAAAGGTTTTAAATGGTAGAATGTTAAAGGGTATCTGTAATTTAAAAAATGCAGATACAGCAAGATTCCACTACTCCAAAATGTTTTCTGGATTTTAAATCTGAACAGGAGATTCTGAGAAATCATCATTTGAAATCACAGCATTTACAGGGAAAGACCTGTCACCCCAGAAGCAGAAATTATAATATGTGCCCCATCCCTGACCTCTTACTAGGATCTTTGCCTGCCTGCCAGCACAGTTTCTATAACATTGAAGAGATCCAGCAGAGAAAAGAAAGAAGGGGGAGATGTGTAAGCAGAGCAGTGTCCATGGTGAGGCTGTGCAGAACACTACAGTGTCGTAGACACTACAAGAAGGCAGTGACAAAGCAAGCACAGATAAATATGTTAGTACCACCATTTTACTCCCCTCAAATTGCAATTTCAGAAAATGTAAAGTTGTTTAAGTGAGTATAGTGACCCTTTAAAAGGTGGCCCCACCCTTTTTTTGACCCAGGGCCCCCCATGAACCTTGCCCTTTGCCTGCCATAAGCCTTAAAGGGTAACTGTGGTCCAAAAATGACTTTAGGTTAATTGAGAGGAATTGCTTTCCTGAGTATTTTTGCAATTTATTTTCATTATTTTTTTAACACGGTTTTGAAGATATTTACATTATTTTGTGTGATATGGTAGCAGCATCACCAGATCCCCTTCACTTCCTGCCTTTGAAACCATGTGACATGTGAATCTATTTGTTCGGAGACCACAGTTCCCCTTTAAGTACTGCAAAAATCACTTAAAGAATGTGTTTTCTCAAGCAAATGATTAGAGGGTAATATACTGTAGTTAAATATGTGACTCATCCCAATGCAAGAGTCCAGGCTTGTGATTTTTGGACCCACAAACTCACTGATTGTCTTAACGAAAAGAAAGGGCTAAATTGACCCAAATAAATAATTTCAGCATTTCAACGACCACATTCAGAAGAGAAAAGTTATCTCAGCCTTTAATCAATGAGAATATTCTTTACTTTAAAACAGTCTTTATCTGTAATTACTGGTGGTGTGGTGTGCAATAATAGAATCTAGCACAAAAGTGTTATCTGATAGTTGTATTGGTGATACATGATATAATGAATGTCCTACAGAGATCCTAACCTTTAACTAATGGTGCACCATAGTGAGGACACTTGTGTCCCATTGCATAGAAGTCTCCATTCTGCTTAATTAGCAAAGCTTTACCACATCCCAGGTCAACCTCCCGCATCCTGGTGGCAAAACAGCAAACAAAAAATCATCAACATATACACATGTTCTAGACACTGTAAAAAAAAACATTCAAAAACAATTCTGTATATTAACTACATTAACAATGGAAATATTTATTTTGTTTTTAACAAATCTCTTTTAGAAGAAAAAATGATGGCACTACTACTTTACATCTGGAAAAAATGCATCCACATTCCTACTGACTTTCTTGTACTTAATCTTCAGCCTGCTTGTGTTCACTGCTTCTCCTTTACAACTTGGCTAGGAAATCTGACTTTGGGTTCCCACTTCCTGTCTTTATATTTAAACTGTTTTAGGTGCAGCACCTATATTGGACCTTCACACAGCCTTTAAGTGCATTATTACTATCCCAAAACAAAGATTTCTAGAAACCTTAGACATGAAATAGCCCAGAACCCCATTTATTGTAAAATTTGCACTTAATTTTATTGTAAAATTGGCACATAAACACAGCACTGAAAAAGTTTTGCCTTGTCCTATTGTAAATTTCACTTTCATTCAAAATCATGTGACACTTCACAGCTCCCTTAAGTTAAAGTTAAGATGCATCTTCCCTAAACCCTAAACCTGAACATTTAGCAAACTGGAGAGCCGTAAGAAAGGTCAATATGTAATACAGAGCCTGTGACTTTCAGTGCTCTATATTAAGAAAAGATATAATGCAATCCATTTAAGGCAACAATTCATGGAAAAAAAAATGTAATTGATTTTTTTTTCTTACAAAAATCCTTTAGACCAAATATATGATCCAGCACTGACTTCTAACATCACAGTGTAACCAGGATCACTGCTGTTCATATAGATTATAATTTAACCATAAAAATATCTTGAAAAAAAGTTTTGTCAGGACCCCAAAACTTGTAACCAAACATATCCTGGAATCTATTTATAGTAATATTGTATTACCACTTACAAATTAGATCATTTTCCCCTCAACTAGCACAGTACAAAACTGTTATCTCTGTTCTTTTTTCTATAGGTTTCATTCAGAAACACCCTCAAACAGATTTCAAGTTTTTGTCTGCTTCTCTCTGAGCTGTATCCTCTGCGCATGTGCAAGGCCAGAATGAACCAAAAGAGAAGGCAAAAAACTATACACAGGGAGGTGGTAAACATCAGGAGGAAAAGCTGCTTCCCGGTACATCCCATAAGTGTTACAGTTGGTGTGGTGCTCTCTGTGCTTTCTGGGACATTATCTGGCACAATCTTATGTTTTCAGCAGATTGTCAGCAACTTTGAAGTTTGAACATATTGGTTTCTACTTGCTATATATTTTAATGCTCTATTGTGGCGTCAAGAAAGCAATAAAGTGAAGAGGTTTATCTACAGATGTGCATCATTACTTGTTTTACCAGTGCAGAATATACTTACCATTTTGCACAATGTTAGTAGACACTACTAACTGCTAAAAAACTGATGGTTAAACCAATGAATCACTTACATAAGCATGCACCTCAATAGAGTCTCCCCTTTCTGGTAGCGCAGGTAGGGAGGAAACAACAAGTGGGCTTGTTGTTTTTACTGACCTCAGACAGGTGTATATTATTGCAGTATTTAATCCATGTAGCAGTTTCTGGGCTGTAAGGTAGAACATAGAATTTATAAAAATATAATTTATATATTCTAGTTTATCCTAGAGCACGTGTCACTAAATAGGCTGTAGTGACCGGGCCATTTTGTATAGTGCGCTGGGTTCTGAGTTGTTCAATTATCTGAAACATGGAGAACTTAGAATTAAGAGGTCTCTATTTTCTATTGAAAATCATTTTTTGCTATTCGGCTTTATTGAAAATCAGGGGGTAAAGGAGCTGTGTCTTACCTCCTGTTCTTCAATAAAATGTTCAGGAGCCGGGAACAAAGCTACAGAACTTACCCGGCCTCTCAGTCCTCCACCGCCTCCTCTGACAGGTCTCAACGGACTTAGTACTCTATGCACAAGTGCAATGCACATAGAATACAGAGTCTGTGGGGACCTGTCCCTACCTGCGCTACTAGTACCAGAAAGGGGAGACTCTATTGAAGTGCATATGTATGTAAGTGATTCATTGGTTTAATAACGTTTAGAAATGTTTACTAACACTGTACAAAGTAAGTATATTCTGCACTGGTAATACAAGTAATGATGTACATCTGTAGATAAACCTCTTTGCTTTCTTCGTGCTTTCTTGACACCACAATAGAGCATTAAAATACATAGCAAGTGTAAGGGTAAGTTCTGTAACTTCGTTCCCAGCTCCTGATCATTTTATTGAAGAACGGGAGGTAAGACACAGCTCCTTTACCTCCCATTCTTCAATAAAAATGAATACCAAAAGATTGATTTACCAGTGGAGATACCCTTTAAACCTGAACTACTTTTGAAATTGGAATCAATAAACACAAGAAAATGTGTTGCCCAAATACTGATAGAAAATATAACACAATATAACAAAATATCCCTGTTTTCATTGCTTAAAAATGTTTAATGATAGTCTAAAGAAATATGAACACTGCAATACCAACTTAAAGTCTATTGAGATAGTTGCAGAAGGAATAGTTTGGTAAGTCGAAAAAATGACATAATTACCTAGAATTCCCTGTTTCATTTAAAAACAAAAGGGGATATAAATTCACTGGCTAACAATTCCAATAAACTCACATGTGATCACATTATATATAATCACACCCACTGTGTTCTATACTAAAGCTATCTGAGCACATACTGTCCATTTTCTAGGTCCTTCACGTGGCAGACAGAGGCTTCCACCATATCTTTGGGATTGGTATAAGGGTTAAGTACGATAGGCCTTTCTTCGTGGTGGTAGAGACGAGTTGTTCCGTTGGCTTTATATGCTAGAGGACTGGCTTTGCCATTTGGAGACATCTCTTCTTTTTCTCTTTCTTTTTCAGGCAAAACTACTTCCACTTTTACCTCAACTGTAAAAATATACAAATATTTGACATTGAATCTTATGTTAAAAGACAGTAAAAAGAAAATACTTTTCAGTCAAATACAATTTCTCTCTTATGTAACCTATCTGTATATCTGATATGCAGTTCATACTATTATTTTTAAACCTGACTTCTCTTCAACATATGACTTATAATAAAGTGTGTCCGACTCCTTAATTGGAAACAAAGTGCAAATGGTCAGGGTCTGTAAGAAACCCTTTGAAGAAAGAGCACTTTAGTTCTGAGAACTTATGTAAATGATTTCAGTGGTTCTCAAGTAAATGCATTATTGCAAATAGGGCACACTAGGGTTTAATATATTTAAATGTAAATAGTGAATATTATGGAACATTGAGGATATATTAAAAAGTATGCCACTTACAGATACATAGACGATAGCTCCTATACTTCCGCTTAATCCTGGTAACTGTGATAGTTCTGTCCACAACATCCAATCGTGAAAAAACTGTAAGTAAGCAGTGTCAGGAAAGTAAGACTCTCAAGGATGTCTTTGAAGGCTGGTTTATTCACATAACATGTTTCGGGTTCAAGACCATTTATCACATGTTATGTGATTAAACCAGCATTCAAAGACATCCTTAAGAGTCTTACTTTCCTGACACTGCCCACTTACAGATACGACCTTTCTAAACTATTATAACAGCATTAGCAATAATTTTTCTGGGTAAATACATTAGATGCTCAGCATCCTATATGACAGGCAGTTTAATATAACTTCCTTTCTTTAATAACATTTTAAATGGTTGTTTCCATTCCTCTTGCAATTTTAGATAGAAACCTGCAATAGCTAGAACACCACTCAAGATGTGTTAAGACATATAAAATATAAAGTAATGTAATGCAGGTAAAGTAATGTATATGTATATCTGTATATGTATATCTGTATATGTATATCAGTATTAAGTCATATGGATAATTGTTGTAGGGAATCATACCAATAGGCATTGGGATGTCAGTTTCAGTTATGGACTTGTCACTTGGATTGCTGAAAACTTATTTGTATGTTGAAATCACCCTAGGACTCCTAAAATTTACTGAAATTAGATGAAATACAAAGCATGGGGAAGGTGATTGGTTGATGGGGAGGTTTGTGGTTCTAACTCTTTTTTGGTGTCACATCCTGTAACTAGATATACATGATATGATAACTAGATATACATGTTACTACTGATACATTGCATGCTTGGAAAAGGGTACCTATTGCCCAAAACAATTTCCACAGTAGTTCATTATAGGTTCAAGTGGAAAACCTTTCAGTAAGAGTCAGAGGAAAAGCTGAGAAGCAGACACTGGAAATGGTGATCCATGTAATATTAAAGGGAATGTCCAACCTTAAAAAAACCTGGTCAATTGTTAGGTACTGGCCCCCAACCCCAACTGATATATTTTGCACTTCATTACCTGCATTACTAACCAAATTTTTAAGGATAATTATTCTCTTTATTCTGACCTAGTAAGCTGGTCCCTCCCTCATTGCAGTCAATCAAGGCTTTGACAACTGACATCACTGCTAATAATTGACTGCTGTTTCACCTGCTCCCTTCACTTCTCATGCTCAGGTTTATTAAAAGCTCTTAGAGCAATAGAGCAGAGAGAGGAGGCAGATACATTTGACAGAAAGGAATAGAACTTATTTATAAATATCTGGTTACAAATGTATGTAAAATAGCAGTTGGGGTTGCAGCAGACATCTGACAACTCAGCATTTGTTTTTTTAAGGGTGGACATGCCCTTATGCATATAGCCTGGTGTCAGTGACCTGAATGCAAGGTGTTTATTGCATTGTAACTAAAAGGTGTTGATGCCCAGGGTAAGGCAAATTTACAAATTTACTGATTAGAATGGAAGTAAAGAAATGATCCCTAGTTCTATTAAGAATACCAACAAAAGCAAATTGTCCATATGTCTGTCATTCATAGATATAATTCTTAAAACCAGTAAGATGCAAATACAGTGTCAAACTATATTAAATCATATCATTTTAAACTATTAATGTGCACAAATAAAATTCTACAGAACATTAACTACTGAGATAATTATGCTTTCTTTGCCAGCCTTTCAATGCCAGCCTTAGGATAAACAGCCCCCTGTGCAAGATTTGTTACTGGTGTCTAGCGCCCCCTCCAAAACAACCCCCCAGGCACACATTATATGCTGCTTGCTTTGGCCTGCTTCAAATCAAGTCTGCCATCTGCGCATACTGTATTTTAGTATCTGCAGTGCATGCTTGTATATACCCTGCGTACAACATTACGTAACACACTTAATGCTAAGCACATCATACAGACATCTTGAGAAAGACTTACATGCTTTTTGACTTTGTCTGTGGGGTGGTGCTGTTACATAAATTTGATCTGCAGGACCATAACTGGGGGGAAGCTGTGGCACTGATGCACAATTTCGTCCTACAGGTCCATGACCTAAGACTCCTAGCCGGCGCACCCTCTGGTAATGCAGAGGTCGCCCATATCAAAGGCCGGCCCTGTGTGCTATTAATCTGGTGCAACGAATCAGAAATGATATCACTGCATTAACCCAGTAAAAAAGCATATGATTGGCAGACTTTGGAAATATTTTAATTATAATGTCTAGTCATTAAAAAAAACTGTTACAATGATTAGTTTTTAAACACACATTGCTTTTCCTCACCTGCCAGAAAAAAACTTCCATTTAAATCCCCCCTCGATGCTGTACAACTTATTGGATAGGATTTTACATTTTTTATAGCAAATTCTTGCCTAGCACTGGGTATGTTATCCAAAGCTCGTTATAGCATAATTTCACTTTTGAGCTCCTTTCAGCAGAATGTACTGTACATAAATGAAAGCAAAGTGTAATTTTCCAAGGATTAATTGTAGCATAGAACACTTTTAATCCTCCCTGCAAGAGCATGGAATTAAAATTCTTTCCTGCAGTCACCACGGAAAATTTGTAATTCTGACCTAGTTTATTCATTGTGAAAAGCAGCGAGATACATGACATTTGAGGGGTAACTAATTATAGGAACTCACCTGGTTTTGGCTTGGAGAAGCATCCTCCCATGGTGAGTTAAAAAGACAAAACTGGGGAATCCAGAACAACTACAGGTACCCCACACATGGATTTTATGGAAGATGCTAAGCCATGTTTTAATTGAGAAGCCACAATAAAACATCAAATTCATTGCAATCAATCTGAGAAGTCCATGTGGGTGAAAGTGCAGCTGCGGACATTATGTAACCTCTTTATACTCTATGGAAGGTGAAAAACTGGAAAGACAAAAAACAAAAGTATAACAATGGGCTATCACAATCTAGGAAACAATCCAATATAAATAACATATGTTATATATACTATCAACAGTAAAGAGGAACTACTGACTGATTAATCCCGAAAGCTATATTCAGCTATTGAGTCCCACACATAAGTAGTTAAGAAATAAACACATGTACTCACTTCCCCTCCCGTTTGAATTGGACTGCTGTGCTTCTACCCATAGCAAGTTAGTAACACGAATCACATGCCCCATGCAGTATATTTTATGTATAGATATGGAATATATATATGGAATATAACTATCACTCCATCCAAAGTGTCTGGGTGAAATCCAAAGGGAATAGATATAACATCACAAAAGTGGAGCACTCACAGAGCTTTAAACCAAAGGAAAAGCAGGTTTATTGTTTGCAAGTTTTGTTCTCCTTTAAAGGGTCATTTGCATCTTATACTGGTAAAACTTATAATGTTGAACTGGGTTATGAGGACACACTTGCAAAGTTAAGTATTTTATTTTATTATTTATAAAAAAGGCATTAGCAGGGGATCTGATAACTCTTTATTGATATATTATAGGACATTACAGACAGTTAGCAGGGGAACTGATAGGTCTTTACCAATATATTATAGGACATTACAGACAGCTAGCAGGGGAACTGATAACTCTTTATTCCTCTGCTATCTAAAGCAGCATGTAATCAGGCATCTTAAAGCCCCAGTGATTTTGACAACATGCAGTGACTCTGAATCAGAGGGATTAAATAAGAATAGGAAGTTCCCTTTAGGAAGAAGAAGATCAGAAGGGGAAGATGGAGGAGGGTCAAACAAGGCAAAAGAGAAAGTGAAAGGAAAATACAAGCTGAGGTCTCAGAGAGGCAAAAAAAGAGGAGTTTAGAAGTGGTAAATCTGACAGGGGAAGAATTTGACATCGATACTCAGTCCCTTCTAACCCATGGCCTTTCATTTGCCCCTACCTGTAAACTAGACAAATTTAATGTTATAAAAGACCTACACCTTTTCGCAAGGAAAATTTTATTAAAAAAGATTCATGCCAAGAAGGAAAGAGAGCTCATTACACGGTTAGATAATGACAATCTTGAAACTCTGACTCACCTTATGAATGAACAAGTTATGGACCCCCCGTCTAATAAGGTGGAAAAAGGGGAGAATGGTTTAACATCCACAAATTGTCGGAAAAAATCCACTTGGTTTCCCTCTCTGAGTGGATTCCCTAATGTGGAGGTATTTGTGAAATTAGTTACAAGAGATATCGAAGCTATCCCAGAAGGGAGTTTGTTGAATCCCAATCTAAAGGAAGGTGAACTAAAAGCACTTAGATCTTTAAGTAAAAGGGATGATTTAGTAGTTAAATGTGCCGATAAAGGCGGTAATATTGTTGTGATGACAAAGACCCAATATAAAATGGAGGCCATAAGACAACTGTCTGATAGAACACAGTACGAATTACTTACGATGAATCCAATACAGGGGATTCAGAAGAACTTGAGAAGTCTTCTGGAATCCGGGTTACAAAAAGGGTTAATCTCGAAACAAGAGTTCGAATTCATGTGGAATAAGCACCCCAGAATCCCCACATTCTATCATATACCTAAAATACACAAACAAAGATCCTTTCCGCCTGGCAGACCAATAGTGTCAGGACAAAATGGTCCGACTGAAAAAGTGTGTAAGTACATAGACGTGATTCTGCGTCCATTTTTGCTGACACTGAGTTCCTTTGTTCTCGATACAAGAGATGTGCTAAGAAAGATTGATGGTATATACATGAGCAGCGATGTACTGCTAGCGACATTAGACATTGAAAGTCTATATTCATCAATACCGCACGAAATTGGTATCGCAGCAGTAAAAACTTTCCTAGATACTAGAGAGAAAAAATGGTTAGAACATTCCACCTTCGTGGTGGCCCTGCTTGAATTTATATTAACCAACAATGTGTTTATCTTTAACAACAGATATTATAGACAAAGCAAGGGCACCGCGATGGGTGCGGCATGCGCTCCCACCTATGCCTGTCTCCATTTGGGAATATGGGAGCAAAATGAAGTAAGTGAAGCAATTGAATGTTTAAAAAGTGGAGAAGAGGTGGTTCTATGGTTAAGATACGTAGACGACGTATTTCTAATATGGAAAGGTTCCCAACAAGGGTTGGAGACCTTTATCGGTGGCCTTAATGAGAATAATCGCAATATAAAACTTACTTTTGAGATTAACGAAAATGAAGTTAATTTCTTGGACTTAAAAATCCGAAAAAGTGGGAACTCACTAGCCACTGAAACATTTAGAAAGGAGACGGCAGTAAATTCATTACTAGAAGCCACGAGCCACCATCCGCCGAACTTGGTGAGGGGGATACCGGTGGGTCAGTTCTGTAGAATCAAGCGGAACTGTTCCACACGGGAAGCCTACTCGCAACAAGCGGCAATGCTCACTGAAAGGTTCCGTCAACGAGGTTACAGTGAGGATACCATTAAAAAAGGAGCAGATAGGGCTGATAAGGTCAGTAGAAACACATTATTACATGGGAATAAAAATAAAACAACTACTCAACCGGAGAAGATTAGGTTTATAACCAGGTACAATCAAGACTGGTTAAAACTCAAAAAAATTTACAAGAACACTGGCCTCTTCTCTCTCTGGACAGTGACGTGAAAGAAGCCGTTGGTAGCTTCCCGTCGCTTACATCCAGGAGAGCCCCTAGTCTGAGAGATAAATTGTCCCCAAGTCACTATGTAGAACCCACAAAAATAGGATCCAATTGGTTAAGAGATAAAGCCTGGAATGGAAATAAAAAATGTGGTAAATGTCTTATTTGTCCCTTCATGGAAGAAACGGACAAAATTAGACTACCTGAGGGAAAAGTATTCCACATAAAGCAATACATAACCTGCCAAAGTAAAAATGTTGTATATTTAATTACATGTTCATGTGGGTTGAGGTATGTGGGAAAAACGTTGAGACCCCTCTCTACTCGTATAAAAGAACATCGAAGAGCAATAATAAATAAACAACCTGATAGATCGGCACTGGCCAAACATATATTGGAAAATATCCCAGGGGCGAATCACACTTGGTCTTTCTGTGAACTGGAGATTGCAACAATGGGTATTAGAGGTGGTGACATATCGAAAATTATTTTGCAGAAAGAGGTCCGTTGGATCTATAATTTGAAAACATTGGTCCCTAACGGTCTCAACGATGAAATGCAATTTTCTTGCTACCTTTAATCTAACAACAGGGGGCACATAGACATTAGGGTGCCTCATACAAATTATGAAAAGATTAGTAACCTCGATTGGTGGTAGTATAAGGTGGGATACCTACCTGGTAATGGCGTAATGGCCGGATCTGGAATAAGTGTTTATCCGAAACTTGGTTATTTTTATTATGTGATTATTATGTAGGTTAACATGGGTAGGTCCTCTAATGTTTTTTTACCTGGAAACATAGGCATCACATATAAATATCTGATATGTTTGAAATTATTTAGATACATGTAGTCTTATCATGAGGACAGTTTGTCCCTTATGAGATATGGTTGTTGGACATGGTGTGTTCTTATAATCATGATGTATGCAATTATGATTTACAGTTTAATGGTGAACATAGAAAGATGAGCCTGACTCCCTCAGATATCTGGAACTCAAGATCATCTTGGCATGTTGTCAAAATCACCGGGGCTTTAAGATGCCTGATTACATGCTGCTTTAGATAGCAGAGGAAAGTTTTTTTGTGGTTAACTGTCTAAGATAGAGGGAGGGCAGGGGATACTGTTTTACACTTGTTATGATCACCAATAAATGTCTTTTGATATAATTATAGCCTAACGTATTTCTGTGCCGTTTATTAGGGATCTTTCTTTCTTAGGGAATCTTTCTTCCCGTCTTATATATTTTTTATAGGAACTTATTACTGTTGGAACAGTTGGTCACACCCACTAGTAGCCGCTAGCCAATAATTTTACAGGACAGATTAGGCAAGGGAGCATGTGACTGAGGTCAGGGGTGTGGCCAATCACTGTACATGCACACAGTTATTTCATGCAGTTCTTCAAGGAGGTTACATTTACTTTAATGCTAATTACTATAGTGGGAATAACAGTGTATTGGTGTTTTAGTGGATATTTTCAGATTCTGGAGTGTAAAAATTTGGGTTTAGTTCTCCTTTAAGTTATGTTTAAGTTCTTCTCCAGCTTACATTTAAATGTCATCAAAAGAAGGGTCTCGATAAAACTGCTTAGGCATATCCTAAGATATTAATAAAAAAAACACACTAATTGTATTAGTATTTAGCTAGGTACACACATCAAAGATCTTTGAAAGATGATACGATTTGCCTTGTTATGTGCAAGATTTTGTAATTTTTCAAGGGAGACGAATGCAGCCGAGGGAAATTTTCAGGCAGCGGTAAACGGTTGTCGGCCGAGGGAGCGCTCGGAAATGTGCTACAGACACAAACAAGAAAGGGATGACACCTGCCGCTACGCACACAAACGAGAAAGGGACGATACTGTCGGATTCGACGTTATAATCCCTTTCTTGTTCATGCGTTTACCCACCTTAAGAGATTTTTGGGATAAACAAATTAAACAGGTTTTATAAAGAATACAATTTTCATTCTGCACTTAAAGCAGAATGTCCCTCTAATATTTTACAGCACTTACATGTCTATACACAGTGGGGTCAAAAAGAGAACTTCTTTACTGTAAAAACATTTCTAGAGAGAGATTTCTCTTCTCTCTGGCAGAGAGATCCACTCCTTGCCATTTTAACATCTTTACTGCCCATAAGTTGATTTTTTTAGCAGTTCTAGAGGATTCTCCAAGCATTTGAAGCTTGTTGTATTTATTCGCTCCTAAGAGAAAGTCCTAAAAAAGAGAGGACTGAGACTAACTGGTAAATGGTTGGAACCCCATATCTGCAGAAGAAAAAATTAAATTTTGGTTTAGTCAATGGACAGTTTGGACAAGACTGTAGAAAATGAAACAATACAAAGTTATTGTATCCCCAAACTTGGCAGAAATAGAAAATAGCTGTAATTTAGGAAAATAGACAAAACCTCATTATAATTATTACCTCTATCAAAAACTTCTGGGAGTTTGTCCTTTTTAAACTGCTATATTATGGGGTTGATCCACTTCTGCACCTGAATTCCTATTTCATTAGTAAGCACCTGAATTGTTGCCGTCTTCTTACAGCCTGGGGGTCCAGTAAGTAACAATATAGATCCACCCTACCATCAAATACAATTTTTTTTTTTAAAGAACCCTTTTTCCAGCAGACCGGTAATTTCTATGCACAATATTCATTCTCAAAGGCACAGATATAACCAGCAATGGAGAAAGATTTTTATCAATGATCTGACTGTGGATTAGGCAAAGAGAAAATCTAAATTTGTTAAAAACAGGTATTACTAATGTTTACTCATTAAATTGTCAATAACAAGGCAGCCATTATTTTTCTTTAGCGCCATTTATGTATTCTTTGCAAATTTTTTCAACGTTGTTTCGTGCTTCCATTAGCACTTAGCATTAGGCCTATGAGTGGTAATGGAAGCACAAAACGCGTAAGGCATTTTTTTTTGTCTCCAATTAAGATTTGTTATATCTACCTGACTGAACTTTAGTTGTACACATGCTATCTTCGCTCTGGGTAAGTTCACCACCATATATGGATTTAATTGTCTTTATCTACTGAGTATACCTATCCACTTTAGGTGAAAGACTCAGGGCATGTGCAAACAGGGCTCCACTCACCTATAGTGAGTAGTTACACACTTATGTGTATAAATATTGACCAATTGGAGTTGAGGTAGAGCTCCACAACTGTGTTTATTTTTTATCAGTAAATATTCAAAAAGGCAAGTGGTACATTATTTAAAATAATCAGAATCGACTATAGGTCAGGAAAACTTTTAAAGGCACAAATTATTTAATTTGCATTGCAAACATTTTCTTAAATACATGCAATTTAATGATTTTTTTAGGGAACATTTTCTACATTTGAACACATGTATCCATCTGAAAATAAAAGGTAACATACTTGTTTTTGAGAACCATTCTCCAAGTGAGCTTTTAACCAGTTTTCAACCGCTTCAACTTTCTTCTTATGCTCAGCAAGCGCTGCCTGCAGAACAAACACCAATTGAGGCTCCCTACGTACAGCCTAACATAATTATTTCTTTATATGTTTCATTTCTTCCCTATCTGTTGCCAGGGTATCAGAAGGAAATGGCTGGATATCAGTAGTTTAAAGTGACCTGGTGTTAAATCCTCTCTCTTCCATGTTCTATTTTGGGTTACATACCAAGATTGTTAAAATTGACCTGCTTTCATACAACCTGTTGTCATTGTCGCGAAAACCTAAAAATCTTCCATATACAACATAATTATTCTTACTAATACTCATCCCTTTGCCAGTGTTGCATGTATTATATAAGCTACACTAATACATAATGTGTAGTGTATGACTTAGATCTAATACCCTTATATGTAACATGTATTACTATAATTGTAAAGCGCCATGGAAGATGTGGCTCTATATAAATCCATAACAATAATCATTTATTTACAATGACATTTGAACAATAGGGAAGATAAGGGAGCAATCATAATTGAATGCCTGTAAAGTTTCTCATGGTGCCAGAAGCTGTTAACCAGCAGCCATGGGACAGTGAAACTTTTTAAAGTTGAATTTTAAAGAAAGAGAACTAATAAAATTTAAATCTGTTTTTAGGCTTAGTTCTCCTTTGCATTTCTAATATTGTGGGATGGCAGCACCATCACGAACATGATCCCAGCAAGCTTTAAACTCTAGGGTTCATAAAAAGCCCTTACCGACTCCAAACGGCAATCGGAAAGTATCCCTGGACCAACCAGAACTGCAGTATATGTATTAATACCAGTAATTCTCAATATTATTTAGTTTTAGAAACTTATCCAGGCCATTTTTAAAGCTATTCAATGAACTTGCCATTACCACATCTGCTGGAAGACAGTTCCACAGTTTCACCATTCTCACTGTAAAGAAACCTTTCCTAACCTGAAGATGAAACTTTTTTCTTCCAACCTTAAAGGGCATGTCCACCCCCAAAACTATAATACCCCCAACTACTGGCCCCACCATGTAGTGTAGTTTAATCCTTACCTCACATCCCAACTCCATCTGGTTCTCCTGTAGTCCCCCCCCAAAGTTCCAAAAACTGCCCACCAGGAGGCTAGCAGGTCCATATAGGACACTGCCTGCTACCTGGCCTCAGGGAGATTCCTGCCATGCGTGCTGCAGCCCTTTCTCCCCCTCCCTCCCCCCTCCCTCTCCCTCCTCTCCTCCCGTTCTACTATCCTCCCCCTAGCGAAAACCCCCCTAATATTCTGCTCCCCATGTCCCCCAGCCCCAACCGCATGTTTTTTTTTTTAAAAAGCTCCCCAAACTCTTACTTACCTCTCTGCTTTCCTCCGCTGCACTGAATGACCGGCAGCCGCGTCCGTGATTGGCTGCCGCTCAGCCAATCACAGACGCGACTGCCGGTCCCGCCCCTCTGCTTGCATTCTCGCAAGCAGAGGGCCGGCAGTGCGGCGGAGGAGACGAGGGAGGTAAGTAAGAGTTTGGGGGGCTTTCTGAAAAAAAAAAATATGCGGTTGGGGCTGGGGGACATGGGGGAGCAGAATATTAAAAATTTATTTTCGGGGTGGACATAGCCTTTAAAGAATGTCCACGTGTCCTCTAATATGACCTATTAGTAAACAATGCATCAGAGAGTTTATTGTATGGCCCATTCAAATATTTGTATAAAGCAGGGGTGCCCAATCCATTTGACCTCAAGGGCCTCATTTGTGGCCCCTGCCAACCTTTGAGGGCCACACAATAGATTTATAGGCCTATATAAATTAAGTATATGGCCTCCTAGAAAACACTTATTCCTTTAACTGCAGAAAGAGTTGCATGGCAGATCTGGCAGAGGCAGCTTCAGAGCTCATGCCCATATTTGTAAAATAATTACTATACATTCCACCAAAACATTCCAATGACTGACACACAAACTGATCAATAACCTGTCCTCATATTGGTACAATTGGTCGCCTGCAGTTGTTCAATCCCATTGGGTGGAATGAAAGTTAATTTACAGGTGACAAAAATGGGAAATTCTGAAAGGGTAATCAATATCTAAACTTCCCTAGAGTGATGGAAAGCCCACAGTCTGCACATATATATTATATATACTGTACCACAGACAGCCTTAAACATGACTGTGTCCAGTCTGACTACTCACCCAGGGGCTGTAAGATCAGGTCCTGTGCTTGGCAGGGTCACTGTCCTTGGTGCTGACAGGTAGTTGCAGGATACCTTCTAGAGTCCAGAAAGTCAGAGACGAGGACAGTGTGGGACAGAGGGGGATTCCCCACCTGGTGACTGTCCCCATCCTTCCCTTTGCTGTGCGGAAGGAGCTGCTCTTTCAGGTGGCTCAAGGTGCCAGCGACACTGCTGGGCATGCTTTAAACTTGAGCGGTAACGATACAATCACGGAGCAGCACAGGTTGGGGAAAAGAAAAAAACCCAATCCAGAACTTGGATTTGTCCCTTGATTCTTCCCCACTGAATCATCCCAGTCACCATCTCTTCTATCTCAATTATAGCCGTCAGTTCCTGCACTGTGGCATTCGGCCCATGTCCTCCTGCTGCTTCTCTGGGACTTGCCGATTTGGAGGCTCCTCCACAGGTGGGATTGGAGGTAGGAGAAGGTCGGGCTGTCCATTGCACTTAGACATGAGGACCCTTTGCTGCTGTTAGGATGTTGGTGGCGCCATGCGGGGAAGCAACAGGAGAAGGGGAAACACTTGGGGGGTTTCAGATCAGCAGGAGCCGCAGGTCAGGATAAGGGACGCTCTTGATTGAGAACGAGCTGCATGCGGCCCGTGGGCCGCTTGTTGGGCATTACTGGTAGAAAGTGATCATATCCCCACGCAAACGTTGCTTCTCTAATGTAAACAGCCCTAACTTGTCTAATCTGCCTGCATAGTCAAGCACCTCCATTCCCTTTATTATTTTAGTTGCCCTTCTCTGAACTGCTTTTGTATATGGGATTCCAAAACTGCACTGCATATTCCAAATGAGGCCTTACCAGTGCCTTGTAAAGAGGAAGAATAATATTTTTCTCTTGAATCAATTCCCCTCTTTATACAAGACAATATCTTGTTTTCTTATCAATGGAAAAAAACACGCCAAAATAAATGTGTGTGTGTAATTTACTTATACATATGGAAAAATACTGAGAGTTGTAGTTTCCAAAGATCTGGAGTTCCAAGGAATTAGGGGTTACTGTCTGGGATTACGCCCTTAACCTGGCTGTGATATGCTAATTGGGATTACTAATACTTTTAGACTGAACAATCACCAAAAAAGAAAAAAAATTATTACATGTCTAAGAGTTACATCTTTAGTATGTTACACATTTTCCATATACAATAGTATATATTTTTAATATTTTTATATTTATTTTTCAGACTCTAACTAAACAACCAAAGAGAAAACGGGAACTTGAAGAAAACAATGAGAGCGAATACATTGTGAGTTTTCTTGGAGAATCTATACAGATATAACTCAAGGCAAACCTCAGCTATAGTTAAATTTAACTTCTAGTTGAGGTTATTTGCTTTTCTCAAGAGGAAATGCCCAAATGCCCTATAATATTTATATATTATAGGGCATTTGTGATATCTCTGATCATCAATTCCAAAAATCTATTCCAGTCCTGTTCATGGACAAATATTTTTATATTTATATATTTAAGGTTCCAAATCAAACACCTCTGAAGAAAAGGAAGAAATTAAAACATCTAGATCAAGCGGAATTCTTTGTAAGTTTTTTTTTTGGCAAGTTGTAGAAGAATCTATTTTACTTGCTTCTTTTATAAACCCACATGTCTATAGTTAAAATGTTCATTGAAATGTTTAAATGGTTCAAAGTTCATAGAAAGGTCCAAGCAATAAACATTCCAGTAGAGTAGTAAACCTACAGTAGGCCATACATAAAATGAATAAAAGGGAAAACAGATCCAAACTTTGATTCTGTCTTTTTCAACTGCCTTACTGATGTTATCTATAGTATTAAATATAGTTTTCATTTACAGATATATATATATATATATATATATATATATATTTTTTTTTATGTTTATTTATTAGGATCCAGCTAAAAAGCCTCCTAAAGGAAAGAGGAAGCTTGATGAAAAAGACAAAACAAAATTAATTGTAAGTAACCTTAAGATAATGTAATGTAAGTTACCTCACCAGATAACATTGTCTGAGTAGACAGGGCAAATTAACAAAGATAGAAGCTGTGTCATGTCTCACCTTTTCCTTTGCTGTGGCTACTGGATGATTTATGAAATTAACCTGGGGTACTAGGGGTCAGCTTCCATAATCCACATTTTTGTTTTGGTGGAGGTCCTGTCCAGCTAAGTGTACATAGTATATTTCTCAGGAAATTACACCCTTGCTTCCTAGAATCTGACAGTAAGTAATTCTAGGGAATTGAACCTGCAACCTCATGTATTCTGTCTTGCTAAACACAGAGCATTAAACCTCTATCCCATCAGAGCTCATACATAGAATGCCAGTACGTTTAGAAACATTATGGGTTATTCAATAAATGTTCTTATCGTTTAAAATGGTGCTAATTTTGCCCCAACCAATCAGATCTTATTTAATATTTGAAAGCTAACATCTGATTAGTTGGTGCAAAATTAGCACCATTTTAAACAATAAGAACTTCTGTTGAATAACCCTGATTATCTTTACTAGGAACATAATGGAAGCAAAAAAAAGCAGTAAACTAAATAATAATCTAGTATTGTTCCTTGTAGGCTATTCTTTGTGCCACTCATACTGACTGGAAAAAACCCTGCAAGGACAGTGGAGAAATCTGTATAGAAAATACTTAAAGGGACTGTCCACCCCTCTTTTGAAAAATTAATATGTGGTAGATTAGCCCCCAAAACCTAGACATCGTTTAAGTCTCAAGCTGTAATTCGGCTTCCACACAGAGATATTATACTTACATCCTCCTCGCTCCAACGCTTCCGGGTTCTTCTCCCAGTCTCCATAGTGGCTGCTCTGTTCTTTTTATGTTCCCGAGCAGCTGCAGTAGAGACTGCTCGGGGAATGGCAGTCAGTGATTGGCCGTGACGTCACAGTCACGGCCGACACTGACTGCCTTACCCGGAAGTGCAGAGCCGCGGCGGTGGAGCGAGGAGGAGCATGTAAGTATAATAGCTCCATGTGGGAGCCGATTTACAGCTTTAGACATAAACGATCTCTAGGTTTTGGGGGCTAATCTACAATATATTAATTTTTCAAAAGAGGGGTGGACAGTCCCTTTAATAATAATAATATATATATGTATAGAAAATACTTAATAATCTGCATAAATTAGGAGGCCCAGAGTGTTCAATATTGCTCCCCGGGGGTCTATGTGGCTATCTAAAGGGATCAATAAATATCTAGAGTTTAAAAAATTATTTATTATACTATGGTGTAAAGCTTTATACATATGGGTGATTTTCGCAAAACGATCCACAAAATTACCCAGGTGGACAAAGCTTTAGTCTAACCTTAGATATTGCAGGTATTTATTTATCCCTCTTCATTTATCCTAAATATGTGTAGGTTATTTTGTTATATGAAATAGTATAGATTTGAATTCATTTGAAACTAGTACTTTTAGACTGAACAATCACCAAAAAAGAAAAGAAAAGTGGAAGAATGCAATGAAGGCAAATCTATTATAAGTTACCTTTGAAAGCTGCATAGATTTATATAGATAATAGATTTCTTTTTATTCTGTTAGTCTGTTAACTCACCTATGGAATCTCTAAAAAGCTATTGGGATTATTATGTTACTATGTAGTCCAGTATAATTTCTTTTAGTAGGTAACAAGGCAACATTATGAAATGAATAAGTGGCCTTTTTTAGTTTTCTGTCCTGACTGCCATTTTTTAGATATGGAAATGTAGACCCATTCCTCTATACATTTCATCTATCTTTTGTCTTTCTGGGAGACATATAATATTTTTTTTTTTTCATTAAATTTTTATTAATTTTTTTTGAATATTATATCGTATCAGCATACTTTTACTTTTACATTCTTTTTCAGCGTTAATAAATTGTAACAAAAACCTTTTATGAAACATTGTCTATTTTGTCTTCTTCTGCTCCTGGGTATCTTCTTTGATTATACATAAATAAATACATTTTGTTCCTTATAGTACTGATGGTTACATTTATTTTGTGTCGCTCCCCACCTGAGAGCCCCGGTCTTCAGGCCCAGGTCCTGTTTCTGGATCCATCTGCAATAGCCAGATGTCCCAAATTTTAGACCAGGTTATGAGGGAATTCTGTAGAGTATGGGCCATATGTTCATTATTATGGATCCACCATATTTTCTCAATGGTAGTAGGGTGATTTTGCGGTGGGTTGGCTATGTTTGTGGAGAGGAATCTTGAGAGTTGTATATATTGGAACCAGTGTGCATCTTCTATGTTATATTTGGTTATATTTGGATTGGATCGAGTGCCAGGTGAGGATGGACCTGTTTTGGTCGCATATGTCTTTGAATCTGTTTACCCCCCTCTGGCGCCAGTATTCTGCGAACCGGGGGTCTGTTCCAGGTCGAAAGTGTGGGTTATAGAAGAAGGGATATGCTAGTGTGATGTTGGACGTAAACTTATGTTTTGAGTTGCATCTGTCCCATATTTTTAGAGTATGTGTTATCGAGGGAGTTATGGATGTGGGGTTCAATTTTCGGAGTTTCGGATCTACCCATAAAATTGACTATACGTTCATTGGATATAGTAGGGCATTTTCGATATTGATCCAACTTGATGTGTTTGTTCCTTGTGTCCATTGAATTGTCTGGGCTAGTCTGGCTGCATTGTAGTAGTTGTATAATATGGGCAGTCCAATGCCTCCCATTGTTTTATGTCGGGCGAGGTAATCTCTTTTAATTCTGGGTTTTTTATTGTTCCATATAAAGTTTGATATCGATTTTTGTAGTCCATTAAGATCTTTTCTGTTTAGTGTGATTGGTAATGTTCTGAACAAATAAAGGATCTTTGGGAGGATGTTCATTTTGACAGCATTGATTCTGCCCAGGAGTGATATAGGGTAGGCTGTCCATGAGGCTAACAGTCTTGACAATTTTTTAATGGTGGGTGAGTAGTTATGCTTAAATAGCAGTTTTGGGTCGTGGCTAATGGCAATTCCTAGATATTTGAATGATTCTGGTGCCCATTTGAAGTGGAAGTTTGTTGGTAGGGATTCCAGTTGTTGGGGTGGTAGGTGTAGGGGGTATGCTGTCGATTTGGACGAGTTAATTCTGAATCCTGAGATTATACCAAATTGTTCGATAATTTTGTATACGTTAGGTAGGGATATTAGTGGTTGGGTTAAGGTGAGTAGGGTGTCATCCGCAAAAAGGGAGATTTTTGACTAGTTTATCCACGGTTATTCCATGTACGTTTGGTGCTCTTCTAATCATTTCGGCTAAAGGTTCCATGCTAAGGGCGAAGAGTAAAGAGGATAGTGGGCATCCCTGTCTTGTTCCATTTTTGATTGAAAATTGGTAGGAGGTGAAACCCATGTTTCTGACTTTTGCCTTTGGAGTGGTGTATAGGCTGAGGATTGCTGATATATATTTTTGTGGTAATCAAAATTTGAGTGTTTGTTTGAGGTACATCCAGTCTACCCTGTCAGAGGCTTTTTCGACATCTAGAGCTAGTGTTACTGTGGGGGTTTTATTTTGATGTGCTATCTGAAGTAGTGTGATTATTTTCCTTGTGTTATCAGTGGTTTGTCTGCCTTCCACAAATCCAGTCTGGTCTAGGTGTATTAGTTGGGGCATAATGTCCTTTAATCTGTTTGCCAACATTTTGGAGTAGATCTTTATGTCACAGTTAATAAGAGAGATTGGTCTATAGTTGGATACTTGTGTGGAGTCTTTGTCGGGGTTGGGTATAACTTATTTGGGCTTCTAGCATATGGTCGGTAAATGAGTCTTTGTTTTCTAGGATATTGTTGACTAGACTAAGAAAGTGGGGGGATAGAGTTATAGTATAGGGTGGTGAAACCATCTGGTCCCGGGGATTTTCTGTTCTTACTGTCTTTTAATACTTTGTTTAATTCCATTTGGGTAAAAGGATTGGTAAGTCTTTTTGATTGTTCCTCTGATACTTTGGGTAGATGTATATTGTCTAGGAACTGTGATATATTTTCTGGGGTTATTTTTCTTCTGCCTATTGTTGTGCCTTCATATAGTTTTTCGTAAAATTGGGCAAGTTTTTTGGATATCTCCTTAGGGTCGTGTATTAATTTGCCTGATTGGTTTCTTATAGGGAGGAATTTGTTCTGGGTCATTTTCTGTTTTAGTTTGTTTGCCAGCATTGTATCGGGCTTATTACTTTTACAGTAAAATTTTTGGTTTAATAGTCTTAGTGCTTTTTCAGCATTGTACATCAATATTTTTTCCAGTTCTTTTTTAGTTTGTGAGAGGCGTTGCATTGTGATATTGCTGTGGTCTTGGCTTAGTTGTTTTTCTATGTTGTGGGTCTTCTTTTAGTAGGGTTTTGATTTTTTGGTCCCTGTCTTTTTTAGCTCTAGCGATAGTTGATGAGTAGGCCTCTCATTACGGTTTTGTGGGCACCCATAAAATGGATTTTTGTGATGTCTGTAGTGTTGTTTATTTCGAAATAAGAGGTAAGTGAGTTTGTTAGATTTCTGACCGTTGTTTCGTCGGTCAGAAGGGTTTCATTAAGGCGCCAAGGGGGGATGGTTTAGATTTATTGTTCTGAGAGTTTGATTGAGACATATGCATGGTCAGAACCATGAAATTTCCGAGATAAGGCTTTCCTGGACCTGGGAGAGTAGAGATGGTGAAATGAAGATGTAGTCTATTCTGGTGAATAGTGAGTGTGGGGCTGAGTAAATGAGTATTCTCTGTCTTCTGTGTGGGTTAGACGCCAGGCATCTACTATATTGCAGTTTTTCAGGAAGGATAGTAAAGGTTTGTTGGATGAGGTGGGGTTAGATGGGTAGTTGGCTTAGATCTGTCCATTTGTTGTTAAAGTCAGATTGAAATCCCCTCCCACTATCAAGGTCCTCCAGCCTGCAGCACAATTTTGCTTTCAAGTTCTTTCAGGAAGTTTTTGTGATCTTGATTGGGTGCGTATACATTTACAAGTGTTATGCGGGTGGACTGGAGAGTTCCATTAATAACAAGGTATCTACCTTTTGGGTCCCTGTATATGGAGTCTTCTATGAGGCTATTTCTTTGTTGATTAGAATGGCTACTCCCCTTTTTTTAACATTTGAGGGCAAAAAAATGTTGTGGTCCATCTCTTGCCCCAATATTGGGTTTCTGCCCTTGATAAAGTGTGTCTCCTGTAGCATGATGATGTCGGGATTTAATTTTCTGTAGTATTGGGAGGCTATCTTCCTTTTGCGGGGGGAGTTTAATCCCTTTACATTATGGGTGAGAATGTGTAGGTTATTACTCATTGTTTATATTTGGGGTGGAAGCTTTGAGTAGATTTGGCATGTGGTGTGTTTTAACCTGCGTCCTTTGTCCGGGACTCTCACATTTGGGGGAGCGACTGTGAACAGGATGTGTCTGGTTAAAGTTATTTCTGTTTTGAGTTGATACCTTTTTTTTAGCAATCATTAACATATAAACTTTTTCAAACAACATTTTAAACAATAACTACTAACTAACAGTGGGTCTCTCAAGTGTTTGAGATCCTTGGGTAAGGTTTTACCTTACTACTAACAATTACCTTACGGGTTAACCCGTACTTGGGGGTGGGTGTCTCTATACCTGGTGGTATCTGACACTGAAAGAGAACTACCTCGTTTCTCGAGCCCCCTCCGCCCGACCTCCCCCATTTCTACCGCCTCCAGCTGGCTTCAGGGAGGAATGTGTATGTATGTTGATCGGGGAATCTCCCTCGGGGTTAGCGGTAAACTTTGTGTCTCTCCACCCCTGAAGAACTTTGGGAGACTGTGTGTACTGATATTTCTGGGGTCAGTCTCTTCTCCCTCCCTTCACCTCTCCTTTTTCCCTCTCAAGCATTCACACTTTTTTATTTTTGAATGCGCAAGGGAGTCTATTTTCAATAAGTGCTTGTTTTCTTGTTGGGGGGGTTATACCTCTATATGTAGTTGTGTTGTCGTATGTTGTAACATTTTAAGAACCCTCATCAGCCTTAATAGAACTGTATGGTATATATATCGAAGGAGGTTTGTCTATTTGCTGAGTTTTCCAGGTTACTGAAATATTGTTAGGGCGAGCTATGAATGGTTGGTATGTTGCCTATAGAAAATGCTGTTGTTGTGTTAGGTCTCACTTCTGGTATTTTTACCGTGTTCGTTTGGGTGGGGTGATCCTATGGGTCTGTGTGATCTCTTTTGTGGGCCAGCTCTTTCTAAGCTTCAAACCCTATTCTCAAGTGTTGGTTTTGAACCCATTTTCGAGTGTGGTAGCATAGAAAAACATAGATAAACATTTCTGAGATAACCTAAAACAGTAAGTTCATATTAAATTTGTACATCATATAAGTTCAATACTCTCCCCCTCCCCTCTTTTTATTTTTCTTTATCGTTTCTCCTTTCTCCTTTTTAGGAGATACGTTGTTACCGGGTGAGTATTGTGTATATTACACAGTTCTGTTTTTTGGGGGTAATTAGTCATTGGTGTTTCCCCTTAACGACCTTACTCCCTCCCCTCCCGGCCTCCCTCTCCATCCCCTCGTTTCTAAATAGATAAATTAGAACTTGTGGTCTGTTGGCAGGTTTTAGGCTCATCTCTGGTATAAACGATTGTTTCATTGGGTAGTATTGGCCTCGAGGAGGCTTCCCCTGTTATATTACGTTGGGGCTTGTTGGTTACAGTTATTTTTAAAGAGTCATACTTGTGGTTTTTTAGGTCTGCACCTATAACTCCTCTGGTGGGGTTCCTCTCTGGGTTCTTTGGGATTTGGGTTGGATTTCCGTCCAGGCAGCTTTGGGTGGGGACATTCTCTGGGGGGATGGTGTGGTTTCCCGATTCTGGTTGGTTCCCATCAGGCCTAATCTTTTCAGGAATGCGTCCTTCTGTTCGAGGGAGTTGAGGGTAACCGGGCGTCCCCCGATATTACTATCAGTCGGCACGGGAATCCCCATCTGTATCGAACTTATTTTTTAGTAGATGTCTGTGACCAGGCGCAGTTCCCTCCGTCTTGCCAGGGTGGCTGGGCATAAGTCTTGGAACAATTTTACATGTAAGCCTCTACTGATTATTTCCTCTTTGTTTCTTGCTGCAGTCATGATTAGTTCTTTGGTTGTAAAAAGTGTAGTCGGCAAATTATATCCCTTGGGGGGTCTGTTGGTATTGGGCGGGTCTCAAAGCCCGGTGTGCTCTATCTATTTAAAGTCCGGTTTGTCACCATCGGGTAGCAACTGATTAAATAGTTCCGATAGGTAGAGGGTGATGTCTGTGACTTCCTCCGGGACACCTCTAACTCTGACATTGTTCCGTCGAGAGCGGTTTTCAATGTCCTCTTGGGTGTCTCTGATGAGTGCGATGTCTCTCCTCACCTCTTGCAGCTCGATCTCCACCTGCTGGCAGTAGTTGGAAAGGCTGTCTGTGGAGTCTTCCAATGTGGCTACACGTTCGCCGAGTTGAGTCAGCTCTTGTTTTACTTCCCCGATTATTTTTTGTTGGGAGGTTTGTATGCTCTTCTGTATACTTTCTAGGAGACTTTGTAGGTCTGCTCGGGTGCATGGGAGTAGTTCCAGGTCTTCATTTGGCTGAGCGCCGGCGCCATCTTGGATTTTACGCGGGGTTTCGTTTTTGTTAAGAAAGTCTGTTATGTCGCCTTTTAGTGTCTGTTGAGGTTTTCTGGGGCCCATTTTGTGGGTAGGGTTAGAGCAGAGGGGCAGTCCGGTCTGGTTTTTGGGGTGATGCTAGTTCTCACGGAGCTTAGGGAGATCAGGCAGACGGGAGCTCTCCTCGTACACGTCCTCTCACATTGCCAGTCAGACTCCGCCCCGACATATAATATTCTTATATCACTTTTAAGCCTCCAGTTGAAGAGACTCCCCGTGACAAAGGCACATCTAATGTAAGTTACATTTGAAAGATACAAAATGATGTATTTACTTTGATATGGTTTAGAACCCATGTAGAGGCTGATATAACAGGCATTTAAATAACTTTAAATTGGCTATAGACCTACACTTTCTGTTCTTTGGTAACTAGGCTACATTAAGAAATAAACACAAGGCTTTTTTAATTAGCTATGGTTGCTACCTACTTCACTTACATATTAATATTCCCATGAGAATAGGGAAATGTTATTTTATTGATTTACTTTTGGGTTGTATTTATTTTGTATATATACATTATTATATTATATGCAATCATTGCAGGTGGATCTAGATAGATTGCCACACTGGGCTGCTAAGTGGCAGATGAGATTCTGTGTTGATAAATGTGATGCATTTTGGGTTTAAAATACAGTTAAAATGAAAAGTACTTAGGACAGGGATATAGGACTGGTAATTCCTACCTCCCAATATTGTTTCTGTGAAGAGCACCAGCCCAAAGAAAACTGATTACACCAGTCTTCCTCCTGGCTTCAGCACTATCTTTAACTAAGAATTAGTCCAGGATTAGCCTGACAAATGAAAACTGTATGTGCTGTATCTCCTCAACTAAATTATATTGTGATAAAGGAATAATAAATCCTACCTCCCTGTCCCAGGTACTTTGCATTTTGAAAAAAAGTTAGTTTTTAGTATAGTCATGCTTTAAGACTTAAAGAAAAGAAGTTTAGTCCTTAAGTCCAAAAAAGAGTTTTTCACTGTGAGAAAGTTAAAACTGTTGAACTGTCTTTCATGGGTGTTGTGATGGCAGATTTATTGGATAGTTTCAAAAGAAAAACAAGGAATGTTGCAGGACTCTGGTATTGATACATAAAGTAGAGTTGATCCAGGGATATTTCCGATTGCCACTTGGAATCCGGAAGGAATTTCCCCCCTAATTCTGGAGGGTTTATTTTGCCTTCCTCTGGATCAACAGTTAGGCAGAAAATGTAGGTATTGCTGATCAGGTTTGACATGATGGATGGATGGATGGGTGGATATATACATAGAACTGATCACCTCTCATTTCCTTTTTCTTTAGGAACCACAAACATTTAAAACATTTATTGTAAGTAGAGAATGGAGTAACAATAATATATAGTCATGGAATTTAATGACTATTTTTTATCTACTATTTGTAGAATCCAAAAGAATGTTTTGTATCCTTGAAATTCATTGGAGATGGAGGATTTGGCAGTGTATACCAGGTATTTAAATTCTAATAAGATATAGTAATGATCTAATCCTACATGGAAATGCTACTGTTATCCTGACATAAACGTGTGTGTGTGTGCACGTGTGTGTGTGAGAGGAGCTTAAACATTCCTTAAAGTTTATAAAATCCATTGAATCAGATAAAATGATTCTGAATTTCCAGTTATTTGCTGAATCCATGTTACTAACCATTATAATTTATTTCATGTTACAGGGAAAACTGTCTGGATTTGACAGTTATATAGCAGTGAAAGTAACTAATATTACAGAGGTAATGGATAGATTTATTTGCACGTATTGATATCAATACCATTTTTTACTAGGCGTCTGGCCTATGAATTCCCAAACAAAACCTTTTCTTGTGGTTCCAGTATAGCTGCGTTGTATTGTATTTATTTTGTAACTAAACATGTTACTTAGTCATTTGCTTGGTCAATTAGTCGCTTCTCTTCTTTCTGTTTCCCTATTGTGAATTCTTTGTATTTTATTCCTTGCACTTTTCCCCCTAAATGTATTCTCCATCCATCATAGGAAACTTCCCTTATTGTGTACAGCCCAGTACACAGATCTAGCTATACCTCAGTCATATTGTCACAGATATTAAAGGGATTATTAACATAGTTTATTTATTTATAACCAGAGGGGTGAAATAAATCCTCTAGACGAAGTGGAAATATTGGAAAGATGCCAGGGCCACCCAAACATCATTGACCTGCATGGTACCATGGTGGAAAAATCCAGGACACCAGGGAAACCAGACAAACTATGGGTAAGCAGCAATACATGGAATACGTATGTGCAATCTTCACTCAATACAATATAATAAATATATATGTGTGTGTATGTGTAAATTTTGCCAATAAAAACTCTTTCCGTGGTTTATATTTTTCAGTGCATGATGGAATACTGCAATTGAGGATCAATATGGGATTTAATCCTTAGCACCACAGATGAGTGTCTCCCAGAGAGATGGATAAAATATATTTCCAAGGAAGTGCTGCAGGTAGGAAGGTCCTTACCTCTTGGACGTATGTGGATATTTATAGGCAGTGAACTTATAGATATAGAAATACATAAAATCTAACAATGTTATTGCTCTTCGTTAATGAGCATTGTTTATTTTCAGTAAAATGTCTGTAGTGGTAGTGGCTGCCTGTGCTATGGGTTACTGGCCAGCTAAATCCTGTTTTAGGCAGCTGAGCCTTTTAAAGGAGAACTATAGTGCATATATATCTGAGACCAGTAAGTAGAATTGCTTATTCCTACCTCCCAATATCATTTCTGGTTCTGCCAGGCTTTCTCTGTGCTTCAGTGCTATTTTTCATACAGGAAGGCACAGGACACAAACCTGGCAGATGATAACTGTACATGCTGATGCTCCTTATGAAATTATATTGGGATGTAGGGATAATCAATCTTAACTCCGTGCACAAAATATTTTTCATTTTTAAAAAGGTAATTTTTTGTATAGGTTTTTTTAAATTTATATTAAAATATAGTATAATTCTCCAATATGATTCCTTTAAAATCTTATAAGAGAAATGGTTAGCCAGGGCCCTCGATCACTAACTGATTCCTAACATTTTTTATTGCGTAGGTTTTTAAAATTTGTTTCATTCATTTTTCAGGGTCTTCATTTTATTCATCAGTATTCAATAATCCATTGAGACATAAAGGCAATGAACATCATGCGCACAGGAATTGGAAACATTAAGATAAGTAAGTGAAATGAAGAATATTGACAGATAATGGTAAAGATGAAAAGAATACGGTGAAATGTTGACTACAATGCTTCAGTTAGCTCCTCTAACATGTACTGAATAGTTTATTATAATGGATCATTTAGAATAACATTGCACTAAATATAATTAGCTCATTATGTACTTATGTGTGAATAATCAATAGATCATTGGTGTTAACGGAATAGTCCACTGAAAAGTGAACTATTCCTTTAATGTATTGATTGAAGAATGGGAGGTAAAGGAGCTGTGTCTTACCTCCCGTTCTTCAATCAATTTTACCTGAGCCAGAACATAGCTCCTTTACCTCCCATTTTTCATCAATGCATTAAAGGGTATGCACTCTGTAAAAATAACTTTAGTTTACTGGATAGCTGTGGCTTTAACTATAAAGGCGTCTATTTTTTTATTTATTATTATTCCCCGCCCATAACATACCGATTACTAGAATGTTTGTACAATTATATGCATAATAATGTGCAATATTTACTATGACCATTTCTATTGAAAAATATCCCTCTTATGTTTAATTTATGGTTTTAAATGAAAGTAGCAATCTTGTTGAAGAAATCTTTCCAATAACTTCCAAATATGCAAGTTACACCACTGAAAATATATGCATTTCCCTTCGTTTTGTAAAGACTAAAGGCCAATAATTAGGGATTTTCTTATTATGGCCTTTAAATGAACATATCCCTACACCAATGAAATAATAATGTCGGCTACAAGACTGGTCAATCCAGATGGCAATTTACCATTGGTTTTGAAGCTGGTACTGGTTTTCCTATTGGTTTTCTCAGAGAGGAAAGTGTAGCTGTATCTGGAATTTAGTTTCATTCTTTGTTTCATTCAAATGTGTGTTAGGACATCATTATAGTTTCTGTATGTTTTGGAATTTTAGATTCTCCATATGTATTTATAATTTTATTTGAAAACTGACTTTGTATTATTTATGTGGCATTTTAGTTGACTTTGGCCTTGCCTATGAAATGGATGACCCAACTGATTTAGCCACTACTGCTGTAGGAACCGCTGAATATTTTGCACCAGAGATTGCAGCCTCTTGTGGAGGATATAACACACTAGTAAGTAATGTATTTGTTTGTTATATTGTCATTTCTTTGATGAACCGCCTCTCCGGATCTTCTTTGCGCCTGACATACGTTTGCGATGTCCCACCTGGTCCATACATTTTGGGATCACATGTTGATCACAAAAGAAGATCTGGAAAGGTGGTTCCTGCAGGATTAAATGTCGCAGGATCAGTCGGCAGGTAAGCTCTGAGCACCTTTACAGTTTATGCAAAGAAGAGGAAAATGGTTTTATCATATTGTCACCTTCTATGCAGAAAATCAATCTTAATTTCATATAAATTATTAACTTTAACTTGACAGTTACTAGATTTGTTGCATTTACACATAGTAACATAAAGAGTTTAATATGTAAGGCCCCTTATTCAACAATGCTCCAGCTTTTACAGACACGATGTCTAGTTTATTGATGTTGGTCTCAAAAGGAAAAAATCCGACCCTGAATTCAGCTACAGCTTACATCTGTGCTTACTAATAATGTATAATGTATAAACAAGTTATATTACATTCAAATCTCTATTTCAAATTTCTATTTTCAGTGCGATATATGGTCCTTCGGAATAACTGTCATTGAAATGGCTGAAGGCTTACCACATTGTAAGTAATTTTATATATTGGTGCAGTATATGTATGTGTGTGTACATGTGTACATGTATATGTAATTATGTGTAACTGTGTATATTTATTTATGTATATATATATAACTGTAGCAACACTTGCACTCACTCCATTGATCCTTATGTCTGTATCTCTATACAACTCTATAAAGAATATGTCCTGAGCACACTCATTGTAGCACTGAAACATTAATAAACAAGTTGTAAAGGTGTGCTCAGGACATATCCTCATATTCTTTATATAATTATATATATATATATATATATATATATATATATATATATATATATATATACACACACACACACGTGTTTTTGTTTTGCTACTAGCACTTATTTTACACAATGTCAATTTTATCCTCCATGTTGTCTACTGCCATTTTCTTTTTGTTTTATGGTTCTACATTATTATATTATTAAGGCAGAAAACAAGTAAATATTACTAAATTTCTCAATACGCATTTTAAAGTTGCCTGGAAATATTGCAGTTTTTTTAATATTGTTTTAGATGAGAGATGTCCAACCTCCATGTTGTTCAGCCCTCCAGATGTTTGAAAACTACAGCTCCCACCATTCCTCCATTGCAGAAGAAACCAAGGAATGCTGGGAGTTGAAGTTTTCAAACATCTGGAGGGCCGCAGATTGGTAAATTTACCATATATGATATCGGTATCAGGGTATAGAGATCCATCTAATAAACTGGTACTTTTACATTGTTTAGATGCAACTATGTCAAACCGTATAGAAATTAGGAAGAAAATTGAAACGTAAAGAACCTCCAAGATTGAAATCAAACAACTGGTGAGTAACTTGACTAAGTTGACTATAATGTTAAACATTTTACTATATCTATGAAAATTCAATCCTTTTACCACAGGATTTATATGATTTAAAGGGCATGTTCACCCTTTAACAAACTTTTAGCAAAATAATCTTTACCCCAAAGCCATATTTTTGCATTTTTTACCTTTCTCCCCAGTGTTTTTGAAAGAAGATATTTACTAGTCTACTGGTCCTTCCTGTACTGTTTTGCATTCTTATGGCTTTGTGAGCTCTCTGTGAGCTTGTACAGCCCTATAATATGTGGCTTATGCAGCCATCATGTCATTGGTTGTGTCTGATGGCTAGTCTGATGGCTAGTATCCAGAAAAATGGTGAGGGACAGGTAGTTATTTATCTTTTTCCAGGAGTGCCAGAGATAAAAATGGTAAATAGAAATGAGGCATTTAGAGGGTATAGATTAAAAGTTTGTTAGGGGTGAACATACCCTTTAACCTGAGCCACCATCGCCCACCATCACCAAAAACATAAAGCTCTGTTAATAATGAAAAGATGTTACAGAATAAAAACAAGATTTTCCAGATAATAAAAGAAATATATTAAATACCAATCAATGTTCTCAGATTGAAAGTCGGTACAAGCAAATAATATACATAGTACAAAGGGGGAGATTTACCAAGAGCCGGTATCGCTCCCGGCAAGTCTACATTCTGTGATTTAATATCTTGTTAGAGCACGTGGGTAAATCCCAGAAGGGCTAAAAGTAGCGCAAACACGGTTTTAAATCGCAAGCGCTGGATGCGTGGGTGTGTTTTCCATAACGCTTATATGGAGTTAAACCATAACCCATTACCAATAGCAAACCTTTTAGTGCGACTTTAACTCCATATTATTGCCCAGCAGCTCTGGGTAAATGAGCCACAAAGTGTTTTCTAGGCTATTGAAATCACTTTGTTATTTTGCCCTATACATTTCCCCTTATAAAAAGAATTTGTTTGGACTCAAGTCTCACGTATATTTTATTTTTCAAATATTTGACAACAAAAACAACTTACATGGGGGAATTTAAATGAGATGTTATATTTATTTAACCAGGTCTGAAGAGTTTAAAGACTTTGTGAGCCTGTGTTGACCAAAGATTTCAGAAATCGACCTACTGCTGCACAACTGCTACAACATGATTTCCTAAAAGCAGACGAGAGCGACAGCAATGTTCCAATGGAGATATTCACTCATCTTAATTAGAAGAATGTGAGTAGAAACATGTGCCATATAGTTAAAGGACCTCTAATTCACCTTTGTTCCAGGCTCCTGTACAGTTGATTGAAGAACGAAAGGTAAGGCATAGCTCCTTTACCACCCGTTATTCATTCAATGCATTAAAGGCATAGTTCACTTTTTCATTTAACTATTCCTTTAATAGCACTGGAAAACGTTTGCACCATTTTAACGACCATTTTGCCGATCGTTAATTTATGATCGCTATCTTATTGTAGCAATTAGAATTATTTTACCGCGATGATAGATCATAGAATAATGCTTGCCCAAATAATGCCATTGCAGTGTTTTACTATATGGTATTCATTCGTAGATTAGAATCGATCACTGTAAATTTATGATTGCAGCTGTATATTTACGGCCTGAGGTCGTACAGTAACAATAACATTTTTAAATATGGCCCAATGTTCTTTATTATGCTTTTACAACAGGGATATGCAACCAGTAGATCTCCAGATGTTTGAAAACTACAACTCCCAGCATTCCCTAACTTCTTGTGAAGGAATGCTGGGAGTTATATTTTTTAAACATCTGGAGATCTACTGGTTGACTATCTCTGTTTTACAACACATTAATGTATAAATAAATGTACATGTATAATGTATAACTAAATTAGATCATCTATAGTAGGAATGTCTAACCTGGATCCTTCCAGATTTTTGAAAACTTCAAATCTCAGCATTCCCTTTATGCCCCATGCTTTCAGGTTTATGTTGGTAGTTGTAGAGTTTAATATTAGTTTAATATTTTGCGAATCCATATTGACCTGAACTGCTATATTGGTTTATTTAGAAATCCTAATTCATAGCTAAACTTCACGCCAATTATTGATACTTTTCTATTGATTTGCCATTACCCTCTATAGCCAATAATGTTCACCCTATTTAAGTCTATGGGCTTTGTGCTAAATGAGTATTTATCTGGTAAGGAGCAGAGGTTCTGTATACTGTGTATACTTACAAAAGGTAAGTATACACATGATACCATAAGGACTTCATATAATATATGGTGTTTTGTATTAGAATAAGGTTATTATTATATGGTTATTATTCTATTACAATAAGGTTATTATAAGGCAGGCCTGCTCTCTATTTTAAATGTTTTTAAACTGTGTCCCGAGTAAATAAAGGAATTTTATATATTTTTTCACTATCAAGAGAGCTGTGCATCCCCTTCTTTTTTCTTTTGTGCAATATTTACGTGCTGTTCCGGTTCATCCTCGGTTTTTCAGCTGGGGTGGATTCGGGTTTCCCTCTCCTATCTTTGGGGCATATTTATAAAAGAGCGAAAAGTAGCGAAATGTTTTCGCATCGATTTTGTGGGGTTCGCCAAAAAGACCGTTAACGCTATTTATAAAGGTAGCGTTAACGAATGGCGAAACTGTTCGCGAGCTATCGCTAAACCCTTTTCGCCTAACTTCGCAGTGGTAATTTTAGCGAAAAAGGAGCAAAAAGGCATAACGCGATTTATAAAAGAGCGAAAGGTGGTTTTTGCGTTAAAAGAGCGAAAATAGCGCGACCCCAGAGGTGGCGAGAAGTGCAAGTATGTTGTAGAGCGAAAAGGCATTCTAATGGTAATATGCCTTTGAAAAAGCGAAGCAGTTAGAAGCGATAGCGATAGAGTGTAATATGCCTTGGAAAAGCGACATTAGAATTTCCAATTGAGAAATTCTAAGAAGATTGACTAAATAAGACATGGCTGACTTCTTGGTAAATGTGAGGTGGCCATTTTGAACTTGACATCATTTCTAGTGGGGTTTTCTGGTTTCGAATGGTTTTCACAATGCAGTCTTCTTAGATGCGTTAAGTTTTCGCTGCGATACTTTTCGTCTTTATCGCGCCCGTTCGCTTTCAGCCGCGAAGTGTGTTTTTTTTTCGCTTTTTTATAAATAAGGCGAAACGAAGCCCCAAATGGCGCTATTTTCGCTGCGATGGGCTGCGCTAATTATTTGGCGAAAAAGACAATCCTTTATAAATATGCCCCTTTGTCTTTGTTTTTTCCCATATTAGCAGTTGAATTGTGTGATTTGTCAGGATAATTCACAGGATAATGGAGTTTCTGCAGAGGAGCTCTGCAGCGTGCGTCCACTTAGTTCAGCATCCTGGCAACACCCCCGGGAGGTCCTATACTTAATATGAGATGAACGGCCTCTTCCCTCACTATAAAAAGCCAAAGGGCTGGGGGGAAGTGAGAACGCCTGTTATATTGATCCAGTGCGCAAGTATGAGAAATGCAAAAGTTTTCTAATGGTAATTAAAGTAAAAAAGGTTAGACGTTAGGACCTTCCAGACTGGGGTTACCTTGACATGGTGGGAGGCTTTTCATTCATGTGATCACAATAATGTATACATAAACCTCTTTTGTATAATGTATAAGTTTATATGTACATACAATCATAATATTTATTTGTGCAGAAAAATATGATATTGTATGGGGCAATGTGCATGGATTGTTCTATTATGAACCACTTCAATCAAGTTGTAAAGGCTATGTCCACCCTGAAAAAAATTTTTAATATATGGTCCCCCCTGGGCTCCCAGCCCCAACCGCTATAATTTTTTTTTTAGAAAGCCCCCCAAACTCTACTTACCTCCCCTCGATCTCCGCCGTGCTCCCGGCCCTCTGCTTGCAAGGAAATGCAAGCAGAGGGGCGGGACCGGCAGCCGCGTCTGTGATTGGCTGAGCGGCAGCCAATCACAGACGCGGCTGCCGGCAGCTCACTTCACGGAGGAAAGAGGAGAGGTAAGTAAGAGTTTGGGGAGCTTTCTAAAAAAAAAAAATATGCGTGGGGGCTGGGAGACATGGGAGAGCACAATATTAAGGGGGATTTGAGCTAGGGGGAGGGATAGTAGAACGGGAGGGAGAGGGAGGGAGAGGGAGGGGGAGGGAGGGGGGAGAAGGGCTGCAGTACGCATGGCAAAAATCTACCTGAGGCCAGCTAGCAGGCAGTGTCCTATATGGACTCTGCTAGCCTCCTGGTAGTCATTTTTTGGGACTTTGGGGGGGGACTACAGGAGAACCCTATGGAGCTGGGATGTGAGGTAAGGATTAAACTACACTACATGGTGGGGCCAGTAGTTGGGGGGATTATAGTTTTGGGGGTGGACATGCCCTTTAAGACATTATCAGAGAGATATAAAAGCCAAATTCATGAATTTTGTGCTGTGTCCCAAACTGATCAGTAATAGTTTTGGCAGAGACAAATTGCAGACACAGCAATGACCACATTTATAAAAACCTTTTAGAGACAAGAGGGTTTCTCCTTATGTTTAAGGAAGTGATTGTGAACCAATTGGCCCCTAAATGTGGGTTTCAAGAGGATCCTATAAATATCTATTATATCCAGTCACATCAACTGGAATTGAAGTGTAGTTTTTAAAAACCTCAAGTCCAGTTGATCTAATTGAATACAACATATATATATGTCCTGGATAAATGAATATTACAGATATACCATGACTTGGATTAATGAATATTATAGATATACCGTGACCTGGATGAATGAATATTGCAGATATACCATGACCTGGTTGAATGAATATTACAGATAAACCATGACCTTGTTGAATGAATATTACAGATATACCATGACCTGGTTGAATGAATATTACAGATATACCATGACCTGAATGAATGAATATTACAGATATACCATGACCTGGATGAATGAATATTACGGATATACAATGACCTGGATGGATGAATATTACAGACATACCGTGACCTGGTTGAATGAATATTACAGATATACCATGACCTGAATAAATGAATGAATATTACAAATATACCGTAACCTGGATGAATGAATATTATGGATATACAATGACCTGGGTGGATGAATATTACAGATATACCGTGACCTGGTTGAATGAATATTACAGATATACCATGACCTGAGTGAATGAATATTACAGATATACCGTGACCTGTATGAATTAATATTACAGATATACCATGACCTGGATGAATGAATATTACAGATATACCGTGACTTGGATGAATGAATATTACAGATATACCGTGACCTGAATGAATGAATATTACATATATACTGTGACCTGGATGGATGAATATTACAGATATACCGTGACCTGGATGAATGAGTATTATAGATATACCATGAAATGGATAAATGAATATTACAGATATACCATAACCTGGATAAATTAATATTACGGATATAAGTTTGTTATACCGCAAACTGGATGAATGAATATTACCGATCCACCGTGACCTGTGTGCGACTTCCATGTACCAGCAACGAGGCGGGCAAGCTTGCATGTGCCAGTAATTGTGGGCAAACTTGTATGTGCCAGTCACAATGGGCAAACTTGTATGTGCCAGTCACAGTGGGCAAACTTGCATGTACCAGTCACAGTGGGCAAACTTGCATGTACCAGTCACAGTGGGCAGACTTGCAGGTACCAGTCACAGTGTGCAAACTTGTATGTACCAGTCACAGTGGGCACACTTGTATGTACCAGTCACTGGTAAAATTTGCATATACCATTTTAACTGTGGGCACACTTGCATGTTCCAGTTATATGGTTGGCAGACTTGCATATACCAGCTACACAGTGGGCAAACTTGCATGTGCCAGTCACAGTGTACAAACTTGTATGTTCTAGTCACAGTGGTAAAAAAAGTTGCATGTACTAGTCACACAGTGGGCAAACTTGTATGTACCAGACACATAGAGGGCAAACTTGCATGTACCAGTCACACAGTGGGCAAGCTTGGATGTGGCAGTCACAGTAGGCAAACTTGAATGCGCCAGTCACAGTGGTAAGACTTGCATGTACCAGTCATATGGTGGGAAGACTTGCATGTACCAGCCCCACAGTGGGCAAACCTGCATGTACTAGTCCCACAGTGGGCAAACTTGCATGTACAAGTCACAGTGGCCAGGCTTGCATGAACCAGTCATACGGTGGGCAGACTTGAATATACCAGTCACAGTATACAAATTTGTACGTGCTGGTCACAGTGGTAAACTTGCATGTACAAGTCACATGGTACCAGTCACACAGTGGTCAGACTTGCATGTACCAGTCACACAGTGGGCAGACTTACATGTACCAGCCAAATGGTGGGCAGACTTGCATGTACCATTAACACTGGGAAAACTTGCATGTACAATTCACAGTGGGCCAACTTGCAAGTACCAGTCACGCGGTGGGCCGACTTGCATGTACCAGCCACACCGTGGGCAGACTTGCATTTACCAGCCACACAGTGGGCAGATTTGCATGTAACAGCCACACTGCTTTCAAAGTTGTATGTACCAGTCACAATGGGCAGACTTGCATGTACCAGTCACAGTGGGAAAACTTGGATGTACCAGTCACAGTGGGAAAACTTGGATGTACCAGCCAGAGTGGGCAAACTTGCATGTACCAGTCACAGCTATAAAACTGGCATGTAACAGTCACACAGTGGTAAAACTTGCATGTACCAGTCACACGGTGGGCAGCCTTGCATGTTCCAGTCACACTGTGGGCAAACTTGCATGTAAAAGTCACAGTGGGCAGGCTTGCATATATCAGCCACAGTGTGGGCAAACTTGCATGTACCAGTCACATGGTGGGCAAACTTGTATGTGCCAGTCACAGTGGGCAAAATTGTATGTGCCAGTCACATTGGGCAAACTGTTATGTGCCAGTCACAGTGGGCAAACTTGTATGTGCCAGTCACAGTGGGCAAACTGGAAAGTGCCAGTCACAGTGGACACACTTGTATGTTCCATCACAGTGGTAAAAATTGCATGTACCAGTGACACTATTGGCATATTTGCATGTACCAGTCCAACGGTGGGCAGACTTGCATGTACCAGTCACACTGTGGGCAAACTTGCATGTACAAGTCACAGTGGGCAGGCTTGCATGTAGCAGTCACACTGTGGGCAGATTTGCATGTACCAGTCATACGGTGGGCTGACTTGCATGTACTACTCAAATGGTGGGCAAACTTGTATGTTCCAGTCACAGTGGTAAAACTTGCATATACCAGTCACACAGTGGGCAGACTTGCATGTACCAGTTACACTATGGGCAAACTTGCATGTACAAGTCACAGTGGGCAGGCTTACATGTACCAGTCACATGGAGGTCACACTTCCATGTACCAGCCACAGGGTGGGCAAACTTGCATGTACCAGTCACATGGTGGGCAAACTTGTATGTGCCAGTCACAGTGGGCAAATTTGTATGTGCCAGTCACAGTAGGCAAACTGGTAAGTGCTAGTCACAGTGGGCAAACTTGTATGTGCCAGTCACAGTGGGCAAACTGGTAAGTGCTAGTCATAGTGGGCAAACTTGCAGGTAACAGTCACATGGTGGGCAGACTTGCATGTAGCAGTCACACTGTGGGCAAACTTGCATGTACAAGTCACAGTGGGCAGGCTTGCATGTACCAGCCACACAGTGGGCAGACATCCATATACCAGCAACAGTGTGAGCAAACTTGCATGTACCAGTAACACGGTGGGCAAACTTGTATGTGCCAGCCATATTGGGCAAACTTGTGTGTGCCAGTCACAGTGGGCAGACTTGCAGGTGCCAGTCACAGTGGGCAGACTTGTATGTACCAGTCACAGTGGCCACACTTGTATGTACCAGTCACAGTGGTAACACTTGTATGTACCAATCACAGTTGGCACACTTGCATGTACCAGTCACAGTGGTAAAACGTGCATGTACCAGTGACACTAAGTCATACGGTGGGCAGACTTGCATGTACCAGTCAAACTGTGGGCAAACTTGCATGTACCAGTCATACGGTGGGCAGACTTGCATGTACCAATCATACGGTGGGCAGACTTGCATGTAGCAATCACACTGTGGGCAAACTTGCATGTACCAGTCACATGGTGGACGGACTTCCATGTACAAGCAACAGGGTGGGCAAACTTGCATGTACCAGTCACACAGTGGGCAAACTTGTATGTGCCAGCCACAGTAGGCAAAATTTTGTATGCCAGTCACAGTGGGCAAATTTTAATGTACCAGTCACAGTCGGCAAATATGTATGTACCAGTCACAGTGGGCAGTCTTGTATGTACCAGTCACACTGTGGGCAGACTTTAACATACCATTCATATGTTGGGCAGATTTGCATGTACCAGTCACAGTGGGCAAACTTGTATGTACCAGTCACAGTGGGCACACTTGTATGTACCAGTCACACGATGGGCAAACCTGTATGTGCCAGTCATAGTGGGCAAACTTGTAAGTGCCAGTCATAGTGGGCAAACTTGCCGGTAACAGTCACATGGTGTGCGGACTTGCATGTAGCAGTCACACTGTGGGCAAGCTTGCATGTACAAGTCACAGTGGGCAGGCTTGCATGTACCAGACACATGGTGGGCAGACATCCATATACCAGCAACAGTGTGAGAAAACTTGCATGTACCAGTCACAAGGTGGGCAAACCTGTATGTGCCAGTCATAGTGGGCAAACTTGTAAGTGCCAGTCACAATGATCAAACTTGTGTGTGCCAGTCACAGTGGGCAGACTTGCAGGTGCCAGTCACAGTGAGCAGACTTGTATGTACCAGTCACAGTGGGCATACTTGTATGTACCAGTCACAGTGGTAACACTTGTATGTACCAGTCACAGTTGGCACACTTGTATGTACCAGTCACAGTGGTAAAACTTGCATATACCAGTAACACTATGGGCAAACTTGCATGTACCAGTCACACGATAGGCAAACTTGTATGTGCCAGTCACAGTGGGCAAAATTTTATGTGCCAGTCACAGTGGGAAAATTTGCATGTACTAGTCACAGTGGGCAAATATGCATGTACCAGTCACAGTGGGCCAAATTGTATATACCAGTCACACTGTGGGCAGACTTTAATATACAATTCATATGGTGGGCAGACTTGCATGTACCAGTCACAGTGGGCAAACTTGTATGTACCAGTCACAGTGGGCACACTTGTATGTACCAGTCACACGGTGGGTTAACCTGTATGTGCCAGTCATAGTGGGCAAACTTGTAAGTGCCAGTCACAATGAGCAAATTTGTGTGTGCCAGTCACAGTGGACAGACTTGCAGGTGCCAGCCACAGTGGGCATACTTGTATGTACCAGTCACAGTGGTAAAACTTGTATGTACCAGTCACAGTGAGCACACTTGTATGTCAAGTCACAGTGGTAAAACTTGCATGTACCAGTGACACTATGGGCAGACTTGCATGTACCAGTCATACGGTGGGCAGACTTGCATGTACCAGTCATACGGTGGGCAGACTTGCATGTACCAGTCACACTGTGGGCAAAATTGCATGTACATTTCACAGTGGGCCAACTTGCATGTACCAGTCACAAGGTGGGCAGACCTGCATGTACCAGCCACATGGTGGGCAGACTTGCATGTACCAGCCACACGGTGGGCAAATTTGTCTGTACCAGTCACAGTGGGCAAACTTGTATCTGCCAGTCACAGTGAGCAAATTTGCATGTACCAGTCACAGTGGGCAGTCTTGCATGTACCAGTCACAGTAGGTTGACTTGCATGTATCAGTCACAGTGGGAAAATTTGTATGTAGTAGTCACAGCGTATCATGGTGGATGGGAGAGAAAGTATGTATGGTGGAGGTGTAGCCTGCTTTGGAGGAGTTTTGATCAGGCAAGGAGCCTGTAGGTCTGCAAGCAGGCAGACCAGTACCTCTGAGTGTCAGAGTTGTAAACCCCAGTAGGAGACTGGGTCCAACCAGCTAATTCTCCAGGGAGAGACACAGAGCTGTGTGAGTACTGGACTGTGAGTGTTCAAACAGTCAGGGACACTTATTGTGTATTAGTAAGGCCAGTGTGGCATAGGATTTATTATTTTATTGTGTGAGCTAATACCCCAAATAAACCTGACTGAGGTCAGTTTGAAAATCAAACCAAAGACTGTTGCCTGTTTGTGTGTTAAATTGTGCCCAAAGGCTGTCTTTCCTGGGAGACAACGGTCCTTGCTACCTGAAATGTTACATATGGTGGAGTTTGCGCCGGCACAAATTTAAGCACAGAAACATACACCCAGATTCTTTATGGGGTCAGGCAATGATTGGTTTGAGCAGCTCTTGGTGGACTGGAGAAAAATTGATGGGCCCTATGACCCCAAGACTCCAGCAATACAGACTGCACATTTTTGCTGTCCTAACCTAGAAAAAAATCCCAAGATGGATGAACTTGTGATGCAGCTTGCAAACCACTAAAACCACTGTGGCCAGCAGCAGACAAATACCCAGCTACAGCAGAGCATAGCTGCCCAGCAAGAAACTAATCGTTTGCTGGCTGCGCAAATGAACACTATTTCTGGCCCAAGCACAGTGGGCGGGGCTTGTAGCGCCTTTTCTTTCAGGAGATTGCCAGAGAGACAGCGGCTGCAGGAAAAGCCAAAGAAATGATGTGGTACAGAGAAGTTCTCTGAAAGTGAAAGGAACCTTTGGGAGCAGTTAAAATTGAGCCATGTTTTGGAGAATACAGTGTGAAGGCAAGTTCAGCGTGCGTGCTTTCCAACATGTCCCACGAAGTCGTTTCAAGGTCCTGGTAAGACTGTTATAAAGGGGACATTGCATGGAGCAAAATACTTGTGAGGAAGAATGTGGGGACTGTGATCATAAACCAGAGACTGGTCAAAAGACATTTGAAATGCAAGTTGGTGGAATTCCACTACTGGTTACTTTAGACATTACAAAAATGTGTCAATGGTACTAAATGATTTATTAATGTTTATTGAAATTTTCTCTAGTATACAAATGTCACTGTGTTTCACACTGTTGTATTATGTTAGGTACATCCAAGGGAACAGTAAAACATAAACTGTGTGTAGTGATACAATTGATGAGGAATATCTGTTATTCAATTAGATCAACTGGACTGAAATGTAGTTCTTGAAGACGTTTCGCTAGTCATCCGACTGGCTTTTCTCAATTAGAATACTTGTACAAAAATCTGTGGCAATTATGTACCTGGAAAATCCCAATTAGCATATCACAGCCAGGTGTTAAGGGTGTGATTAGATAGTGGCTAAGAGTGTTATAGGAACGCCCAGAGTAAGGTGTTAACACGCATTGTACATGGCAACAGTTGGTGTCGAACCCCCCCACCTCTATTTAGGCTTGTTTCTTATTTTCACATAAATGGCCTCCTTAACACCTCTCTTGAACCAGTCACGTTCCTTCGCCAGTATGTTAACATTACAATCTTCAAAGGTATGTCTTTATCCTTAAGATCAGATACACGGCTGAGTCCTGACCCGAGGAATTGGCTCTTCTGTGCTGGCCATACGTTGATGCAGTTGCTGTTTGGTCTCCCCCACATACAAATCAGAGCATCTCACTGCACTGCACTGCATATTATGTGTCGCTTTTCTTGTGTTTTGGTATTGGGTCTTTCGGATGTACCATTGCTGCCTCAGTGTGTTGTTCGGTTTAAAGCAGACAGGGATACGATGTTTTTTGAAAATTCTTCTTAATTTCTCGGAGACCCCTGCTACATATGGGATGACCATGTTCTTCCTCCTGTCTTGCTTTTCCCCTTCACTGTTGATGGAGTTCACCAAACAAGCACAGCTTTCTCAGCACTGTAAGGGCAAACAAAGGCAACAGAACAAGTTCTCTATTCTGTCATCCCAGAACAGCCCCAAAGGAGAACAACTACCTTGGATACAAAAGGAGGGAAGTGTCACTTCATCAAACAAGGAGGAATGGGTGAGAAACTTGTCTAACAGGACCCTGACCCAGCCAGAAATGGAAGTCCTTGGTAAGGGCTTGAATTTTGCCATCACCCCTAAAGCCATCCCTGTGGTGGATATTATAGCAGCCACAGAAGCCTCTATCCACAGTAATAAGGTATCACAGAGTGAGGCAGAACAACTTCGCCTTAAGGTATCTGCAGGCTTAGCCAGTGCTAAAACTCCTTCATCTAACCTGACTACACAGGAAAGAAGAGCCTTAACATCCCTCAAGAAAGATTCCAGTATCACCATTCTACCGGCAGACAAGGGAAGATGCACAGTGGTACTCAACACCTCAGACTACCATGATAAGGTGACCATGCTCCTGGCCGATAACAACACATATGAGGCTTTAACAAGGGATCCCACCAGCCGTTACAAGAAAAGAGTCATAGACTTACTACAACTTCAAAAGGATAAAGCCATTGACCGAGCAATGTATCATCGCCTCTACCCTGGTGAGGCACATCCATGCATATATGGACTCCCAAAGATACATAAGGAAGGGGCCCCACTAAGACCTATAGTCAGCAGCATCAACTCGGTAACATACAAGGTGGCAAAATATCTAGCTAACATCTTAGGACCTTTGGTGGGAAGTTCTAAGCATCACATCCAGAACTCTCAGGATTTCACCAACAAGATTGAAGATATAGTACTCGGTGTAGAAGAAACTATGGTGTCCTATGATGTGACATCTCTCTTCACTTGTATACCCACAAAGGAGGCTGTTGACATGGTGAGAAAACGGCTGGGCCAAGACAGCACTCTTACCAGCAGAACTGATCTCAACCCAGAACAGGTGTGTTCCTTGTTGGACTTGTGCCTGAATACCACCTATTTCAAATACAGGGATAAGTTCTATAAGCAAAAACATGGATGTGCTATGGGATCTCCAGTTTCACCTATTGTGGCCAACCTTTACATGGAGGAGGTAGAAACACAGGCGCTTAATACCTTTAAGGGCATAGCACCCAGCCACTGGTTCAGATATGTTGATGACACCTGGGTTAAAATCCACCAGAAGGAAGTACAAGCTTTCACAGAACACATTAATGCGGTGGACCAAAACATTAATTTCACAAGGGAAGAGGTACAAAACAACAAACTGGCTTTCTTGGACTGCTTTGTAGAAGTTAAGGAAAATGGTAAACTGGATGTAGAGGTTTACAGAAAACCAACACACACAGATCAGTATTTGATGTTTGACTCCCACCACCCTTTAGATCACAAGCTGGGGGTCATCAGAACCCTGCAACACAGAGCCGAGAACATCCCCACTAGCACAGAGGCGAAGGCTAAAGAAATGAAACATCTCAGAGGAGCCCTTAAAACTTGTGGATATCCAGACTGGGCCTTTGTCAAAAGAAGTAGAAGGAAAGAAAAGAACACTTGTGGTTTTTGCGTTAAAAAGAGCGAAAGATTAGCGCGACCCGAAGGTGGTGTGAAAAGTCACTTGGTTGAGCGAAAAGGCATTCTAATGGGTAATATGCCTTGAAAAAGCGAACGCGCATTAGAAGGCGCTAGCGCATTAGAGTGTAATATGCCTTGGAAAAGCGACATTAGAATTTCCAATTGAGAAATTCTAAGAAGATTGACTAAAAAGACATGGCTGACTTCTTGGTAAATGTGAGGTGGCCATTTTGAACTTGACATCATTTTCTAGTGGGTTTTCTGGGTTTCGAATGGTTTTCACAATGCAGTCTTCTTAGATGCGTTAAGTTTTCGCGGCGATACTTTTCGCTCTTTATCGCGCCCGTTCGCCTTTTTCAGCCGCGAAGTGTTTTTTTTTCGCTTTTTTATAAAAAGGCGAAACGAAGCCCCAAATGGCGCTATTTTCGCTGCGATGTGCTGCGCTAATTATTTGGCGAAAAAGACAACTTTTATAAATATGCCCCTTGTCTTTGTTTTTTCCATTTAGCAGTTGAATTGTGGATTTGTCAGGATAATTCACAGGATAATGGAGTTCTGCAGAGGAGCTCGCAGCGTGCGTTCCACTTAGCAGCATCCTGGCAACCCCCGGGAGGTCCTATACTTAATATGAGATGAACGGCTCTTCCTCACTAAAAAAGCCAAAGGGCGGGGGGAAGTAGTGAGAACGCCGTTATATTGATCCAGTGCGCAAGTATGAGAAATGCAAAAGTTTTCTAATGGTAATTAAAGTAAAAAAGGTTAGACGTTAGGACCTTCCAGACTGGGGTTACCTTGACATGGTGGGAAGGCTTTTCATTCATGTGATCACAATAATGTATACTAAAACCTCTTTGTTTATAATGTATAAAGTTTATATGTACATACAATCATAATATTTATTTGTGCAGAAAATATGATATTGTATGGGGCAATGTGCATGGATTGTTCTATTATGAACCACTTCAATCAAGTTGTTAAAGGCTATGTCCACCCTGAAAAAATTTTTTAATATATGGTCCCCCTGGGCTCCCAGCCCCAACCGCTATAATTTTTTTTTAGAAAGCCCCCAAACTCTACTTACCTCCCCTCGATCCTCCGCCGTGTCCGGCCTCTGCTTGCAAGGAAATGCAAGCAGAGGGGCGGGACCGGCAGCGCGTCTGTGATTGGCTGGAGGCAGCCAATCACAGACGCGGCTGCCGGCAGCTCACTTCACAGAGAGGAAAGAGGAGAGGTAAGTAAGAGTTTGGGGAGCTTTCTAAAAAAAAAAAATATGCGGGTGGGCTGGGAGACATGGGGGAGCACAATATTAAGGGGGATTTGAGCTAGGGGGAGGATAGTAGAACGGGAGGGAGAGGGAGGGAGAGGGAGGGGGAGGGAGGGGGGAGAAGGGTGCAGTACGCATGGCAAAAATCTACCTGAGGCCAGCTAGCAGGCAGTGTCCTATATGGACTCTGCTAGCCTCCTGGTAGTCATTTTTTGGGACTTTGGGGGGGGACACAGGAGAACCCTATGGAGCTGGGATGTGAGGTAAGGATTAAACTACACTACATGGTGGGGCCAGTAGTTGGGGGGATTATAGTTTTGGGGGTGGACATGCCCTTTAAGACATTATCAGAGAGATATAAAAGCCAAATTCATGAATTTTGTGCTGTGTCCCAAACTGATCAGTAATAGTTTTGGCAGAGACAAATTGCAGACACAGCAATGACCACAATTATAAAAACCTTTTAGAGACAGAGGGTTTCTCCTTATGTTTAAGGAAGTGATTGTGAACCAATTGGCCCCTAAATGTGGGTTTCAAGAGGATCCTATAAATATCTATTATATCCAGTCACATCAACTGGAATGAAGTGTAGTTTTAAAAACCTCAAGTCCAGTTGATCTAATTGAATACAACATATATATATGTCCGATAAATGAATATACAGATATACCATGACTTGGATTAATGAATATTATAGATATACCGTGACCTGGATGAATGAATATTGCAGATATACCCTGACCTGGTTGAATGAATATTACAGATAAACCATGACCTTGTTGAAGAATATTACAGAATACCATGACCTGGTTGAATGAATATTACAGATATACATAGACCTGAATGAATGAATATTACAGATATACCATGACACTGATGAATGAATATTACGGATTACAATGACCTGGATGGATGAATATTACAGACATACCGTGACCTGGTTGAATGAATATTACAGATTAACCATGACCTGAATAAATGAATGAATATTACAAATATACCGTAAACTGATGAATGAAATATGTATCAATGACCGGTGGATGAATATTACAGATATACCGTGACCTGGTTGAATGAATATTACAGATATACCATGACTGAGTGAATGAATATTACAGATATACCGTGACCTGTATGAATTAATATTACAGATATACCATGACCTGGATGAATGAATATTACAGATATACCGTGACTTGGATGAATGAATATACAGATATACCGTGAACTGAATGAATGAATATTACATATATACTGTGACTGGATGGTGAATATTACAGATATACCGTGACCTGGATGAATGAGTATTATAGATATACCATGAAATGGAAAATGAATATTACAGATATACCATAACCTGGATAAATTAATATACGGATATAAGTTTGTTATACCGCAAACTGGATGAATGAATATACCGATCCACCTGACCTGTGTGCGACTTCCATGTACCAGCAACGAGGCGGGCAAGCTTGCATGTGCCAGTAATTGTGGGCAAACTTGTATGTGCCAGTCACAATGGGCAAACTTGTATGTCCAGTCACAGTGGGGCAAACTTGCATGTACCAGTCACAGTGGGCAAACTTGCATGTACCAGTCACAGTGGGCAGACTTGCAGGTACCAGTCACAGTGTGCAAACTTGTATGTACCAGTCACAGTGGGCACACTTGTATGTACCAGTCATGGTAAAATTTGCATATACCCTTTTAACTGTGGGCACACTTGCATGTTCCAGTTATATGGTTGGCAGACTTGCATATACCAGCTACACAGGGGCAAACTTGCATGTCCAGTCACAGTGTACAAACTTGTATGTTCTAGTCACAGTGGTAAAAAAAGTTGCATGTACTAGTCACACGGTGGGCAAACTTGTATGTAACAGACACATAGAGGGCAAACTTGCATGTTACCAGTCACACAGTGGGCAAGCTTGGATGTGGCTAGTCACAGTAGGCAAACTTGAATGCGCCAGTCACCGTGGTAAGACTTGCATGTACCAGTCATATGGTGGGAAGACTTGCATGTACCAGCCCCACAGTGGGCAAACCTGCTGTACTAGTCCCACAGTGGGCAAACTTGCATGTACAAGTCACAGTGGCCAGGCTTGCATGAACCAGTCATACGGTGGGCAGACTTGAATATACCAGTCACAGTATACAAATTTGTACGTGCTGGTCACAGTGGTAAACTTGCATGTACAAGTCACATGGTACCAGTCACACAGTGGTCAGACTTGCATGTACCAGTCACACAGTGGGCAGACTTACATGACCAGCCAAATGGTGGGCAGACTTGCAGTACCATTACAAGGGAAAAAATTGCTGTACAATTCACAGGGGCCAACTTGCAAGTACCAGTCACGCGGTGGGCCGACTTGCATGTACCAGCCACACCGTGGGCAGACTGCATTTACCAGCCACACAGTGGGCAGATTTGCATGTAACAGCCACACTGCTTTCAAAGTTGTATGTACCAGTCACAATGGGAGACTTGCATGTACCACACAGTGGGAAAACTGGATGTACCAGTCACAGTGGGAAAACTTGGATGTACCAGCCAGAGTGGGCAAACTTGCATGTACCAGTCACAGCTATAAAACTGGCATGTAACAGTCACACAGTGGTAAAACTTGCATGTACCAGTCACACGGTGGGCAGCCTTGCATGTTCAGTCACACTGTGGGCAAACTTGCATGTAAAAGTCACAGTGGGCAGGCTTGCATAATCAGCCACAGTGTGGGCAACTTGCATGTACCAGTCACATGGTGGGCAAACTTGTATGTGCCAGTCACAGTGGGCAAATTGTATGTGCCAGTCACAGTGGGCAAACTGTTATGTGCCAGTCACAGTGGGCAAACTTGTATGTGCCAGTCACAGTGGGCAAAACTGGAAAGTCCAGTCACAAGTGGCACACTTGTATGTTCCATCACAGTGGTAAAAATTGCATGTACCAGTGACACTATTGGCATATTGCATGTTACCAGTCCAACGGTGGGCAGACTTGCATGTACCAGCACACTGTGGCAAACTTGCATGTACAAGTCACAGTGGGCAGGCTTGCATGTAGCAGTCACACTGTGGGCAGATTTGCATGTACCAGTCATACGGTGGGCTGACTTGCATGTACTACTCAAATGGTGGGCAAACTTGTATGTTCCAGTCACAGTGGTTAAAACTTGCATATACCAGTCACACAGTGGGCAGACTTGCATGTACCAGTTACATATAGGGCAAACTTGCATGTACAAGTCACAGTGGGCAGGCTTACATGTACCAGTCACATGGAGGTCACACTTCCATGTACCAGCACAGGGTGGGCAAACTTGCATGTACCAGTCACATGGTGGGCAAACTTGTATGCCAGTCACAGTGGGCAAAATTGTATGTGCCAGTCACAGTAGGCAAACTGGTAGTGCTAGTCACAGTGGGCAAACTTGTATGTGCCAGTCACAGTGGGCAAACTGGTAAGTGCTTAGCATAGTGGGCAAACTTGCAGGTAACAGTCACATGGTGGGCAGACTTGCATGTAGCAGTCACACTGTGGGCAAACTTGCATGTACAAGTCACAGTGGGCAGGCTTGCATGTACCAGCCACACAGTGGGCAGACATCCATATACCAGCAACACGTGTGAGCAAACTTGCATGTACCAGTAACACGGTGGGCAAACTTGTATGTGCCAGCCATATTGGGCAAACTTGTGTGTGCCAGTCACAGTGGGCAGACTTGCAGGTGCCAGTCACAGTGGGCAGAATTGTATTACCAGTCACAGTGGCCACACTTGTATGTACCAGTCACAGTGGTAACACTTGTAGTACCAATCACAGTTGGCACACTTGCATGTACCAGTCACAGTGGTAAAACGTGCATGTACCAGTGACACTAAGTCATACGGTGGGCAGACTTGCATGTACCAGTCAAACTGTGGGCAAACTTGCATGTACCAGTCATACGGGGGCAGACTGCATGTACCAATCATACGGTGGGCAGACTTGCATGTAGCAATCAACTGTGGGCAAACTTGCATGTACCAGTCACATGGTGGACGAATTCCATGACAAGCAACAGGGTGGGCAAACTTGCATGTACCAGTCACACAGTGGGCAAACTTGTATGTGCCAGCCACAGTAGGCAAAATTTTGTATGCCAGTCAACGTGGGCAATTTAATGTACCAGTCACAGTCGGCAAATATGTATGTACCAGTCACAGTGGGCAGTCTTGTAGTACCAGTCACACTGTGGGCAGACTTTACCTACCATTCATATGTTGGGCAGATTTGCATGTACCAGTCACAGTGGGCAAACTTGTATGTACAGTCACAGTGGGCACAACTTGTATGTACCAGTCACACGATGGGCAAACCTGTATGTGCCAGTCAAGTGGGCAAACTTGTAAGTGCCAGTCATAGTGGGCAAACTTGCCGGGTAACAGTCACATGGTGTGCGGACTTGCATGTAGCAGTCACACTGTGGGCAAGCTGCATGTACAAGTCACAGTGGGCAGGCTTGCATGTACCAGACACATGGTGGGCAGACATCATATACCAGCAACAGTGTGAGAAAACTTGCATGTACCAGTCACAAGGTGGGCAAACTGTATGTGCCAGTCATAGTGGGCAAACTTGTAAGTGCCAGTCACAATGATCAAACTTGTGTGTGCCAGTCACAGTGGGCAGACTTGCAGGTGCCAGTCACAGTGAGCAGAATTGTATGTACCAGTCACAGTGGGCATACTTGTATGTACCAGTCAGTGGTAACACTTGTATGTACCAGTCACAGTTGGCCCTTGTATGTACCAGTCACAGTGGTAAAACTTGCATATACCGTAACACTATGGGCAAACTTGCATGTACCAGTCACACGATAGGCAAACTTGTATGTGCCAGTCACAGTGGGCAAAATTTTATGTGCCAGTCACAGTGGGGAAATTTGCATGTACTAGTCACAGTGGGCAAATATGCATGTACCAGTCACAGTGGGCCAAATTGTATATACCAGTCACACTGTGGGCAGACTTTAATATACAATTCAATGGTGGGCAGACTTGCATGTACCCCACAGTGGGCAAACTTGTATGTACCAGTCACAGTGGGCACACTTGTATGTACCAGTCACACGGTGGGTTAAACTGTATGGCCAGTCATAGGGGCAAACTTGTAAGTGCCAGTCACAATGAGCAAATTTGTGTGTGCCAGTCACAGTGGACAGACCTGCAGGTGCCAGCCACAGTGGGCATACTTGTATGTACCAGTCACAGTGGTAAACTTGTATGTACCAGTCACAGTGAGCACACTTGTATGTCAAGTCACAGTGGTAAAACTTGCATGTACCAGTGACACTATGGGCAGACTTGCATGTACCAGTCATACGGTGGGCAGACTTGCATGTACCAGTCATACGGTGGGCAGACTTGCATGTACCAGTCACACTGTGGGCAAAATTGCATGTACATTTCACAGTGGGCCAACTTGCATGTACCAGTCACAAGGTGGGCAGACCTGCATGTACCAGCCACATGGTGGGCAGACTTGCATGTACCAGCCACACGGTGGGCAAATTTGTCTGTACCAGTCACAGTGGGCAAACTGTATCTGCCAGTCACAGTGAGCAAATTTGCATGTACCAGTCACAGTGGGCAGTTTGCATGTACCAGTCACAGTAGGTTGACTTGACATGTATCAGTCACAGTGGGAAAATTTGTATGTAGTAGTCACAGCGTCATGGGGATGGGAGAGAAAGTATGTATGGTGGGGTGTAGCCTGCTTTGGAGGAGTTTTGATCAGGCAAGGAGCCTGTAGGTCTGCAAGCAGGCAGACCAGTACCTTGAGTGTCCGAGTTGTAAACCCCAGTAGGAGACTGGGTCCAACCAGCTAATTCCCAGGGAGAGACACAGAGCGTGTGTGAGTACTGGACTGTGGTGTTCAAACAGTCAGGGACACTTATGTGGTATTAGTAAGGCCAGTGTGGCATAGGATTTATTATTTATTGTGTGAGCTAATACCCCAAATAAACCTGACTGAGGTCAGTTTGAAAATCAAACCAAAGAAGTTGCCTGTTGTGTGTGTAAATTGTGCCCAAAGGCTGTCTTTCCTGGGAGACAACGGTCCTTGCTACCTGAAAGTTACATATGGTGGAGTTTGCGCCGGCACAAATTTAAGCACAGAAACATACACCCAGATTCTTTATGGGGTCAGGCAATGTGATGGTTGAGCAGCTCTTGGTGGACTGGAGAAAAATTGATGGGCCATGACCCAAGACTCCAGCAATACGACTGCACATTTTTGCTGTCCTAACCTAGAAAAAAATCCCAAGTGGATGAACTTGTGATGCAGCTTGCCAGAACCACTGTGGCCCAGCAGCAGACAAATACCAGCTACAGCAGAGCATAGCTGCCCAGCAAGAAACTAATCGTTGCTGGCTGCGCAAATGAACACTAATTTTGGCCCAAAGCACAGTGGGCGGGGCTTGTAGCGCCTTTTCTTTCAGGAGATTGCCAGAGAGACAGCGGCTGCAGGAAAAGCCAAAGAAATGATGTGGTACAGAGAAGTTCTCTGAAAGTTAAAGGAACTTGTGGGAGCAGGTTAAAATTGAGCCATTGTTTGGGAGAATACAGTGTGAAGGAGCAAGTTCAGCGTGCGTGCTTTCCAACATGTCCCACAGAAGTCGTTTCAAGGTCCTGGTAAGACGTTAATAAAGGGGACATTGCATGGGAGCAAAATAATTGTGGGAGAATGTGGGGACTGTGATCATAAACCAGAGACTGGTCAAAAGACATTTGAAATGCAAGTTGGTGGAATTCCACTACTGGTACTTTAGACATTACAAGAAATGTGTCAATGGTACAAATGATTTATTAATGTTTATTGAAATTTTCTTAGTAATACAAATGTCATGGTGTTCACACTTTTGTATTATGTTAGGTACATCCAAGGGAACAGTAAAACATAAACTGTGTGTTAGTGATACAATTGATGAGGAATATCTGTTGTATTCAATTAGATCAACTGGACTTGAAATGTAGTTCTTGAAGACGTTTCGCTAGTCATCCGACTGGCTTTCTCAATCGAATGACTTGTACAAAAATCTGTGGCAATTATGTACTGGGAAATCCCAATTAGCATATCACACGCCAGGTGTTAAGGGTGTGATTAGATAGTGGCTAAGAGGTGTTATAGGAACGCCCAGAGTAAGGTGTTAAAACAGCATTGTACATGGCAGACAGTTGGTGTCGAACCCCCCACCTCTATTTAGGCTTGGTTTCTTTATTTTCACATAAATGGCCTCCTTAACACCTCTCTTGAACCAGTCACGTTCCTTCGCCAGTATGTTAATTAAAATCTTCAAAGGTATGTCCTTTATCCTTAAGATGCAGATACACGCTGAGTCCTGACCCGAGGAATTGGCTCTTCTGTGCGGGCCATACGTTGATGCAGTTGCTGTTTGGTCTCCCCCACATACAAATCAGGCATTCTCACTGCAACTGCACTGCATATATATGTCGCTTTTCTTGTGTTTTGGTATTGGGTCTTTCGGATGTACCAATTGCTGCCTCAGTGTGTTGTTCGGTTTAAAGCAGACAGGGATACGATGTTTTTTGAAAATTCTTCTTAATTTCTCGGAGACCCCTGCTACATATGGGATGACCATGTTCTTCCTCCTGTCTTGCTTTCCCCTTCACTGTGATGGAGTCACCAAACAAGCAAAGCTTTCTCAGCACTGTAAGGGCAAACAAAGGCAACAGAACAAGTTCTCTATTCTGTCATCCCAGAACAGCCCCAAAGGAGAACAACTACTTGGATACAAAAGGAGGGAAGTGTCATTCATCAAACAAGGAGGAATGGGTGAGAAACTTGTCTAACAGGACCCTGACCCAGCCAGAAATGGAAGTCCTTGGTAAGGGCTTGAATTTTGCCATCACCCCTAAAGCCATCCCTGTGGTGGATATTATAGCAGCCACAGAAGCCTCTATCCACAGTAATAAGGTATCACAGAGTGAGGCAGAACAACTTCGCCTTAAGGTATCGCAGGCTTAGCCAGTGCTAAAACTCCTTCATCTAACCTGACTACACAGGAAAGAAGAGCCTAACATCCCTCAAGAAAGATTCCAGTATCACCATTCTACCGGCAGACAAGGGAAGATGCACAGTGGTACTCAACACCTCAGACTACCATGATAAGGTGACCATGCTCCTGGCCGATAACAAAAACATATGAGGCTTTAACAAGGGATCCACCAGCCGTTACAAGAAAAGAGTCATAGAATTACTACAACTTCAAAAGGATAAAGCCATTGACCGAGCAATGTATCATCGCCTCTACCCTGGTGAGGCACATCCATGCATATATGGACTCCCAAAGATACATAAGGAAGGGGCCCCACTAAGACCTATAGTCAGCAGCAATCAACTCGGTAACATACAAGGTGGCAAAATATCTAGCTAACATCTTAGGACCTTTGGGGGAAGGTCTAAGACACATCCAGAACTCTCAGGATTTCACCAACAAGATTGAAGATATATACTGTCTCGGTGTAGAAAAAACTATGGTGTTATGATGTGACATCTCTCTTCACTGTATACCCACAAAGGAGGCTGTTGACATGGTGAGAAAACGGCTGGGCCAAGACAGCATTTACCAGCAGAACTGATCTCAACCCAGAACAGGTGTGTTCCTTGTTGGACTTGTGCCTGAATACCACCTATTTCAATACAGGGATACGTTCTATAGCAAAACATGGATGTGCTATGGGATCTCCAGTTTCACCATGTGGCCAACCTTTACATGGAGGAGGTAGAGAAACACAGGCGCTTAATACCTTTAAGGGCATAGCACCCAGCCACGGTTCAGATATGTGATGACACCGGGTTAAAATCCACAGAAGGAAGTACAAGCTTTCACAGAACACATTAATGCGGTGGACAAAACATTAATTTCACAAGGGAAGAGGTACAAAACAACAAACTGGCTTTCTTGGACTGCTGGTAGAAGTTAAGGAAAATGGTAAACTGGAAGTAGAGGTTTACAGAAAAACAACACACACAGATCAGTATTTGATGTTTGACTCCCACCCACCTTTAGATCACAAGCTGGGGTCATCAGAACCCTGCAACACAGAGCCGAGAACATCCCCACTAGCACAGAGCGAAGGCAAAGAATGAAAACATCTCAGAGGAGCCCTTAAAACTTGTGGATATCCAGACTGGGCCTTTGTCAAAAGAAGTAGAAGGAAAGAAAAGAACACGAATACCAACAGTGAAGGGAAAAGCAAGACAGGAGGAAGAACATGGTCATCCCATATGTAGCAGGGGTCTCCGAGAAATTAAGAAGAATTTTCAAAAAAAAACATCGTATCCCTGTTGCTAAACCGAACAACACACTGAGGCAGCAATTGGGTACATCCGAAAGACCCAATACCAAAACACAAGAAAAGCGACATCATATATGCAGTGCCGTGCAGTGAAGAATGCTTGATTTGTATGTGGGGGGAGACCAAACAGCAACTGCATCAACGTATGGCCAGCACAGAAGAGCCAATTCCTCGGGTCAGGATCAGCCGTGTATCTGCATCTTAAGGATAAAGGACATACCTTTGAAGATTGTAATGTTAACATACTGGCGAGGAACGTGACTGGTTCAAGAGAGGTGTTAAGGAGGCCATTTATGTGAAATAAAGAAACCAAGCCTAAATAGAGGTGGGGGGGTTCGACACAACTGTCTGCCATGTACAATGCTGTTTTAACACCCTTACTCGGGCGTTCCTATAACACCTCTTAGCCACTATCTAATCACACCCTTAACACCTGGCTGTGATATGCTAATTGGGATTTTCCAGGGTACATAATTGCCACAGATTTTTGTACAAGTCATTCTGAATTGAGAAAGCCAGTCGGATGACTAGCGAAACGTTTTCAAGAAACTACATTCAAGTCCAGTTGATCTAATTGAATACAACAGATATACCATGACCTGGATGAATGAGAACCTCACAAGCAATTGATGAGGAAGTTATACTGGGTACAGATTTCCATTTTCTGGGAATTATGGGAAGACAAAGTTTCACATATCAACCATCTAAATGTTTAGATGATGTCGTTTGCAAGAAAACAACCAGGAAACTAATTGTGTTGAAATGGCACTATGCTCCAATAATGATTGTAAGATTGATATGTGTGTGATTGCACCTGAACCAAAGGTGTTAGTGGTAACCACTATTCAAAATGCTTCCTTAGGAAAAGTAACAGTGTGACTGATATACCGAGCAAAGCTTTAAAGATGTAAAAAGGGTAGAAGTCCCTGTGTGAATGCTGAAAAATGGTTTACCAAAGTTGGTAATCTGGTAAACCAAGGGTTAACGTAACAACAGCTGTGAGTGAACCCTCTCTGCAAAGCACCATCCAAGCATATGAACCATTTAAAGGGAGTGATTGGAGGAGACGGTGCAGTGTTATCCATTTAAAGGTTCTGCAGAATGTAAACCAGTCCTTGGAAATAGGAATAGAAAAGGTTTTAGAAAACAAGCTGTTGGAAATTAAAGGCAAGGAAAATAAGGCAGTTGTTATGCTTGCTGTGTGAAGTAAATGTTGCCAGTCAGCCAGATACTGTAGCTAGCAGAGCGAGTCTCTAGTAGAAGTGAGTGTTTTTGAATATCCACCAGACAGTCCATGGGGATAAAATATGTCAAATTTCTGGTTTAGTAAATAATGCTGAATTAACTCTGTGAGTATGACAGACAATGTTTCCTTTAAACCAGATAGGGAAGTTGAACAAAGTAAATCGGTTGAATGGGTGGTGTGGTACTGATGAGCCAGAGAGAGAGAAAAATGTGATGAGTGAAGCAACCTGGGATTCCTTAAGTGAATCATAAATGTTTGGTGCAGGTGAAATCAAACGGAAAAAATCAGGATGAGGAGGGTAAGCAGTGGCTGTGGATACAGCTATAAATGACCAAGTCTCAGGCACCAGGATAAATTAAAGACAAAGCAGACTGCTTACTTTAGTTATGAGTAATAACACAGGTTTGATATCACATAGTCATGTTATGGATAATTGTGTGATGCCTAAAAATTGGAGTAAAATAACCTGTGTTTCCCTGCTGTTCAAAGAACATCATGTTGCCAGGGGCAGTTGGTGAAATGGAAGAGCCAGGGTATAAAAATTATATTTCTGAAGCCATATTAAACTCTGCATGTGAAATTTAGTTAAATATGGTACATACGTGTTCGATAAGGAGACCGGTGCAGACATTTTCAGGTCTATAAGAATTAATGGTGGAAAACTACAAATTTGCATAACCATAGCTGATTCCCTTAGAAGGGGTATTGGTAAAAGGGAACACATATAGTAAAGCAGCAAGTGTCTAACCCTGTTGTGCATAAGATTTCACAAATGTAAAAAAAAAAAATTGTGTATTAGTAAATATACAGTATGTTTTTTTTTCCCCACCAGAAGTTTTGTTTTGGATAAATGTATGTTAATAAGAAATGTGAACATCTGAAAATGTTTTGTCTTGAAAAATGTTTAAATATTGTCATGTTATGCAAATGTAAAGGGATTGTATAGGTTAAGACAAAGGTAATGTCATTTAATGACAAGTTTTATTTTTGCCTTTCAAGTTAACCCTAAACTTCTCATGGCTAAAGTGATCAGACCTAACGGCCTTGATCAGAGGGGAGGGATATGTAAAGGTGTAAATTTAAGAAAGTCATTAAATGATGTAAATTGTGATATAATTTGCTTTACTGTGGCCCAAGACACTAATGGTAAATGGTTTCAGTGCTGGTCCAGGTCCAGTTTAGATCAATTAATTCCCTGGGCTGGAGCTCACTAATTAAAGGCAGGTGTAGCCTGCTTTGGAGGAGTTTTGATCAGGCAAGGAGCCTGTAGGTCTGCAAGCAGGCAGACCAGTACCTCTGAGTGTCAGAGTTGTAAACCCCAGTAGGAGACTGGGTCCAACCAGCTAATTCTCCAGGGAGAGACAAGAGCTGTGTGAGTACTGGACTGTGAGTGTTCAAACAGTCAGGGACACTATTGGTATTAGTAAGGCCAGTGTGGCATAGGATTTATTATTTTATTTGTGTGAGCGAATACCCAAATAAAACCTGACTGAGGTCAGTTTGAAAATCAAACCAAAGCTGTTGCCTGTTTGTGTGTTTAAATGTGCCCAAAGGCTGTCTTTCTGGAGACAACGGTCCTTGCTACCTGAAATGTTACACCTCTTTAAATATGTTGATATATCATACTTTGACCTATGAATTCCTTACTGTATGCCTGCCTCATGAAAACTGATCAATTGTAGAAACTAACTGAGCCTGTACTGAGCCTGGGCATGCTCAGAAGAGGCAGACAGGGGTAACATCAGTCATTGGCTGTGATGTCAACTGTCAAATCCATAACTGACAGTTACTAACTGAAAGAACTAGGAAGCAGAAACAGGGAAAACAGGACATTGTGCAGGATTTCAGGTTAGACTTATATATTCAGATTTCATACTATTACCATTTAGGGTTTTGGGGGGTGTTTTACCTGTATGTAAGTTTTCATTTCAGGGCTGGACTTGCCCTTTAAGTCCTCTTAGAAGGACAAAACGTGTCAGGGGTGTTGTGTCTTTACTTTAACTAAAAATACGCACTGTGAGGACTTTGAGACCTGATCCTCCTCATGACAAATACAACGAGGGGGGTGTAATGCAGGTATCCATCTCGCACTAGCGTAGCAATTGTCTGTATGCTGATACACCGGTGTGATATTATGCCCGTGTTGCTCTGGTTTTTAACTACGTCCAGATCAACTGTTATTAGAGTCAGGGACTAGACCAGTTTGTATTGTTTTGGAATAGGAGAAGACCGAGTGCACAGGGTTGCTTTACATATCATAGGGCAAGTCTTTGGGTGGAGAGGTTTCTCCCACTCTCTTTTAGGGATAATACAGGCGTGTTTTATCCCATTACTTTCTGATTCCTCACCTATTTCTTTCTATCAGTTGGTTCTGAGATGGTATTTTAATAGTGTATTAACAGCTTTAAATGGTATAATATATATATATTTTAACTCATTGTTCCACTAGGTGTTGCAATTACTATGAGATGTGATAATATAGTAATGGGGAACCTTAAGAGGCCTAGTGCCCAAAAAATAGTGATGGGGAACCTTTTAAGAGTGGCCAACTGCAACCAAAACCCCACTTTTTATTGCATAGTGCCAACATGATCATTTAACCTGTTTTTGTCTAAAGTTTTTACTAGACAAAAACAACTCAAATAGACACAGACCAATACAGTAGATAGATAGATATACCTACTAACCTCTACATTACCACACAGGAGTTTGATAGATTGATCATACCTACATATTAGACAGAGTTTGACATCCAAAACAGGGACTCGAGCAGAGTGTGTAGCACGTGACCTCTCTCTGCTACAGACAGCCGCTACACTTTCTCTCTGGGTTTCTGGTAACAAACTTAGTGAATTGCTGTGCATGGTGCCACAGAGAGGGCTCTGAGTGCCACCTCTGGCACTGTGCAATAGGTTTGCAACCACTGATGTAGGGGGATGCTTTATTCTCCCTTTCTTTATTTGATGATTATTATCCCCATTATCTGTTCTCCACACTCGTAGTAGGGTTGTGCATCACACCGTTCAATTTATCATTTTTGAAATTGTAAAAGACGCTACTACTAATAAGGGGGTCCTGATTGGTTGTGAAGGTAAGTTAAATTATCCGTGGTTTTATAGGCTCCATCAGCTAGTGTAGGGACATGATGCAAACACCATCGCAGTCAAGCAACCAATTAGCAATAATAATTGTGTTAGAATACTGAAGTGAAATGTTTGGTTACTATAGTTTACTGCATTAAGTGTGTTATTGACAGTTTATTTAGTTATTTTGCTCAGCCATGCTTACAGAAATTGCAAATTTTGCGCGTTTGCACGTGCGTTTTGCACGTCGCGAATGCAATTTGGTTAAAATGGAAATTGTGGGAACACAAAAAATTCCCATGATTTCAGATGTGCATGTGATTGTGCATACATTTTCCGTATTTGGAACGCATACACAAACGCACAAGAATCGCGTGTTGAATATGAATATATATATATGAATTCTGGTGCTTGTTTAGTGTAGCCTGAGCCTAAGGGCACATGGTAGAGGTCATTTGCCACCTCCACCATACTTCCATCCACCAAACTTCCCCTCCATCATACTTCCAATCCACAAACTTCCCCTCCATCACACTTCCAATCCACCAAACTGCCATCCACAAACTATCCATCATACTTCCAAGCCCAAACTTCCCCTCCATCATACTTCCAATCCACCAAACTTCCCTCCATCATACTATCCAATCCACCAAACTTCCCCTCACAACTCCATCCACCAAAACTCCCCTCCATCATACTCAATCCACCAACTTCCCCTCATCATACTTCCATCCACCAAACTTCCCTCCATCACTTCCATCCACCAAACTTCCCTCCACCATACTTCACTTTTCATTTGAAAGTGAACTATTCTTTTAATGTATTGATAGAAGCCCAGGAGGTTAGGAGCTATGCCTACTCCCTTTCTTCAATTAATAGCGCAGGGTCCGGAAATGAAAGTAAGAAGAAACTTACCTTTTGTGCGATCCACAGCAGCCACACTGAAATCTCTAATGCCTCCCTGTTGTACAGCCATAGCGCGCATTATGCGCATGCACGCTATAGCTGTACAACAGGGAAAACGGTTGGAGATTTCAGTGGGCCTGCGGTGCCCAGACACCACATATAAAAAGAATGCAGCGCTTTGTGCTTCTATGCAATACCTGACCACTGGTACACCTGTGAAAATGCGTCCTCTAGCCCAGTGGTTCTCAAACTTTTTAGACCGTGGCGCACTGGCAATGCAAATTATTTTGCAGCACACCTGTGTTCTTAATGTTGATGTTATCCGGATTTTATGCACTTGTGCTACAGGGTTATATTGTATTCAGATCAATATAGTGTAAGATTACACTAAATTTACGGTGTTAAAATATTTTCATTTTTAGAGACAAAATAACCAAAATGCGAGTTATATTGGTGAAATTACTTCCACTACTAAATTCTGAGGCACATGCAAGAGTGCCCTGGCACACTATTTGAGAATGCTGCTCTAGCTTCTTTGTATTTCCTTTGTTAGGAAGCGAATAAAGTCAATGTAACTTCAAAAACTGCTGTACTGAAAGACTTTTCCATGCATGTGGCAGCTGATTTAGTGTAGGAAGGGCAGAATCAGTATATTGATATAAATAAAAAGTTGATCTCCGTATGATATTGCTTGTATTGCTTTTAAAAACGTATTAGGGTGTGTACACGACGAGAGAACTATTTGTCCCGGCTGTCAAATGTCGGTCGGTCGCAACAATAGTGGCTGTAGCCGACAGTTCGTGCTGCAACCGGGTACAATTGGACCAAAAAATCTGCCAGGTGTACCCAGCCTTACATTTTCAACAGCAGAAGACAAGCATACCATCCAAGGTATCAGATTGGCCAATCTCTCTAACCCTGCTTGAAACTCTCTGTAAGACACCAGACACATTAGAAAAAAATCATGCAACAACGCTGATGACAGCAGCTGCCAGTGTACCTAGTACCAGGGCAAGTGTGTAACTTGAGGTTATCCCTTCCTGCTTTGTTTAAGCAGCTCAGTGACATGCCTCTACCAGCAAAATCTTATTGTTAGTCTTATGAACATCCAGCTTCTCCTCCCATGAAACAAAAGATAACATTTTTAATTTAAGGGTTCTTAATTTCTTCAAAATTGTGTAATTAAACATTATTATCTATGTTTACTGACGACAATGATTGATTTTGCTGACAATCTTGCATAGGTAGAAATATCTATTAGCATAGTATGGCTAAATGATGTTGGGAATTGATGCCATTGTTCTCATGGTTTGCTCTGTCCCATCAATCAAAGACACTATTGTCAAGGTAACATGTCTGTATGGGAATCAGTAGAGCTTCGGAATTGGACCAATTGTCTAGCAAGAGTGGTCTAAAGGGTAGGTAGCCTCTTTACCTATCACCTACGTATTTTCTATTGGTTACGAGGAGAAAGGATCCATTATATATCTCACTAGTCTATTGTGTTTAGCATTGGCTCTTTAAACGTTCTTTATTATCCTGTTTAATTCCCTTGATATCAGGCCGGTTTGACTATAAATAGTATTGCTAGAATGGTGACTTATGTCTATCCAGTCCTCTATTTTTCACTTCCATTGGTGGAAATGGCCAATTTAGGCAAATGCAAAAGGAGGGTAATTGGATTTTATAATGTCGATTCCCATGTGGAAATAAATTAGAGTTACCCCTCTTGTCTGCTGGCTTGATAAAGTCAAGCAATTCCATTCATTCTGTAATTCAGTGGTTCACTAGTTAAAAATCACATTTGGAGGTTGTTTTGATATAGAGAAACTGTATGGTTATTAGTGTTCTGGTTGGTATTTCGGGTGGGGTGGGGCTTTAAATGGTGATGCTTTTAACAACATATGTTATCATCTCCACTAATGTGTTATATGATTAAATATTGAAATTCATAAGCCATACTTCCCTTCATTTTTCATCATGACCACCATATGAGAAATGGTCATTTTCATCTCTTTGTTGATTATATATATTTGTGGGTAAGGGCGTGCTACGCTGTGGGGTATTTATTTAAAAAAGTTAGGCCAGGTTAGATGCTTGCCTGAAGAGGTGGGTTTTGAGGTTATTGGGCACAGTTATCGTAAATACGATTACATTCATAAAAAAGGGTAAGAAGCTTAAACCAAATCCTTTGTGTGATGGGAACCCAGTGGAAAGACTGACAGAGAGGTGAGGGGTGTTAAGAAAAGAAGGAAGAGAAATGAATGAGCCCGGCAGCAGAGTTTAAGATGAATTGAATTGGCACCTAGCAGTTGTTTGGTAGACCAGGGAGGCTGATACTGTAGTCTAGCCGAGATATCATTAGGGCATGAACTAGGATTTTGGTGTCAAATGTAAGAGGAAGGGACAAATACGAGAGAGTGTTTTGAGAGAGTGTGTGAAGGAAGATACATATCTAGCATTATTCCCTGGCAACAAACCCGAGGAGATGAGGATATTGGTGTGTCGATATTAATAGTTAATCTAGTGAGTAGAAAGATTCTGAGGGTGGAAAAATTACAAGTTCATTGATGTGTCTGTGTTCAGTTTGAGAAGGGGTAGGACATGAAGGCAGAGATAGCACTAATGCAGTTATGAGCCTGGGATGTTAGTGTAGGGAGATCTGGGCAGATCATTCGGATTCAGCATACAGGTGATACTGGAATGAATGAACAAATAAGCTATCTATAGGCCAAAGGGTGTAACTGGAGAGAGGACCAAATACTGAGCATTGCTGAACCCCCAGGAGAGAGAGGAGAAGAGGTGGTGTAATTCAGAGGGGAAAACAATAAAAGTCCACTAGAGAGAAGGAAGTAAGCCAAGACAGAGCGTATTCTGGATACCTAAGGAGGCCAGGATCTAAAGAGTAGTAGGGTCATAAACAGTAGCAAAAGCTGAGGACAGGTGAAGAGATAGATTTAGCAGTAAGTAGATCATTTCACTTTAGTGAGGGCAGCAGGATACAGAGAGTTAGTAGAAAAGTATGAACTAGGTTAGCAAAAATGTGTCTTACCAGTAGTTTTAGATACAAAAGTGTAGACAGGCCAGTAACTGGAAAGTGCGGATGGATACAGAGAGAGTTTCTTTAAGTATATGAGCTACCACGCACGTTTAAATAAGGGTAAAGTACAGTGGATAGGGACAAGTTAAAGATAGAAGTTAGGGCTGATATAGGGGACAAGAGGAGAGATGAGAACAAGATAAGAGGTGTCTTAGATAAAAGAGATAAAGAGTCCCTGTTCTGTAATAGTGGTGAATCTTGTTAGTGGACAAATAGGGGGGTAGACAATTAAGGTGGCTGGGCTTGTAAGCATGGAACCAGCCTCTGCCTGCATTAATAGGCCTCTTTTCTTAACTTTTAAAACTCAGGTATTTCTAGACAGTTTTCCCAAGCATTATGTTCTAACTCAGCTTCTCCCCCAAAGTGGTGGGGTGGGGCACAGGTCAGGTGAAGTCACTCAACCAACTAGAAGCAGGAAATGTGAACATTCACCCCAATAAATTTTGATAATCTTGCTCCTCTGGACACGATTTTGCTTAGCGGGCCTGCTAGCCTCTCCTACCGATTGAGTCTTCAGAAACTGGTCCATTGGTATCCAAGTAGTAAGCGAGCATCTAAAATGTGATTACATCATGCACCAGAACTGGAAGCCCATGTGGCATTGTTGTTGAAATGCCTGCAACTATAACACTGAGCCAAGATCACTAGTAATTAAATTCAGGGCCTAAAGGCTCTTAAGTAGATGAAGAAATGAAAAGTATGTTTTTCTATTTGCAAAAAACACAGGAAGGCCTGTAAAAATAATCCCTAAGGAGTAATCGCAATTAATGTATATCTTATTACAATTTTAATAAATAAAACTAGAAGTCTGTTTTGCCTTTCAAGATGTACTGAACAATAAGAAAAGCCGACATAAAAAATGTTGAGTCAGCATCAGATCATGTATGAATCTGTAGTATTTTTCGATGAGCCAGAACAGACAGGGTGTTGTTATATAACCAATTAGTCATTTAGCAATCAGATGAGACATTGTTTTAAACAAGAACACTTTTTTTTTTAAAGAAAAAAAGTAAAAAAATACTTTCATTTTTTTACAGCATATTAAGTATAGCTTGAAGGATTATTTATACTTTTATAAAATACTTTTATAAGGCAAGGATCATAAATTTTGCACCCCAAACTTACAGTATAATCAGTATAGGTTCAAGAAAATTTACAGCACGTTTGATTAGGATAAATATTAGACAAAAACATTGTACAATCTACCATTATATGATGTCAGAAAACCCATTATCCTTTAATCAGAATCTTTGACTGTATGCCCACCATAACTTTAATACAATAACTTTCCCTCTGTACAATCCTACTGGACCGAACCAATCCTTTTGTGTACAGTGGCTGGCAAAAGTATTTTCCACATTGTCACATTACTCGACAAACATGAATCAATTTTATTGGAATTCCACGTGAAAGACCAATACAAAAGTGGTGTACACGTGAGAAGTGGAACGAAAATCATACTGATTCCAAACATTTTTAACAAATCAATAACTGCAAAGTGGGGTGTGCCGTAATTATTTAGCCCCCTTCTGAGTGCATAGACATTGCCTGATAAGTTCTAATGACTAAATAGAGTGCACCTGTGTGTAATCTAATGTCAGTACAAATAAAGTGCTCTCGTGATGCCTCAGAGGTTTGTCTATGAGAATCTTGGGAGCAACATCATCATAAGTCCAAAGAACACACCAGACAGGTCAGGGTTAAATTTGAGAAATTTAAAGCAGGCTTAGGACTACAAAAAGATTTCCAAAGCCTTGAAATCCAACGGAGCACTGTTCAACGATCATTCAGGAATGGAAGGCGGTGGCCACACTGTAAACCTTCCAAGACAAGGCCGTCCAACCTAAACTCACAGGCTGAACAAGGTAGAGCGCTGATCAGAAATGCAATCAAGAGGCCCCATGGTGACTCTGAACGAGCTGCAGAAGATCTACAGCTCAGGTGGGGGAATCTGTAATCTGTCCCATAGGACAACTAAGTCGTGCACTGCACAAAGTTGCCCTTATAGTAAGAGTGGCAAAAGAAAGCCATTGTTAACAGAAAAAGCATAAGAAGTCCGTTTGCGTTCAGTTTGCCACAGCCATATGAGGGAAACACAGCAAACATGTGTGAAGAAGGTGCTTGCGTCAGATGACCAAAATGGAACTTTGGCCAAAAATGCAAAACGCTATGTGTGGCGAAAAACTAACACTGCACATCACTCAGACCACATCCCCCACAATGTCAAAATATGGTGGTGGCAGCATCATGCTTTGGGGTGCTTCTCTTCAGCAGGGGACAGGGAAGCTGGTCAGAGTTGATTGGAAGATGGATGGAGCCAAATACAGGGCAATCTTGGAAGAAAAACCTCTTGGATCAGAAAAAGACGTTGAGACTGGGGCGGAGGTTCACCTTCCAGCAGGACAATGACCCTAAATATAAAGCCCAGGGCAACAATGGAATGGTTTAAAACAAAACATATCCATGTGTTAGAATGGCTCAAGTCAAAGTCCAGATCTAAATCCAACTCGAGAATCTTGGCAAATCTGAAAACTGCTGTTCCACAAACGCTGTCCATCTATCTGACTGACAACTGGAGCTGTTTTGGCAAAGAAGAATGTGCAAGGATTCTCAGTCCTCTAGATGTGCAAAGCTGGTAGAGACATACCCTGAAAGACGGCACGCTGTAATTGCAGCAAAAAGTATTGACTCAGGGGGCTGAATAATTACGCACACACCGCACTTTGCAGTTATTGATTTGTTAAAAATGTTTTGGAATCATATGATTTTCGTTCCACTTTTCACGTGAACACCACCTGTATTGGTCTTTAATTCCAATCAAATTGATTCATGTTTGTGGCCAGTAATCGACGACAAATGTGGAAAACTTCAAGGGGGCCGAGATTTTTTTGCCAACCACTGTATGTTTAAATCAAGTAAAGTTGGCCAAATTATATGTATGTCCATTGTACCCTCTCAATCAACCTTTGTATAGATGTAACTGCACAATATCAGCACAATCATTGAAGTGGCTGCCTGTCCGACCCCTCTGCAATTCTGTGCACAAAAAAGGCATGGAAGCCAGGCAAAGGCAGCAAAGGAAATGGGGGCTGATAGGAAGTTCTTTTAGAACAGTTTTGATAACTATAACCTTGCAAAGGGCATGGACTATACCCTTTAAGCAGCCATCCATAAGGTCAATTTGCGTTAGATTGTTTATAAAGGTAAAATGAACAACTGTTGATTGAAATAGAATACAACAATCACACAAGATTTTGATGTTAATGCGATTCTTTATTAAGCAATTCTCTTATAAATGAGATTTCTTTATACAGTATATGCAATTCCTTTATAAATTACAATTCTTTTCTAATATGAATTGCTTTTAAAATATGATTCTATAACTAAAGCAAATTCTTTAATAATTGATTTTTTTAAACATGATTCCTTTATAAATATGGTTATTTTCTAATTCATGCATGCATTTTAATGCAATTGAAACAAAAAAAAAAGCTTTAAATTGTTCCTCAAACTTCCTTCTGAACCTTCTCACGGTGTAGAAAATCAAACACAACTGCCTGACTTGATCTATGTTTGATATGAGGTTTGATCGCACAATAAATGGACCAGAGTGGAAATATTGTAAGAATGCTGGAACTAACCCTCCATTTCTGCACTGTTCCTATTAGATTTTATCTTATAAATGTATGGGATTCCATTCACTTCTGTCACAGGCAGTTGCAATGCACAAATCCCACAGGAAATACCAAGATGTTAGTATACACTTAAAAGGACAATTTGATCATTCTCACCCTTCTCGTATCCAACGTTATTTTTTAAATCGGATTTATTTACTGTTGTTTTTAGAGGCATCCAGGTAAATATTCTATGCAGTAAAGCGTTCTTGTACCAATCTATGTTCTCACACTTTAAACTGCTTGTTTAATGGAAAACAACCAGGACAGAGATCATGGTTACAAATGAGTGTATTTACTTTTAAGTTAAATATTGACAATGAAATCTGACAACCCAACAACCCTAAATACAGAAAAAATGCAATGTTTAGGAGCATAATGCTTGTAAAATATTTATTTTCTGGAGACTGGTGTTTGCCACTCCCTGAGAGACTACAAAATTATTTGCTGGAGGCTACAACATTCTCTTCACATTTGCTGGGAGTTGACCAAGGAAATGATCATTCACAGAATGTATAGAGGTTAGCAGTGCTCAGCCGCAGCAGTTTCCCCTGGTCTTTGATGAGAACAAGTTGGACTGGTTTTTAGCTGACTAAAAGAGAAACCAGTTTGACTGGCTATTTATGCCAACCAAATTCTGGTATCATTCCATGTTTACACAGAATGCAGGAAACCTGCCTAGCAAGTTAAATGAAAAGACTATTAGGATTTCATTGCATCTGTAAGTATAAGAGGTGCACTTGCTTGCATGCACTTCATTAGAACGTCCCAGGGATGGTGAGTTTGATTCTTCCCTCAGATTACTCAGATTAAAGACTGGAGGGGGAAAAGACGACACGAGTACTCAGCATCCCAGAGAGGTACAATTCCATCCTGATTAAATTGAAGTGTAAGCTTCTTTAAATAATTTAGTTTTAAGTTTATTCCATTTTTAGTTAAGTCATTGATATATTTCATGATTTTTTCCAAAAGCGTTATTCCTATACATGTGAGGTTATGGATTAATGATGTGGTCAAGGCTGTATTGAAAGTCTATAGGAGATTAAAGGTCAGTCGGGTTAACCTTAAAGATTACGAGTGTACATCAATTATGTTATTTTGGAATTAGATTTCATGGTTGTCTGCATGGAAATGTGTGTTTGACTTCAAAAGTGGGGTGAAAAAATTTTAATATAAACATTTTCTTTCTGTAGCCTAAAATTTTTGTCCCAACAGTCAGTTTTATTTATATCAGGCAACTAATTACGATTACATGTACAAGTGCTGCAGTATGACTATTGTCCTAGCTTGGTGTTTGAGGAAAGTAGTCATACTTCCCTTTTATTTAGAATCTGTGATTCATGGAAACTTTGCAATATAAGTGGTAAATAAACTTCTAAATGAATAAAGGTGAGTTATCACCTGGAAATCTGCATTGTAACCGGGATATCCACTAGGAGGTATTAACCCCAACTGCAGTTTAAGCATTGAGTACAATGTACAAATGAATGGGAAGGAACATTGGCACGTTTTATCATGCCTGTGTGTCGCCTAGAAATTCTTAATTCATGGCAAATGGAATCTGCAAATCATATAATTATTTTTCTTCCACTTTGAACCTATTCTCATTCCATATAAAAACTAGGACAGAGCAAGCAAAACTTTGATACACTGTGATAAGAGAGGAAATATCATTTTTCTTGGTTTAATGATTTAACAACCAGTTTTTTACTAGCTACTGCAGGTATGTTACAACTTTAATGCACTTAGCCTTTTATTCTGACAAAAATGTACTTGCCACTTAAACTCTACTGCAGATAGCAGCATTGTAGCTGTTGCCAAGTTATGGCAGCCATACATATGGTGTATAGTACACAAATCCAACAGGACCAGACGAGATTTTTTCTGATATGAAAGTGTGGGGGGCCCCGAAAACATCAAGCCAAGATGCCCACAGACCAAACGGAACCAACAGAAGATTAAGTTGTTCAGCATTATCCCCCTTTACGTTAAGTAGTGGGATCTGATATAATTGGCCCATGTATGGAAACAACTTTCCCATACCACATATGTGGGGGTTTTGGTCAGGGCCATGTATGCAGTTACCACCACATTCTACCGAGATATTTTATTGAGCAGGATTTTAGTTCCTACAGCTTCATTTTTTTCTAGTAATGATATAAAATTATGATATACAATTGTCTGTAACAGATTAGGAGGGTTAAAAACTACATAGAATCCTTGCACACACTGAAGAGACCTAGGGCTGAAAGAACAGATAAAATGCTATCATACCATTTTTATTCAGCTAGCATTTATGAGTGATTTTGTCGTGTGATCCCCTTTCTCTCTTACATTTATCCTAGGTTTGTTAGGGTGCCGCTTAAAATATCATACATTTTAAAGTAAATCTTCACACCAAAAAAAACCCAACATGTTAAAGGGCATGGTCCACCCAAAAATGTAGCTTTTAGTTTCTGTTCCTTAGCCTTTCCCACCCACAAACCGCCAAATAAATACTAAAGAAGTTTCCGATATCTAACTTACACGCCACTCTCGCTCCCCTAACTGGAAATAGCCAAGAGGGGATGCGACCGCAGCCGTGCTGAGAGGTGCTACTGTGTCAGCCAATAACAGAGATGCGCCTGCTGGACTGTGATGAAGATAGGTGCGGGAGCCGCACCCCCGTGGGGGGTGTACGTTATTATAATACTGAAAGGTTTTTTTGAGCGTTTAAAACAGCGGTTGGTGGTTGAGAAGAGTCTAGGAACCAGAATATTAAAAAGCGTTTGAGCAGATAAAAGGCCAAGCCATATGGGGATCTGGAGGGGGGGGGGGAGGGCTCCCCTGCGCTGTCACTAACTACCTGAAAGTGACAGATCAGAGGCAGTATTTTTGTGGAAAGAAGACATGCTCCTACCTCTATATTGGTAAATGCATATCATGACAATAGAAAGCATCATTCTGCTCTTCCACTAAAAAGTAACACCCCCGTAAATCTTAAAGGAATTACTCTACTGCCAACCTACCAGAATTGCCTAGCTATGATAAAAGTATTATAAGGGCAATTCTTTTTTTCAAATAAACCGATCCGTATATGCCAACAGTCTATGTAAGGATATCACATAGGAAACTCATATCAGTACCGTAGTATGGAGGCAAGCTTAGTTTAGTAATAATACATACCGGTAAATCTATCAAAGGGGGTAGACATACGCACCGTACTCCAAAAACTGAACCTTGCCTTGACATTGTCATCAAATTAATGGATCTTCAAATTGAGAGATAATTGTCTAAATTAATTACAATCAATAATTATGTTTGTAATTTGTGATGATTTACATGGGTATTCAAACGACCAAATAATAAATATAAGAAATATTAAATAAGCTTAAGAGCAGGAATGGCCTCGTATCTGTTTCCCTCACTGTGAAGGTTGTCTGTGTATACTTTTATACTAATATTTCATTGATCAAAAGCTATTCAAGTTTGGCGGTTTGACAATACTCAGGATGTCAATATGAAAGGTAACATATGTTAATGTGGGATTCAGAAAATTAACATAGGGTAGAGTACCGTAATTGTTTCAGCACACTAATTTGCGAACTATCTTAATCTATCAGGGATATCAAGTAAACTTAGAGAGGTTGGTCTTGATTTGAAAAGTTTGCTAAGTACAATGGCTGTCACACTACGCGGCACTAATATTTCGTTACAAATATGGGCACCAAGCCCAACAGAGGGTTTTGTTTTTGTACGACTCGAACCAAGGTAGATTATCTTAAGAAGGAAAATGTTATAAACAAAAAAGTGTTGTGGGCTTTTTCTTAAATGTTCTCTGATAAAGGGATGTTCACCCCCCAAACTAAAAGTTATTTAAACCACCTACTGGACCCAACTGTGTTACAATTTTAAACATATCCTTACCTTTACACCTGGTTCTTAGGGTCTCAAGTAGTGTCCTATTAAAGTCAAGGGAAACTGAAGGAGGGAGGCTTATGTTATTATTGTCCAAAGGTTGCTGCACTCTGTGAGGGCATGTGCAGGGGAGCCTTCCACCCCCCTCCCGATCCCTAAACGTGACTGGTCTTAGCTAGTGTAAAAAAAGTGAATAATATAATAATTGTAGTGAATACAACTAAAAAAAAAACCAAAACCAAACAAGGTAAGGAAAAAGACTTAAAATAAATACAATCTATAATTAAAGATAATAGATACAGAATGGTTTTTTTTTTTTTTTTTTTTTTTCCCACATTTTTTTTTTGTTTTTTTTTTGTTTTTTTGGTTTTTTTACCCCCTTAATGTGATGAAGGGAGCCCAAAGCGCTGAATTGTCCAGACTCTCTCTCAGCCTAATCGCTGGATGAGGAGTCTGTAGACAGTTTGGAATGGATTTTTACAGTTTCCATTATTGCGGTGTGGGGGTGGCGGGATGGCACTAACCACTATATACAAAACTTTTTTTTCGAGGGTGAGATACACTTTTAAGTTATTTTAATTTGGCATCTAAACATTTTAGTTAAAAATAGCAACAAGACTATATAGATTATATTGGTTAGAGTATATTGTGATATTTGGACCACTTATATATAACTGATATGTCACAAAAAGTGAGTACACCGCTAGAGCATACATTTTGTAAATCATATATTTCATGGACAATACCAAAGAAATGAGGACCCAAATACTAAAAGATATGACACTTCATGTAGTGCTATATTTGTTTTTTACAGTAGTCAGTGTACAGCTGATATTATATAAAAGTGTTAATTTGCTCTGTCACCCTCAAAATAGCTCGCAATAACCATGCAACAACAAATTGAGGCACCACAAGTGAAAAAAACTGTCCAAAGTGTGTGTAATTAAAGCCATTCCATCCCCGGGTTGTGCATGTGACTTAGGTGTGAATAGGGAGCAGGGTCCGTAATTTGGGTGTAACGAATCTAGCATTCTCTCATACTGTCACTGAAGTTGAACATGGGCCACATATGCCTAAAGAAAACTCCTGAGGATCTGAAAAATAATTGCTTTAAAAATAGATGGCCTAGGTCAGCTGATTACAAAAATAGCCAACAATGATCTGCAGCACAGTGCCCAAGACCATCACGGTTTAACAGGGTGGATTTTAAATTTAAATTGGGTGACACTCTCACACTGCACTGAAATTTGAACCTGGCCCCTCATGGTAAAGAAACCACTAAAGAAAGATGCTAGGCAATTAGAAGAATTGTAAACAACCCTGAAACAGATCTGGTAGCACGGGGGCCACGGCCATACAGAGGTATATAGGAAGGTTCCATGCAGGAACAGGCACACCATGAATAACAAAGAAGTAAAGTAAACATGCTCAGTGTATATCAGAGGTGTGAGTCTGTGGCAAAATCGAATAGAAGTGCATGCCACATTGCTGCAGGCGATTAAGGAAGAGAGGTCAGACTTGCTCCTTGCTCAACCACCATAGTGAAGCCCTCCAATATTCGGGCCAAGGTCAGAGCATATCAAAAGGAGTTCATTAGAATCCTTTGAATGGGCGCTATGGGGAGGTTACGTATCCTCCCTGTCATATCCAGTGCCCAACAGGGAATCTGTATGATACAGTACTCACATTTAGAAATCTGAAGACGAATAATAAGACTAGACTGAATGTCAAACACAATTATGACAGGTTTTAACAATATTTGATTATGTTATGCAAAAGCAAAGTAATGTTTATGTGGACTGGATTTCGGACAAAAGAGACAGTCGGCTTAAAGGAAAAAAGAAGCAACGAGATACAGGAAATAGTCTTTAACCTAAAGGGGTAAGTAAAAGCATCATGCTATCAACTGTTGTTTGTATTTGATATATCAACTGATAGACAACATATTTAAAGAGGCCTTTCTGTTGAAATTAAAATGGTGTGTTGAGGGTTGAGTTCCTTAAGAGGCTGATGATAAGGTGTGCCATCCGTAATAATGAGTATGCGAAGCAGTATTCATGAAGCGAAGGCAAAGCTGGGTAACAAGGAGCATTTGTCCCAACAAGTGTTCGCTACTAGAGAGTGCTCGCGGGCACATGAGTGTCGGTACCAATAGTGGCCGCAGCCGACAGTTCGAATGACAGATTGGCAGTACAATAAGAAAACCAACAGGTAGACTGCCCATCGCAATAAATAAGCGCAGGACAGGGAAATAGCGGTTAAAAAAAAAAAAAAACCCCACGCCAAGATATTATCATGGAAGGATGGGTTGTCCATTACCTATGTGTATAATGCCCCTTGTGTTTCGTTACAGTATAGTCGAAGGTCCAATAACGCAGGGCGAACAAATTCCAAGGAATTGATGTGCGACCGTCTAGGTTTGGGTCTTAACCGATTCCCCGTCTTTTCCCCCTTGCGCCTTCCCCAGTCTTGAACGTGCGTTGGGTGACGTCAGTCTGTATCTTTGTTCAACGTAGAATTCTAACAAGATAACCTATACTAAAGTTCTTTCTCTTTCATGCGTTCCTCCAGGGGACTCCCTCCCCCTTCTCTTCCCCCTCCTCCCTCTTCCTTTCTTCCTCTTTCTTCTTTTCCTCCTTTTCTTCTTATCCTCCTCCCCTTTTTTCTCCTCTCTTCCCTTTTTCTCCTTTACCTCCGTTCCCCTCTCTTTTCTCTCTCTCTCTTCTTTTCCCTTTTATCTCCTTCTTTGTTTTCCTCTTCCTACCTCCTTCTCTTTTTTTCTCTTCTTTTTCCTTTTTCTTGAATACCAACAGTGAAGGGGAAAAGCAAGACAGGAGGAAGAACATGGTCATCCCATATGTAGCAGGGGTCTCGAGAAATTAAGAAGATTTTCAAAAAAACATGTATCCCTGTCTGCTTTAAACCGAAACAACACACTGAGGCAGCAATTGGTACATCCGAAAGACCCAATACCAAAACACAAGAAAAACGACACATATATGCAGTGCAGTGCAGTGAAGAATGCTCTGATTGTATGTGGGGGGGAGACCAAACAGCAACTGCATCAACGTATGGCCCAGCACAGAAGAGCCAATTCCTCGGGTCAGGACTCAGCCGTGTAGGATGTGCTATGGGATCTCCAGTTTCACCCATTGTGGCCAACCTTTACATGGAGGAGGTAGAAACACAGGCGCTTAATACCTTTAAGGGCATAGCACCCAGCCACTGGTTCAGATATGTTGATGACACCTGGGTTAAAATCCACCAGAAGGAAGTACAAGCTTTCACAGAACACATTAATGCGGTGGACCAAAACATTAAATTCACAAGGGAAGAGGTACAAAACAACAAACTGGCTTTCTTGGACTGCTTGGTAGAAGTTAAGGAAAATGGTAAACTGGAAGTAGAGGTTTACAGAAAACCAACACACACAGATCAGTATTTGATGTTTGACTCCCACCACCCTTTAGATCACAAGCTGGGGGTCATCAGAACCCTGCAACACAGAGCCGAGAACATCCCCACTAGCACAGAGGCGAAGGCTAAAGAAATGAAACATCTCAGAGGAGCCCTTAAAACTTGTGGATATCCAGACTGGGCCTTTGTCAAAAGAAGTAGAAGGAAAGAAAAGAACACGAATACCAACAGTGAAGGGGAAAAGCAAGACAGGAGGAAGAACATGGTCATCCCATATGTAGCAGGGGTCTCCGAGAAATTAAGAAGAATTTTCAAAAAACATCGTATCCCTGTCTGCTTTAAACCGAACAACACACTGAGGCAGCAATTGGTACATCCGAAAGACCCAATACCAAAACACAAGAAAAGCGACATCATATATGCAGTGCAGTGCAGTGAAGAATGCTCTGATTTGTATGTGGGGGAGACCAAACAGCAACTGCATCAACGTATGGCCCAGCACAGAAGAGCCAATTCCTCGGGTCAGGACTCAGCCGTGTATCTGCATCTTAAGGATAAAGGACATACCTTTGAAGATTGTAATGTTAACATACTGGCGAAGGAACGTGACTGGTTCAAGAGAGGTGTTAAGGAGGCCATTTATGTGAAATAAAGAAACCAAGCCTAAATAGAGGTGGGGGGGTTCGACACCAACTGTCTGCCATGTACAATGCTGTTTTAACACCTTACTCTGGGCGTTCCTATAACACCTCTTAGCCACTATCTAATCACACCCTTAACACCTGGCTGTGATATGCTAATTGGGATTTTCCAGGGTACATAATTGCCACAGATTTTTGTACAAGTCATTCTGAATTGAGAAAGCCAGTCGGATGACTAGCGAAACGTCTTCAAGAACTACATTTCAAGTCCAGTTGATCTAATTGAATACAACAGATATACCATGACCTGGATGAATGAGAACCTTCACAAGCAATTGATGAGGAAGTTATACTGGGTACAGATTTCCCATTATTCTGGGAATTATGGGAAGACAAAGTTTCACATATCAACCCATCTAAATGTTTAGATGAGTGTCGTTTGCAAGAAAACAACCAGGAAACTAATTGTGTTGAAATGGCACTATGCTCCAATAATGATTGTAAGATTGATATGTGTGTGATTGCACCTGAACCAAAGTTGTTAGTGGTAACCACTATTCAAAATGCTTCCTTAGGAAAAGTAACAGATGTGACTGATAATACCGAGCAAAGCTTTAAAGATGTAAAAAGGGTAGAAAGTCCCTGTGTGAATGCTGAAAAATGGTTTACCAAAGTTGGTAATCTGGTAAACCAAGGGTTAACGTCAACAGCTGTGAGTGAACCCTCTCTGCAAAGCACCATCCAAGCATCTGAACCATTTAAAGGGATGTTATTGGAGGAGACTGTGCAGTGTTATCCATTTAAAGGTTCTGCAGAATGTATAACCAGTCCTTGTGAAATAGGAATAGAAAAGGTTTTAGAAAACAAGCTGTTGGAAATTAAAGGCAAGGAAAATAAGGCAGTTGTTATGCTTGCTTGTGAAGTAAATGTTGCCAGTCAGCCAGATACTGTAGCTAAGCAGAGCGAGTCTCTAGTAGAAGTGAGTGTTTCTGAATATCCACAGACAGTCCATGGGGATAAAATATGTCAAATTTCTGGTTTAGTAAATAATGCTGAAATTAACTCTGTGAGTATGACAGACAATGTTTCCTTTAAACCAGATAGGGAAGTTGAACAAAGTAAATCGGTTGAATGGGTGTGTGGTACTGATGAGCCAGAGAGAGAGAAAAATGTGATGAGTGAAGCAACCTGGGATTCCTTAAGTGAATCTAAAATGTTTGGTGCAGGTGAAATCAAACGGAAAAATCAGGATGAGGAGGGTACAGCAGTGGCTGTGGATACAGCTATAAATGACCAAGTCTCAGGCACCAGGATAATTAAAGACAAAGCAGACTTGCTTACTTTAGTTATGAGTAATAACACAGGTTTGATATCACATAGTCATGTTATGGATAATTGTGTGATGCCTAAAAATTGGAGTAAAATAACCTGTGTTTCCCTGCTGTTCAAAGAACATCATGTTGCAGGGGCAGTTGGTGAAATGGAAGAGCCAGGGTATAATAACTTTAATATTTCTGAAGCCATATTAAACTCTGCATGTGAAAATTTAGTTAAATATGGTACATACGTGTTCGATAAGGAGACCGGTGCAGACATTTTCAGGTCTATAAGAATTAATGGTGGAAAACTACAAATTTGCATAACCATAGCTGATTCCCTTAGAAGGGGTATTGGATAAAAGGGAACACATATAGTAAAGCAGCAAGTGTCTAACCCTGTTGTTAGCATAAGATTTCACAAATGTAAAAAAAAAAAAATTGTGTATTAGTAAATATACAGTATGATTTTTTTTTTCCCCACCAGAAGTTTTGTTTTGGATAAATGTATTGTTAATAAGAAATGTGAACATCTGAAAATGTTTTTGTCTTGAAAAATTGTTAAAATATTGTCATGTTATGCAAATGTTAAAGGGATTGTATAGGTTAAGACAAAGGTAATGTCTATTTTAATGACAAGTTTTATTTTTTGCCTTTCAAGTTAACCCTAAAGCTTCTCATGGCTTAAAGTGATCAGACCTACGGCCTTGATCAGAGGGGAGGGATATGTAAAGGTGTAAATTTAAGAAAGTCATTAAATGATGTAAATTGTGATATAATTTGCTTTACTGTGGCCCAAGACACTAATGGTAAATGGTTTCAGTGCTGGTCCAGTCCAGTTTAGATCAATTAATTCCCTGTGGCTGGAGCTCACTAATTAAAAGGGCAGGTGTAGCCTGCTTTGGAGGAGTTTTGATCAGGCAAGGAGCCTGTAGGTCTGCAAGCAGGCAGACCAGTACCTCTGAGTGTCAGAGTTGTAAACCCCAGTAGGAGACTGGGTCCAACCAGCTAATTCTCCAGGGAGAGACACAGAGCTGTGTGAGTACTGGACTGTGAGTGTTCAAACAGTCAGGGACACTTATTGTGTATTAGTAAGGCCAGTGTGGCATAGGATTTATTATTTTATTGTGTGAGCGAATACCCCAAATAAACCTGACTGAGGTCAGTTTGAAAATCAAACCAAAGACTGTTGCCTGTTTGTGTGTTAAATTGTGCCCAAAGGCTGTCTTTCCTGGGAGACAACGGTCCTTGCTACCTGAAATGTTACACCTCTTTAAAATATGTTGATATATCATACTTTGACCTATGAATTCATTACTGTATGCCTGCCTCATGAAAACTGATCAATTTAGAAACCTTAACTGAGCCTGTACTGAGCCTGGGCATGCTCAGAAGAGGCAGACAGGGGATTAACATTCAGTCATTGGCTGTGATGTCAACTGTCAAATCCATAACTGACAGTTACTAACTGAAAGAACTAGGAAGCAGAAACAGGGAAAACAGGACATTGTGCAGGATTTCAGGTTAGACTTATATATTTCAGATTTCATACTATTACCATTTAGGGTTTTGGGGGGTGTTTTACCTGTATGTAAGTTTTCATTTCAGGGCTGGACTTGCCCTTTAAGTCCTCTTAGAAGGACAAAACGTGTCAGGGGTGTTGTGTCTTTACTTTTAACTTTAACAATACGCACTGTGAGCATTTGAGACCTGATCCTCCTCATGACAATACAACGAGGGGGGTGTAATGCAGGTATCCATCTCGCACTAGCGTAGCAATTGTCTGTATGCTGATACACCGGTGTGATATTATGCCCGTGTTGCTCTGGTTTTTAACTACGTCCAGATCAACTGTTATTAGAGTCAGGGACCTAGACCAGTTTGTATTTGTTTTGGACTAGGAGAAGCACCGAGTGCACAGGGTTGCTTTACATATCATAGGGCAAGTCTTTGGGTGGAGAGGTTTCTCCCACTCTCTTTTAGGGATAATACAGGCTGTTTTTTATCCCATTACTTTCTGTATTCCTCACTCTATTTCTTTCTATCAGTTGGTTCTGAGATGGTATTTTAATATGTGTATTAACAGCTTTAAATGTATAATATATTATATATTTTAACTCATTTTGTTCCACTAGGTGTTGCAAATTACTATGAGATGTGATAATATAGTAATGGGGAACCTTTAAGAGGCCTAGTGCCCAAATAATATAGTGATGGGGAACCTTTTAAGAGTGCCCAACTGCAACCCAAAACCCCACTTTTTATTGCATAGTGCCAACATGATCATTTAACCTGTTTTTGTCTAAAGTTTTTACTTTAGACAAAAACAACTCAAATAGACACAGACCAATACAGTAGATAGATAGATTACCTACTAACCTCTACATTACCACACAGGAGTTTGATAGATTGATCATACCCCTACATTATTAGACAGGAGTTTGACATCCAAAACAGGGACTCGAGCAGAGTGTTGTAGCACGTGACCTCTCTCTGCTACAGACAGCCGCTACACTTTCTCTCTGGGTTTCTGGTAACAAACTTTAGTGAACTCTGCTGTGCATGAGTGCCACAGAGAGGGCTCTGAGTGCCACCTCTGGCACGTGTGCAATAGGTTTGCAACCACTGATGTAGGGGGATGCTTTATTCTCCCTTTCTTTATTTGATGTATTATTATCCCCATTATCTGTTCTCCACACTCGTAGTAGGGTTGTGCATCACACCTGTTCAATTTATCATTTTTGAAATTGTAAAAGACGCTACTACTAATAAGGGGGTCCTGATTGGTTGTGAAGGTAAGTTAAATTATCAGTGGTTTATAGGCTCCTATCAGCTAGTGTAGGGACATGATGCAACACTCATCGCAGTCAAGCAACCAATTAGCAATAATAATTGCTGTTAGAATACTGAAGTGAAATGTTTGGTTACTATAGTTTACTGCATTAAGTGTGTTATTGACAGTTTATTTAGTTATTTTGCTCAGCCATGCTTACAGAATATTGCAAATTTTTGCGCGTTTGCACGTGCGTTTTGCGCTCGCGAATGCAATTTGGTTAAAATGGAAATTGTGGGAACACAAAAATTCCCATGATTTCAGATGTGCATGTGATTGTGCATACATTTTCCGTATTTGGTAACGCATACACAAACGCACAAGAATCGCGTGTTGTATATGAATATATATATTATATGAATTCTGGTGCGTTGTAGTGTAGCCTGAGCCTAAGGGCACATGGTAGAGGTCATTTGCCACCTCCACCATACTTCCCATCCACCAAACTTCCCCTCCATCATACTTCCAATCCACCAAACTTCCCCTCCATCACACTTCCAATCCACCAAACTTGCCATCCACCAAACTTCCACTCCATCATACTTCCAATCCACCAAACTTCCCCTCCATCATACTTCCATCCACCAAACTTCCCCTCCATCATAACTTCCAATCCACCAAACTTCCCCTCCATCATACTTCCATCCACCAAACTTCCCCTCCACCATACTTCACTTTTCATTTTGAAAGTGAACTATTCTTTTAATGTATTGATAGAAGCCCAGGAGGTTAAGGAGCTATGCCTTACCTCCCTTTCTTCAATTAATAGCGCAGGGTCCGGAAATGAAAGTAAGAAGAAACTTACCTTTTGTGCGATCCACAGCAGCCACACTGAAATCTCTAATCGCCTCCCTGTTCTGTACAGCCATAGCGCGCATTATTGCGCATGCACGCTATAGCTGTACAGAACAGGGAAAACGGTTGGAGATTTCAGTGGGCCTGCGGTGCCCAGACACCACATATAAAAAGAATGCAGCGCTTTGTGCTTCTATGCAATACCTGACCACTGGTACACCTGTGTAAAATGCGTCCTCTAGCTCAGTGGTTCTCAAACTTTTTAGACCGTGGCGCACTTGGCAATGCAAATTTATTTTGCAGCACACCTGTGTTCTTAATGTTGGATGTTATCCGGATTTTATGCACTTGTGCTACAGTGTATATTGTATTCAGATCAATATAGTGTAAGATTACACTAAATTTACGGTGTTAAAATATTTTCATTTTTAGAGAACAAAATAACCAAAATGCGAGTTATATTGGTGAAATTACTTCCACTACTAAAATTCTGAGGCACATGCAAGAGTGCCCTGGCACACTATTTGAGAATGCCTGCTCTAGCTTCTTTGTATTTCCTTTGTTAGGAAGCGAATAAAGTCAATGTAACTTCAAAAACTGCTGTACTGAAAGACTTTTTCCATGCATGTGGCAGCTGATTTAGTGTAGAAAAGGGCAGAATCAGTATATTGGATATAAATATAAAAGTTGATCTACAGTATGATATTGCTTGTATTGCTTTTAAAAAACGTATTAGGGTGTGTACACACGAGAGAACTATTTGTCCCGGCTGTCAAATGTCTGTCGGTCGCAACAATAGTGGCTGTAGCCGACAGTTCGTGCAACCGGGTACAATTGGACCAAAAAATCTGCCAGTGTGTACCCAGCCTTACATTTTCAACAGCCAGAAGACAAGCATACCATCCAAGGTATCAGATTGGCCAATCTCTCTACCCTGCTTGAAACTCTCTGTAAGACACCAGACACATTAGAAAAAAATCATTGCAACAACGCTGATGACAGCAGCTGCCAGTGTACCTAGTACCAGGGCAAGTGTTAACTTGATGGTTATCCCTTCCTGCTTTGTTTAAGCAGCCTCAGTGACATGCCTCTACCAGCAAAATCTTATTGTTAGTTCTTATGAACAGTCCAGCTTCTCCTCCCATGAAACAAAAGATAACATTTTTAATTTAAGGGTTCTTAATTTCTTCAAAATTGTGTAATTTAAACATGTTATTATCTCATGTTTACTGACGACAATGATTGATTTTGCTGACAATCTTGCATAGGTAGAAATATCTATTAGCATAGTATGGCTAAATGATGTTGGGAATTGATGCCATTTGTCTCATGGTGTCTCTGTCCCATCAATCAAGACACTATTGTCAAGGTACATGTCTGTATGGGAATCAGTAGAGCTTCGGAATTTGGACCAATTGTCTAGCAAGAGTGGTCTAACGTGTAGGTAGCCTCTTTACTATCACCTACGTATTTTCTATTGGTTTACAGGAGAGAAAGGATCCATTATATATCTCACTAGTCTATTGTGTTTAGCATTGGCTCTTTAACGTTCTTTATTTCCTGTTTAATTCCCTTGATATTCAGGCCTGGTTTGACTATAAATAGTATTGCTAGAATGGTGACTTATGTCTATCCAGTCCTCTAATTTTTCACATTCCATTGGTGGAAATGGCCAATTTAGGCAAGATGCAAAAGGAGGGTATAATTGGATTTTTATAATGTCGATTCCCATGTGGAAATAAATTATGATGTTACCCCTCTTGTCTGCTGGCTTGATAAAGTCAAGCAATTCCATTCATTCTTGTAATTCAGTGGTTCACTAGTTAATAAAATCACATTTGGAGTTGTTTTGATATAGAGAACTGTATGGTTATTTAGTGTTCTGGTTTGGTCATCTGGGGTGGGGGCTTTAAATGGTGATGCTTTTAACAACATATGTTGATCATCTCCACTAATGTGTTATATGATTAAATATTGAAATTCATAAGCCCATACTTCCCTTCATTTTTCATCATGACCACCATATGAGAAATGGTCATTTTTCATCATCTTTGTTGATTATATATATTTTGTGGTAAGGGGCTGCTACTGCTGTGGGGTATTTATTTAAAAAAGTTAGGCCAGGTTATATGCTTGCCTGAAGAGGTGGGTTTTGAGGTTATTGGGCACAGTTATCGTAAAATACGTATACATTCATAAAAAAGGGTAAGAAGCTTAAACCAAATCCTTTGTGTGATGGGAACCCAGTGGAAAGACTGACAGAGAGGTGAGGTGTTAAAGAAAAGTGAAGAGAAATGAATGAGCCAGGCAGCAGAGTTTAAGATGAATTGAATTGGCACCTAGCAGTTGTTTGGTAGACCACGGGAGGCTGATACTGTAGTCTAGCCGAGATATCATTAGGGCATGAACTAGGATTTTGGTGTCAACATGTAAGAGGAAGGGACAAATACGAGAGATGTTTTGGAGATGAGGTGTGAAGGAAAGATACATATCTAGCATTATTCCCTGGCAACAAACCCGAGGAGATGAGGATATTGGTGTGTCGATATTAATAGTTAATCTAGTGAGTAGAATAGATTCTGAGGGTGGAAAAATTACAAGTTCATTGATGTCTGTGTTCAGTTTGAGAAGGGGGAGGACATGAAGGCAGAGATAGCACTAATGCAGTTATGAGCCTGGGATGTCAGTGTAGGGAGATCTGGGGCAGATCATTCGGATTCAGCATACAGGTGATACTGGAATCCGAATGAACAAATAAGCTATCTAAGGCCAAAGGTGTAACTGGAGAAGAGGACCAAATACTGAGCATTGCTGAACCCCCAGGGAGAGAGAGGAGAAGAGGTGGTGCTAATTCCAGAGGGGAAAACAATAAAAGTCCCACTAGAGAGAAAGGAAGATAGCCAAGACAGAGCAGTATTCTGGATACCTAAGGAGGCCAGGATCTAAAGAAGTAGAGGGTCATAAACAGTAGCAAAAGCTGAGGACAGGTGAAGAGATTAGATTTAGCAGTAAGTAGATCATTAGTCACTTTAGTGAGGGCAGCAGGATCAGAGAGTTAGTAGAAAAGTATGAACTAGGTTAGCAAAAATGTGTCTTACCAGTAGTTTAGATACAAAAGTGAGACAGGCCAGTAACTGGAAAGTGCGGATGGATCCAGAGAGAGTTTCTTAAGTATATGAGCTACCACAGCACGTTTAAATAAGGGTAAAGTACCAGTGGATAGGGACAAGTTAAAGATAGAAGTTAGGGCTGATATAGGGGAAGAGGAGAGATGGCGAACAAGATAAGAGGTGTCTTAGATAAAAGAGATAAGAGTCCCTGTTCTGTAATAGTGGTGAATCTTGTTAGTGGACAAATAGGGGGGGTAGACAATTAAGGTAGGCTGGGCTTTAAGCCATGTGACCAGCCTCTGCCTGCATTAATAGGCCTCTTTTCTTAACTTAAAACTCAGGTATTTCTAGACAGTTTTCCCAAGCATTATGTCTTAACTCAGCTTCTCCCCCCAAGTGGTGGGGTGGGGCACAGGTCAGGTGAAGTCACTCAACCAACTAGAAGCAGGAAATGTGAACATTCACCCCAATATAATTTTGATAATCTTGCTCCTCTGGACACGATTTTGGCTTAGCGGGCCTGCTAGCCTCTCCTACCGATTGAGTCTTCAGAAACTGGTCCATTGGTATCCAAGTAGTAAGCGAGCATCTAAAATGTTGCATTCACATCATGCACCAGAACTGGAAGCCCATGTGGCATTGTTGTTGAAATGCCTGCACAACTATAAACACTGAGCCAAGATCCACTAGAATTAAATTCAGTTGGCCTAAAGGTCTATAAATGATAAGATGAATGAAAAAGTATGATTTTTCTATTTGCAAAAAAAACAGGAAGGCCTGTAAAAATAATCCCTAAGGAGTAATCGCAATTACTGTATATCTTATTACAATTTTATAATAAAATAAACTAGAAGTCTGTTTTGCCTTTCAAGATGTAACTGAAACAATAAGAAAAGCCGACATAAAAAATGTTGAGTCAGCAATCAGATCATGTATGAATCTGTAGTATTTTTCGATGAGCCAGAACAGACAGGGTGTGTTAATATAACAATTAGTCATTTAGCAATCAGATGAGACATTGTTTTAAACAAGAACACTTTTTTTTTTTAAAGAAAAAAAGTTTAAAAAAATACTTTCATTTTTTTTACAGCATATTAAGTATAGCTTGAGGATTATTTTATACTTTTATAAAATACTTTTTATAAAGGCAAGGATCATAAAGTTTTTCACCCCAAACTTACAGTATAATCAGTATAGGTTCAATGAAAATTTACAGCACGTTTGATTAGGATAATATTAGACAAAACATTGTACAATCTACCATTATATGATGTCAGGAAAACCCATTATCCTTTAATCAGAATCTTTGACTGTATGCCCACCATAACTTTAATACAATAACTTTCCCTCTGTACAATCCTACTGGACCGAACCAATCCTTTTGTGTACAGTGGCTGGCAAAAGTATTTTCCACATTGTCACATTACTGCCACAAACATGAATCAATTTTATTGGAATTCCACGTGAAAGACCAATACAAAGTGGTGTACACGTGAGAAGTGGAACGAAAATCATACATGATTCCAAACATTTTTAACAAATCAATAACTGCAAAGTGGGGTGTGCGTAATTATTTAGCCCCCTTCTGAGTGCATAGACATTGCCTGATAAGTTCTAATGACTAAATAGAGTGCACCTGTGTGTAATCTAATGTCAGTACAAATAAAGCTGCTCTGTGATGGCCTCAGAGGTTGTCTATGAGAATCTTGGGAGCAACATCATCATAAAGTCCAAAGAACACACCAGACAGGTCAGGGTTAAATTTGAGAAATTTAAAGCAGGCTTAGGCTACAAAAAGATTTCCAAAGCCTTGAACATCCAACGGAGCACTGTTCAAGCGATCATTCAGGAATGGAAGGCGTGTGGCACAACTGTAAACCTTCCAAGACAAGGCCGTCCACCTAAACTCACAGGCTGAACAAGGAGAGCGCTGATCAGAAATGCAATCAAGAGGCCCATGGTGACTCTGAACGAGCTGCAGAGATCTACAGCTCAGGTGGGGGAATCTGTAATCTGTCCATAGGACAACTATTAGTCGTGCACTGCACAAAGTTGCCCTTTATAGAAGAGTGGCAAGAAGAAAGCCATTGTTAACAGAAAAGCATAAGAAGTCCCGTTTGCAGTTTGCCACAAGCCATATGAGGGACACAGCAAACATGTGGAAGAAGGTGCTCTGGTCAGATGAGACCAAAATGGAACTTTTGGCCAAAATGCAAAACGCTATGTGTGGCGAAAAACTAACACTGCACATCACTCAGAACACACCATCCCCAATGTCAAATATGGTGGTGGCAGCATCATGCTCTTGGGGTGCTTCTCTTCAGCAGGGACAGGGAAGCTGGTCAGAGTTGATTGGAAGATGGATGGAGCCAAATACAGGGCAATCTTGGAAGAAAACCTCTTGGAGTCAGAAAAAGACTTGAGACTGGGGCGGAGGTTCACCTTCCAGCAGGACAATGACCCTAAATATAAAGCCAGGGCAACAATGGAATGGTTTAAAACAAAACATATCCATGTGTTAGAATGGCCAAGTCAAAGTCCAGATCTAAATCCAATCGAGAATCTGTGGCAAGATCTGAAAACTGCTGTTCACAAACGCTGTCCATCTAATCTGACTGAACTGGAGCTGTTTTGCAAAGAAGAATGTGCAAGGATTTCAGTCTCTAGATGTGCAAAGCTGGTAGAGACATACCCTGAAAGACTGGCAGCTGTAATTGCAGCAAAAAGTATTGACTCAGGGGGCTGAATAATTACGCACACCGCACTTTGCAGTTATTGATTTGTTAAAAATGTTTGGAATCATGTATGATTTTCGTTCCACTTTTCACGTGAACACCACCTTGTATTGGTCTTTAATTCCAATCAAATTGATTCATGTTTGTGGCAGTAATGCGACAAATGTGGAAAACTTCAAGGGGGCCGAATAATTTTGCCAACCACTGTATGTTTAAATCAAGTAAAGTTGGCCAAATTATATGTATGTCCATTGTCCACCCTCTAATCAAACCTTTGTATATAGATTAACTGCACAATATATCAGCCAATCATTGACGTGGCTGCCTGTCCGACCCCCTCTGCAACTTCTGTGCACAAAAAAGGCATGGAAGCCAGGCCAAAGGCAGCAAAGGAAATGGGGGCTGATAAGGTCTTTTAGAAACAGTTTTGATAACTATAAACCTTGCAAGGGCTGGACATACCCTTTAAGCTAGCCATACATAGGTCAATTTGCGTTAGATTGTTATACGTAAGGTAAAATGATCAACTGTTGATTGAAATAGAATACAAAATCACACAAGATTTTTGATGTTAATGCGATTCTTTATTAAAGCAATTCCTTTATAAATGAGATTTCTTTATACAGTATATGCAATTCCTTTATAAATACAATTCTTTTCTAATATGATTGCTTTAAAATATGATTCTATACTAAAGCAAATTCTTTAATAATTTGATTTTTTTAAACATGATTCCTTTATAAATATGGTTATTTTCTAATTCATGCATGCATTTTAATGCAATTGAACAAAAAAAAAAAGCTTAAATTTTCTCAAAAACCTTCCTTCTGACCTTCTCACGGTGTTAGAAATCAACACAACTGCCTGACTTGATCTATGTTTGATTGAGGTTTGATCGCAAATAAATGGACCAGAGTGGAAAATATTGTAAGAATGCTGGAAGCTAACCCTGCCATTTCTGCCTGTTCCTATTAGATGTTATCTTATAAATGTATGGGATTCCATTCACTTCTGTCACAGGCAGTGCAAGCAAATCCCACCAGGAAATATCCAGAGATGTTATGTATACACTTAAAAGGACAATTTGATCATTCTCACCCTTCTCGTATCCAACGTTATTTTTTAAATCGGATTTATTTACTGTTGTTTTAGAGGCATCCAGGTAAAATTCTATGCAGTAAAGCGTTCTTTGTACACAATCTATGTTCTCACACTTAACTGCTTGTTAATGGAAAACAACAGGACAGAGATCATGGTTACAATATGAGTGTATTTACTTTTAAGTTAAATATTGACAATGAAATCTGACAACCCAACAACCCTAAATACAGAAGAATGCAATGTTTAGGTACCAATGCTTGTAAAATATTTATTTTCTGGAGACTGGTGTTTGCCACTCCCCTGAGAGACTACAAAATTATTTTGCTGGAGGCTACAACATTCTCTTCACATTTGCTGGGAGTTGACCAAGGAATGAATCATTCACAGAACTGTATAGAGGTTAGCAGTGCTCAGCCGCAGCATGTTCCCCTGGTCTTTGATGAGAACAAGTTGGACTGGTTTTTAGCTGACTGAGAAACCAGTTTGACTGGCTATTTATGCCAACAAATTCTGGTATCATTCCATGTTACACAGAATGCAGGAACCTGCCTAGCAAGTTAAATGAAAAGACTTATTAGGATATTCATTGCACTCTGTAAGTATAAGAGGTGCAACTTGCTTGCATGCACTTCATTAGAACGTACCCAGGGATGGTTGAGTTTGAATTCTTCCCTCAGTTACTCAGATAAAGACTGGAGGGGGAAAAAGACGACAACGAGTACTCAGCATCCCAGAGCAGGTACAATCATCTCTGATTAAATTGAAGTGTAAGCTTCTTTAAATAATTTAAGTTTTATTCCATTTTTAGTTAAGTCATTGATATATTTCATGATTTTTTCCAAAAGCGTTATTCCTATACATGTGAGGTTATGGAGTTTAATGTGTGGTCAAGGCTGTAATTGAAAGTCTATAGGGATATTAAAGGTCATGTCGTGGTAACCTTAAAGATTACAGTTGTACATCAATTATGTATTTTGGAATTAGATTTCATGCCTTGTCTGCAGTGGAAATGTTGTTTGACTTCAAAAGTGGGGGAAAAAATTTTAATATAACATTTTCTCTTTCTGTATGCCTAAATTTTGTCCCAACAGTCAGTTTTATTTATATCAGGCAACTAATTACGATTACATGTACAAGTGCTGCAGATGACTATTGTCCTAGCTTGGTTGTTTGAGGAAAGTAGTCATACTTCCCTTTTATTTAGAATCTGTGATTCATGGAAACTTTGCAATATAAGTGGTAAATAAACTTCTAAATGAATAAAGGTGAGTTAATCACCTGGAAATCTGCATTGTAACCGGGGCATATCCACTAGGAGGTCATTAACCCCAACTGCAGTTTAAGCATTGAGTACAATGTAAAATGAATGGGAAGGAACATTGGCAGGTTTTATCATGCCTGTGTGTCCTAGAACATTCTTAAGTTCATGGCAAATGGAATCTGCAAATCATATAATTATTTTTCTTCCACTTTGAACCTATTCTCATTCCATAGAAAAACTAGGAACAGAGCAAGCAAAACTTTGTATTACACTGGTGATAAGAGAGGAAATATCATTTTTCTTGGTATTTAATGATTTAACAACCAGTTTTTTTACTAGCTACTTGCAGGTATGTTACAACTTTAATGCACTTAGCCTTTTATTCTGACAAAAATGTACTTGCCACTTAAACTCTACTGCACATAGATCAGCATTGTAGCTGTTGCCAAGTTATGGCAGCCATACATATGGTGTATAGTACACAAATCCAACAGGACCAGACAGGATTTTCTGAATATGAAAGTGTGGGGCCGAAAACATCAAGCCAAGATGCCCACAGACCAAACGGAACCAACAGAAGATTTAAGTTGTTCAGCATTATCCCCCTTTACTTTAAGTAGTGGGATCTGATATGATTGGCCCATGTATGGACAACTTTCCCATACCACATATGTGGGGGTTTTGGTCAGGGCCATGTAGGCAGTTACCACCACATTCTACCGATATATTTTATTGAGCAGGATTTTAGTTCCTACAGGCTTCATTTTTTTCAGTAATGATATAAAATTATGATATACAATTGTCTGTAACAGAATTAGGAGGGGTTAAAACTACATAGAATCCTTGCTCACACTCTGAAGCAGCCTAGGGCTGAAAGAACAGATAAAATGCTATCATACCATTTTTATTCAGCAGCATTTATGAGTGTATTTTCGTCTGTGAATCCCCTTTCTCTCTTACATTTTATCCTAGGTTTGTTAGGGTGCCGCTTAAAATATCATACATTTTAAAGTAAATCTTCACCCAAAAAAAACCCAACATGTTAAAGGGCATGTCCACCCAAAAATGTAGCTTTTAGTATTCTGTTCCTTAGCCTTTCCCACCCACAACCGCCACATAAATACTAAAGAATGTTTCCGATATCTACTTACAGCCCCTTCGCTCCCCTAACTGGAAATAGCCAAGAGGGGCCTGACCGGCAGCCGTGTCTGAGATTGGCTACTGGTCAGCCAATCACAGATGCGCCTGCTGGCTGTGAAGATAGGTGCGGGAGCGAGGGGGTGTAAGTATTAATTAAACTGAAAGGTTTTTTTGAGCTTTAACACAGCGGTTGGTGTTGAGAAAGGCTAAGGAACAGAATATTAAAAAGCTTTGATGCAAGATAAAAGGCCAGCCATATGGGATCTGGAGGGGGGGGGGGGGGGGCTCCCCTGCGCATGTCACTAACTACTGAGAGGACAGATCAGAGGCAGATATTTTGTGGAAAGGAAGACAGCTCCTACTCTATATTTGTAAATGCATATCATGAAATAGAAAGCAATCATTCTGCTCTTCATCTAAAAAAGTAACACCCGTAAATTATTAAAAGGAAATCTACTGAGCAAATCAAATTAGCCTTAAGCTATGCATAAAAGTAAATGGGCAATTCATTTTTCAATAAACCGATCGATATTGCTCAACAGTCTATTAAAAACATAGGAAACTCTATTCAATACCGTGTATGGGGAGCTTAAGTTTAGACATACCGGTAAGTCTATGGTGAGGCACCGTATCAAAAACTGAACCTGACATATTGTCATCAAATTTAATGATCTCAATATTGGAATAATTGTCTAAATCTATATTACAATCAATATTATTGTGTCATTTTGTGATTTACATGGGATTAAAGCCAAATAATAAAATATAAGAAATATTAAATAAGCTTAAGAGCAGGAATGCTCGTCTGTTTTCCCTCACTGTGAAAGGTGTGTTACTTTTACTTATATTCATATCAACAGGCTATTCAAGTTTGGCTTGTAATACTCAGATGTCATGAAAAGGTAAACATATTTAACTTGGGGATTTCAGATAATTTAACATAGGGTAGAGTACCGGTAATTGTTTCAGCCACTAATTTGAGACTTATCTTAATATATCAGGGATTCAAGAATAGAGAGGTTTGGCTTGATAAAAGTTTGCTAAGTACAATGTCTGGTTCACTCTGGCCTATATTTCTGTCTAACTAGTCACCAAGCCCAAGATTTTTGTAAGCTCGACCAGGTGATTATCTGAGAAAATGTATAACAAAATTGTGCTGCTTTTAAATTCTTAAAGGGGATGTTCACCCCCCAAACTAAAATTTAACCCACTACTGGACCCACTGTACAATTTTAAACAATCCTTACCTTACATCCCTGTTCCTTATGGTTCTCATGTAGTGCCTCTTTAAAGTCAAGGAAACTGAAGGGTAGGCTCTGTCTTCTTGTCCAAAAGGTTGCTGCCTCTGCTGGCATGTGCAGGGGGAGCCCTTCCCCCCCTCCCGATCCCTCCCTGACTGGTCTTCTAGTGTAAAATTCTTCATATATATTGTAGTGCATACCCTCCCACCCCCACCCCCAACCACTGTATAGAAACTTTAAAAATCAATTCCAATCTCTACTTACAGCTCCTAGCTCCAGCATAGTTCTGTGTTGAGGGCAGCCACAGCTGTGATTGTCTGACTCTCAGCCTCCTCGCTGGAATGAGGAGCTGTAAGTACAGTTTGGAATGGATTTTTAAAGTTCCATTATTGCGGTTGGGGGTGGGAGGGCATGCACTACAATATATAAAAACTTTTTTTTGAGGGTGGAGATACCCTTTAAACATTTTAAACATAGCAACAAGACTATATAGATTATATTTTGTAGTATTTGATATTTGTGACACTTATATACTGTATGTCACAAAAGTGAGTACACCCTCATATTTTTGTAAATCATATATTTTCATGGGACAATACCAAAGATATGACACAATACTAAAGATATGACACTTTGATGCAATGTAAAGTAGTCAGTGTACAGCTTGTATAACAGTGTAATTTTGCTCTCCCCTCAAAATAGCTCAACATGCAACAAAATTGAGTACACAAGTGAAAAATGTCCAAATTGTGTCTAATTAGCCATTTTCCCTCCCCGGTGTCATGTGACTTAGGTGTGAATAGGGAGCAGGTCCGTTAATTTTGGTGTTATCACTCTAGCATTCTCTCATACTGGTCACTGGAAGTTGAACATGGCACCTCATGCTAAAGAAAACTCTGAGGATCTGAAAAAAATAATTGCTACTCTACAAATAGATGGCCTAGGTCAGCTATTACAAAATTGCCAACACTGATCTGCAGCACAGTGGCCCAAGACCATTCAGCGGTTTAACAGGGTGGATTTTAAATTTAAATTTGGTGTGATCACTCTCACACTTGTCACTGAAATTTGAACATGGCACCTCATGGTAAAGAAAACTACATAAAGATGGCCTAAGCAATTAGAAGATTGTAAACACCCTGAAACTGATCTGTAGCACGGGGGCCAAGGCCATACAGAGGTATAATAGGACAGGTTCCACTCAGAACAGGCCACACCATGAATAACCAAAGAAGTAAAGTAAACATGCTCAGTGTCATATCCAGAGGTTGTCTTTTGCAAATAGAATAGAGTGCTGCCACCATTGCTGCAGGGATTAAGGAATGAGAGGTCAGACTCTTTCATTGCTCAACACCATAGTGAAGCCCTCTCAATCTTCTGGCCAATGTCAGACATATCAAAAGGAGTTTCATTAGACATCCCTTTGAATGGGAAGCTATGGGGAGTTACTTATCCTCCCTGTCATATCCCAGCTGCCAACAGGGAATCTGTATAGATTTACAGTACTCACATTTAGAAATCTGAAGACCTAAATAAGACTAGACTGACTGTCTAAACACAATATGACATGTTTTAATAATATTTGATTATGTTAATACAAAAGACAAATTAATGGTTTATGTGGGACTGGATTTGGGAGCAAAAGATTACAGTCAGGCTTAAAGGAATAAAAAGCCATCCACAGAGCATACAATGAAATAGTCTTTAAAACAAAGGTACGTCACAGCCTCATGCTATCAAATGTTGTTTGTATTTTTATATATCAAACTGATATATCAACATATTTTAAAGAGGCCGTTCTTTCTAAAAGATGTTTTTTTGAGGGTTGAGTTGTCCTTTAAGAGGCGATGTAAGGTTTACCCTCCGTACTCCTGAGTCCTGCGACGCAGTATTCACTGAACGCGAAGGCAAGCTGGGTACAAACAAGGAGACCATTTGTCCCAACCAAGTGTTCGCTACTAGCGAGTGCTCGGCCGGGACAAATGATTGTCGGTTACCAAATAGTGGCCGCAGCCGACAGTTCGCATGACGATTGTGCAGTCCCATAAAGAACCAACAGGTACGACTGCCCATTCCGTCAATACATAAAAGCGCAGGCCCCAGGGAAATTAGGGTTAAACCCACGCTAACCCGATATTACTCCACTAGGAAGACTGGGTTTGCTCCCATTTTACCTTATAGTGTTGTATACTGCATCCCCTTTGTGTCTCTACTGGTACAGTATAGAACGTCAATAACGCCAATGGGCAGAACAAACAATATTCCAATGGAATCTGATCGTTTGCGACCAGTCGTAGGTGTGTGGGCTCCTGTAATAAGAGTAGAACCGGAAGTTCCTTTTCCCCATTTCCTGAGCAGTCTATCCAGCTATTTACCAGTCGGGTGCTGGCTGATTCCAGGCAAGGTTCCCCCTCCCATTTCCTAAAGCTTTCCAGAGCTACCTACAGGTGGGAATGACCACTCTATGAAGCAGCTACGGACCAGATCCCAGGGTACAGATGGAAAAGTGAGCGTCGTGCGTTCCACAGTGACTAATTCCGGAAGTCGTTACGTCATTACCGGGATGGCGGGAAATTTTGAAGTGCTGCAGTGAGTGTAAGAGTCACCGCGCTTCCGGGTTCACTCGCTGCCTTGTGGATTTCCCCATTGGTAAGGGATTGACCGGGTACACTATACTACAGGGTCATCCCTGATTGGCCGGGTACACTATACTACAGGGTCATCCCTGATTGGCCGGGTACACTATACTACAGGGTCATCCCTGATTGGCCGGGTACACTATACTACAGGGTCACCCCCGATTGACCGGGTACACTATACTACAGGGTAATAAGGTGTGAGGGCTGCAAACTCTTTCAGGGGGTTGACCTTGCAGCCCTACAGATAAACCAATACCATGAGTTGTAGTTTTCTAACACCTGGAGGCCCCAGCTTTGATATGCTGGTTTAGATGATCTTTCTGTGGCTGGTTTTAATAGGCTACCATTCTTTCTATGGAAGAACCAAAGGCCATATTTATAAAGGGTCAGCAAATGTGTGTAAATTAACCACCATGGTGCAAAATACCGATACTATGTGACCAATCAAACACACCGGCAGTCTTCCATGGCCATGGCAGTACCGATACCCAACGATTGTTACTGTACAGCCACCTCGCTAATGGTCCTTCTAAATCTGTGTTGTATGTAATGTACAATGCAGCATGTTTATAAATAGGGCCCCAAGTTGTTAATGCCAGATATATTTTCTATCTGTATGGTATGTAACATATATATAACAATTCCATACCTTATATGTAATGTGTATGTATGTATAGTTTAATTTATAAAGCACCACATGGGGATGCAGCGCTGTACTGTAACAAAATACAATAGTCATACAATGGGAATAACTACATATATAGTTTAGTACATAAATATATAAATAGAAGTGCTAGAGCTTTGCCACAAGAGTAAAGGAGGTCCCTGCCCTGAAGAGCTTACAATCTAGTTGTATGTGTGTCCATGTTTTAATAATTAAATCCCTTTCATTGTTGTAAAATCCAGATTTTTGCTAGCATGAGGAAGCATAAGTTCACTCTAATTAAACTATTACTAGCTATGCCTTACCTCTCGTTCTTTAATCAATAACTCAGGAGCCAAGGCTGAAAGAATTTACCTTTCATACAATCCTCCGCTGCAGAACTCTAAATCCCTGACCGCTTCCTGGTTCTAATTCTCCTTAGAGCGCGTGCAGAATAATGCGCGCTATAGAAAATTGGAACGAGGAAGCGGTTGGGGATTTGGAGTTCTGCAGAGGAGGATCGCACGAAAGGTAAATATACTTACCTTCTGCCCTAGCTCCTGAGATATTGATTGGAGAATGGGACGTAAGGCATGGCTCTTTAACTCTGCCATGCTTCAATCAATACATTAAAGGAATAGTTCAATTTGGTATTAAACTATTCCTTTAAGACCAAAAGGAGAAATAAATGATCCCCCTCATTAGAGCAGATTAGATTATTCAATGGTATAAAGCGGGTTCAGTAGTAGGCACAATTAAAACATAACTTTAGTAATATGCATTAAAATGTAAGCAAGTCAGTGGTTATTTAAAAATAGCAAAACCACAGTCTGTCGGAAGATAGATTAGTGAAGAGATAAAGACCCGTATCTGTACTTAAAGGGACACTAAACTCCCATAATTTGGAAAACCAACTATTTGCCATTCGTTTCTATTATTCACAGGTAGGTGAGAACGCTTATTCTCACCTCCCTGTGAATAATAGTACGCTCGGGGGTCCTTGAACTTACCTTTGCTCCGCTTGCAGCCGCTCCTTCACTGACAGCCGATCTGTCCCGACCACGCGCCCTATCTTAGGCGCATGCACGCAAATACAAAAGATAGGGCGCGCGATCGGGAGAGAACAGCTGTTCAGTGAAGAAGCGGCTGCGAGCGGAGCGGAGCGAAGGTAAGTTCCAGGTCCCCCGAGCATCCTATTATTCACAGGGAGGTGAGAATAAGTGTTCTCACCTCCCTGTGAATGATAGAAACGAATGGCAAATAGTTGGTTTTATCGGTTTAGTGTTCCTTTAACCTTAAAGGGTAACTGTGGTCTACAATTCTTTCAAACTAGTAAGGATTATATAAAAAGCCTTCCATCGTACCTTTAAAATAAATAACAAAAATGACATCAACAACTTACCATAATTTTCTTTCTCTGGTCCGTTGCACAGCAGTGGGAAGTGATGAGTTAATCCTCACCTCTTTCATGATGGATAGGTCTCTCCAACCAATGATGTGAACTCAGAAGTAATAAACAGACTGGGAGGGAGAACATGTGCTGATTAATTAAGTTCAATTTATTTTTGACATCCTACTGAAAGGATGCTTCTTCCAAATACAGTATCTATGGAAGAAGCCACATCAAGCTTATAATGCTTTATAAAAGTTGACAATGAAGACCAGGTTGCTGCCTTGCATATGTCTACAGTAGATACCTGGGCAGAGAAGGCCCAGGTCGCTGACACTGCCCTGGTGGCGTGTGCTGTAACCCTTAGAAGTTGATCTGCTGTCTTTAAGTCGTATGCTTGCCTGATGAAGCTTTGGATGGTTTGAGCCCTATATTGTTACCTGTGAAAAGGATGAATAGGGCATCTGACTTACGGAAAGCTGCTGAACTTTGAATGTAAGCATTGAAGGTTCGGCCTACGTCTAAAGAAGAATTGTTTTTAGAGCTTCCTGTTTCCTCTTGATACCACCTTTGGAATGAAGGAGGGGTCCGGTCTCGGTATTGCTTTATTTTGAAGGAAAGTTAAGTATGGCTCAGAAGATCTGAGTGCCTGGATTTCTGCTGCTCTCCTTGCAGAGGTTATTGCCACTGGAAACACTGTTTTTAGTGTTAGGTCTTTCATGTTACATGATTCTAATGGTTCAAAAGGTGAGTTTTGTAGAGCCTTGAGAACCAGTGTGAGATCCCAAGGAGGGACTTTCTTCTTCCTTGGAGGTTTAAGGTGTTTGAACCCCTTGAAGAACCTTGTTATTAAGCAATCTAAAGCCAATCAAGTGTTTGTCTTGGCAGAAATTGCTGATACTTGATTTTTTTTAATGTGAATAGACTTCACACCTTCCTGAAGGAATTCTGTGACGTTCTCCACTGTTATAGCAGAGGGCTATAGTACTTGGATGAAGTTGAGGTTTTTCTTGATGCCAGTAAGTTTGAAATGCTTCCTTCGGAAAGGCCTTTACTTTGCATTAAGTTTATCTCAGTAGCCAAGCTGTCAGTTTCAGATTTGTTGGATTCGGATGGTTGATGAGTCCCTGCGACAAAAGATCTTCCCCCATCGGGAGCCCGAAAGGTGGGGCTATTAGCATCTGGAGAGCAGGGGAGAACCAAGGTCTCTTAAGCCACTAGGGAAGGATTGCTATCACCGTAGCGCTGTCTTCTCTGATCTGCTTCAGGATTCTCTGGATCATGGTTAGCAGGGTAAAGACATACATTAGAGGCCAAGTCCCTATGATCGATCAATTCTGTCACACTCCATAGTTGTCTGCTTCCCCCTTCTTTCAGATAAATGCCTCTCCGATTGTGTTGTCCAAATGGATCATTATCGCTGATCCCGATATACTGATTTGGAGAGCCTGAAGGGACTTCCATACTGCTCCAAATTTCCCTCATTCTGTGGCAGTGATAATTTCCTGGACCTCGTGCTTTGGACTGTGTAATTTCCATATACAGCTCCCCAACCAGTCGGCTGGCATCTATAGTAATGATTATCCAGTGGGGGTGTTTGAGAGACACTGGGTGAAGATTTGCTGGATTTATCCACCATAAAAGTTCTGATACTGCAGGGGAAGGAAGTATGGTCCATTGGTTTGGATCTGAATTGATTCAGAAATGTTATCTGGAAATCCCTGGTGTGAATCATTACCCACTTTACAGAATCTTCTGTGGATATCATCTTCCCATTATCATGCTGCAGTAATGGGATGGTGTATTAGTTTTTTTTGTTTATCTTGATATTTCTAGGGCTTTGTCTTCAGGGAGAGACATTGAGCCCAGAAAATAAATATATTTTTAAATAAGCACAGATTTGATGTATTGATTATCCAGCTGTGTTCTTGGAGGCATGATATGGTCTGATGAAGATGAGCTTTTAGAATGTTGTGGTCTTGAGCTTTTACTAGGATAATAAGAGAATGTTTAGATCTCTAGGAGTCCTAAAGGATACGTACACTGTAAAAAAAAAAAACAAAAAAAAAACTTTAGGTTAGTTGAAATCTGTGGCTTTAAAACTAAAGTTGCCTAATTTTATTTTTGTTCTATCCCCCCAGAGCCTACCTTTACTGCTTGAATCTTGCGGTCTTCCTCCTCCTGTAAAATGGCATCTGGAGATCCGCTTCCTTGGTTCATGTGCGTGGGACATCCAGAACTTAACTTTTTGGACCAGAGAAGCTGGAGGAAGCGAGAGATCTCGTTGGGACGGAGCTCCCATTGTAAAAGAGAAGGAAGACGGCAAGATTCAAGCAGTAAAGATAGGCTCTGGGGGGGATAGAACAAAAAAATTAGGCAACTTTAGTTTTAAAGCCACAGCTTTCCACTAACCTACTATACTACATATTCTTTAAGTGGGCAATGAGAACCACAAGTATCTTGGAGTAAACCCTTGGGGATGTGGCCAGCCCAAAATTTTGAGCTGAATATTGAAAATGTTTCCCCGTTATGTGGAACCAAAGCAATCTTCTGTGACCAGTGAATATGGAAAACATTGGTGGGAGCTGTGGACAGACCTGTCTACTTGTGAGGACAGGAAGAAAAGACTGTCAAAGCAGGTGAGGGACAAAATTCTGTTGGTTGGAGAGGCCTGTCCATCTCAAAAGAGGTGGGGATTAACCCATCACTTCCCACTGCAGTACTAGGCTCCCCTTCTCTGTCAAAACGGTCAATTTGTTCCTCCAGGTACTTCCATTTTTCCCCCGTATTAAGTCCCCCCAGCGGAGGGGCAAGGTAGAGGTCAGGTGATGTCGCCCAACCTACTGGAAGCAGGAAGTTTGAAAATTCATACCAATATAATTTCTCACAAGGTGAAACCAGAGATGTGATTTCCAGCTCATTGTAAAGAAAATACTGCAGACTTTTATTTAACCCTAACTTGTTAGGAGACCACAGATGCACTTTTAAGGGAACTTGGTCCCCATGTTTCCTTAAAAGTATATGATTGTTTTATTTACATACGTCTCACTCCTGCACTTACACCAATTTCATTGTATCTGTATGTTACCCACCTAACTAGATTGTAAGCTCTACAGAGCAGAGACATCCTTTCCTCTTGTGGGAAAGCTCTAGCACTTATATTTATGTAATTTATATATTTATGTACTGAACTCTTTATGTATTTATTCCCCTTGTATGACTTAATGAATAACGCTTTATAAATATAAATAAAACTATACAAACATACATATCTATTCCTATAGATGAGACCCTATAGCATTCTGCTCTCCCATTCTGAAATACAGGTATTCTTTCTAGTTCCCTATGCAATGGAAGACTAGGATGCAGATAAAATTGAAATTGCACACACAGAACAGTCTACCATGTTACATACAGCTGTATACCATATTGAAAAACAGAATACACAGGCCACACTTCCGAAAGATCCAACCAACTTTATTATCACAGCATAAAAACACCAAGCACGGTCAGACTCATCTGTTGCGTTTCGGGGACCACACCCTTAATCATATCTATGATTAAGGGAGTGATCCCTGAAACACGTCAGATGAGTCTGATCATGCTTGGTGTTTTTATGCTGTGATAAAGTTGGTTGGATCTTCCTGAAGTGCGGCCTGTGTATTCTGTTCCTTCTGTGTCAATTAGCGGTGCCTGGACCGTGTGATTGTGCACCCGGACCAACCCTGGCTACACTGCATTACCTGCAGGCTACCCCAGTCTCCCCCAAACCTTTGTGTGACCTCTTCGCTTAATGCTTTTGTATGCCATATTGAACACACATTGATGCAGTGGAAGGCTAAAAAAACCCACCAGAATTATGAAGGGGAAAAAAGTTCCTTCCTGACTCCAAGTGGCAATCGGAAATATCCCTAGACCAACTGTACATTATGTATCAACTAGAAAACCACACAGCGCACAGATCTCCCCGCCCTGTATGCGTGGCCCCTCATGCACATATTCCACTGCATGCGCACCCCCAATCCACCTGCGGCCGGTGGTAGGATGACGTCACGGCCGCTTGCAGATGGGTCCAGCGGCCGAGCATATTGACAGGTTTGTTATGGTATATAGGATACCAGTAACCTGTAATATTCCTTGTATTTAGAAACTCATCCAGCTTTCATTTGAAACTATCAATGAACCTTCCACCTTGAAGACTAAAAAGGGATGTCTGTGTATCCTCTGACATGTTCTTTTGGTGAACAATGCCCCAAATAGTTTATTACATGGCAATTTAATGTATTTATACACAGAAATCATATCCCAATGCCTTTTCTCTAGTGTACATAATTGTAACTTATCCAATCTGTCTTCATATTTAAGCTCCCCAATTCCCTTTATTATTTTAGTTGCCCTTCTCTGAACCCTTTCCATTTCCAAGATGTCCTTTTTGTACACAGGATTCCAAAATTGCACTGCATATTCCAGATGAGGCCTTACTAATGCTTTGTAAAGTGGGAGACAATTTCAATATAACAATATCTTGCTGGCTCTAGCTTTTGCTGCCTGGCACTGCTTACTTCCTTTAAGTTTACTATCCATCAAAACTCCCAAGATCCTTTTCCATCAGGGATTCACTTAACACAGAGCCATTTATAGTATAAGCAGCACAAGGATTTTTAAGTCCAAAATGCACCACCTTACATTTATCATCAATGGTCAACAAAGTTTTGTGTCGTCAGCAAACACAGAAACCTTGCTGACAATACCCACATCCAATTCATGAATAAAAGGATTAAATAGAAGTGGCCCCAAAACAATACCCTGTGGCACCCTACTTTGAACTTTAGTCCATATTGGTGAAGCTCAATTAACAACTACTCTGTATCCTATCTATTAACCGACTTTCTATCCATGTACCAATGTGTGACCCCAGCCCAACAGACCTTAGCTCATACATTAGTTGCCTATGGCCTATTAGCAAACTCCAAGTATACCACATCTACTGCTATGCCAGAGTCTAAATTCCTACTCCCTCATAAAAGCCAAGCAAGTTAGTTTGACCAGATCCATTCCTCCTAAATCCATGTTGATTATTTCTTGTAAGGTCAGTCTTTAAAATATACTATAGAATTCATGCTCCAGTATCAAACTTTCCAGTATCTTCCCCACCACTGAAGTTAAACTTACAGGCCTGTAATTACCCAGCTGTGAATGACTACGCTTTTTGAATATTGGAAGTACATCCGTTTTTTTACAATTCAGAGGCAAAGTTCCGGACATGAGGGAATCTGCAAAATGAAACTGAAGTAATCAAATTCAATCTATCTCCTGTTGCATTATATATTTCCACAATCTAATGCCTATTAAAGCCATAATCAGAGGTCTTATGGACAAATGTGGTTTGGGTTGTTTTTTTTTAACAAATTTTATTACGTTTCCACTTTTATCCTTCTACCAAAATTTTCAATTTTCCAGTTGACAAGCAGCCCAAAATCAATAAAGTCTATTGTTTGAAAGCACGATTGTTTGTGCAATCTTCAATGTATTATTGTGTGTATGGCTAGCATTCCTTTCAATTTTTTACATTTACTATGATTTAGAGGTAGAGCCTTCTTTTCAGCTTTATGCACAATTTGTTAACCTGTGCATTTTATTGTATGAAAATTCTCCTTATTCCCTCTTATAATTCCAGGTTACTGCAATCCCTTCACTATGTGATTCTTCAAGAAAGTTTTTTACCTGATCAGGAACTAAAACATCCCATAGGATGAACGCTTCAGGAGCCAGTTGTAGCAGCCCACCAAGCTCTTCTGAAAGCCTTACTGCTGGTGACTTGTTTAAAGATTTATGGTCCAAACTTAAGGAATGCCATGATAAGGAATTACAAGGTGCATATTCCGTTAACATAAATAAAATATATTTCTACAACATCTGATGGAAATGTTTGATGATTCGTATTAACTATGCTAAAAAGATGAATAATGTAGAATGTAGTTAATAGTCATTTATAGTGTTCCCTTATTTAACAGATAACTGATGTAAAGAATGTGGAAATATTTGTATTGTACTCATCAGGCAAGACACCCAGTGAAAATCTGCTATATTCTGGTTATGGAATTAGGCAAAGACCATAGCGCACACCGATCTTAGAGATGTGTGTTTTTCATCATAACAAAACGTGATGTTTCGGTGTCAACGTGGAACCTTCTTCCCTTGATGCCTACCTAAATATTACTAACACTAGATAAATATAAATAAATAAAACCAATAAGCAGGCTAAAACCCCAGATCACCTGCCGGCAGGACAGAAAGAGTAATAGTAATAATTAGTTAAATAGAATGTTATTGATAACACAGGGAAAAACAGTATGCTTGTAAGAACAGATTAAGTTAGCAAATAAGGTTCACGATACACAAGTCAATCATGTAAAATATACGTTGTATAAACATTTCAAATGGATGTTAAAGTGTATCCAGGATATTTCTGCAAATAAACGGAGCAGTGTTCATTTCAGGTGTATATAGGGATTATCCATGGAAGTCCATAGTATGTTTCAATGTAGACTGTTGAAACTTGAATAAAATGTTTCAAGAAAAAAGATTAGTGTAAGAACAAGTCTACCTGTATCTAGTGTATCTCAGATTTTGTCCTTTTCTATTCCGTTAGTTAGCCCCAATTGTAAAATAACTCAAGTATTTAGGCATTCTAATAATGCACTCTACCAAGAAATTTATGTCCCGGAAAGATTGCCCTAATAAAAAATGTATTACTCCCCAAGATATTATATGCATTGCAGTATGGTATATATCCCACCATTCTTCTTCAAGCAGCTAGACAGTGTTTTATTGTCCTTTGTGGGGTCATCTGGAAGGGCCAGAGCTTTATTACCAGATGGGCCAACTTAAATATTGTGTGGCCTGGGTGATACCCCTCCAACCAGATCCACAGGATGCACCCCCCTCTTTATACAATGCAGAGAATCAGATACTCACCTGAATGTCTTAGATGTCACGACTCCACAACGGACTTTTGGCACATTGTCTGGCAATGTCACTTGATACAAGAATTCTGGACTTGGATTGCTAATAAACATACTGAGATCCTAAAATAACCTATACCACTAGACCCTGCAGTGAGCGTGCTTAGTTTAAATATAGACGATAACTGGTCCAGACCTCACAATTTTTTTTTTTAATTTGGATAAATTCAATAAAATGTGTGGCCCATGGTTTGATTATATTCGTTCTACAGCTCCGGAATCGGAAGTAATGTAATGATCTAGCCATCACAGGGACTATGATGTATCTGATATTGTAATTATTGTTGAGTACCTTAGCCCAATTCTTGTTAATCACTCTGATGTTCCCTGTTTTTTTTTTGTTAAATTATAACTGTGTAATTGTAATGACAAGAAGTAACTAACTTGTAGCATGCCATTGTTATTTTATTGACATCAATGCATTAATAATTTGTACAATGTTATTTTGCTGCCCTATTACTATATAAATAAACTTCAGTTAAAAAAAGAAAATAGTCTCCCTCACTAACAGACACACAAACAGTTCTCAACAGGCTAAGAACACCAGTAAGCTCTGTGTTACCTGAGTGAGCCCCATCCTGTTATCCTGCAGAGAAGCCAAACCAAGCCATTCACATAGGAACCAGATAAAATATATATATATTATTTTATCAATTTCACAGGTGTCCTGTCACTAGCTTTAGGCCGACGCACAACCCCTGATCGATGAATGGCTGTTTCGGCCAATAGTCGTGCGTGTGAATGCGTTCCCTTGGATGAACAAACAACTCCCAAGGAAACATATAGACATGCTACTATCGGCCTAAGCGGACTTGCGGGGGTCATGCGTCAAATCCTACATGTGTTTGGCCCTTTAGGTAGGACTGAGCAATAAAATTAATGTCCCGATCTGACAGTACCAAGGTACTGTACACCTGTAAAATTATGGATATTCTCTAATCATCGCACCTTAAGTTTCGTTATGCTTCATTCATAATTGCACATGTGAAATCTGCATGTCCAGTTAGGCTATTTACAAACACAATTCCTCCACAACACCTAAATGCCCTAGGAACATCCGTTAGAGCCAAGAAATGGTTTGACAGTCTGGCGTAGTTGATCCAGCGGGTAGGGTAGTCCATACACAAAATAATTCTCAGCTGTAACAGATGTCTCAAAGCCTTTAAAGCTGTCAGGAGTACTTTGATTTGTTTACATAAATTGCAACTCCCATGTTACACTGTTTGAATGTCAGTGGCCAAAATGTTGTTTAAAGGGTATCTCCACCCCCCAGTTAAAAAAAAAAACCTCATAATTTAGCCCCCCAACAACCCAACCCTAAACTCTTTGCCCAGAAATGTACTTGCCCACCTTCATTCCCTCCACTACTGCCTCTTCTGCTACTTCCGGGAACGCAAGAGTGGAAGGGGCCGGACCGGCAACCGTGTCTGTAATTGGCAAAATGAAGGTGAGTAAGTACATTTCGGTGCTTATTTTAAACTTGTAAACCTACCGGTAAGATTGGAGGGGGGTCCCCTACATTATATGGAGTTTTTTATATAGCGTGATGCAGTGTCAAGGGATTTGGTGGGAGGGGGGGGAGAGCTCCACTGCGCATGTCAGTCCTCTAAGAGGACAAGGAAATAGCAGGCACCAGATTACACACACAGAGGCTCCTACTCTTCACTTTTGACCTGCTTTCATGGTATAATTCCTAGAGAATATGAATTTAAACACTCCCCATGGACTTGGAAGTTATACCTGTTGTAGGGCATCTGCACATATCTACTTAAAAAAAAAAAGTGAATGTTGCGTGAATATATTTTCCATCAGAAACGTGCAATGTCTGCCTATGGGCTTGTGTATTAGTGTCAGCCAGAATTGTGAAGGCAGTGGTTAATGGAGGGTGGGGGGGGGGTATTATGATTAGTCACAAGCAACTAATGTTTGTTTGTTTTTAAAAGTATGGTTCTAGAATAAGTTGTTTGAATGAGTAATTCTTTAAAGGGCATCTAGTGGGGGGGGGGAAAAAAATTCTTTCTGTGTTCTATAATTTTCCTCAACCCCCAGAGTACCTTTATTTTTTTCAGTTTCCTCCTCTGTCCCGAGATATAGAAGTTAAAAGAAGTCAAAATTTCTCCTGCTTGAGTTGTCAACCATATCCATGCATGCAAGTGTAATGTGTAGGCTTACACAAGTTTTACAGCAAGTTTCCAAATGACTCCTTTCTGGGGGGTTGGAAATGACCAATGAGGGGAGTGGGGAGTGTGCAATCACGGAGCCTCAGAGTATGGTGGGAATAAGGCAGCATGCACTTAAGGTTCGTACACAAGTGCGATCGTGGGTCCCGACCATCAACGCATGATGTGTACGAACGTTAGTTTCGGCCGATAATAGGCCCGTGTGTAGGGTCTTTATCGCCCGAAACGGACGTTCGGTCGGGGTTTGCCAAACGACCGACTTGGTGGATCCCCGAACGACCATCTGTTTCGACCGATAAAGGCCCTACACACCGAAACGAACGACCGTACACCGTGCGTCGCCGGTCCCAGGACCCGCGATCGTACGAACCTTAACCTTTTTATATGTCTGGATTGGAACAATGGCTACATTTCACTATAGATGCCCTTTTAATCTTTTTTAGAGAAATGTTGGGGGGTTAGAAACTCTCCTACTACTGGTGAGCTGTCAAATATCTCTTTATTTGGCAACTGAGAGCTCACCGTTTTCTGCAGTGCATGCACAGTGTTACCATCTCTAGCATTAGGAAAGATTGTCTTGCATCTACGCTAAAGCGATCAGTGAGCTATCAACCACTGGATAGGCGATATTTTAACTGCTTACTGTCTTGTGCACGTGTCTACCCAGGGATGTATACAATGGATTTCCCACCGCCTTTGGAGAAAGTCTTTTTTTAATTTCAGAAGCCTTTTGGGTACCAATTTTTTCCCTTTACATCATTCAAAAAAAAATCCGGTTCCAGAATAGTAAAATTGCTGGTAGAGACCCCTGGAAACCCCTAATTTTTCCTGTGAGGTTTTAATTTGCCAACACTAAAAGGTATGGTTTGGGAGTGTGTGTGTTATAATATAATATATGGAAATCTTTCTTAAGTTCTTCTTTTCATTTTCAGAATTGCTTTTAAAAATCGGCAAACTAAAGAAACAAAGATGTTTGTAAGTATTATTTGCCGCCATATGCATTTTCATTGAATTGAATTACAATATCTCTTCCAAGATGACTACTATGAAATTACTTATTTTTAGTTTAAAACAAAGGCAAAATCTACCCCTTCCCTTTTGATGTGTACACACATTCCGATATTTTGACCGTAACAGTCGTACGCTCGTCAGATTCTGCAGTAATTTTTTTACGATTGTGTGGTCTTTAATGGAAAGCATTAATAGTTTCTGTTGACATTTTATGTACTGAGCCTTAAGGGAAACTATAGTCTTACATTAGCTGATTTCTCTTGGGCTCTCTTATTGTTTTTGTCACTGATACTCCTCTGATAAAAGACGAGCATATGTAAATGATAGGGTGGGCAGGCTAGGGAAGGAGCAAAAATACTCTGTTAGGGCACGGCCACACTGCAACGCAATCGTAATCGCATGCGATTTCATGTACGATTTTTTTTTTGCGCTTGCGATTTCTTCAATAAGTATAGGAAAACGCATGCGATTGCGATTAAAAATGCAACAACGTGCGTTTTTTTGCTTTGCCGCGTTTTCAATGATTTTTTAAAAACGCAAACGCAAAAAAAACGCAGCAGTGTGGCCTAGCCCTTAGTGCATGAAATTGTGGCCCTTTAAGATGTAGTGAGGGTGAAGACCTAAAATGCTTGTTCCTTACTCCTGGTAGTACTCCTGGTAGTACAGCTGGTCAATCCGGATATTTCCCTTCTAGTTGCAGGTGCTGCTCCATCATGGCTCAGCCCCTTCACTACTCGAAAAGGGCCAACATCTAGGCAGCTAAGCCCCTGATAGTCACAGGGAGGGGGAGTAGGACCAGAGAGATTTGGTAAGAGCAGCAAGTCGGTAAGGATCCAAATTTCCTGCTGTTCTGCCAGGATATGGATGAGCCGTTTTGAAGCCTATGGTTTGCTTTTTTTCGCCATGATAGTTGCTCTAGCTCTGCATGGATTTATACCTTTCCCTTCCTTGGCTTTAAATTAATGCTGGCCATATACTAGGTCAAATACCAGGCAAATTCCAACATTGACTAAATAATATGCTGGACCAGTTTGTGGTGCACTTTTTTTTAGCTTGGGACATGGAAACACATTTAGCACTTTTGAATAATTGCACATAAACTCAAGCAAACTGAAAAAGATCAAGTACTCCACTATAGCAATATGCACATTGTACCCATAATAAATAATTTTGCATTGTGGTGTATAAAATAAAGAAAGCTTCATCTGTGACTTAATGCATATATGCATTAGATTAATTGTTTTGTTAATTGTTTTGCCTGATTCTCATGACAAGTGCTCCATTGTAGACAAAATATCTGTCTATACATGTTCTTGTTCTGTGTGACCCTTCCTAAATACCTGAGGTTTAATATTTCAGATCTGATAACCTGTGCTACAATAGACTCCTTATGTTTACTCAGGTTCCAGTTGTATTAAATGATCTTTGAGAGTTTGACCATGAGTTCCAGCTCAATATAGAGTCCAGCTGTCAGTTATATTTCTTTGAACTGAGTAATATTGTTTGTGTGTGCTTTTGTTTTATCTTGGCATACAAAGGCATCTAGTATATACAGCAGAAACATCCTACCTGGGAATTCTCATAACTCTTGGTACATGTTTGCTCCTGTTTTAACAAAATTCAAAAGGGTGTTGGTTGAACATGAACGGATATTCATTAGTTGTTTGATTACTAGGTTTAGAAATTTGCTTTATTTTTGTTTGCTTTAAACATTTTAATTATATCTTTGTAAAAAAAACTATATTTTTAGTGATTTACCACTTTTGTTATTGTATTGATATTACAGCTTTGGAGGTAAAAGTAACCATAAATTGAATGCAAAAAATACAATACGGATAATAAGGGACGCTAGAAATAGTTTCTTCTACATACAGTATTATAAACTGCATCTACATTTACTGTAGTGGGGAACCCAGCAGGTTTGGATTTAGCATCAGTGTCTGGTTTCTATCAGTTACTTAGTTGTGCATTAGTGATAGCACTTTGTTTACCAGGGATTGTATTTTCCATTAGCTAGTAATCATTCAGTACTTTAGTATATTTTAGGATGGATTGTTTATTTTTTTTTAAAAAATCTGGAATATAAGCTGCAAAGGTGGAATGTTTTGATCAAGGGCTGTATTATATATTAGATGTCTCAGCCAATCACTGACACCGGTCTGGCCCCTTCTGCAACTGCCTTGCACAGAAAGGGCATGGAGCAGTAGCAGAAGACAGCGGAGGGAAGAAGGGCTGGTAAGTATACTTGCAAGCCTCACTGAAACATTTAAACCTTGCAATAGGGCCATGAGCAATGCACGCAAGAAGATTTGCATACTGATTCTCATGCTCAAAATAATTTTGTTTCATAAAAAAAAAAGTATTTCCTGTTGGCCTTTGCAGCTTTTGTTGTATGGGCCAAGCTGCCTTATTTTGTGGGGAATGGTCTTTTATATATGGTGACTCTGCCGTTAGTAATGCTCTAGCCAAAATTTGTGTGGCCGATCTTTTGATATCGGTTTTGGTGGCGTAAGGACAATTATACTAACCTAGACCCCACTCAGGGGCAAGCGCAGGGTTTTTAAGGGGATTCCTGAATAGGTTACCACTGAAAAAGCCCAGTAGGACATTCATGATCAAATACATCCATGTATTCTATTATATATGGATCATATTCTAATAATATATACATTTTCTACTTGTCATATTTATCATGACAGTTAGCCAATACAGATATCACCTGCAATTTTTTTTATAAAGTATATTGATTAAAGCTTGGTATACACAAGCAGATTTTTTTGCCCAACGGACCAATATTTCCATGTATTTGCTGGTTGGGCTGCAAAATCTGAGGGGATTTTGTCGGCAAACAATGTTGTGTGTCTGGATAGTATAAATGGACGTCAGGCAAGATGGAAAACTTCCCTTTAGCACTTCCCTTTACTACAGTAGAGGGAGCCAATAACATTGGAGCATGTATGGGCAGATCGAATGATTGTTCTGTATAAAGAATATATGTAACAATTGCTTATATATATATATATATATATATATATATATATATATATATATATATAATTATAATGCAATGTTGACAGTCATCTATACAACCACCTCCAGGATATCTTACCCTATTCCTGCTCACTAAGCTTCATCATAGTGGAGTAGATACAGTAAGTGCTGAATATAACCACATTTTCAGCAATTATCTCAGGCAGCTGCAGGGTTAAAATTGATTCAGATCTTTATACTGCTGTCAATCACAGACTGGATAAATTTTTGAAACAAAAAAATTATGCTACTTCTCACTCACAGTTCAATTTACAAAGTATCAATCTATTTAACAGTGTATGGGCACCAGGAAAAGTAGAACAGCAGACTGAAATGAGTGGGCAGAAGGGGGAATTCCAGGCACCAGTAACCCCCCCCCCCCCAAATACGTTACTGTCGCTCCTGCCATTCATGCCATCTGTAGTACCCAGAGTGAGGACCTAATACTCACTGCCCTCACCTGGGTTCGCTTGCCAACACTAGATTTACTCACTTAAATTTTCCTTCCTTTCCTTTTTACTTCCGCGTTTGTGATCCAGCCAATAAGGAAAAACGCTTCTTTCATAACGCGTCTCCTCATTGGACAAGTTACTGACGGACTCCAGGAGTAAATCTTAAGTTAGAAAGTGAACCCAGGGTAAGGACAGTGTGGGTTTAGGTCCTCACCCTGGGTACTTTTCCCCTACATTTTATGTTACAGCCTCATTTTAAAAAGGTTTGATTAGTAGAATAGGTACACCTCTTTGAAATACAATGCTAAATTTTAGCATGAGTTGGAATAAAGCAAATTTGACTTTTGAAAAATGATGTATTTTGCTTTATTTTTGCTACTCTAAGCTGGGTACACACGGAGGGACAAATGTCCGTCGGTCGTGGCACATTCGTCCGCGGACGAATTTCCGAACGATCGATCGTCATTCCCATAAGGTACGCACAATCGATCGTAGTTTTCCGACACGTCCAATCGTTCGTCCGATCGAAGTCGGTAGTGCCTGCCCCACACCAGCCGATATTTTCGCCTGATCAACCGATTCACGGCACTTTCGGTCGGTCAGCCGAAAATACCAAGCCTTAAACATTACTTAATACTTCTCTGATGTAGAATTGGTGGGAAAATATATAATGTGTAATGTAAAATATTGTATTTTTTTTTTTTATTAGGGATGCTCAAAGACTTGAAGAATTTTATACAAAAAACCAGCAACTAAGAGAGCAACAGAAAGCTTTACAAGACACTATTAAAGTTCTTGAAGACAGGTAATTGAAAATACTAGAAACTAGGTGTGCATATTGTATTACAATCCTCAACATCCTTTAAGTTGCTACTTTTTCCTTTTATCATTCAAAGGGCATGTTCAATTTTGAAATGGCTTAAGGCTCCCCAAAGATGCAATTTTCTCTGACTTGCCTTATCCAAAAATGTTTCTATCATTCCCTACATTGCTTGATCCCTCTTTGCATCACTGCACTATCCTCTTCAGAGCCACAGCGAGGGATCAGCCTGTGTAAGTAATAATAGAAGCATTTTTGGTAAAGGCAATTATAGGGCAAATTGTGTCTTAAGCTACTTCTAAAATAAATTGTTGGGGTTGAACATAGACTTAAAATTCCATTTGATGCCATTAATACCAAATGTATTGCATATGAATGAGAGCCGTACAAAAGTCAAAGTAGTTGCTTAATTAATATTATGTAGTTTTTCTTGACTGAACTGTTTAAACTTGTACTGTCTCTTACCTCCTCAAGAAATATTGTGTTAGGAGGAAATAGCTGTGAGAACATACCCTTTAAAGGCCATTTAAAGGGTATGTACACTGAAAAATGTGTTGTTGTTTTTTAAATTGCCCATTAGTGGAAGTAATTCATCCCAGCTATCACTGTACTGTTTTTTGTTGATCTTCCCTCTATTTCATTAGATATCCATTCTGAAACATCTTACATTTTAGCATTTCTGTAAGCAGTTTTGCTGTAGCTGGAATGGTTTGACAGTTGGTATGCAGTATGCAGCTCTGATAGTTTGTATGTTGGAAAATAGTCAGGTCAGTGGTCAGAGCCTGAGCAAAACATATTGTATTTTATTGAAGGCATGCAGCAACACACACACTTCAGAGTAAGTGCTACTTACATGTATTTATTTATAGATTAAGATGACCAAGTATGGCCACCATGTAAATCTTTTAGACTGTTGAAGCAAATTAGCAATTTTAACATTTTGTAACAGTTTGTGTTATTGCACTGCTTGTCGTACAGTAAACCTTTCATCATTTTCCTTTTTTAAAAAGGCTCAGAGCTGGACTGTGTGACCGGTGTGCTGTAACAGAAGAGCACATGAGGAAGAAGCAGCAGGAGTTTGAAAATATTAGACAACAGAATCTGAAACTAATCACAGAGCTTAGTAAGGATATGTTTTATAAGTTCTCCAGAACAAAGTTTAAAGGGGAACTGTGGCCTCCAGACAAATTAAGCTTAAATGAAAGGCCATTTTCCTACCTTTAAAACGAGCCATCAACCACCTCTCTACGTGCTCCACAGCCCAAGATATACAGAAATGACTGACCAGAATCTTAATGGGTGGGAGGCTGACTTGTGATATTCCTGACGCTTCTCCTGCACAGTGCCGCCGGCGAGCACAGCCTCAGACTCCCTCAGTGTGTGAGGGAGACAGGAAGTCCCTCCTCCTCCCTGCTGTGTGAAATCCTGGCAGAGAAGGTAAGGGAATCTACAGCCCTTCTCTTTCACTGTGTGAAAACAGCCTTTTCAGGCAGTTTCTACAGTTTTCTGTGGGGGGGTCTGAGTAACTCATGGCACCCGTGAGTGGGCGGGGCCACATGGGGCTGTAAGTGGACGGGGCCACAGGGGGCTGTAAGTGGACGGGGCCACAAGGGGCTGTAAGATAATGGGCCATGGGGGGCCTGCAACTGGAGGGAGCATGGGGTCCATGAGTGGGAGGGACCAGGGAGACTGCAAAGGGGAGGAGGAGACACAGGACAGGTTGACTGACAGTTTCAGAGCAGGAAGCAGGAAGTGCAGGGGACCTGGTGATGCTGCTGCCATATCACACACAAAAATGTAAATATCTTCAAAACTATGCAAAATAAACAATGGAAATAAATTGCAAAAATTCTCAGGGGAGCGATTCCTATCAATTTACCTCAAGTCATGTTTGGACCACAGTTCCTCTTTAATTTACTAGTAAAATTGAAAATAATATATATGTATGTATGTATGTATTTTATTTCTTATATAGTGCTACATATTCCGCAGCGCTTTACAATTATTTACTCAATTCACATCAGGCCCTGCCCCGAAGAGCTTACAATCTAATCACTTTATGTACACATAGAACCTATCAGTATGTCTTTATGATTGTGGGGAAAATCCGGAGTGCCCGGAGGAAACCCTTTAACAATTGTAAACACTATTTTTACAACCTAAAAATGCACAGGTTTAATTTGTGAAAAGACAGTCATTGAATATGATGACATTAAAATCAAAGTTTTTTTTCTTCAAAAGAGGTAACATGAAAAGTACCTGGGGCAGGGAGGTATGATTTTTACTTTCTACCTCTCAATATCATTTCTATGAGGAGCGTCAGCATGAAGAAAACTACTTCTGCCAGGTTTCCTGAGTGCTTCAGTACCATCTTTAATACAGGGCGCTAACCTGGCAGATGAAAATAGTATGTGCTGTAGCTTTTCAACAAAACAATAGTGGGAGGTAGGAATAATCTATCCTACCTCCCTCCCCCAGGTTTTTTTCATTTATTAAAAGGTAATTTTTATAGTATTGTTGTCTTTTAAGCGTTACCTTTCTTTAAAAACCGAGGTCCTCTTTCTAAATTAGCTGTAGGTTAAATATGATCTTTTTTCCCAGCATCCAATAGCATTATCCATGATTAATATAGGGAGCCAATTGCAGCTACTTCTTTGAGTGGTCATGTAAATGACTCCCCATACAGAGTGTAGGAAGATCAGATAGTATAGTACTTGATGTTGAATAAAGACACACGTCCATCCAGTCCAACCTACTCCGCATTAACCACATGTTCTGCCTATCTGTTGATCCAGAAGAAGGCAAAAAAAATGTATGAAGGGAAAAAACTGGATCAACTCTAAATTTATGTACCAGTAACATGCAACATTATTTTTAGAAACTTATCCAGCTTCTTTTTGAAACTATCCAATGAACCTGCCATCACCATGTACAATGGAAGACAGTTCATGGTTTTACCGTTCTTATAGTTAAATACCACCCGAAGGTGGTGTCCTTTCATCTAATTCAAGGAAACGAGATACCATTACCTGGATGTTTTTTGAGCTTTCTGTATTTACATATCTCGTTCAGAATGTTTCCGCAAGTCTACATAGTAACATAGTAATTGAGTTTGAATAAAGACATGCGTCTATCAAGTCCAACCTTTTCATCCTCCTTTTTAACCCTACCTAACTGTTCATCCAGAGGAAGGCAAAAAAAAAAAACAGCTTAAAAAAGGGGGAAAATTCCTTCCTGACTCCAAATGGCAATCGGAAAGTATCCCTGGATCAACCAGAACTGCAATATATGAATTAATACAGTAATTCTCAATATTTTTTAGTTTTAGAAACTTATCTAGTCTAAGGCAGTGCTCATTCTTCTGTTCTCGGGCCTCGTCTCAGTCTCTGGCTCAGGGGATTTGTTCAGCCATACTGCACTGTTATGCAGTGTTAAAGGCTTCTCCCTTGGGGGTTGCTCTGGGGGCCCTGTGGACAGCAAGACACAGGGTTTATGTGGACCAGATTTGCTGGGCGGCAACCTGTTTTTTTTCATCCACATCTTTATCTAATTTTACTGGTTTCACTAATTCTCTTCAGCAGAGGTGACACCCAGCTGCTTGGTGCTGCAGACAGCAGAGGATTAGTTCTTTCTGCCCACTCTTCGATACGTGGTACTTTGGGACATCCCCCTACTTTACCTGGATCACCCTGAGGCTGACAGACAAAAGAGGATTTTGTTTCCCGCCATAAAATATTTTTCTCTGAAGCCCTTCGCAGGACCCAGGCACTTCCCTCCCAATCTTGTTGTGTTGTTGCCTTTGTCCTTGTTATTTTTTTTTTTACTATGCTCCTTATGCTCCCACTTTAGGACAAAACAGACTTGAGACTTTTTGACTATTAAGTGTCCACTCTTGGAGGTTGGTACCCCCCTATCTGCTTTAGAGAGAGATTTTATAGTGAGTAACTAAATCCTCTTTTTAAATTAAAAACATTTTTTTTAAACTTGTTTCTTTATTAGCACAGATGAACTACATTCATTTACAAATGCATCATATTACATAAGATAATATAAGATGTCACAGGGATATAGATAGATGTTTCAAAAGAAAAGTAGAAGCACGTACCTCTTTATATGATGGCAATTTGAGCCTGATATAGTTACAAATCTGTTTGATAGTCTGGTAACATAAGGGCCCCCCCTTGGATAAGAACTTGGATGTAGAATAATAAAAAGGCATACCTTATATATGTTATACATTTGGTATGGAAGTAGGCTGTTTTATTGAGAGAAAAGGGAGGGGAGTGGGATAAGGGGGTGGGTAGAAGGAGTCCTGCAGGACGTGAGAAGAATATCTACCTTATCAGATTTTATACCCACGCGGTTGTTTGTCATGTTTATGTTCAGGGAGTGTTAAAAGCATCTACAGGTGTTCATACCAAGCCGCCCAGATACCATTAAATTTGTCCAGGCAGCCACGACCCACATATATCAATCTGAGCATTGGGAGCATAGTGGTAATCAGTGTCTTCCATGTGCTTAGCTTAGGGGATGTGGAGGCCATCCATTGAAGAATTATTGTCCTTCTGGCATAGAATAAAGTTTCTCTTATTAAGCTAAGATGGGTGTACTATCTGTTTCCGGTATTCCCATAGACATATTTTAGGATCTGAAGGGATTGGGAAGGGGAGTATTCTGGAGAGGTAATGAAGAACCAAAAACATTTTTACTGTTTTTTTGAAACACCCCCCAAACTCCTTTGAAATACTTTCCTTTCTCCCCGGCTTTATTAAAACAAGGACTTTTTAACTTTGAAGTCCCTCGTCGGTCTCTGCATTTCTTCCTGGTTGCAGCTGTCAGTCAAGGCTGCACTGCTTACCTACTTTACGGCTGTTTCTTGTTTCAGTAGTGCAGAGGAGAAAGGTAACTATTACGAAAGTGTGGTTTGGGTGGGCATATAATCAACAGTAAAACTTTTTTTTTATAGGGGATGAACATGCCCTTTAAAAGTTTAAAATAGCACTGCATTATCTAAATATGTGTCCCTAATTCAGTATAAAACCTAGATTAATGCTTTATCTTGAGTTACCTAAATTAGGCCTTATAGTTTTCTATATAAAATATTGCTATGGAGTAAACCATTTTACAAGATTTAAGTTGCCTATTTAAAGGATATGTCCACCCTTAAATTTTTTTTTTTTGATATATCATTCCCCCTGTCCCCCCAGCCCCAACCGCTATATTTGTTATTTTAGAAAGTGCCCCAAACTTTACTTACCTTCCCTCTTTCCTCCGCCGCACTGCCAGTCCCTCTGCTTGCGAGAAAATGCAAGCAGAGGGGCGGGACCGGCAGTCGCATCTGTGATTGGCTGAGCGGCAGCCAATCACGGACGCGGCTGCCGGGAGTTCAGTGCGGCGGAGGAAATAGGGAGATAAGTAAAGTTTGGGGCACTTTCTAAAATAACAAATATAGCGGTTGGGGCTGGGGGGACGGGGAATGATATACCTAAAGGGTTTTATGGTAGGGGGAGGGAATCCTAATCGGGAGGGGGAGAAGGGCTGCAGTACGCATGCCAAACTTCTCCCGGAGGCCAGATAGGAGGCAGAGTCCTATATGGACTCTTCTATCCTCCTGGTGGGCAGTTTTTGGGACTTTGGGGGGGACTACAGGAGAACCATATGGAGCTGGGATGTGAGGTAAGGATTTTATTACACTACATGATGGGGCCATTACTGGGGGGATTATAGTTTTGGGGGTGGGCATGCCCTTTAATGACCAAGAGAACTAGGCCAAAATGTACAAATGAAAAAGGTGAATGTATATTGTCCCTTTAGTACAGTGTTTGAGGTTTAATAAAGACATACGTCCATCTAGTCCAACCTACTCTGCAATACCTACATTTCCTGTCTAGCTTCCAAATTTTCCAGAAAAAGCCTAAAAAAATAGCCCAGTATGAAGGGAAGTGACAATCGAAAATATCCAATATAGAAGCAAAGTCACACCTAGTGGTATAGGAATACAGTATACAAACTAGATACGAAAGTCACACTCCAAAGATACATGTGTTTGTGGTTTGTATACTGCAATCAAAAATATCCCTGTATCAACTTTAAGTATCAATACTAGTAACATGTTTTTAGAAACTCATCCAGCCTTTTCTTTCTTTTTTTTTTTTTTTTTTTAAATCTATCCAATGAACCCGCCATCATCACGTCCAATGGAAAACATTTCATTACCATTACCACAGTAAAAAAAACATTTCTAACTCGAAGAATAAACTTCTTTTCTTCCAGTCTTAATGGAATTATCGTGCATGCGCGTTGGGACCTGTTAGTGAGACAGAGGGGGATCGTGTGAAAAGAAATAGTTCACTTTTGCAGTGGACTATTCCTTTAAGGAATGTCCGCATGTTCTCAGACATGTTCAAGTTCGTAAACACAGTGATCATATCCCCATGCAAGCACATTTACTCTACTCTAGTGTGCATAATTGGGATTTACTCAATCGGTCTTCTTCTTTAAGCTTCCCCAGTTCCATTTCCAAGATGTCTTTTTTTTTTTTTTTTTTTTTATTATTATAAAGGATTCCAAAACTGCACCACTTTTTCCAACTGAGGCCTTACCAGTGCTTTGTAAAGAGGGGAAATAATATTTTTCTCCCTTGAATCCATACCCCTCTTTGTACAACACAATATATATATGGCTTGATCTAGCTGTTGCCAACTGGCACTGCTTGCTACATTTAAGCTTAACTCCAAGCAATCCCATAAATTAAGACTGACTGCATGTTCTAATATGTACTGTATTTTGCCATAGTCAATGAAAAGAACACTCTTCAAGATGAAAATAAAAGACTTTCTGAGCGACTCTGTGACTTCCAGAAGAGCAGGCAAGTGCAAACCTTTACAGTTTTACTGATTACATCTTGGTAAACACATTGATGTAGTGTTCATTTAAATAAGTATATAACAAAAGTCTTTTCTGTTGTTAAGCTATTATTTCTTACTTGACACTGGTGTCTGTACATGTTTCAATGCCACTACAATACCAAATAATGTTATTTAATCTTCTGTGTTATTTTCCGGTAAATTATAGACATGTCCATGCAGAACAGTTGTTTTTGACCTACTTTTCTATGTTTGTTTTTTATTTAATAGGAATGGTACGTGGCTTTGCGGTTTCTGTAACTTGTTAGAATTTGAAAGCAATTTTAAAACTTGTTCTAATATTTTTAACCAATCAAATACATTTTTATGCAGGGCAACACTAATATTTATAATCCTAGATTCATAATCTTTCTAGTTTGTTTAATAAAATATACACATTAAAGCAGTGCATTAGAAATGCAAGTAAACTGAAAAAATACTTTCATTGCTTTCACTGTACGTATCAATTACAGACATTATTATACCTAGAGCTGTGTTTTTCCCTATATAACCAACTATATTATTAACACATAGAGCCAAGGTGAAGAGCATTGATGGGAGTCCACCAGATACAGGGGACTGTGAAGATGGATTCGTCCCCGACTCACCAGTCAGCTCCTTTCCCTCAAGTGTGGTGAGCCGAATGCGGAGAAGAAAAGAAAACAAGCACATCAGATACACGGAACAACTAGAAGACAAAGTAACATTTAACAGCAGTAAGTTCTTTATTGCCAACTTTTTGTGCTGATTAACGAATCTTTGAACATAAGCAATATCCCAGGAGTTTTCAAAATGTTTATGATGTGTAGGGTAATCTACCGTTATTTAGACACAAGGTCACGGCTTTACACTAATAACTTGCAGTGGTGAGTCATGGGTTTAAATCTACTCACTCTAACTGCAAGGTGTGTATGTTTTACTTCTGCATGTGTTTCCTCTAAATATTTCACTCTCCTTACACAAGTAAAAAGGACGCACAGGTATTAAAGTTAATGATCAGTAAGAAGTGTAGAATGCTGCTGTACACTAGAAATAGTTTATTTAGATGTCAGAATGTGACTAGACACAACCAGCCTATTGATCAAGAGCCATATGTGCTCCTGTTATGGCTATTTAATATTGCATTTGTGGCTTTGGGTAAATTCCCATCATTCTTACCTGATGCCTCACTTTAACCCTTTCAGTGCCTGACCGTTTTGCAATTTGTCAACCTTTTTTTTCCCAGATGAATTTCCAGGATTTTGCTGTCATATGGTTTAGTGAAGTGTTGTGGTATGAAAACAAAAGGCAGGGGAAGTTATAGTCGGCACAAAGTGTACTTTAACGATATAACGTTTGCATCTTTTCTGGAGATTTGACAACATTTTGGGATAAAAAAAGATTATGAAAAAACTGTTAGATTTGCTACATTTTACTCTTTCCCATTTTCATTTTGAAAAATAGGAACCATGTTTACACACATACCTTATTGTTTAAAAAAGCTCTGATTCTCTAGAGTACATAGATACCCCACACTTTAAATAGTATGCTTAAAAATACTGTTGTGGAAGAGCACAGCCCCTTAAACGACTACCCAATTGGAAACACTGTATATCCAGTGGTGCTAAAGGGGGTAAAAGACAAGAGCCATTTACGAAAAAACAAAGAGGTACCCCCCAGTGAAAGACCCCCCACAGAAAAGAACATCCAGTCAAAGGTAAAAAATATAAAGTTGGTTTATTCACAATCTAATCCCAAACTCCCACTAACTGCATAGTGAACTATGTAGATAAAAACTCTATAATTAACAAATACTGTTAACTCCCGCGCTAAACAAGCTATAATAAAATATTGTCCTGTAAGTGTTGTATAAATATCCTCTTTATTACTCTAAAGCCAAACAAAAATTAACATTAGAACCACAATAAATATACTTCCATATCCAATCAGATTGAATAGGCTGCCAGCGGGGTAGCGATGAAAACTTAACTTAATAATAAACATTAGATATAGATACACATACAATATAGATTATAAAAACAGTATAAAGCATACAAATCCCCCATTTAAAACAAAAGGCTCGTACACACGCTCGATTTTCGAGCGAGACACGACCCCCCATTGCAGAGCGGTAAAATCAGTTGTTCGCCGATCCGCCAGGCTAATTTTGTGCCAGCTTGAAATTGATCATGTTGGTAGCACCTATACGTTCTTGATATTGACAGCTATCAACAGGGGATGCCCATCTAAGTTTGGGGAAATCTGGTGTAGATGGAAAGAATCTACGGGGAGATTCAATATAAAAGATTGCGTTGCTTACCTTTGCACAATCCCGTGATACAATACCAGACATAAACAAGATTACATCTGGTATTGCATCATGGAACCACGTAAAGGTAAGATGCTCCCGTTGCGCTCCTTTAAAGTCCCCGTACAAAACCCTGTTAAGTTTCACACTACGAGATAGAGCTAAACTTAATAACCAGGCTTTGTATCAGTTGCACAGCGCTAAATCCATGTAAAAAGCATGTTAACCTGATATTGCTTTGGGTTAATATAGGTTTTAGACGGATTTGACCAATATTGAATTTGACATGTAACAAATGAACCCATTTTGCATGTATAATTATCTTCTCTTTGTTTATAATGATACATGCTACTTTTACCTATCGTATATCTAACAACTTGATTTTTTGTTAGATCTTTCCTTTCAAAATAAAAAAAATTAGTATTTATTTTATTGATGCAGCATAAAGATGATATATTTCAGAATTGTTCTATGCTATTCTAGTCTTACATTCTTTTCACTCAATGTTTATTTTGATTATCAATAAAAAAAAAAAAAACTTCCTCTGTAAGGAGGGGATTTAAAAAGGAAAATTATGGTAATCTGTCCCTAAATCTAAGGAAGGAACATGATACCCTTTGCCACTTGTGAAATATTCATTACCATAAAACTTTTGTGTTTTTTCAATTTTAAGATTCTGGGAAAAGGCACCTTTCTTCTACCCAAGCAATCATGAAGAAAGGAGAGGAAGTCTTAGTTCCGGAAACTTGTGGACTCGATCTCTCTCCAGTCTCTAGTAAGTTTATGTCAACAGATGACCGTATGCTACATGGGAGTTTTCAATAAAGCACCTAATGGCAGCATTAAGCCTATTAAAGGGCATGTCCACCCTTAAAACAAAAATTGGTCACATGCCTGTTACCTAACCCCAACTGATATATTCAGCACATTATTAGATGTATTATTAGCCAGATATTTTAGTATTATTATTGCCTACATTCTGGCAGAATAAGCTGACTCCTCCCTTCCTGCAGTCAGTCACGGTTGTGACTGCTGACATCACAACCAATGATTCAGTGCTGCTGCCTCCACTGCACATGCTCAAGCTTATAAAAAGCTCATTAATCAGAGGGAGGAGACAGCTTTTACCAGAATTGCAGAGATCTTATTATTAAATAACTGATTATAAATGCTTGTAATACATTGGTAAAAATAGCAGTTGGAGTTGCGTGTGGGTATCTGACATCACAATTTTTTTGTTTTTAGGGTGGGCATATCCTTTAATCACCATGTGTGATTACACCATTCTCTTTTCTCTATCCTTTTATTGTTTGATATACTTCTACATGAGATCAAAGGTCATGTAAAGGTGGCCTTAAACAAGTATCCCCCCACGGCACGGCACTGCACTTCAGCTTACCTCTCTCACGCAATCACCTACTTTTCTAGATGCAGGAAATCCGCAGCCAGCAAATGTTGTGCCATTAGCAAAGTCAGCGTAAGCATCTAGAGTAGGTGATTGTGTGAGAAAGGTAAGATGAAGTGCAGTGCTGGGTGTAGAGTAACGGATGGACCTGGGGGGCTACTTGCAATGAAGGTGAGTAACATCGTTTGCGTCTGTAGTGGGGGGAAGGTATGGAGAATGTGACTGTAAATCCAGGATCAGAGGGGGTAAGAGCAGCTTGGGGACAGTTGGGGCACAGATATATTCGGGTTTAAAACTGTTGATACCTAAAAATTAATGGAGTTCTGTGCCTGTGGCCTTGAGCTTTTATATGGTCACGGAAATCTTTTGTACCATCTATTATCCATATTATTTTCAGTATGGGCAGAATAGCACATTGGTATGGATTATGGAAACACGCATTTAACAGAATTATTATGAGAACATGGGGGTTTGTTTTATTGTTGGAACACAAATAATGCTTTAAAGGGCATGTCCACCCTTAAAATAAACTTTTGCCCTTTAATAGTATATATATCCCCCAGCCCCAACCGCTATAAAATAAATTTAAGAAATGTTTACTTACCTTCCTTCTCTCCTCCGACGCCCGGCCTTCTGCTTGCAAGACACTGCAAGCTGGGGGCGGGACCGGCAGCCGTGTCCGTGATTGGCTGAGAGGCAGCCAATCACGGACGCGACTGCCGGCTTCTCAGAATGCGGGGGAGAGAGGGAAGGTAAGTAGAGTTCGGGGGTCTTTCTTCAAATTATTTTTTAGCGGTTGGGGCTGGGGAAAGATATACTAATATATGGGCAAGGGGTTCTATGGTAGGGGGGGGGATCGCAAAATGGGAGGGGGAGAAGGGCTGCAGTACGCATGCCAAACTTCTCCCGGAGGTTAAATTAAGAATCTCCTGGACCGGCATAAAATATATCTTCGGTCCTTAGGGAACTAAGTATATTTTAATACTAGGCCATTGTTTCTATTTTTTGCAGATTCCTCATGTCCGAGGTGTGCCTCTGGATTGGAAAAAGCTGATGTTTATTCCAATATTCAAAAAGGGTAGTTGTTGACAAAGCCGGTTAAACGGCCTGTAAGTTTAAACTTCGTGGTGGGGAACGATACGAAAGTTAATAAAGGGAACACTGTTTCTAGAGATTGTGTCACAGCCTACAGTTATAATTAGTAACCAGCCAATGTTTAGGAGGAATAGATCTTGTCAAAACTCAACTGCTTTGCTTTTATGAGGAAGTGAGTAGTAGATTTAGACCGGCATAGCAGAGTCTTCATTCAACACTCAAATACTATAATTACCGTCACTGTCAACTGTCCATTTTTCCTTCCTTTAATTTTATTACCAATATACTTTTCGCTAAACATATGTGGAATCCATAGTATCCATCTCTGGTTTTGACTTGGGCCTCCCATCCTTATTTAATAAAATATTGTGTAAGCCAATGATGGAAAATATTTTCAGTTAAAAAAAAATCTCTCTAACAAAACACTTTCTACACCTTAAAAATCTGCCAATGTTCAGTTCCCTCTCGTACTGGAAAGGTCAGCGCCCCTGGATCCAATGCCTCCATGAACATTACTATAGATGTCTGTCTAAAACAAAATATAGGATGCAGGTATTTCTTTGGAAGAGCTACCTAAATTTTCATTGTAAATGGATTACTTTTAATCCATTAGATATAATCACAAAACGCAGTAAGCACAGTCAGTAGTAATAGCTCTTATATGAAGTAAACTTGCCTGTTGTTTTTAGAGAACAAACTTACATGTTATAAATACTAATTTAAATAGGCTCTATGGATCCTCGGGGGGCTCTAAGGAGGCTAATCAAATTGTGATGCAAGCGCCGGGGACAGGCCAAAACGGAGGGGAGTGTTTATGAGCGAACCAGGGGTTGGGTGCAGAGAGTTTTGGTTCTTGAGTGAAACAACCAATTTAGACCGTTGTATTTGCCGGTGTATGTGGGGGAGGGGCAACGGTGTCTAGCAGGACAAGACGTGTGTGTTGTAGAGGGAAAGGTAGGAGGGTGAGGGTGGTGTACAAGCAGCAGAGGGGACATCTGGTTTACTTCCACTTCTATTTTTTTCATCACAAACCCTGATCTTTTTCAACCTATAGAATGCCTCCTCACATCTCTGTGGAATTTACAATAAAACAAAGCTAAGATGTGCAATTGGATCACTGGTTTTAGGTTTATTATCTATATCCTACACAGTTAACTAAAAAAACTCACTTTGCTGACTGGAAACAGCCTGATCCATGTGCGGGTTTGGGCTGAAAGTACAGATGCTGCTGCTCACAGTCTCTGTTCCATGGACTTTGCTTGTCTTTTAGACCATGGGGCTTTTAATCGTAAATAAAACGTAAAAGGTGTGCTGAGAAATCGTATAGATTAAGGTTTTCAAAGGTATTAAGGTTCCCAACTAAACAAATATGCCTCAATACCATCTGTTTATAATTACAACATTCGGATATAAACTAATTTTTTTGTAGAAAACATTGAAGGTTAGAGTCATCCTTTAGTGTGACATGGCAACAATCAAGCAAACAGTAATTTTCCAACACCAGACAGGTTAGACAGTGTGGAAGTCATAAAGAGTAGAGTCGCACCCCAGTGAAAGTGGGGGGTTTATTCAAAACGATCATCAACAACAACGTTTCGGGGGTGCAATCCCCCTTCATCAGTGATGAGTGAGCAACACACACGATTAATAAGCTAACAGCAAGGTAATATATGACATCACAATCCTGGGTGGGTCCAGGAAAATATACACTTTTACAATAGCAATATCACAATTAATAAAATTCATAATATCTCTAAAAAAGTAAGGTGCCAATCTACATTAGTATGGATCCAGCCACATTTTGCACTTTTTCTATATTTATGCTTTAGGCATTCCACTTTAATATATACAGTTTTGATGGCTTTTTTTATCTGTTGGTAGCTTATTTTAATGACACTATTTTATATATGTTGCTATAAAAACACTGGTACTTATGTTTAGATATTGATCCTACTATATATATTAGCGCCTTATTCTTTTTGAGATATTATGAATTTTTATTTACTTGTGATAGTTGGTGACTTGTAAAAGTGTGTATTTTCCCTGGACCCACCCAGGATGTGATTTCATTCTTACCGTTGCACTGTGGCTATTTAACCGTGGTGTATGTTGCTCACTCACACCTGATGAGGGGGATTGCACCCCTGAAACATTGTTTGTTGATGATCGGTTTTGAATAAACCCACCTTTCACTTGGAGTGCGACTCTACCTTTATTGATGATCTATTTGTGTTCCCTTAAAGTGGGGAAACTAGAACGTCTGCACCCACACAGGCTAGTTGGCATGGACTTTTGTTGAATAGACAGTGTGAATTGCCCACTACTGTTCCCCCGACATTATTTCCAAGGCCAGGTTCTGTGGATACTAGAAGCAAGATTAAATGCAAAAATTTACTAGTAAATATTTGTATTTCCTTTTATCAACATGGAGTGGCCACTCCATGAACCTTTACCTTGCCAAAACAGCCTAAAAATGCAGGAATAACAATTTAGAAGCTTTCATGTTTAGTATCCTGTTTTCCTTCCTGTAAAGAATCCACACCCAGCTATGTTTCAGAATGTTCTGGTGCCACACGCGAGTTGTTGGTGGTGTCCGTCCCGCTGGATTACCAAAAGACACCAGAGCAGCCACACAGTGCCATTGTGGGGGGAACTGTGAACTACTAGGCTTAACTGTCACACACTGTATATAGTTGTTTAAATTAAAAGTATCTTCTGCAGTTATATTCATTACTACTTATAATTCCTACTGTGAAACCAATGACTTTTATGTATACTTTTGCAACCCACTTGTTTACTATTTATGTTTAATGCTAAATATACAAAATTTAAAATAAAGTGACAGGTCTACTTACAATGGTCATATAAATGAGAGATTGTATTTTCAGTACCAAACTGCCAGTGCTAGCAAAGTGGTATTATCATATGGCTATGTTAAAACAAATTGCTCTTATACCCATGACCAGGTTGAATATATTTTACCTCTAAATCATCAAAAAGCTGACAGTCTTGGCCTGTTTCTCCTTGCTTATTGGTCTAAACCATATGGAAGGGTTTTCCCTCATTGTTTGCTGATGATATCCTCCCTCAAATCTCTGTTCATTTTGTTTTTAGGGTCAGGATTAAGTGTCTCTGGTGAAATGGGCTTGCTTTGTTCTGTTCCTCTGCTGCCATGACTCCTGTCTTTTGGTCGGAGTACAGAGAAGCGATCAGATAGATCCAGCGGCTTTTCCAAAATGTCTCTTGTGCAACTGCCTCTAAAAAGCGCACTGTTTTCCTTATCAAAAGAAGACTCACTGCTGATCTCTCCTCAGTGTCTGCTTTCTCTCTTTCCTTTCCTTTCCCACTGATTTTTTCCTTCTTCGTGTATTTGCTCCACCGACACATTTATCTTCAGCTTTCAAGAATTTTACTGTTTATACCAGTCATTGATTCATCTGGAATTCTTTTTAAACCACTTTTTTTGCTGTCTGAAGGGTGGTTTAATTCCACAATGATTTCCATACCAAGACTGAGAAGAGCCATCTGAGCTACATCTTCAGCCTTTGATTGTTCGTGTGCAATGCAGTGTCCATGGCTTTCTAGAAAACTTGGATTTCAAACTATTGTTCATTCCAAGGGGGCAAAGAAGGAGAACTACAGTCCATTTGTGAACTTGCTCCAGATCCCCACAGCTGCAACCAATACAGGAGATATCTCTCTTTTACTCCACTCTGTTTCATGATACTTTGAAACCCTCTGTAAATCTAACAGAATTTTAAAATAATGACACTGCAAATATTTTATTATGATACTGCACAGTAACACATAATAGGAATTCCGAATATTATCTCAAGCTAAATCAGAATGGTTGTACTTTGAGCTGGAGAAATCCTGCGTAACAGTAGTGTAGGGCTCATCACAAATTGAACTGTTATTATCCAAGCTAAAACAAACTGTAGTAAGTTATGTAGTAAGTTGCTTGATGTGTAAATAATGAAAAATTTATGCAGCAGCCATGACAGTGATTTTGAAATAGCGCTACTTAGCTTAGTATACACGTCTAAACACCAAATTGAGCTCAACATAAAAATTCAATCTGACAACCAATGTTTTTTCCACTTTAAGATGTATATGTCAGTCTTAAAAGACTACTATACTCTTTTTAAAAATGGAAAGTACCCTGGGCAGGGATTGGGATTGTTTTTTCCCTACCTCACATATGTTTTGTTGAGGAGCTACAGCACGTACAGTTTTAATTTGGCTGGTTAGTCCTGGACTATTCCTGTACTAAAGATTGCTGAAGCCAGGAGGAAACTGGCAGAATCAGTTTTCTTTGGGCTGGTGCTTCTCACAGAACCAATATTGGGAGGTAGCAATTACTATCCTATATCCCTGTCCCAAGTACTTTTCATTTTAAACCGTTTTTATAAAATACTTTATACACACGATAGTTCTCCTTTAAGTGCCACATACAGAATATTGGCAATATTAACTTGCAAGTTCAAGTCTACACAGCTTTTTACTAGCTTTATTTAAAAAAATTAAAGTGAAACATACATACAAGCCACATATAAATATAATATTTAGGCTCCAAACAAATAATTAAAAATAATCTAGTAGTAACTTTTATAAAATATTGATAATCTAGAAATTAAACAAAATGCAAATAATATACAACACTTACTCTAATTCTGCTGGTGCTAGGGAGGAATCTTTCATTCTTAATATTAGAGGTCATATGTGCATTTCTCCTTGGCTGATTAAATACACTCTGTGACTGCTTGGAGCAAAAACCCAAAATGACTGTACAAGGCAAACAAGCAATCTTAATACAGTATGAAAACCTCTCATACTTTAAATTGTACAATGACATTTACAAACAGAATTGCTCATATTTGGAACACACTTATGGATAGTTTGCTTTAACACGAAAGGATGTAAGACAGAATATCAACATTGAAAAATGAGCACTTTAGACTGCATTCGGATCGCCGACGACGCCGGATCAAACGATACACATGCGTGATTCTCGGCCGAAACGGACGTTCGTCGGGGGGCGAATGCATCGTCATCAGGGTTCGTGGCTCGATCCACACTTGTGTGTGAGAACCTTTACATATTGGTGTGGAACACTCTGTATGGAATATACTGCGCAGAGACAGTGATACGGGTTGTTCAGGGGTATGGCATGTGCACATGCTAACAAGGTGCTGTTGAAGACTCTGTGACTTGCAACCACATGGAAACCTTTTAGTTACAGAATCTAATACTCCACATGTACATAAATGTAACTAAAAAAAGACATGTATAGTTGTTCTGGGAAGAAACGCTTTCACATTACGAAAAAGAAAAACAAGTTTAGTTCTCCTTTAAAGGAATAGTTCACTGGAACACTGACAGTCCCGACCGCTTCCTGGTCCTGTTCAACTATAGAGCGCATGCCACGATAATGCCACACTAAATTGAACAGAATTTATAGTGTGCATTATCGGTCGGAATTGTCAGGGTGGCCGTGTGGATCACGTGAAAGGTTAATAATACTCACCTTTACATCTCTCAAGCCCTAATATCCCTGTACATCTCTACACTCTACAACAGCCCTACATTAGTATTCTGCATATAGGCAATGATAAAGGTACAGATCTGTTTGACAGATTCTTACCACAACCTACATTACTCATTTAATTCTGAAAGCTATGTTTTAGAAAAGGCACACGAAATAAAGGCACGGGAGATTTCTGCTTATATTTTTCCTGCTCCATAGCTAGTAATCATACATGTACCCACTAACTGGAAGGTGTGGAAATGGAAGAGAAAACAATGGAATCAACATAGAACAATAAATATTTGGCTTCCCATTAAAGCAAAACTTTAATCTACAATGCACGACAGAAAAAAATTAAGATTTTATTTTTTCATAACAGAGTAAATAAAAGTAAGTAATGTTTATCTCACAACTTACAGATTCTTCTTCAGCATCTATTCCAAGTGTTTCACAGACAACAGATTGCAAGGTCGCGCACATCTATAATACAGTAATCAGTTCATATAATATGTGCAGTTTTGTAAGATAGTGAACTGAATGCACCTCTCATGCTACACAGAAGACAAGTTATAAAATTCCAGCACAAAATTTTAATTTTCCATTTTTAAATTTTATATTTGTACCATAAGTATTGTTAAGCAGACATTTTTTTTGCAAATATACACCACGACCATTGAAGCCCTCCACTATCAGCAACTTCCACAGTTCCCTGGAATTGTGGCCTGCTAAACACTTGACTTTAGGTAATTGATAGGTTTGCAATTTATTTCATTGTTTATTTTGCATAGTTTTGAAGATATTTAAATTTTTGTGTGTATATGGCAGCACATCACCATGTCCCCTCACTTCCTGCTTTGAAACCATGTCAGTCAGTCAATCTGCCCTGTGTCGTCCTCTCCTTTTGGCAGCCCCCCCCCCCACCAGACCCCCCCAGGCCCCCGTACAGCCCCCCTTTTTGCAGCCCCGCCAACCGCCCCCTCCCGGGCCGCAGCCGCAGCCCCCCCCAGCCCCGCAGCCGCCGCAACCCGCCGCCCCCGCCCCCCCCCCCCGCCCCCGCTCATCTCCTTGCAGCCCGCCCCCCCCCCCCCCGGCCACGCCGCCCCGCCGCCCGCCGCCGCAGCCCGCCCCGGCAGCCTCCCCCCTCCTTTGCAAGCCCCCCCCCCCGCCCCCGCCCAGCCCCCCCCCCCACCCCCGCCCCAGCCCCCACAAAAACCACACCAGCGGCCCCGACCCACCCCCGCGCCCGCCCCCCCCCCCAGCCCCAGCCCCCCCCCGCCTGCCCCCCCTGTCCCCCAGCCCGCCCACCAGCCCCCCCCCCCGGGGGGGGGCGGGGCAAGCCTCCCCGGCCGTCCCCCCCCACCCCGCCCCGCCCGCCCCCCGCCGCCGCCCCCCCACCCCCCCTGGCCCCGCTCCCCCGCGCCACTCCCCTCCCACCCACCCCCGTCGGCACGCCGCCCGCCCAACCCCCCCCCACCTTTTGCAGCCCCCGCCGGCCCCCAGCCCCCTTTTTGGCAGCCCCTTTTGCAGCCGCCGCCAGCCCGCAGCCGCCCCCCGGCCCCCAGCCTTTGCCAGCCCCCACCCCCTCCCCCCAGCCGGCCCCGCCCCCGCCCCCCCCCCGCCCCGCCCCCCCCGGCCCCAGCCCCCCACAACCGCCCCCCCCAACCCGGGCCACCCCCCCCCAGCCAGCCCCCCCCCCCCCCAGCCCCCCGCCCCTGCCGCCAGCCCCCCCAGCGCCCCCCCCGTGCAGCCCCCCCCCCCTTGCAGCCCCCACCCCGCCCCCGCCCCCCCCCCCGCCCCCTTTTGCAATCCCAGCCGCGCGCCTCCCCAGTCCGCCACCGGGCCTGCCCGCGCCCGCCCCCAGGGCACCACCGCCTTTTGCATCCCCCCCCCCCTTCAGCCTGTGCAGCCCCTTGCGCCGCCCCCTTTTGCACCGCCCCCCCCCAGCCCCCCCCCCCCCGCCCCAGCCCCCCCGCGCCCCCCTCCCTTTGCAGCCGCCCACCAGCCATCCCCCCCCCGGCCCCAGCCAACCGCCCCGCCCCCCTTCCCCCCCCCCCCCCCCTGTGCAAGCCCCCCCCCGCCCGGCCGCCCCCCGCCCAGCCCCAGCCCCGCCGCGGCCCCCCCCCCCCAGCGCCCTTTGCACCCCCCCAGCCGCAGCCCCCCACCGTCCGCCGCCTCCGCCCCAGCCCCCCCCCCAGCCGCCCCCCGCCCCCAGCCGCAGCCCCGGCCCCCCGCCGCCTTTTGCAAGGGTCCCCGCCCCCGCCCCCGCCCGCCGCCGCCCCCCTTCCGCCCCGCCCCCCCCGGCCAGGCCCTCCGCAGCCGCCGCCCCCCGCAGCCCCCGGCCGCCTTGTCAGCCCACCTTGTATTTGCAGACCCCAGCCCCCCCCCCCAGCCCCTCCTTTTGCAGCCCCCGCCCGCCCAGCCCCCCGGCCGCCAGCCCGCCGCCAGCCCCCGCCCGCCCCAACCCGCCGCCCCCCAGCCCCCCCCCCCCCAGCCCCGCCCCCTCCCCCCCCCGCCCCCCGCCCCCCCCCCGCCCCCCCCCCGCCGCCGCCTTGTCAGCCCGTCCCCCCCGCCCCCAGGCCCGGCCCCCCGCCGCCAGCCCCCCCCCCCCTCCCAGCCCCCGGTCCCCCCGGCCGCCACCCTCGCCGTCCAGCCCCCGCCCTCCCAGCCCCCGCCCCCTCCCCCCCCTGCGCCCCCCCGCCCCATGCCCCCGCCGCCGCCCCCCCGCCGCCCCCGCCCCCCCCCCGCTGGCAAGGGCCCCCCCCCGCCCCCCCCCCCCCCCCCCGGTCCTCCCCCAGCCTCCACCCCCCAGCCCCCCCCCCCCTCCTCCTCAGGCCCCGCCCCCCCGCCCCCCCCGCCCCCCCCCCAGCCCCGACCCCAGGCCGCCGCCCAGCCCCCACCCCCCCGCCCGTCCGCCCCCCAGAGCCGCCCCCCGCCCCCCCCAGCCCCGCCCCCAGCCCCGCCCCCGCCTCCCCGCCCCCCTCCCCCCCCACCCCCCCGCCCCATCACCCTCCCCCCCCCCGCCGCAGCCGCCGCCGTCCCGCGCCCCCAGCCCCTCGCCGGCCCCGCCGCCCCGCCGCCCCCGCCCCGCAGCCCGCCCCCTTGGTCCCTCCCACTCATGGACCCCATGGTCCTCCAGTTACAGGCCCCCTTGCCCCATTCTCTTACAGACCCTGTCCCGCCCACTCACGGGTGCCTAAGCCCCGCCCACCCATGACCGCACAGGCCCTGCCCACCCTGGGTGCACAAGCCCCCCCACCACGGGTGCCGTGGGCCACTCAGACACCCCCCCTTACAGAAAACTCTGCGAACACAGCCTTTTCAGCCAGAGATTGCCGAGAACTTCACATAGTGGGAAGAAGGGCTGTAGATTCCCTTACCTTCTCTGTCAGGACTTCACACAGCAGAGAGGAGGAACTTCCTGTCTCCCTCACACACTGAGGGAGTCTGAAGCTGTGCTCGCGGGCGGCACTGTGCAGGAGAATGTCACATGTCAGCCTCCCACCCATTAAAGGGCATGTCCACCCGCCAAAACTAAAATTTTACCAACTACTGGCCCCACTGTACAAAAGAAAAAAATCCTTACCTTACTCCATGCTCCTTGTGGTTCTCCTGTTCTGCCTCTTCAAAGTGCAGGAAAACTGCGGGTTGGAGCTGTCAGTCCGCCTCTTCCTGTGCCTGTATCTTGGCTAGCCTCATCAAGGTATGAGGCATGCTCAGTTGAGCCTTTTCCCCCCTCTTCCTCCTTCCCTCCCGATCACTCCATGCCAGGGAGCAATGTAGCTTTAAAGGGTATCTCCACTGATGGAAAAATGTTTCCCCCCCCCCCTATATGAAAGTTCACCTTCCCCCAACCCCCCTCCTACCTTTTTTTCTGCACAAATCCGCTGTGTTCCTTTGCAGTAGCCTCTGGAAGCTGTGTAGCTCCTGGGGGGGGGGGGGGGTGGTCTGCTACTGTGCTGGGCAGGCTGTCAGTCAATGTGCATCATCACATACATATTCATGATTTCTGCCACACTCACTTTTTTTAACAATTGCAAAAGTAATAGAATTTATAGGAATCAAATGGGGGGGAGGTGTGTGTGTTTGTAAGGGAGACAGAAGGTGTATTTCAGAGGGGATGCTGGGAGTGTCATTAGTTATTACAGGGGGGGCCTGGGAGACAGAAGGTGTATTCAGAGGGATGCTGGGAGTGTCACTAGCTGTATTGCAGGGGGGCCTGGGAGACAGAAGGTGTATTTCAGAGGGGATGCTGGAGTGTCATTAGTTGTATTACAGGGGGGCCTGGGAGACAGAAGTGTATTTCAGAGGGGATGCTGGGAGTGTCACTAGCTGTATTGCAGGGGGGCCTGGGAGACAGAAGGTGTATTTCAGAAGGGATGCTGGGATTGTCACTAGCTGTATTGCAGGGGGGCCTGGGAGACAGGAAGGTGTTTTTTAGAGGGGGTGTTAGGATTGTCACTAGCTGTATTGCAGGGGGCCTGGGGGACAAAAGGTGTATTTCAGAGGGGATGCTGGAGTGTCATTAGCGTATTGCAGGGGGGCCTGGGAGACAGAAGGTGTATTTCAGAGGGGATGCTGGGAGTGTCACTATCTGTATTGCAGGTGGGGCCTGGGAGACAGGAGGTGTATTTCAGAGGGGATGCTGGGATTGTCATTAGCTGTATTCAGGGGGGCCTGGGAGACAGAAGGTGTATTGCGAGGGATCTGGGAGTGCTATTCTTGGAGCAAGAAACAAAAAGCCAATACCATCTATCAATCTATCTATCATCTATTAAATCTATCATCGTCTATCCATCATCTTCTGGGGAAACACACACACACACACTGCTCTCCTCCCGGAGAAGCTCGTGCCGATATCTCTTGTTGCCATGGGAACATGACGCCTACGTTCCATTGGCTTCGGCAGTATGACGCGGGTCAGCTACTCCCGACTACGGAAGGAACTTAGTACGCATGCAACGGGAGCGTGCGCGTCGGCAAAATAGGAGGCAGGCGGCACGTCAGCAGAGGACTTGCGGCTGTACAGTATAAAGGCAGCTGATCGGAGCACATATGGAACAGATTAACCTAAGAACCCGGTATGACTTAGTTTACCTAAAACTGTTATAATAGCCAATGTCATTTTTTTCAGTGGAGATACCCTTTAAAAGCTTTTGGGACAAAGCAGGGGATACCCTCCCACCCCCAACCGCTATATTCGTTAATCTAAAATCATTGTCAATCTCTACTTACAACTCCTCGATCCTGTGCTGTCTGCAGTTAAGTCAGCCGCGGCTGTGATTGGCTGCCTCTCAGCCAATAACAGCCACGGCTGCCGGTCCGGCCCCCTGCTTGCAGTTCCGGCGGGCAGGGGAGCTGGACCAGAACAGCGAAGGTTCGAGGAGTTGTAAGTAAAGATTGACAACGATTTTAGATTAATGAATATAGCGGTTGGGGGTGGGAGGGTATCCCCTGCTTTGTCCCAAAGCAGGGGACATGCCCTTTAACTTTCTGGTCAGTCATTTCTTTATATCTTGGGCTGTGGACCACGTAGAGAGGTGGTTGAAAACTGGCCTTTCATTTAAACTCAACTTGTTTGGAGATCACAGTTCCCCTTTATCACAAACATCATTCTTATTACGTAATAACAAACATGCAAGTGAGAAACTCTGGCAAATGGGACTTAAAGGGCATGTCCACCCCCAAAACTATAATTTAACCCACTACTGGCCCCACTGTGTAGTGTAATAAAACCCTTACCTTACATCCCAGCTCCAAATGGCTGCCCTGCTATGCCCCTCCAATGTCCAGAAAACTGTCCCCCATATAGGACTCTGCCTCCTGTCTCTCCTCCGGGAGAATTTTGACATGCGCACTGCAGCCCCCCCCCCTCCCACCTGTTTTGCTCCCCCTTTGGTATACAGTAGGTCTCCCTCCCCCAGCCCCAACCCCTATAATAGTTTTAGCAGAAACTCCCCCATTCATTACTCACCTTACCTCTCTCCCCCGGCGTTCTCTGTAATTGGCTTCCTCTCAGCCAATCACGGACGCGGCTGGCAGTCCGGCCACCTGTATGCAGTTTCATGCAAGCAGAGGGCTGGGACAGTACGCCGGAGGAAAGAGGTAAGGTAAGTAATAATCGAGGGAGTTTCTGCCAAAGCTATTAAAGCGGTTGGGGCTGGGGGATAGAGTCCTAACTATGCATTTTTAAGAAATGTATTATGTACAAAGTAAAATACAAACTTAAAGGGCATGTCCACCCCCAAAACTATAATCCCCACCAGTAATGGCCCCATCATGTAGTGTAATAAAATCCTTACCTCACATCCCAGCTCCATAGGGTTCTCCTGATTCTCCCCCCCCCCCCAAAGTTCCAAAAACTGCCCACCGGAGGATAGCAGAGTCCATATGGACTCCTCTGTCTCGGCCTTACCTCTTTCCTCCGGCGTACTGTCCCAGCCCTCTGCTTGCATGAAACTGCATACAGGTGGCCGGACTGCCAGCCGCGTCCGTGATTGGCTGAGAGGAAGCCAATTACAGAGAACGCCGGGGGAGAGAGGTAAGGTGAGTAATGAATGGGGGAGTTTCTGCTAAAACTATTATAGGGGTTGGGGCTGGGGGATCCTCTGCCTGACGTGCCCGCCTGCCTCCTATTTTGCCGACGCGCACGCTCCCGTTGGGCATGCGTACTAAGTCCCTTCCGTAGTCGGGAGTAGCTGACCCCGCGTCTACTGCCGACAGCCAATGGGAACGTAGGCGTCATGTTCCCATGGCAACAAGAGATATCGGCACGAGCTTCTCCGGGAGGGAGAGCAGTGTGTGTGTGTGTGTTTCCCCAGAAAGATGATGGATAGACGGATGATAGATAAATAGATGATAGATAGATTGATAGATGGTATTGGCTTTTTGTTTCTTGCTCCAAGGAATAGCATCTCCCAGATCCCTCTGCAATACACCTTCTGTCTCCCAGGCCCCCCTGCAATACAGCTAATGACAATCCCAGCATCCCCTCTGAAATACACCTCCTGTCTCCCAGGCCCCCCTGCAATACAGATAGTGACACTCCCAGCATCCCCTCTGAAATACACCTTCTGTCTCCCAGGCCCCCCTGCAATACAGCTAATGACACTCCCAGCATCCCCTCTGAAATACAGTGATCGGGAGGGAAGGAGGGAGAGGGGGGGAAAAGGCTCAACTGAGCATGCCTCATACCTTGATGAGGCTAGCCAAGATACAGGCACAGGAAGAGGCACTGACAGCTCCAATCCGATCGTACTGTGTATGGCCGCCTGATCCCTATACTGCATATGGGGATTGGTCAGGTCCATGTATGCGGTTCCCGCAGCATGTGTGCCGACTGCTACCAATGTAAGATGGCCATCCAGTGGCCAAACTAGAGATGTAAGTATAATTATTATTATTGTGAATTTATATGGTGCCAGCATCTTCTGTAGCGCTGTACAATTACATTAGGCCCTGCCCGGAAGAGCTTACAATTTAAGCATATTTAAGCATTCGATCATTTTTGATAAAGTGACTAGCGCAATTAAAAACCGCGATATCGTATATACGCTTTCTCCATATTTGTGTATCTTATTAAAGGGGAACTGTGGTCTCCAAACAAGTTTTAAATGAAAGGCCAGTTTCCTACCTTTAAAATGAGCCATCAACTACCTCTCTACATGCTGTACAAAGTTATAAAAAAATTACTGATCAGAAAGTTAGGGGTGGGAAGTTCTGAGTCTGAGGTCACAAATACTAGCTCCTTCTTCTAATCTGTGGTTGGCACATACTCAGTGCAGGAGAAAGCAGAAGAACCAGGAAGAGAGTTATAAAGATTGAAGGAGGACTGAAGGGGAGAGGTAGGGAAAACCGCACAGCATAGCCCATAGCAGGGAGTGAGGTGTATAAAATGTTTGTCTTATTTTAAATGCCTCCCACTCGCTGGCACTACCCATTCATGAGTGAATGGGAGGGGCCACAGGGGCTGCAAAAGTAGGGGTTGCATAGGAAGGGGCCAAGGAGGGAGGGGCTACAGGCCCGCTAGTGGCCACAGGGCCCATGAAGAGCTGCGAGGGAAGGGGCCAAGGGGGGCCTGCAAGGGGAGAAGTAGTAATTTTTTGGATTCCCCTGTAAAAGTTACCTCACAAGAAAAGACCTCTCTCATTTCTTTCAAATAATAAATAAATAATAGCCTAGTATATGTTCGTGTGTACCCCTTCATCACTATCAGGGCTTTTCTGTCTATGGACACCATTTAGGCTTAGGCAGGGCTTATGAGGATGTGTCATCTTCCTTCTGTCCGAACATTAGGATAATAGTAAGCATGCTTATGCGACAAGGGCTGAGCAATGGTGCAGTGATGTAACAGCTCAGTGTAAGCAGGAAGCAACACCACTTATTTACAGTTGTAAGTTTGGATATATTGCAGCTAGAAGCATGATCCTGGATTCCTTTTTAAAGTAGGATGTTCTCTTGTTGTTGCTTTTACAGATATGTGTTTTGGCAAATGTTAGGACACTTACTATAATCATCAGAGAAAACTTAGGATAAGGACAGTTCTAAAAAAAATAAAATAATTATTGCCAAGTAATTGATGGTTAAAAAATTATCAATTGTATTTCCTAACAAATGAAATACCTATGTAAAGACTTCATCATATCCTAGCTCCCCTTTTACAGAGGGACAAATAAGAGAAAGCGGAGCTGTCCAATTAACCAATTTCAGGACGATGACCTGTTGGAGCCACTATCCCAACTCTGATGTTATATGCAGATAGCGTCTCCAGGTGCATCAAAATCTGGTGAAAAACAACTGCTGCTATTGACATATTACATTACTTGCATCGGCTGTATGGGTGTCCCTCTCTTGAATAGTCACGAAAACTAATATAACATGACTAACACACATTTGTCTCCTTAGTTGGCGTCAGCGCCCTGTTTGTATCTCCCTGTGTTAGGGTGAGAAATCAGAGTGGCTGTAATTAAATTTGTTGGTCACACATGTACTACCTATCTTTGGTTTGTTAAATACAGATATCTGCTCTTAATGCATTGCGAAATGTTGTTAAAGGTGAACTAAACCCACATTTTTACACTCCAGTATCTGAACATATACCCGCTAAAAACATCAAACTTCCTGCAGTATCTTAGGACTGAGCAATGTGTAAAGAACATAATGGTTGGTGACCACGCTGTGCAATACCAAAAACTGGGAAATAAGACACAAATGTTAGAAAGTTAAAGGATAAGTATGTTGTAAAACAAAGTTAAGTTTACTTGGAAGCAGGGGCATAGGGGGGGAAAAGGAAGAGCATAAGTTTTTTTTTAAGCTGCTGCTTCCAAATAAAAACTTTTTTTACAATAAACTTATCCTTTAAATTTCTCAACAACCATATTAAAATGAGAGGTGAGACACTGATTACTGTTTTTAGATCAAGGAGACCTACCTTTTAATTCCTTTAGTTGTCATTTAAGACTTTCCAGCCATTAGCTGGTGTTAAAAAATCCAGCAATGGTTAGATGTTAAGTGCATTTAACATGCAAGGAGTTATAGTCACGCTAACTATTACATACTCCAGGTTTGCAGTATTCGGGCAACAGAATGTGACACAATGGTACATAGACTTTTAAAGAAGTACTTTCGGAGAGATATTTATCACCAAAGTTTCCCAACAGCCTCCCAACTGTTTTCAATGTTTATGTCACCTAAAATGATTTCTCACCTTAAAATGTCAAAACCAATTAATTTGGAAGGGATTCAATCATCAGTGTAAACTACATGGATTTGAGTCACCCACTCATAAAAACATGAAGAAATAATTACAAATGCTAGGAGGTAAATATAATATAGCCCCCAGGACATCCTTAAAATGCAGTTGAAACTGGCCCTACTTCAGAATCTAAATTCTCAAATCACCAGTTTGGAGCTCGGGTTTCATGTGCTTTGCTAGAGCATCACATTTTTCTAAGTCCTTTTTGGGCAAAGAGGTGGGATGCAGCCAGACTGAAGCAAGTAAATGTAATTAACCCCCCATTTTGCCTTAATTCTTCCATAATGCCATTTAATAGTAGAGTGTCGCAACAATTCAGCTGTAAATTTAGTTTCTAAAAAGACACGAAAACCAAACTAACGCACTGGATGTATTACATTCAGAAACAGAAATAAAATGGCACTGTAGTCACTTCACATTATGTGATCAACATTACTGACATTATGGCTATAGTCTAAAGAGAAGGATATGGTTTTCTTTACCTCGGAGTGAACTCTCTGTATATGAGATTGCAGATTGCCTTTCTGAGAAAATGCTGCAGGACAGAATGCACAGGCATGAGGCTTTTCACCTGTGTGTTTTACCATGTGAGTTGCTAGTGCCCCTTTTTGGTTAAAAGCTTTACCGCAAAGGCTGCATTTGAAGGGTCTTTCACCTGAAACAACAAAAAAAGGGGGGGGGGGGGGGAGTCTTGCTAAAACATTCAAATCAGTTACTTATATTTGTATGGGAGTAAAACATTGTTAAATTTTCATAAATAAAGATACTTTGTTAAAATACAACTAGTTAATATCTTCCAACATTTGTCTTTTAAACAACACACTTTCAGAAAATTAGATGGAAAGTTAACAATTGTATAAAGGTTAGTCACTTCCCAAAACTACAATAGTTAGAAAGTGGATAGGTGTATGGCTAATCTGTTATACAGAAAAGATTATGCTTTCCTCCTTTCAAAGCTCTCCAAACTTTTTTACAAGCTTTTACAGAAGAAACAACAATAGGAATAGCATTCAGCCATTGGCTGTGATGTCATCTGTTACACCCATGACTAAGAGTTGCTAACTAGAACCAGGAAGCAGAGATAACAGACAGCATTCCAAGTTACACCTTTGAACTATTCCAGTTGGGGGGGGGGGGGATTTACCTTTATGCAATTTTTTATTGAGGTTGTAAAAAGCTTTATTCCTCGTAAGAAAGCATGACCATTTGGACGAGGCACAACGTCCGACCCTGCTTTAGCCTTATGACGAACGCCTGGGCAATAGTCTCACATGTGTATGTGGTAGGTTGGGCGGTTGGACAAATGACACCCAAACAAACACATACATATTTTTAATTATTATCCCCGTTGTATGGCTTTTTGTTTTCCAATATTGCACGGCGCTGCGTCCCCAAGTGGCAATATATAAATAAACATATACATACATATGAGCTATGGGCAAAACAGCCACACTGATACTGTTCTAAATACACTAGCCCTAGAAGAATAACATCAGAATAAGTCCTGTAGGTCTTAAAGTAGTAGAAATCAAAACAATATAGATAGATTTATGTATAGAAGAATGCTTTCACAAATATACAGTTGTTTTTTTTATCAATTTTTAAAGCACAAAATTAGCTAACAGGAAAAAATTTATTTAATATTCGGTGTGACTACCCTTTGCCTTTAAACCAGCATCAGTTGTTTTAGGTACAGTTTGTAGAAATAAAGTATGGTGTATGATTACTCAAACATACCATACAGGTGCTATTAACTAGTCATTAACTGAGAAAAACAACTTTAGAGGAGGTTTAAAACTGGGGAGAGACATTGCAGATACTAAACTAAAGCAAGACTCCACACAGCTGAGCTTTAAAATCTAATGTTTGATCGGGTTGTTTTTGAATGGAATAAGAGAGACCTCTAGTGAGAATAACCTGGAACAGAGTTTCTCAAGCTTTTAATCTGCGGGGAACCTTGAAACAATTTCCGTGTCTCAGGGAACCCCTACATAAAATAATGATTACCGTATGTATTATTTTTCTCTCAGTCATCAAATCCTCAAAATACATAATTTATACAAATACACATGACATATCTATAAATATATCTCTATTTTAAAATATCTCAGGGAACCCTAACACAAAAACATTTTTACTTATATTTATCTTTTGGACATCAATACACCAAACATATAATTCAAACAAATATATAACATTGATAAATATATAGAAAATATCTGTATTCGTTACAATAGTGGAACCATACAGTTTGTCAATCTCTTGAGGACCCCCGGTTGAGAAATACTGACCTAGAATTTAAATTATGGATGCTTCAAAATACAAGAAAAAGGTGTATCTCTAGGCAGAATGACAGATGTAATAGTTAGCTAAATAATTCCACATTTAAATCTGTCAAACCGCAACCAGAATACATGATATTCAGATTCAAATTATTAGTCACAGTACTCAGCATTGTATATAGTCAGTAAAATTTTCACATAGTTCTTATATTAACATGATACTTTGCATAAGGTAAAAAGCAAGAATATAATGGACACAAAAATAACATTACATAATAGCATAATGTACCAAATATCACCATTCCCAATAATCTCTACAATGTAGTTGTCCTGTATTTACACCGATTTCCTTTTCATGACAAAAAGTAGTTCTTTTAAGGGATTATAAAATAAACTTTTTTTAATCTGAATTCAGTTTATTAAACCCAGATTTAAAATAATAAGCAAAGCTTTTGCTTTAATGTGAGAAAAAAAGTAACATTCATTAAAGAGAGCCATTAATGAAAGTTACAATAATTACAAGATAGTTCAGTGTTCATATCAGCAAGAATGCTAAACTTTCTGCAACAAATGCTCATTAATTTTTTTTAAAAAAAGTAATATTACAAAGCAAGAAAGAAACCACCTACTAAACCTAAACATCCCACTAAGTTGCATGGTATTTAGAACATGCTTTATACAAAGATAGCATGTGCCAAGTCTTACTTTCACTAAGTTTCCCTATAGATTTTATTGTCCGAGGCAAAATATTTACGTCAATGCACTGCAGGATCTGCCTAGTAGAAGATGAGCAGGTGTTTACCTTTTCTTTGTCTGTTTGCATCCATATATATAATTTGTACAGATAAGTAAAGTAACAGTGTGTGAGGATTATTTGAACCAGCGTGCACTGGCTTGCCAAATGGTGTGTGCACATAAAATAAATTCAAAACATTGTCGATTGACACTGCTGCAGCATAAATTAAAGGGTATGTCCACCATAAAATTTAAGATTTTCTGTAGCTTCCCGCTCCCAACTTTAACTACATTGTCTGTGGAAACTTACTAATCAGCATGGAATCCCTCAGCTTCAGCCGCCAATGCAACTTCCGAGATTAACAGTTGCATTGGGAGTTGAGAGTCAGACAATTACAGACGCGGCTGCCGGCTATTAATTTAGCTGAGGGATCCCCGGGCTGGTAAGTAAGTGTCTATGGACTTTGTTTTTTACAAATAGACAATGAGGTTAGGGTTGGCAGGGGGAAGGGGGGGGGGGGGGGGGAGATACATTACAGAAAAAGGGTGATATGTAAAACTAGAAGTTCAGCACAATGGATCTGAATGGAGGGAGTGTGGGAATCGACTCCACAGGGCATGCTTGAGTAGCTCTCGGAAGACAGAGAAGAGGCAGAAACCTTTTCATAGGAAGACTGCTCCTAATCTTCATGTTTCTGGACTTTGGACAAGAACCATTTGGAGCAGAAATGTTAGGTAAGGATTTTTTAACAGTGGGACCAGTAGTGGGTTAAATTTTAACTGGGCTGCAGTTATTGGTAAGTCCAAAGATATTATCAATAACATTATAGGAATTGCAAATAGGAATACAACTAAACATAACAGTGACCTCAGCAGTAATGTACCTTTCAAACCACCTTCTTCCCTGTGCAACAGAAATGATTAGGGTCAATAATGTATTGCAATAGGGGTTTTCATTATCTTTACCCTGACCTATCTGTAATATACACAAAAACTGCAGGAAACCTGGAAATGGCATAAGGAACATGCACCAATGGCCAAAAAATTCCTTACAAGTGCTGTCCCCAACTTTACGAACAACGTTCATATCTACATTTTATTAACCACATTTTTTTTTCAGCCTGCATTTCTGCTATAGGAGCATAGTAACCTTATAATGTTTTCCAAGTGGTATTTGGCTTAAATGATGTAAGTGCTGAACCAAGTAATAATTTTTTTACATTTCACACATTTTGTAGACAAAAGCCACAAAGCTAAAATTTTATAGTTTGAAACACAACTGTAATAAATATAATGTCAATGTTCTTTTATCCCAGGTTACATGAAAAGTAAAAAAAAAAAAGTAGTGTAAAAAAAGTTACCTTTCAGCATGTATGCAATCTAGATTAGGAGATTTTCTAGATCTTCGAAGAGAGATTCACCAGCGGCTGAACAACTCTGAGTTAATCACAGAAGTAATTTCTTCTTATGTTACTATTTAATTTCAGCTATTGGATATTTCAGCAATATTCACAGATCGGCAGCATGCATCTGCTGGTTGAGCAGTAATGCTCTTACATGTGTACACCTATCACATAACTGGGGGGATTCAATATCGCTAATATAAGTAATAAAATAAGGCTAAAACCCACGTTACCCGATATTATTTAAGGCACTGTGCCATTTCGAAGTGTTTTTGGAAGCAGCACAGTGCTCTTTACAATTTAGTTTTACGATACCTCGTAGCATGAAACTTAATGGGGAATCAAATAGGAAACATCTTACCTTTCCAAAATCCTATAGTGGACGTAATCATACATTGCATTTTTTAACAATTCAGCCTGCCACATATTAGAAGTCATTGTTCCCCTCCACCACGGGAGTTCTCCAGATTAGTCTCCACTTCCCATAACACAGAGACTGTACAATGATCACTCCAAATGAAACTACCAATTAACATATAATATTCCTCAAGTAAATGTTAAATGGAAGATCATTTAGATTAATGTAAAATAGCAATAGTCTCCCTCTTTATAACATTATTACAATATTTCAAACAGATAAAGGGGAGCCTGAGCAAATAGGAATATATTTTGAATTTTAAGAATGCATGACGTTTAAGATTAATTTCCACCCATGTACATCACAACCCATTAAAAGAAGAAAAAAAAAACATAACCCCAAAATTGCCCAAATGCATTTATTTATTTAAAAGTCAATCCACATAAGTAAAACACAATACATTCACAAATAAACATAAGGAGCCAGAAGGAGTAAGACCTTTAAAAGTGTGAGAAAAGAAAAAAGAAATATTGAGGGAGTCCCTTAATGCTTCCTGGTGGGCTCTTGGTCCCATTATTACCTGATGGGTCCCAACATCACAACTGGACACTGATACAAAGTACTTTTATAGAAAATAGTTTGGGGGAAATTATTTTACAAAATGAAAAAAATGTAATGGGAAAATAATAGTATTTAAGATGAAAAAAGTTTAAAAGTGGAGTTTTATTCAGGGGAAAATGTAAAGATTGATTTTTTTTAGGTGAATCACATTAAATTGCATCCTTTATTTAAAGGTACGGTCATGAAATGAAATTTTGGTGGAAGAATTAGTTGATTAGAAGTCCAAAAGTGTTTTGCATGTAAGCATGTTCAATACAGCACTTTACCTGTATGTATCCTTATGTGACGTGTTAATTGGCTTGGCTTCTGAAATGTTTTCCCACAGTGCGGACACGAGTATGAAAATCCACTTCTGTCAATGTTGCGATTGTAAGATCTTGTACTTCCAACCCTAAAAACAATGAAACAGGTTAGAAAAGAAAAACTGTATACTAACAAATGAAGATTACACAGCAGATTCAGTTGGAAGGTGTGAGGGACAAAAACGACTGACAATGATGTTTGAATTACCCCTGTCTGCATTGTGGTTGGTTGTTACCAAAAGGAGAACTTTTTTGGTCGGTATCAGATCACTTTAAGTTAAGTAGAGGGAGCCAATATGATCAGCAAGATCTATGGAGATTGGAAGCTGTGTATGCAGTTACCACAAATGGGATTCTATCGTTACACATTCAGTTGTAATCAAATGAGTATGACATGTAAGAAAACATGTAAACCACCAGTCATATCATCAAAACCAAACCGAATGGTCCCTCGAAGCCCACCCAGCACGATCGGCATCCAAAACAGACATTCATTCACATGCTGAGTCACGGGTCGACCTCAGCAATCGCACATTTGTATGAAACTTATGATCTAGTGAATATAGGAAAGGCAAAGATGATGTGGAAAAACTGGTGAGAAAAACTTTTAGGACCAATTGTGGCTGCCTTAGATTCCAGCCTCCAACCCATATATCAATATTTGAATCATTTGTTAAAACGCTTCCCTTCTTCACTGGTCAGAAATGGATCTAAAAAATTTCTTTCAATATATCAACAGTCTCTGTCCCCAAATCCCTTTAAATCCAGGTTATGACACTGAATAAATACATTTTTTAGATGCATCATAAATAAAAGAGGTGAACACATAAGAAGAAAAAGCATGAGGGGTCCCTCTAGTGGTTAAATACAACAATTCAAGAAAAGGTATGGATAATGTGATACATGAAAAATGGGACATTGTAACAAGCAATCCAAAAGTATATTGGAAGGCAAGAGAGAGACCTTTCATGGTGCATAAAAAGAACAGAAGCATTAGAGACACATTAATGCAGACACAAGAGAAATATATAAAAGTAAATACAACAAACAACAAAATGGTGTGTTACAGTTGTGGAACTGTAGTATGTGTAACCACTAGAGATGGACTAGAACTGGAACCCGAGATCAAACGGACTCTGCCTTCTCGAACTATCCTGGACCCGTATTTTCGATAATTATCGAGTGTTCGAACGTTCAAGGCGAATATGCAAGTAAAATGTCTATTACACCAATACGAGAGTAAATATTGAATATCGAATCCGCAAGTAAAATGTCTATTATACCTATAGGTGAGTAAATATCGAATCCGCGAGTAAAATATATATTATACCTATATGCAAGTATCGAATCTGCAAGTAAAATGTCTATTGTACCTATAAGCGAGTAAATATCGAATCCGCGAGTAAAATGTCTATTATACCAACAGGCAAGTAAATATCGAATTATCGAATAAAATGTCTATTATACCTATACGCGAGTAAATATCGACTTCTAGAATCCGCGAGTCGTTCATGGGATAATTATCGAATGTTCGAACGCGAGAGCTCAAAAGTAACGCGAGAGCTCAAAAGTAGCGCGCGAGTGTAAAATTGAGTTTTCGAAAGTCCTGGATATTCGAACATGTTCCCCAGACCATTTCCCAGGTCCCACAGCCATTTACATTAAGTTACCATTGATATTTTAATTGTATTTCATTCAAACTTTTCAAACAATTTGACTCCCATTGACTTTAATGGGTCCGTTTTCGAACTTTCCATATAGTTTGAACGTTCGAAAATGGACCAAACTTTCGGAAGTTCAGCCATCTCTAGTAACCACATGATTGTGGAGAATTTTAAAATCCTCATTAGGGTAAAGAAATTAAAATAGAAAGAAGGTATAATTGTGACACCGATTATTGTATTTTACGTGATAAAGAGCCCCTGTGCACTTGGAAAATCATTAGAAAAAACTACTACTTCATTTAAAATACATTTTACCGCTGCAAAAATCCATATATCGGAGCACAATGGGGAGAACATTTCTATATAAAGAATCACATAGAATCCCCGATATCATGATTTGTGAAAAAATCTTTCATAACCTACATCATATTATTCGATAAGACTTGGAAAATATGGTACTCAAGCCGCTATGCAGACCATTTATTACCCACTTTATAATTAAAATAGAAAGAGCCAACAAGAAACATTTATGTTTTACGGTTATTAACATAATAACTCAACCCTTATTGTATACAAACTGGTTTTAGTAGTGTAATAAAATACTTACCTTACATCCCAGCACCAAATGGTTCTCCTGTAATCTGCCTCTCAGCCAATCACAGACGCAGCTGCTGGTCCCGCCCCCTGCTTGCAGTTCCGTGCAAACAGAGGGCCGGGGCTTTGCGGCGAAGGAGAGAGGTAATATAAGTAATGATCGGGGGACTTTCTGAGACTATAATTATAGCGGTTGGGGCTGGGGGAACATGGACTATAATATATTTAAAGTTTATATAAAGGGTGGACATGCCCTTTAATGCCACAACTCGAACAAGTATACTATATTTCTAAATCATGACAATATTGAGACTTGTTATATTTATCTTTTATTGGAAAAATAAAAAATGTATTGAACATTAAAATACTTTTACCAATCACAAATCCCACATTAAATTGCAAAAGGGAGGTTAACTACCAACTCTCTGAAAGGTGATGTGAATCCTGTGGTAACCCATTGCATAAGTGAATTGTGATTGACGGTCACTGACCAAGTAGGAGTTAGCTAAACGAGGAGGAGTAAAAAATTACTGTGTAGGGAAACAGTGGATTTACCAGATGGAAACTGTACATCCAAAAGGATTTAAAACACTTAAATGAGATTTGTGTGTTAAATATGAGCATGTGCAATATGGAATAACTTTATGTGAAACTATTCGAATGTGCAATGTGGACTGTACAATATGAATGGGCATGAGCAATATGCAAAGTAAACTGTGCAATATGAATTGGCAGGGGTAATATTAGCTGTGCCCAATGAATTTTTAAAAATAGGCTTCTAATGTCTTCCAACTGAATGTGGCTATGTGCGATATGAAGCGTGCAATATGAATTGTTAAACTGGTCTAAATTGTTATTTAAACAATATAATATGTGCAAAGAAGCATGCAATATGAAGTTTTAAACATTAGTGCCTATTAGAGATGGACCAGACCTGAAACGGATTTTACAGATTTCAAACTTTTGGGGATTTTTAATTTTTTCAAAATATTTGAAATTTATAGAATTTGGGGAAATAATAAAGCCACATGTCACAAATTCCCAATATTTTTGGCAGTGCTAACCACCCCTTGGTTAAAAAAGGCAGATCGACAGGTGCCTTGTGAAGTGTTTTCCTTTTACCCACTATCCCTTGCATGATGCATAATCTGAGGGAGAGAAGCCAATGTGTTGTGGGGTATGTCCAGATGGGAGAGTCTGCCTGGCTACTCAACAATGGTGGCAAACTGCAGTGAGCCTACTCTAACTCAATGGCTCTGCTGTTGTGAAGTGTAACCATTCCACCCCCTTTTCCTTGCACGATGCATACTCTGAGGGAGAGAAGCCAATGTGGTGAGGAGTAGGTCCAGTGGGGCCATGTCTGCCTGGCTCCTCAACAATGGTGACAAACTGCAGTGGGCCTACTCTAACTCAATGATGTTGATGCTATAAAAAGTGTTACCCTTTGCCGCTTTTCCCTATATGATGTAAACATGATGTAAAATACAGAAATAAAGATTAATGGGGAAGTTCATTGCAAATATACTTTTGAGGAAAAATTGCAGTATTTTCACATCTTAATGACCTTAATATGCCCAACTCAGCAGTTTGTCTGTGAATAAATATAAATGCTTTCGAAAAATGGATTTCCTGTTTGTATGATCGTTATGGTCTTGCCCTTGACCCATGCCTGGGTTAATTCAGTTGCTTAGTAAAAAGCTGAGCATGTTTGGTCATCCAACAGCCAATCCATTAAAATTACTGTTAGGTACATTCGATGTTAAATGAGCATTCTGGGAAGAAGGACCATTACAAAACCTGAAATGTCAGCTTACTAAATGTCAACATAATGGAATAGCAAGGGGTATAAATTCAACTGATTTATCAAAATGGAAGAGAGTTTGTAGAATAACTAGGTGTACATAATTCTGTCATAAAATATTTACCCCCTTTTGTTGGGGTATGCAACAAGCTTTGCCATTTCCTCTTGTAATAAAAAAATTCAAACAATAGAGCTGGCAAATTTTTTTCGTAATTGCACTTTTGCATTTGATATTTAGTAGGACAATAGTTTACTTGGACAATATTTCAAAAGTTTGAATAATGTTTTTTCTTAATCTTTTCAGAAAATCTCCTAAGAGTGAGAAATTCTATGAAGAACTGCATTCTGAATTCTCAACAGGTGTAAAAAAAAAATGTCATCTTTTTGTATCTAAGTCTGAGGCCACACTGCAATGCACAGGAATCGCGCACAAAATCGCAAGCGCTATCGCACGCGATTGTGTTGCTTTTCTTGTGCGTTTGCGTTTTGCGCATTTTTTCGTGTTATGGAAACGCTGCGTTAACCCACCAAAAATGGTGAACACATGCGTTACCAAAACGCAAACGGACGCGCAATCGCATGCGCATCGAAAATCGCTGGAATTTTTGCGTTCCCGCGATTTCCATTTTAGCGAAAATCACGGGCGCAATCGCGAGCGTGAAACTCGTGCGCAAATGCGCGAAAAACGCGCTAGTGTGGCCTAGCCCTAAAGGTGTGTAGTAAAAAAATAGCAAGTATGCACAGCACTAAATTTATGCATTGGCACTTTTTGTTGCCCATGTTCGTGTACATTGAAGTAACGACCGTTTTATTCAGGAAATGAAAACGATCAATATTGAGTGAGAATTTTTATTTGTACTGTAAGTTTGGTCAAAATTTCTATGTCCGAATTTCTGCTTTTTGTGAAAATAAAAAATGGAAGATTTTCACAAGGAACTGCATCTGAAATTCAGCATGCCTGAATGAAAGAATGTCAGTTAGATTTTGTGTATATTTTATATGTTTAAAATGTAATAGTTTGATGTTCAAACTATAGAGCACTTGAACTTTTTTTTCTTGCACTTGCACTTATGCATACGTCCCATTTGAGTTAGTTGGTGGTCATGCCTCTGTGGACATCCATGCATATGGTATACAATACGATTCAGGACATGTGGAGGATAGTATTTTTTGTTTTTTGTCAAGGCGATTTGGGAAAGATTTCAGACTCAACCATTTTTTGAATTTTTTTTAATTTTCCCCAAATCTAAAAGCATAGAGTTCTGTGGAGAACTGTGTCTGGAAATATTCATTAATGTATGAAAGAATGGCAATGTTACTTAGTTGAAGAGATTTTTAAGATTGAGGGGTGTTTCGTTTGAACGAGAGCTGTTCAAAATACAGAGCACTTTTCTCTGTAATTGCAAATATTCATATGTCCCATTTGGAGTGAGTTAGTTGGTGGCCATGCCTGTGTACACTTATGTATATTGCATACCATTTTATTAAAGGCATCTTCACCCTGCAGAACCACTTTTGGTATAATGTAGGGCATCCCTGCCCACCCCCAACTGCTATGTCAGATTGTTAAATAAAATAAAGAAGCCGAAACTCTACTAACAGCCCCTCTCTCCTGTGGCAAACTGATCTGGCTCCCTGCTTGCCAGAACTTGCAAACAGCGGCTGGCTTGGCAGCAGCATCTGGTTGGCTGAGAGGCAGCCAATCACAGACGCTGCTTCCATCAAAGGTGAGTGCCGCGGGAAAGAAGGGCTGTAAGTAGAGTTCTGCTTTTTTTAACAATCTATCATGGCGGTTGGGGGTGGGCAGGGGTAGCCTACACTACAGCAAAATGGTTCTGTGCTAGGTAAATGGCAGCCAGAGAGGGATCAGGTGGGTGGGAGGGATGGACTCTAGTAGCCTCAAGATTTTTTTGTTTAGGGGTGGACATACCCTTGAATGAAATTTGAAAAATTTTGCTTTTTTTTTTTTTTTTTTTTATTATTCGGTTATTTAGTTATAAAAAACATGTAGTAAAATTCCATATTTACTGCGTGGATACCTATAGTAACATTTGGTTAAAAGTTGGTTAAATTTGTGCTGGCACTGAAAAGGTTAAAAGATGAGCATGTATTGGGATTATTCTGATAAGGGTGCTCAGTGTAGCACAAAAATGTTAATAAAGGACACATTCATGATGTATGTTATGACTGCTAAATTAAAGTAAAACTACCCTTCGTGAAATCACTAAATTAACACAGAATAAACAAAATTAAGTTTACTATATTAGTAACCAAAAATCATACTTTAAAGTATGGTATCAATTCATATACAAATTAAATGCTCACATTTATTGCCATTGTTGTAGAAACCATGGGAAAGTATACGTAAATATTTTTACATGCATTTGCCCACATTCCTAGTGTCTACAGTTTATCTTTTTTAATTTAGTATTAACGTTATTTTTTAGTATGTTGTTAGCAGGATATCCATTTGCAACATACTTTCAGAGAAATTACATGTAAAACTACCATTTGCAGAAAAGTTATTTGGAAACCATCTGCAGATTTAACCACCTGATTTTGAAGTGTGTTTTCGTATGCTCTTTAAGTTGTGGTGCTGAGTCAAAGGTTTTCTTGCATGATTTACAAATGTAGGTTTTGCTTCCCACCAGCTCCTGCCGATGTTCTTCCATGTGAAGAGACAAATGACTTTGCAGTGGGAATTCATCACCACATTCTGAACAGATGAGAATCTACGAAAAATCAAATATATATATATATATGTGTCCATAAGCAATGCCGGACTAATGAATTTTTCCAAGCTTTCTTTTACACAGCCTAGACACTTTAAAACTTAACTTAAAAGTAAAAATTTAAATTTTCATGTAAAATAATATTCTATAACATTCATAAATAGGAATTATAATGGAACAATATCATCAGCTATGTTGTTCTTGCTTGCTCCTTTTGGCTTTAAGACCCATTAGAAAGAAGAAAGCATAACTAAGGAAATAAGGGGTACAGTAATACAGTAAAATGGATGATGAAAATGTACCTTTATAGGTACAAGGGAAATTATGCTAGAAGAGGTGCAAAGAACAGTATAGTAAATACTATACTAACTGATGCATCATTCACACTGCCCTTCAATGCAATCTGCTCAGTAATTTGCCAAGAGAAACCTATACACCAACTGCTCTAGAGATATTCATCTCTTTTCTTTGCATTGCTGTTTTGGTGTAAAAATATTATTGTATGCGTAAAATAAATATTAAATCTTTAGGGAACAGTTATATTACAATATAGATAAAGCATTTTTTAACAACCAGGTAATCATTAAGCATTGGAAAGATATTACTGATAATCCAAAAGCTAAGCCATAGTACTAGATACCTCCTCTTTCTCGTGAAGCATAATGTGAGCTTTGAGGCTGGCAACTCGAGAAAATTTCTTGCAACATGCTGGACAGGTAGGATCATCCACATTATGTGTAGCTTTATGAAGAGTCAGGTTAAAGTCAATATTAAAGGACATCGGACACTGGTCACATCGATGAGGCTGTGTAGCAAACACATAATTATGGTTATGTATAATAATGTATAAAATGCATAAGCATTTAAATAACTTCTATAACACAAAAAGTGGTTTTCGATTTAAAGGCACATTTCGGAAATTAAAGGAGTCCAGGGCAACTAACATAATAAAGGGTATGGGGGGGCTTGGCTATGCAGGCAGATTAGAAAAGTTGGGGCTGTTTACATTGGAGAAGCGGTGTTTGTTTGGGGATATGATAAATTTATACAAATATATTAAATGGACCATATAATAAACTCTCTGGTGCATTGTTCACTAATAGGTGATATCAGAGGACTTGTGGACATCCTTTAAGATTAGAAGAAAGAAGTTTCATCTTCAGGTTAGGAAAGGTTTCTTTACAGTGAGAACAGTGAAACTGTGGAACTGTTTAGAATATAAATAAGAAGAGAGAAAAGACTCCACTATAACATGGAACACGTGGTTCCATGGCACACAGCTACCAATACCCCATGAAAAATTTAAACTCATATGGGGAAAGTTAACATATTCCATAATACCCCACATAAAGTGTGATATTCACACTACACATCCAAAGGTATACATTCTTTTATTTATCAAAACACACTACAAAAGATACATATATATGGAAACAGAAATATGATACCTATAGCACATACACTGTAACATTAAAAACCACTAAAAAAGGTAGGTGGGTAAGGCTAGGAGTAAAAAAACGTCCAGGTAGCCTAATGCGTGTAAATAAATTCTCCAATGTCCATAAGCACACAGTATAGGGCCATATGAGCAAGTGCTGGTGCGTGATATAGAGATAGAACATATAGATGGGAATCGTGAAGGTATATATATCACACAAGTGTGCGTCCACCCCTCTATCAACTATGTAACCCAGTACATGTATGTGTATAAATATATAAAGGCACAATATCATCCATATACTACAACTTTCACGCTCCGTTGGAAATTTGGGCAGCAGGTAAGTTGATAACCAGACATCCAGCCGAGGTTTATTGTTGCCACCACAACCTTGTAGTTCCACTATTGCAGTTCTTCTAAAAATCCATACACCATCTGTATTCTTGAAATTCCAATCGCCAAGTTAGGTGCTATGAAGAGCCCAAATACATACTAATGAAATGAAAGGGACCCGCGGCTACACTCCGTAGCCCAAACACTACCACCACGACCGACGTACGTTTCGGGATCCTACTCCCTTCTTCCGGGTCACATGACCTGTAGTTCCGTGCACCTAAATACCTCCATAGTGTAACGTGAATATAGTCCGTGCAGCAACATGGTATCCACTTCTTACGTTTTGGTAGTTTCTATCACATAATAGCTAAACATGTAATCTTTATATTTCTAAACATTTAGATATGTTTTAGTATTAGGGAATGCAGACAAGTCCATCGCCTAGTCAGAAATTTAAATACTGTTAAGGCATATATAAATAAATAGATGAGGCCAGGTTGGTATTTAAATATAGATGACATCCAAGATACCACTTATTCATGCTAACAGGTTACATATTAAAGAGAAGCTCCTCATTAAGTCCCAAAGGGGTGAGGGTCTACCCATTATATTTGGCTTGGGCAGTCCAACGGAGGCTATTTCCCATTTTGTTGATAAAGCCCTAAGACCGTTCCTTGACACTTTACCATCTTTTCTTAAAGACACTAGGGACATGATCAGGAGGCTTAACCAACTGAGAGTAAGTGACAATACTCTCTTGGCTAGCATTGATGTGGAAGCTTTGTATCCATCTATACCCCATGATAAAGGTATACAGGTGATTAAGGGCTTCCTTTCAACCAGGAATAAAAAATATTCCAGACAATCTGACTTAATCCTGGAATTATTGCACATCATTCTAACCAATAATTTCTTTAATTTTTGAGAGGAAATACTTCCACCAGAGCCGAGGTACAGCCATGGGAACAGCATGCGCTCCTACCTATGCCGGTCTGTACCTCGGGGCCTGGGAACAGGAGATTTTCTCCGATGAAAAATTAACATGGGCAGTAAATCAAATTAGCTTTTGGGGTCGCTATATTGATGACGTGCTCATATTGTTGGAAGGGTCAAAAGAGGGGTTCCATGAGACTCATTAATGAAATTCAAGTCAACAATTGGAACCTCAAATTCACAAGTGAAATGGACCCCCAAAAAAATCCCATTTCTGGATCTATGGATCAAAAAAAACGGGCAACACAATTCAAACTGAAGTATACAGAAAACCTACAGCAGGTAATAGTCTACTCTGTGCCCAAAGTATGCACCCCACAAACTTACTAAAAGGTATACCAATGGGGCAATACCTGAGACTTAGACGCAATTGTTCATGTATGGAGGATTTTGAAAGGGCAGCCTATGAGTTAAAACTTAGGTTCATCCTAAGGGGGTACCCCAAAAACTGGCTTAAAAAAAGCTTACAAATGGGCAAAATATTCTGATAGGAATGTACTTCTATTTGGACCTAATAAAAACAGAAATAGTAACACTAATCAAATCCAATTTACCACTAACTACAACAGTGATTGGAATTGGATTAAACAAACACTGGCCAAATATTGGCCAGTATTACATACAGATGAAACATTAAATAAACTTATTTAAAAAAAAAAACAAACTAATATGGTCCCCAAAAAAGCCCCAACAATTGGACAAGCCTTAACTCATAGCTATTTTGAACCTAAATCTCAAACACTTAACAATTGGCTCATCACAAAACCCCTCAAAGGCAACTTTAAATTCAGAACATGTAAAATTTGCTCAATAATGCAAAAAATAAATGTCTTTGTGAATGAGGGGACAACATATGCATTAAAGCATTTTATTAATTGTGGAAGCAGGGGGGTTGTTTTTTGCCATCCAATGCACATGCCATAAACTATATCTTGGGAAAACCAAGAGGCAGCTTAAAATATGAATACTAGAGCATGCTAGAAACATTAAAAGTAATTAAGAAACAAGTAGTGTGGCCCATCATTTTTGAGACTATCATAAATCAAAATGGTCCGATATGAAGGTTTGGGGTATAGAGAAAATCCCACCCCCAACAAGAGGTGGCGATTGGGATAAAAAGATTTTACAAAGGGAGGCATGGTGGATTTTCACCTTAAAAACCCTCACCCCATTGGGACTTAAATTTCTGACTAGGCGATGGACTGCATTCCCTAATACTAAAACATTTCTAAATGTTTAGAAATATAAAGATTACATGTTTAACTATTATGTGATAGAAACTACCAAAACGTAAGAAGTGGATACGATGTTGCTGCACGGACTATATTCACGTTACACTATGGAGGTATTTAGGTGCACGGAACTACAGGTCATGTGACCCGGAAGAAGGGAGTAGGATCCCGAAACGTACGTCGGTCGTGGTGGTAGTGTTTGGGCTACGGAGTGTAGCCGCGGGTCCCTTTCATTTCATTAGTATGTATTTGGGCTCTTCATAGCTCCTAACTTGGCGATTGGAATTTCAAGAATACGGATGGTGTATGGATTTATTGAGGAACTACAATAGTGGAACTACAAGGTTGTGGTGGTGACAATAAACCTGGCTGGATGTCTGGTTATGAACTTACCTGCCGCCCAAATTTGAAGTATATGGGTGAGATTGTGCCTTTATATATTTATCCACATACATGTACTGGGTTACATAGTTGATAGAGGGGTGGACGCACCCTTGTGTGATATATATATACCTTCACGATCCCCCATCCATATGTATACTGTGTGCTTATGGACATTGGGGAATTTATTTACATGCATTAGGCTACCTGAACGGTTTTTTACTCCTAGCCTTACCTACCTACCTTTTTTAGTGGTTTTTCATGTTACAGTGTATGTGCTATAGGTATCATATTTCTATTTCCATATATACTCGAGTATAAGCCGAGGTTTTCAGGTTCTAAAATCAGCCTGAAAATGTAAGCTCGGCTTATACTCGGGTCAAGTTCCTCCCAGGAAGCAGCAAGTGCCTTTTGGGCTGGGTAAACTGGGCAATTGTCCAGGGCCCTGACATCTTTAAGGGGCCCCACAGGGAGGGATTCCTGCATGGCACCGCTTTCAAGCTTTTCTCTGCCCGGCTGTCACGATCCCCTAGCACCAGCTGCTGCTCTGTGTGCCTGTGCGTCCATTTCATACACAGTGTGTTAGCTGCCTAGTTCACTGAACACTGCTATGCTTTAGGTCTGCTGCCCACTCCTGGCAGCAATGCAGGGGGCCATTTTTATGGGTTTTTCTGTCCATTACGATCCCCTAGGAGGTTAAACGATCTGCTGTAGTAAGACAGACTTTCCCCTTTCAGAGCTGCCGGTAATAGCAACATTGTTTCATCTATTCGCAGAGTTTTCTGTAAGGGGGGGTGTCTGAGTGGCCCACGGCACCCGTGGGTGGGGGGGGCTTGTGCACCCATGGGTGGGCAGGGCCTGTGCGGTCATGGGTGGGCGGGGCTTAGGCACCCGTGAGTGGGCGGGCCACATGGGTCTGTAAGAGAATGGGGCAAGGGGGGCCTGTAACTGGAGGGACCATGGGGTCCATGAGTGGGAGGGACCAAGGGGGCTGCAAAAGGGAGGAGGAGACACAGGGCAGATTGACTGACTGACATGGTTTCAAAGCAGGAAGTGCAGGGGACATGGTGATGCTGCTGCCATATCACACACAAAAATTTAAATATCTTCAAAACTATGCAAAATAAACAATGAAAATAAATTGCAAACCTATCAATTTACCTAAAGTCAAGTGTTTAGCAGGCCAATTCCAGGAACTGTGGAAGTTGCTGATAGTTGGAGGGCTTCAATTGGTCGTTGGTGTATATTTGCAAAAAAATGTCTGCTTAACAATACTTATGGTACAAATATAAAATTTAAAAATGGAAAATTAAAATTTTGTGCTGGAATTTATAACTTGTCTTCTGTGTAGCATGAGAGGTGCATTCATGTTCACTATCTTACAAACTGCACATATTTATGAAACTGATTACTGTATTATAGATGTGCGCGACCTTGCATCTGTTGTTGCTGAAACACTTGGAATAGATGCTGAAGAAGAATCTGTAAGTTGTGAGATAAACATTACTACTTTTATTTACTCTGTTATGAAAAAATAAAATCTTAATTTTTTTCTGTCGATGCATTGTAGATTAAAGTTATGCTTTAATGGGAAGCCAAATATTTATTGTTTCTATGTTGATTCCATTGTTTTCTCTTCCATTTTCCACACCTTCCAGCTAGTGGGTACATGTATGATTACTAGCTAATGGAGCAGGAAAATATAAGCAGAATCCCTGTGCCTTTATTTCGTGTGCCTTTTTCTAAAACATAGCTTTCAGAATTAAAATGAGTAATGTAGGTTGTGGTAAGATCTGTCAAACAGATCTGTACCTTTATCATTGCTATATGCAGAATACCTAATGTAGGGCTGTAGAGATGTAAAGGGCATATTTAGGGCTGTTGAGATGTAAAGGTGATTATATTAACCTTTCACGTGATCCACCACGGCCACCCTGACAATTCCCGACCGATAATGCACACTATAATTCTGTTCAATTATAGTGTGCATTATCGTGCATGCGCTCTATAGTTGAACAGGACCAGGAAGCGGTCGGGACCTGTCAGTGTTCCAGTGAACTATTCCTTTAAAGGAGAACTAAACTTGTTTTTCTTTAATCGTAATGTGAAAGCGTTTCTTCCCAGAACACCTATACATGTCTTTTTTTAGTTACATTTATGTACATGTGAGTATTAGATTCTGTAACTAAAAAGGTTTCCATGTTGTTGCAAGTCACAGAAGTCTTCAAAGCACCTTGTTAGCATGTGCACATGCCATCCCCCCTGAACCCAGTATTCACTGTCTCTGCGCAGTATATTCCATACAGATGTTTCCACACCAATATGTAAAGGTTCTCACACACAATGTGTGGATCGAGCCACGAACCCTGATGACGATGCATTCGCCCCCCGACGAACGTCCGTTTCGGCCGAGAATCACGCATGTGTATTCGTTTGATCCGGCGTCGTTCGGCGATCCGAATGCAGTCTAAAGTGCTCATTTTTCAATGTTGATATTCTGTTTCTTACATCCTTTCGTGTAAAAGCATAACTATCCATCAAGTGTGTTCCAAATATCGACCAACTTCTGTGTAAATGTCATTGTACAATTTAAAGTATGAGCGTTTTCATACTGTATTAAGATTGCTTGTTTGCCTTGTACAGTCATTTTGGGTTTTTGCTCCAGCAGTCACAGAGTGTATTTAATCAGCCAAGGAGAAATGCACATATTGACTCATAAATATTAAGAATGAAGATTCCTCCCTAGCACCAGCAGAATTAGAGTAAGTGTTGTACTATTATTTGCATTTTGTTTAACTCTTCTAGAATTATCAATATTTTATAAAAAGTTACTACTAGATTATTTTTAATTATTTTGTTTGGAGCCTAAATATTATATTTATATGTGTCTTTGTATGTATGTTTCACTTTAATTTTTTTTAAATAAAGCTAGTAAAAAGCTGTGAATATCTTGTAACTTGCAAGTTAAATATTGCCAATATTCTGTATGTGGCACTTAAAGGAGAACTATCGTGTGTATAAAGTATTTTATAAAAACGGTTAAAATGAAAAGTGCTTGGGACAGGGATATAGGACTAGTAATTGCTACCTCCCAATATTGTTTCTGTGAGAAGCACCAGCCCAAAGAAAACTGATTCTGCCAGTCTTCCTCCTGGCTTCAGCACTATCTTTAGTACAGGAATAGTCCAGGACTAACCAGCCAAATTAAAACTGTACGTGCTGTAGCTCCTCAACAAAACAATATTGTGAGGTAGGAATAAACAATCCCAACTCCCTGCCCATGGTACTTTCCATTTTTAAAAAGAGTATAGTAGTCTTTTAAGACTTGACATATACATCTTAAAGTGGAAAAACATTTGTTGTCCAACCTAAGTTAACAGATGAATTTTTATGTTGAGCTCAATTTGGTGTTTAGACGTGTATACTAAGCTAAGTAGCTGCTATTTCAAAATCACTGTCATGGCTGCTGCATACATTTTTCTATTATTTACACATCAAGCAACTTACTACATAACTTACTACAGTTTGTTTTAGCTTGAGATAATAACAGTTCAATTTGATTGAGCCCTACACTACTGTTACGCAGGATTTCTCCAGCTCAAAGTACAACCATTCTGATTTAGCTTGAGATAATATTCGGAATTCCTATTTGTTACTGTGCAGTATCTAATAAAATTATGCAGTGTCATTTATTTTAAAATTCTGTTAGATTTACAGAGGGTTCTCAAAGTATTCATGAAACAGAGTGGAGTAAAAGAGAATTATCTCCTGTATTTGGTGCAGCTGTGGGGAATCTGGAGCAAGTTACACAAATGGACTGTAGTTCTCCTTCTTTGCCCCTTGGAATGAACAATAGTTTGAAATCCAAGTTTTCTAGAAAGCCATTGGACACTGCATTGCACACCGAACAATCAAAGGCTGAAGATGTAGCTCAGATGGCTCTTCTCAGTCTTGGTATGGAAATCAATTGTGGAATTAACCACCCTTCAGACAGCAAAAAAAGTGTTTTAAAAAGAATTCCAGATGAATCAATGACTGGTATAAACAGTAATAATTCTATGAAAGCTGAAGATAAATGTGTCGGTGAGCAATATACACAGAAGGAAAAAATCAGTGGGAAAAGGAAGAAAGCAGACACTGAGGAAGAGATCAGCAGTGAGTCTTCTTTTGATAAGGAAAACAGTGCGCTTTTAAGAGGCAGTTGCACAAGAGACATTTTGGAAAAGCCGCTGGATCTATCTGATCGCTTCTCTGTACTCCGACCAAAAGACAGGAGTCATGGCAGCAGGAACAGAACAAAGCAAGCCATTTCACCAGAGACACTTAATCCTGACCCTAAAAAACAACTGAACAGAGATTTGAGGGAGGATATTCATCAGCAAACAATGAGGAAACCCCTTCAATATGGTTTAGACCATATGCAAGGAGAAACAGGCCAAGACTGTCAGCTTTTTGATGATTTAGAGGTAAAATATATTCAACCTGTCATGGTATAAGAGCAATTTGTTTTAACATAGCCATATGACTTAATACCACTTTGCTAGCACTGGCAGTTTGGTACTGAAAATTACAATCTCTCATTTATATGACCATTTATAGTAGACCTGTCACTTTATTTTAAATTTTGTATTATTTAGCATCATAAACATAAATAGTAAACAAGTGGTGCAAAGTATACATAAAAGTCATTGGTTTCACAGTAGGAATTATAAGTAGTAATGAATATAATCTGCAGTAAGATCTTTTAATTTAACCAACTATATACAGTGTGTGACAGTTAAGCCTAGTAGTTCACAGTTCCGCCCCACAATGGCACATGTGTGGCTGCTCTGGTGTCTTTTGGTAATCCAGCGGGACGGACCACCAACAACTCGCGTGTGCACCAGAACATTCTGAAACATAGCTGGGTGTGGATTTCTTTACAGGAAGGAAACAGGATACTAAACATGAAAGCTTCTAAATTGTTATTCCTGCATTTTTAGGCTGTTTTGCAGTAAAGGTTCATGGGAGTGGCACTCCATGTTGATAAAAGGAAATACAAATATTTACTAGTAAATTTTTTTGCATTAATCTTGGCTTCTAGTATCCACAGAACCTGGCCTTGGAATATAATGGTCGGGAACAGTAGTGGGCACTTCACACTGTCTATTCAACAAAAGTCCATATGCACACTAGCCTGTTGGGTGCAGACGTCTAGTTTCCCCACTTTAAGGGAACACAAATAGATCATCAATAAAGAGTAGAGTCGCACTCCAAGTGAAAGGTGGGTTTATTCAAAACCGATCATCAACAACAATGTTTCAGGGGTGCAATCCCCCTTCATCAGGTGTGAGTGAGCAACATACACACGGTTAAATAGCCAAGTGCAAGGTAAGAATGAAATCACATCCTGGGTGGGTCCAGGAAAATACACACTTTTACAATCACAAATATCACAAGTAAATAAAAATTCATAATATCTCTAAAAAGAATAAGGCGCTAATATATATAGTATGATCAATATCTAAAACATAAGTACCAGTGTTTCTTATAGCAATCATATAAAATAGTGTCATTAAAATAAGCTACCAACAGATAAAAAAGCCATCAAACCTGTATATATTAAAGTGGAATGCCTAAAAGCATAAATATAGAAAAAGTGCTAATATGTGCTGGTCATACTATTACTATGTATATTGGCACCTTATTCTTTTTAGAGATATTATGAATTTTTATTTACTTGTGATATTTGATATTGTAAAAGTGTATATTTTCCTGGACCCACCCAGGATGTGATGTCATACTTACCTTGCTCTTAGCTATTTAATCGTGTGTGTTGCTCACTCATCACCTGATGAAGGGGGATTGCACCCCCGAAACGTTGTTGTTGATGATCGTTTTTGAATAAACCCACCTTTCACTTGGAGTGCGACTCTACTCTTTATTACTTCACACTGTCTAACCTGCTTGGTGTTGGAAAATCTACTGTTTGCTTGATTGTTGCCATGTCACACTTAAAGTATGACTCTAACCTTCAATGTTTTCTACAAAAAAAATTAGTTTAATATCCGAATGTTGTAATTATAAACAGCTGTGTATTGAGGCATCATTTGTTTAGTTTGGGAACCTTAATACCTTTGAAAACCTTAATCTATACGATTCAGCACACCTTTTACTTTTTTATTTACAGATTACAAGCCCCCATGAGTCTAAAAGACAAGCAAAGTCATGGAACAGAGACTGTGAGCCAGCATCTGTACTTCAGCCAAACCCGCACATGGATCAGGCTTGTTTTCACAGTCAGCAAAGTGAGTTTTTCCTTAGTTAACTGTGTAGGAATATAGATAATAAACTAAAACCAGTGATCCAATTTGCACATCTTAGCTTTGTTTATTGTAAATTCCCAGAAGATGCTGAGGAGGCATTCTATAAGGTTGAAAAAGATCAGGGTTTGTGATGAAAAAATAGAAGTGGAAGTAACTAGATGTCCCCTCTGCTGCTTTTAACACCCTCACCCCTCCTACCCTTTCCCTCTACAACACACGTCTTGTCCTGGACTCAGACACCGGTTGTCCCCTCCCCCCACATACACCGGCAAATACAACGGTCTAAATTGTGTTGTTCACCATCTCTGCACCCAACCCCCTGGTTCGCTCATAACACTCCCTCCGTTTTGGCCTGTCCCCGGCGCTGCACTCACAATTTTGATTACCTCCTAGAGCCCCGAGGATCCATAGAGACCTATTAAAGTAGTAGATTTATAATGTAGGTTTGTTCTCTAAAAACAAACAGGCAAGTTATACTTCATTATAAAGCCTATACTATAAGACTGTGTTTACTGCTGTTTTTCTGATTATACTAATGAATGTAAAGTAATCCATTTACAATGAATAATTTAGGTATGCTTCTTCCAAAGAAATAGCTGCATCCATATATTTCTGTTTTAGACAAGACATCTATAGATAATGTTCAATGGAGCATTGATCCAGGGGCTGACCTTTCCCAGTACGAGAGGGAAATGACATTGGCAGATTTTAAGGTAGAAAGTGTTTTGTTAGAGAGATTTTTTTTAACTGAAAATATTTTCCATCATATGTGCTTACAAATATTTTTATTAAATAAGGATGGGAGCCCAGCAAAACCAGAGATGGATGACATGGATTACACATATGTTAGCGAAAGTATATTGGTAAAAATGAAAGGAAGGGACAAAATGGACAGTGACAGTGACGGTAAGTATAGTATTTGAGGTTGAATGAAGACTCTGCTATGCCAGAGTCTAAATCTCTACTCACTTCCTCATAAAAGCAAAGCAAGTTAGTTTGACAAGATCTATTCCTCCTAAATCCATGCTGGTTACTACTTATAATGTCAGTCCTTGAAACATACTCTAGAACATGTTCCCTTATTAAACTTTCCAGTATCTTCCCCACCACTGAAGTTAAACTTACAGGCCTGTAATTACCCGGCTGTCAACAACTACCCTTTTTGAATATTGGAATAACATCAGCTTTTTTCCAATCCAGAGGCACACCTCCGGACATGAGGGAATCTGCAAAAATAAGAAACAATGGCCTAGATAAAACTGAACTTAGTTCCCTAAGGACCCGAAGATATATTTTATCCGGTCCAGGAGATTTATTAATATTAACCTTATTTACCAGTAGTTGTTTTTGTACCATATCCTCGGTTAAGTGCACTTGTATCTTTTGTACCATTATTGCTACTATACTCTGTATATGATAACTGTAATTGCATCTTCTATAGCATAAACAGAAGGGGAAAAAATATTTAAGACATTTGCTTTATCTCCTGCCTCCGTAACAAACGTATCCCCATTAACTAATAGTGACACATTTTCAGTCCTAATCTTCTTACTATTAATATACCTAAATTGCAAGTCCAGCCCAAAAATGAAAACTTACATACAGGTAAATCATCCTCCAAAACCATAAACGGTAATAGTTTAAAATCTGAAATATATAAGTCTAACCTGAAATCCTGTACAATGTCCTGTTTTCCCTGTTTCTGCTTCCTGGTCCTTCCAGTTAGCAACTGTCCGTTATGGATTTGACAGTTGACATTACAACCAAAGACTGAATGTTAATCCCCTAGCTGCCTATTCTGAGCATGCCCAGGCTCAGTACCTGCTCAGTACAGGTTTCTAAATTGCTCAGTTTCCATGAGGCCTCCAGAAGCATAGCAGGCATACAGTAATGAATTCTTAGGACAAACTATGATATATCAACATATTTTAAAGAGGTCATTCTTTCTAAAAGATGTTCTTATGAGGGTGGAGTTGTCCTTTAAACATTTTTTTAGGCTTAGTGATACTTTGTTCAGCTATCCTAACTTCATTATTACAGTTTTTATAAACCCTAAAGGCCCTTTTGGTTCCCTCTGCTTTAAAGGTTTTAAATGCTTTTTTCTGCCTTTCCATTTCCCTCTTTACATCAGAATTCAGCCACATGGGCACGGATTTATTTTTTTTACATTTATTTCCTAAATGTATAAATTTAGATGTGAAATGGCTTAAAATCCCCTTAAACACAGTCCACTTCTGTCCAGTACCCTTACCTGATAATACCTTATCCCTGTTGACATTCTGAAGAGCTACTATTAACCTGGGAAAATTTGCTTTCCTGAAATTAAAAAGTCTTTGTTAACCCAGCGCACTTTTCCTTTCGATAAGATATACCAAACAACACTATTTCATGGCCACTATTCCCTAAGCCTCCAGTTTATATCTATAATGCGCTCCATGATGTTAGATATTACCAGATCCAACAGAGCTCCTTTTCTAGTAGGAACTTCAAACACCTGTGAGAGAAATTTATCCTACAGCAAATTCAGGAACTCATCGCCCTTTTCTGTGTTGGCAGATCCACTCCACCAATCAATGTCAGGGGGATTTTTAGTCCCCCCATAATGAGCACACTCCTCAAACTTGCAGCCCTTGCCAACTGCATATAAAGCTGACTCACTTCCTCCCTGCTAGCATTTGGCGGCTTGTAGCAGACACCAACAATGACATTACCCCCTTTCCTGTTGCCTAATTCCACCCATATTGCCTCCGCTTTAACATGCAAATCGGCAGTTATCGCTTCTTTTAAATTTGGCTTCATTTCTTTTTTTAACATAAACACATACTCCTCCCCCTTTCCTTTTTTCTCTGTCCTGCCTAAACAAGGATTATCCTTCTAAATTTACAGCCCAGTCGTGAGAACTTTTCCACCACATTTCTGCTATACCTATTACATCATACTTTTCCACCCTCTTAGCCACGCATTAATGCTCCTAAGATCCCGCTGCCTCCCTGGAGATCCTTGCTTTTTACTTGGCCCCTAACTCTCGGAAATCATGTTTAAGGACCTCACCTCCTCCTCTAACTTTGTCATTGGCATCAATGTGAACCAAGACCGCCGGGTCAACCCTGGCCCCATCTGTCCTTACAGACAAGTAAGCATCCTAGAACAATGTTCCCAAGCTATAGATGGCATAATAGAAAAGTCCAGTAAAAAAAAGGCTCCAAAAAGGCTACAAGTGAAGTTAGTGTTTCTATTAAAAATCTAATTCGAAAATTGCATAAATAAATATGATAATGAAAAATATTTAGATTTTTATATCTCTTATTTTAGAGAACGAAAGAACAGGACATGACACTTTTGGAGAAATATTTGACAGAACGGAGCATGGGGAGTATTTATCATATAATCAAGAAAAGAGTCCTTCCCAAAGCCTTGATTTAAAGGAAGAGTGTAACTTGTCAACTCAGGCAAACGAAAAAGGCAAGTCTCTTGTGGGTTGGTGTTGTATGACAGTAGCCAAAACTGCTTTTCTTTTGCTTGCCTGTGGTTATCCTGTTGTTGGAGGTTAAAGTGACGGAGTCCATGGTGCGCCTAAAACTTTGTGTTTATGCAATTTAGTGCTATTAGAAGGGAAAGTTCAGTGGAAACTATCATTAAATTTAAAATTCTTAGTTTATATTATACATACCTAGTTATTCTACATATTCTCTTCCATTTTGAAAAATCAGTTAAATATATACCTTTTGCTATTCCCCGCTGTTGACATTAGTGAGCTTATATTTTAGGTTATGTAATGGTCCTTCTTCCCAGAATGTACACTACCTTGGAATGTTCCTAACAGTAATTTCTATTGATTTGGCCATTGGATGAGTCAAACATGCTTAAATCTCTACTAAGTAACTGAATCAACCCAGGCGCTGGGTCAAAGACCATATCAGTCTCTATTAGGGGTCTTGGAAACAGGAAGTCAGTATTTCGGAAGCATTTCTTTATACACAGGCAAGTATTTGTACTGAACTTACCCTTTAAGGCCAACTGCCAGTCAGTATGTTTCTTTTTTGAAGACTTATACTAATGTTTGCATTGGAGGTAAGCTGGTGTTTGACCCAAAAGTAAGCGGATGTGCCATAGTTGTCTGGTCTACTAAGGTTTAAAAATATAATTTAGAATAGATTTTCAATAATTATATTTAGACTGGTAAACAAGCCCTTTGACAGGTATTTTCTTTAAGGTATTCTTTTTTTTATTACAGATGATTTGACATTGTTGTAATTTTGCAATTTTTAGTATGTCTTCTTCCAAATTAAAGGGTTGTTTTGTTCATACTGTATCAACTTAAGATTTGGTGATTATAAAGGGTAAAAGGAGATTTTGTTACTCACCATAAAATCTTTTTCTCTGAAGCCGAAGGGAGACCCAGACACAGCAGGGGTTAAGTACTCTACCTCCATGAGCGGACACTTGAAAACTGAAACGTTCACAGGCTCGGGTGCTCCTCCCCCTACTTTATATTCTACAGCACCAGCAGCCTGCTTCAGTTTTGCCCCAAAGAGGGATAGCGAAGGAGTTCTAATAAGAAACTTATAACTTTTGATAACAAAACCAGACGTTAACTTAACTAAATTGATAGATTAGAAACAAATTGTTTAACAGCAAGGGACGTACCAAAGTCCCGAACAGGAAAGGGTGGGCAGAAGAATTGGTCCTCTGCAGCTTGCAGCACAAGCCGACCGAGGGTGGTCTCGGCTGAAGCAAACACCTCCACTCTGTAAAATTTAATGAATGAGCTGATAGACGACTAGGTGGCAGCCATAGAAATCTGATCTATGGAGGTCCCATGCAGAGCTGCCTATGAAGCACTTAGTGCTCTAGTGGAAACAGCCACAACCCGCAAGGGAGGAGTGGCTCCTTTTTCTGCATAACAATGCAAAATGAGACTACGGGTCCATCGGACTAGGGTCTGAGAAACCCCTCTGGCGACCAGCCAAGAGAATGAACAGAGCCTTGGGTGAACGGAAGATTCCGTTCTGGAAATGTATATACTGGGAGCTTTGACTACATCCAGAGAGTGAAACATCGATCTCCTGATTCAGATGGAAAGATGATACGACCTTGGGTAAAAATGCCAGATGGGGATGGAGGATAGCTTTATCCTTGTGAAGAGAGAGCCATGACGGTGGAAGAAGGCGTATACTAACCAGAATTTCCATGGGGCTACCAGCCCGTCTACCAGCTGTGCCAGAGGATCCTGTGTTCTCGACAGAAGAGGGGGACCTTGGGATTGTGACGCAACGCCATGATGTCTATCCCTGGAGTTCCCCAACAAATAATCAAGGCCGTGAAGACTTCCAGGTGTAGAGACCATTCCCCCAGGTCATGTCGGCTGAGGAAGTCTCCTTCCCCATTCTGAATCGTGGGGATGAAGATTGCCAATATGGCTGGGATTGTGTGTTCTGCCCAAGAAAGGATGCAATGAGATTCTTCCATGGCCATGTCACTCCGCGTGCCCCCTTGGTGATTGAATATGCCACCGCCATGGCATTGTCTGAATTCTGACAAAATTGTTTTTCAGGGCTTTGGACCAGTGAGAGAGAGCCAGAAAAATTGCTTGTGGTTCTAGTATGTTTATTGGGAGGCGAGATTCCTCTGGGTACCATGTTCCTTGTGTCGCCTGTGACCCATACACTGCTCCCCATCTGGACAGACTTGCGTCTGTTGAGATCACTGTCCAATTAGGGAGACAGAGGGTGTTCCCTTTCTGAAGATTGGTGTCTGTTGTCCACCATAATAGGGAGCGTTAAACCAGGAGTGGGAGGGTGATTCTGGAATGTAGAGAGTCCAATGACCTGTTCCATACTAATAGTATGTGGTGTTGGAGGGTCCACAAGTGAAACATCGCATATGGAGACTACGTCGATGGCTGACACAGTCTTCCCTACCAGCCTCCTTGCTTGGAGAACCAATATTAGAGGGACTGAAATTGCTTGGAGGGCTAGACCCTTGATAGCTTTGAGTCGAACAACATGCCCAAAAATGTCATGCAGAGGCTGGGGGATGACTTGTGTTGGTTGATTATCCAGCCAAAAGAGGCTAGGGTTTGAGAACATGATTTGACATGTGTTACGGCCAGAAGGAAAGAAGCTACTTTGATTAATAGATCATCCAGATATGGGAGGAGGAAAATTCTTTGGAGGCGAATAAAAGCTGCCTGGCAGACCATCACTTTGTTGAAGACACGGGGAGCCGAGGCAAGACCGAGCGGAAGAGCCTTGAACTGATAATGGAGGGTTCCTACCGCAAACCTGAGGAAGCGATGGTGGCCCTGCCAGATGGGGACATGAAGATAGGTGTTCTGTATGTCGAGGGATGCTAGAAAGTCCCCTGGTTCTATGGCTAAAATGATGGACCGTAGGGATTCCATTTTGAAATGGGATTTCTTGACGTACTGATTTAGTTCCTTCAGACCAGGTGGAGGGAACCGTCCACTTTGGTATTAGGAAAAGGTTGGAATAAAACCCCCAAAATCTGAGGGTTGAAGGCACAGGTTATCACTTTTGCCATTAGTAGCACAGTTGTGGCTCGTTGGAAAGCCTTGTGTTTGGTTGGAGATCTGGGAAGATTGCAAGGGAACAAGCAGTTTAGAGGAAGGGAGGAGAACTCGATGATCTGTGGGAGACGTTTCAAGTCTAGGCATCTGTGAAAGGAGAGTTCCATGAAAGAATCGCAGACGTCCTCCCACCCAATAGGTGGGAAGGTAGTCATGCGGATTTGGGTTTGTTTACCCCTGGACGAAAGGATTAAAATCCCCAATCCCTGTCTGTTTTGGGGAAGAAAGGTGCTTTTCCCACCCGTTGCCTGAGAAAATATCTTTTCTAACTTAGGGCCAAATAGTTGTCCTCCTGAGAATAGGAGACTGGTGAGAGCCTTTTTTGAAGCGTGATCAGCCGCCCATGCTTTTAGCCATAAAACTCTGGGGGTTGCTGTTACGGAGGCGGAAGATCTAGCAATTCATTTGCTGGATTCTAATGCTGCGTCCCCAATATATACTGCTGCATCTGATAAATCCTGGATGATCTCTAACAAGTGGGCCTTTGCCGGATCAGGCAAGAGTTCCTGGTATAATTGGTTAAGCCATACCTCCATAGTCTTGGCTATCCAGGCTGAAGCGAAGGTGGGGCGAAATGCGGCCCCTGATGCAGAGAATTATATTTTTAGGAAGGCCTCAATGCGGCGCTCATTTTGATCTTTAAAGCTTGCCGCTTCGGAAAGAGGAAAGTGGTGGCTCTGGAGAGACGAGCTACTGGGGGATCTACAGTGGGGGGATGACCATTTTCTATATCCGATTTTCGAAATGGGAACATGATGTTGAAGTGGCGGGATTGTTGTGGGTTCCATTCTGGATTTCTTAGCTCGGGAGAAAAGGTTTTTGGAGGGATACTCCTGGGACTCTGGGCCCTGGATATTTAGAGCGCTAAGCACTGACCTTATTAGTGAGTCGTCAGCTTCCGCTGTGAAGGTTGCATGAGATTCCTGTTCTGGAGTGTCGTAATCTACCTCACCCTCCTTGGGAATGTCGTCCTCCTCCTTAGTTGAATCCTCGACCGTGAAGGAAGCGATAGGTTCCTGCGTTCTAGAGGGTCTGGTATCACTGTCATTAGTCACTAGCTGTCTGGATTGAAGGACCTGTAAGATGGAAGCAGACAGAAAGGATATGGAAGAGGATAGGGATTTAGCCCATGTTGGTTCCCACTCCTGAGGAGTCCCCTGAGGAGCTGCATTTTGAGAAGAGCCTGCTGGAGTTTTAAGTGAGTCTAATGACTCACGGATAGCTCTTGCCCAGTCGGGTTCTTGGCCGGCTGTGCTAGAGATAGCAGGAGAAGGATCATGGGTAGCTGTGCATGACGCACACCTTGGGCCTGATTGACCCAAGGGTAATTTTGTCTGACAGGCCGCACATACGTATGATGTTGCGACTGGGTTTTTATTTTCCTTGTGGCGGGATGGGAGTGTCCAACTCCAGAGCGGACACTTGAAAAACTGAAGCAGGCTGCTGGTGCTGTAGAATATAAGGTAAGGGGAGGAGCACCTGAGCCTGTGAAAGTTTAAATTTTCAAGTGTCCGCTCCTGGAGGTGGAGTACTTAAAGGGACACTATATTGAAAAAATAACTTTGCCTCATCTGAATCTATAATTGAATACATTTAAGTAGCACTTACTCTGATTTGCATCCGACCTGATTTTTTTCCCACAAACCAACTGTCAAGCCAGCATACAGCATTCCAACTGTCACCATTCCAGCTACAGTAAAACTGCTCACAGAAGAATAGTTTTTGAGAGCAGGGATCTTGATTGACAGCTGAAATATAAGAAGTTTTAGTTTGGATATCTAAAGAAATAGGGGGCAGATCAACAAAAAAATTATACAGTGGTGGTTGGGAAGAATTATAGTTTCCAGTTATGGTCAATTTAAAATAACCTATTTTTTGGTATAGATGCCCTTTAACCCCTGCTGTGCCTAGGTCCCCCAATGCTGAAAGAGTCTCCAAAACAATTTAGGGTTAAATAAAAAGCCTTCAGTCATACCTTCAAAATTAACTCCAAATCCTATCTCTAGGTAAAATTTGAGAGAAGGTATTGCTGAAAAGTTTCAGCAATATTACTTGAACACATGCTTGAACACTTACTGGTTTCAGCCATATGACCAGCTTCTTTCTGCATTCACAGGCTCCCCTTCTTAACTGTCAATATTTTATTATCTGTGGTGGTACTTCCTGTTTTAACAAGCAGTAATTCTTAGGTTGTAATTAGCTAAGTGCAGTGAGCCTCCCTGATATTACCCTCTCCATCTAATAAATTAAGAAGTTTGACTTTTTTTCAGAATTAGGTATTGCATTATATAATTTAGCATTTGCTAACTTCCTATTTGCAGCATTCTTAGGCACTTCTGGGACTTGTCTTATGACTAGATGCTTTAATACCTTTTTGGCTCTGGTTATCATAATAAGAAAGACATTTATATTGATATGTTAGTTTATATTTGTTTCTCTATTTTATCTTGGATAATAAAGCAGAACGACTTACCCACCAGAAACAGAGGGCATTTGTGGAGCCTTATTTCCAAAGACCTGAACGGTAATTTATCCCTATAAGGAAAACCTAAAAGTAATGATTTTAATGCTGTAAATAGCATTTGACAGTAATTATGTGTGTTGTTTGAGTGTGTTATTTGTTTTATGTTGTATCATTTTAATATTGATTTGTTATATATTTTTAATATTTTGTCTTACTTTTTAACCTGTTCATTTTTGAATGTAAAACTTTCTGATTGTAAACCGCTGGTGGTAGGTGAAGCACTTCCTGCTTTTCCCAGTATTTAGTTTTAACTGGGCATACTTTTCCCCTGGGGCAGAAGGATTTTTCTCTTGGATCCCTTCCATACAAGTCTTATTTGTTGAGCGCTTGTTTTTGTCACATGAACACAATGACCATAAATTCCTGTAACTGCTTTAAAGGGGAACTGTGGTCTCCATACAAAAGGGCACATTCCTACATTTAAAATTACTCCAGTATCATGCTTCTAGCTTCAGTCTATCCAAAGTTACAGCAATAAAAAAGGATATTTTTCTTGCTGGTACTGTGATCTGTTACATCACCAGAATTTTGGGGTCTGCCTCCAAGTTTTAGGCTGGAGCATGCACACTGCTGGGACAGAGTATCAGCTGCATCATAAGCCCCGCCCCTGAACTTCTAAAGCATTTATTAAGGTAGCTACAAGCAGGACAGGATAGAGAATGGTTACAGGTCTTTAAGGTCAATCGACAGACACTTTCCGTGTATTGGTCGGTTGGGTTGAAAAATCTGAGCTGGTTACGGCTGCAATAGATGTCGGTCGTCTGTTCGGGCCTGGTAAATCACAGCTGATCTTGCAGTTCCCAATGGGACCACACGATTAGTCACAGTAACTATTGCCGCGACCGACAGTCATTTGTCCTGACCGAGTGCTCGCTATTGGAAAGCACTCGTCAGGACAAAAGTCCCTTCTTGTGAACCCACCTTAAATAGCTTCAGAAAAGATTGATTTTTGGGGGTGGTGCTTCTTACATAGAACATTATGTGACTGTCAAAGATTTAGACAGACAGGAAAAACCAGGAACTGTAACTTTACAAGCCTATAACTTAAGATCTAGAGAAGCTAGAGCAGTGTTTCTCAACCTTTTTATCTGCGGGGAACCCTTGAAAACATTTTCTTATCTTGGGGAACCCCTACATAAAATAATGATTATACATTACTATTTATCTTTTTCTTTCTCGGTCATCAAAATACATACAGGGTTATTTAATAACAGTTCTTAACATCTGATTGGTTGGGGCAAAATTAACACCATTTTTAATGATATCTTTCAAATGTTAAATAACATCTGATTGGTTGGGGGGAAATTAGCACCTTTTTTAACGAACTTTTATTAAAACTCCCTGAGTATTTATATAAATATATCTCTGTTTAAAAAATGCACTCAAATTTCCCACAGGGATGGGTCTATACCAGTGTTTTTCAACCTTTTTTATCCTTATGGATCCCTTTAAAAAATGTAATATCTAAGAGAACCCTTATATAAAAATATTATTAATTATGTTTATCTCTGACATCAATACAGCAAACACATAATCCATACATATATAGAACATTGATAAATAATTAGAAAAATAAATCTGTATTCATCACAGTGGTGGATCCATAGATATTGTCAATCTCTTGAGGACCCCCGGACCCCTGTTTGAGAAACACTGAGCTAAAGACATCATCCTAGCAGCAAGGTGACTCAGTGGTTAGTACTGATGCCTTGCAGTGCTGAAGACCTGAGTTCGAATCCACACTTGAACACATCTGCAAGGAGTTTGTATGTTCTCCCCGTGTTTCCCCCCAAAACCATTAAGACATACTGATGGGGACAGGGCCTCATGTAAATGTATACATGTAATTGTAAAGTGCTACAGAAGATGTTGCCATCAAATCCACAATAATTTGTTTGAAATGTATGAACAAGCTCTGCAAAAGACCACTTGAATGGAGACCACAGTTGCCATAGGCCTCTTATTAGCCCTCTGATTAGTTTTTCTTTCCTCCCATACAGTTTGGAGAGAGAGCCTGTTCCTGGAAGGATGTTCAGTAATACGAAACACCAACTTTTAATTATTGACTTTATGGTGTTTGCAGGCAGGTTTTTTTTTAGACCTTTTATCCCCTGAAACAAATATTTAAAGCCGCCCCTGTGTCTTCCTGTGATGCGCAAATCTGACTAATACTGACTGGTGAACTTGAGGGGCTGACTTAACAGCAGGCAGAACTTAAGTGGTTAACTTGCCTTAGCAGTATCAGAAACATTTTTTTTCTGTTTTGCATAGATGCAAGGGTCCTTCCCTTGGTTGTTGGCCATACAATAAAAAACGTGCTCTGGTTTATTACAAGCATACTCTTTGGTTTGGCCTGTGGGGGCTTGCATTCTATTAAGTACATGTCCCTGTGCTCTGGGTTGAGGCAGGAGAACAGGATTAATAGCGTCATTGAGCTAAAGCTGCAGATGTGACCAACAACTAAATAGAGAACTACACAAGTTCTAAATAGAACTTGTTTAGTTCTTTATAGTAAAATGAACATTGGACATTATTAGTTATCTAATGAAACCATGCATTTTATTTTTAGGAAAAAAAATGATCTGGATTTTCCTCATATTGAGGTTGTACGAAACAAAGAAGAGAGGCGAAAAATGCTTGGCCACACTTGTAAGGAATGTGAAGTGGTAAGTAAATAGGTAACAATAGCTCCTGTGTTCCCTTTATCATATCTGAAAATATACACCCCCCCCCCCCCCGTTTCCTTTTGATAACTGCTTTATATGTGCATATCCAAATTTCAATACAATGTGCTATAGATGCTATTCTTTCTCGTTGTAAGCATACACTAAACAAACAATACGGCGATCACGCCCATCCGAAGAAAGAACCCAACCCCGTCATACGCCGCCCAAACACAACCCTCCTCATCCACGCCGGTCGGTCCCCCACACACACACCGGATCACACATAACCGTGACCCCCCCCCGTTTTTTATGCAGACCCGGCTACACCGACGCTCCAATGCCTCATACCGACAGTCGCATAGACGCTTCTTCGTCCGCCGCACACACGCTACACCCACCCCCACACCCCCCACACCATAATACATTACTTGCCATATATTCTATATGAAACTGTGAACTCATTCAAGGTCTATATAGACATTTTCAGTAGTAAAAAAATACAGTGAACCCTTTTTCTATCTTATGCACTGTGTATTTTCAGTACTATGCTGACCTTCCCGAGCATGAGCGGGCAAAGAAGTTGGCATCCTGTTCAAGGCATCGTTTCCATTACATTCCACCCAACACCCCTGAGAATTTTTGGGAAGTTGGATTTCCTTCAACACAAACATGCAAAGAGAGAGGTAAGTTACCATTTTAACCAATAGGGATTAAAGGGGAAGTTCAGTGCAAATACATATGCTTTTCAGAAAAAAGAGCAGTATTTTTTCATCCCAATGACCTTAATCTGCCAATTCAGCATTTTGTCTGTGTATAAATAAATGCAACCGAAATACTGACTTCCTGTTTGCAGGACCCCTAATAGAGAGTGTTATGGTCTTGCCCTTGACCCAGCGCCTGGGTTGATTCAGTTGCTCAGTAGAGATCTGAGCATCTTTGACCCATCCAACAGCCAATCAGTAGAAATTACTGTTAGGAACATTCCAAGGATGTGGTGCATCCTGGGAAGAAGAAGGACCGTTAGAACCTGAAATGTCAGCTCACTAATGTCAACAGCAGGGAACAGCAAAGGGTATGAAATCAACTGATTTTTCAAAATGGGAGAGAATATGTAGAATAACTAAGAAGGCATTTCACAAACTAACAATTTAACAAATGTCCCTTTAAGTATAATGTAACTTTGTTATGTATTGAAGGGGAACTAAATCCAATATGCATTGAGGAGAAACACCTGTGGGCTGTACAGTATGATCACAGCTTTACATCCTGTTGTTTCTAGAAGTGTTATTCGCCAGCAAAACACTCCCATAACTAGAGACTACCAACATGCTGACTTTCTCTTTAAAGGGTATGTCCACCCTTAAAAATATTTTTTGATATATGATTCCCCGTCCCCCCAGCCCCAACCGCTCTATTTTTATTCTTAGAAAGTGCCCCAAACTCTACTTACCTCCCCTCTTTCCTCCGCCGCGCTGCCGGCAGTTGCGTCTGTGATTGGCTGAGCGGCAGCCAATCACGGACGCAGCTGCCGGGAGTTCTTTGCAGTGGGGGAAAGAGGGAAGGTAAGTAGAGTTTGGGGCACTTTCTAAGAATACAAATAGAGCGGTTGGGGCTTGGGGGACAGGGGGAATCCTATATCTAAAGGGATTTACACTAGGGGGAGGGAATCCTAAGAGGGAGGGAGGGGGAGAAGGGCTGCAGTACGCATGCCAAACTTCTCCCGGAGGCCAGGTAGGAGGCAGTCCTATATGGACTCTGCTATCCTCCTGGTGGACAGTTTTTGGGACTTTGGGGGGGGACTACAGGAGAACCATATGGAGCTGGGATGTGAGGTAAGGATTAAACTACACTACACAATGGGGCCAGTAGTGGGGGGGGATTATAGTTTTGGGGGTGGACATGCCCTTTAAATGCAGACTGATGTGTTTCTTTCTATATCTTTCTATCATCCTTTGATGAAGTGCCCTGCTATGGGTATGAAACACGTCAGAAAGCCAGCATGCCTACTGTAGCTGTTTTATATGTCTGTTCATACTAGTTGTTTTTAACGAAGCCGGATCCTGCTTACAGAATAGAATAGATATGCATTCTAGGTTCATGCTGTGTCTTTCAAGCCATAGAATCGGATCCCACAATAAATGCAATGTATCCCTGCTATTTGTGTTTTTAAAGGAGTAAAAGGTCTTAGACCACAACAAGTCTTTGAATCTCATTTCCTAAAAAATAAGCAAATGCTATTTTTTATTTAAAAAAGCAAAATAGGCTTTTAGTGTGCAATACAAGTTTAATTGCAATGAAAAATAAGTCTGCTTATTATATCCTAAACTTCAAGCAGAATATGCCAAGCAACCCCCTTTAACCTAGTCTGAAATACCATGTGAATTAGATTGCTCATTTAAAAGGGAGGGGTATAACATTGAAGCTACAGATGAGCAGATTACAGCAAAATTGTTTGGGGTTTTTTGTATGTATTTCCCTAATTATCATGTGGCTGATATAGGGTTGGAACCTCCTCCCCGTTAAAAATTAACATATTTAAACTCTACATGCTGTTCTATTTCTCATCAGTATATTACAGCAGATTGCAATTCTTTCTGGTCTGTGCTACAAAGCAAGGAATATTTAACCCATTATTGTTTTTTATTCATCCAGGCCGCTGAATATAAGCCCTGTAACCTTTAAGTACTTTTGAATCCGATTCAATACTAGTAGGGAGAGCTTTAAAATTAGAAGACCATTTTATACTTTTTCAGTAAGGTACTTCTCCACATTCCATATGATTTTGTCTGTGTTATCATGAACCTGTTGTTACCAGACCAGAGCTGGTACAGTGTATGTACCGTACATCGGATATTTTATTGGTAGCTATATTCGTTGTTAGGCTAATCATAAAATGTTTTATTTCAAATGATCTACAAAATAAAGCAGAATAAGTTATGCTTTCAAAGAACCAGGAGACACATTACCGATTATTGTATGAAAGTCATAATAACATATTTGTATGACACTTTATTTTTAGGTTACATTAAAGAAGAAATTTCTCCCTGCCAACGGCCTAGAAGACGACAGCCTTATAATGCAATGTTTTCTCCAAAGGTTAATGAACAGAAGATTTAAACACCACTTTACAGTATTTCTCTGCATCCATGCTGGCACATTGCCTGATCATTTGTTTTGGGGTTTTTTCCCCCACCATATTGCAGTTTTATTCCTCTGCAATATGGGAGCGGGGTCAGCATACAATTCAATACAATACAATTATAAAATATCCATGTCGGGCATATACGGGCAACTTCACTTGCTAGATTCAATGATGTGTTCTGTAAAACCGCCTGGAGAGAGAACACAATGTACTTGTGCACTTATTAACAAATATAATGTAAATAATTGTATGGTCTTGTGGAGTATACAATTATACTTTAAGTTTTACTTTATTTTGCTCACATTCAGATTGTACAAAGGAAGAAATACATTAGAAATAGCTTAACTCAAGCCTTTACAGCTACCTGAATCGAATATTAGTTGGAAAAGTATATGCATAGAATTTATTTTTAGCATATTTTACTGTAAACTGCTTGTGAAAGGACACTTGGGTTTCGGAAAATTTTGTCTATTTGCTGTCAGTTCATGTTTCTATTTATGCCTCGCTCCTGAACTGTGATCCAAAAGCATAATCATGTTCAGAAATCTGACCTGTTCAGTGTATTTTCAATCGAATTGCTGGCTGGTGTTATAATTGCCAGTGGGGGAAACCACTTCTTTGGATCTTTCAGGATATAGTTCTCCTTTAAAGAACCCACATATAGTATAAAGTATATTTTCCCTTTTTGTCCATATAAATGTGTTTAGCGCCATTTTAACTAGTTGGTTGCTGCCTTTTGCACTGTGTAATTTAAATATGTCTCTAATATAGTTCTAATACCAATTGTCTAATTCTAAAAATAAAATGTGAATTGTATATGGTCTTCATTTGCAGTATTATTTTAGTTAACCATTGTTAAGTCAAGTCTCTCAATGCTATGGTCTTCGAGCTGTGTGCTGAGACTTTCAGTATCCTAAAGCTGGCCATACACTACCTAGAAATTACACTGATTAGATATTTGATGCAGATAAATGTTGAATTGTAATGTCAAATGTAGCAGGGGTTTTTTTTTGACGTTCCCGTGATCTTTCCTGGCCGAATTATGTTTATGATACTTAATAAGATTAATAGTATAATTTTAATATTGATTGCAGAATGATTGGGCCAGGCAGTTGTTGGAATATTGCTTGGACTTTTAAAGGCAAGTTTGTAGTGCATGGCCAGCAGTAGGATCTGATTGAGTTAATTTTGACTGAAAACCTGAGTGTGGTGCATCCTAGTGGATGCAAGGGAAACTTCCTATGTGCGTAACATGGAGAACAAACTATCAGTGAGATTCAATAAAAGTTCTTTTCGTTAAAAATAATAATGCTAATGAAAATGCAGTGTCTTCGCCTCTGATGGAATTTGGAATTTTTTTAGTTCTGCGTAGATTGATATCATGCATTGGAAATAGTACAGTAGGTATAACTGGTCCATATATCCATAATGGATATTGTATTTAAATAAGGGTGCAAAAATTCCAGAAGCCAAGGTAGCCTTTGCGCTTAGAATTTCTCCACACATTCTCTATATACGAATACCAATGGTAATACTTGAGATGCAGAGTTTGACAACCCTTATACACTTGATAGAATATAGCATAGCACGTTTCAATAACATACTGTACTCTACTACATTATACACACACGTTTTTGCAATCCCAAAAGTGCTGATCCGCTGCACTATCATGCAGCTTAAAAAGTGAAACACATCGTCAAACCACCTAGGCCACAGTGACCCCTGGTGGTATATTGAGTAAAGCACTATGACCTGTATAGGTAAATTTGATTGTGAAATAACTTGAAATCAACTTTATTTAAAGAGTCCACCCCAGCCAAAAATGTATACTTACCAAACCCCAAGATCACAATACTTACACAAATCCAGGATGTTCCTGAAGGTAGTGCCGAAACAGGGTGCTCATTCACATCGAGTGTCACAAGTCAGCCCCCGCAAACACATGTGTATGAAGCTTTAATCTTCAATGTCCTCTGTTGCTTGTTGTTACTTACTGTAAGGTACATAGCATGAGATGGGAGGGAAGTGTATATTTTTATATATATATATATATATATATATTAGCAAATCTGTGCCCGTTGTTGCACAGTGAAAATTATGTGTGTATATGTTTTGCTATGTGTGGATATAGAATCTTTACAGAAGTATAATTTAAATTGTTACTCAGTCACCAGCATCCAGGGGAACCAACAAAGAGAATTCTGCAGATCTGAAAATAGACCCAGGCAATCCTGCCACACTTTGTGGCTCAAACTAAACAGCTCTATTGGGAGATCTGAGACCCTAAACAGGATCCAGATAAACATGCTATATTTATACTTATTAGTATTCACCACGGCAAGTTCCACATTTATAGCTGCTTATGTTACGACTTGGAAGCACAGAATATTGATTAGCTTTATAGATTAAGGTGGGGTTAAAGGTGATAAACACTCCCCAGAGTATAAATTAAATATAGCCTTCTTATAACAGAAGGTGTCTCACAGCCTAATGTTATTATGATAGTATTGCCCTAATAATCTAGCATATAAACACATTTCTCACTGACCTTTTACATGTTTGAAAACTACAACTCCCAGCATTCTCTGTTAGCAGTAAGTTTCTCCTTTATGTCCATTGGTTAATGAATGTATACAGATGCAATACAGTGTAAATGATATAGAGCATGGGTGTTGAACTTTTCACATGTTTAAAAACTATATCTCCCAGCATTCACTGCACAGAATGCTGGAAAATGTTGTTTTCATACATCCTAGAATAAAGCCATTTTTTGTGCTTTACCGATTCCTAACCAAAGGCTCGCATGTGATCCATCTGTCCTTCCCTTATATCCATAGCTATTGCCCTCCCATTCCTATTGCAACTACCTGCCAGCTAGAATCCAGGGGGTCTAAGTGTAATAAACCTGCAGGTCTGAGAATAAACCAAGACTATCTTGCCACAATGTGCAGTTCAAACTAAACAACACCATTGGGTGACCTGTGACTCTAAACGGGATCCAGATTAACATGCTATGTTCATACTTATTAGTAATTACCACAGTTATAGATTTACAGTTGTTATGGAGTTAGGACTTGGGAGCACAGGATATTGATTAGCTTTATAGCTTATGGTGAGCCTTCTTATAACAGAAGGTACCTTACATCCTCATATTATTATAATAGCATTTCCCTAATCTAAAATATAAACAAATATTTGTTATTTCCAGGTTACCTAAAGAAATTGTCGGGAACACGCAAAGTATTATACTTTATATCCTCTTTCATAAAGAGCACTTTTTAATAACTGATAACTGCTTTTTATTTCAGTATTTAATCCTTGGTATACCTGCCTGGCTTTACCACTAAGCAAAAGGCTAAGGATTTGCAAGCGAGCACCTTCATCCCAACCATTAATAGTGGCTGCCAATTCAAATTGTTTTAGCCAATCAGCCCACTCCCTAGTTACCCCATCAAATGGATAAGGTTTAAAAATAGGTTTCGCAATCGGGCCTGGTAGAGTTACTGAGTCTAATTGAGGCATATCATCTGCAGGTACAAGGACAGGAGGATTTAAATAAATACTATCAGTAGTAGCCTCCATAGCTTAATACAGAGAACAAATATAAAGAGAAAACAGGGAGAATAAATGGTATTACCAACTCTGCTGCCACCAATTTGTACCAGATCACTGCTTTATGGAATAGTTATGGGTAGCATGGCACACAGTGTGGTTGGTACACTGTGTTGGTCCACTGGGTTAGTCCTCTGGGGTTGGTGTACTGGCCTCAACCGCATTGTCCATTTTTTTTTTTAAAATAGCAAAGAACTTAACTTCCCAGCCTTCGTTCGCACAGCCTCTGTCTGTAATGTTATTTCCCCAAAGGAAGGGTCTGGACCGGCAGCCACGTCTGTGATTGTCTGCGAGGCAGCCAATCACAGACATTGCTATCGGGAATGCCGGTGGAACAAAGTCTTGGATGTCATTTCTTTGCTATTTTTTCTAAGAATGGATAATGCGGTTAGGGCTAGTAGGGGGGAGGCTACACTACAGAAAAAGGGTTTAGCACAACTATTTAAATCCAGTGCAATGGATCTGGAGGCAGAGGAGTCTTCCGCATTTGGTGCAATTTACACTTGTGTGCATGTAAAAATTCTGGAGGCGAAGAAAGGCAGAAACAAATTGAGTTGTCGCAACCTCCTAGTGTTCAAAATTTCTAACTTCAATCTGGCCATCCATTGCAAACCACAGCGAACTTAGAGAAAAGGTAGAGGTAATTTTACTCTGTTTAATGTGGGCTGGTTAACTTTTGGTTTAGGGGGGTGGACATTCCCTTTAATATAACATGAAAGAGGCTTAATACATAGGGTATATAGTAGAGGAGAGAGAGGGAAAACCGATCTGGTCCAGTTGGTGGTGGTGAAAGTAGGGGATGAAGCTAGGGGAAATTTAACCATACTCTGGGAATAGTTATAAAAGTTGTTTCAGGACCGTATAGAAAGCCGATGGGAGTCCAATATATATCACAGTGAAGGTCCAGCTTAGGCGATTTAATGCCTTTTTCTGCATCGAGGCTTAGTAGTATTGCCTCACATTTTGTTCTTGCAATGGCCTCATTGATGTTAACTGCTCTTCTGGTATTATTTCCAGTCTGTTAATGATAACCCAACCTGATATTTATGAAGAGGGCCGGGAGGCAGCTAGCACAGTGTATGGTCCTTGTCTGGTTTTGGTATCACAACTATGTGAGTGACTGTAAAGGAGGTAGAAGCCCTTTCATTAGTGTTTAACAGCTATGTCATATGCGGTAGAAGAATGTCTTAAAATGTTTTATAGTAAAGTAGAAACGACCATCAGGCCCCTGGGAGGGGTTTGCCAGGGAGTTCCTTTATTACCCTCCTGAGCTCCTCCGCCGTGACTTACCTACCAAGGTCTGAAATGTGGGGGGGAGGTCACCTTTAGGAGACCACTGTTTATAAGATGTATCTAGTCACTGTGAGAAGGCCTGAGTAACTTCGGAAATAGTAGTCAGACTTACTGGGAGATTCAATAAAAGTTCTTATCGTTTACAATGGTGCTAATTTTGCCCCAACCAATCAGATCTTATTTAACATTTGTAAGCTTACATCTGATTGGTTGGGGCAAAATTAGCACCATTTAAACGATAAGAACTTTTATTGAATAACCCTGTTAGTTTTATAACTCTCTGTAGTATTCCCTGAATCGGCAGCCACATCAGAAGTGTCAAAAATAGGAAGACCATCTTTGGATCAAATAATTTGCAGTGTTGCTGCGACTGAGCTTCTTCATTTAAAATTTGCCATTAGTGTGTGTGATTTATTAACCTTCTTGTAATACATGACTGCACTTTTAATGATCAGAATCTCCTATACAATACTATTACGGAACTCTGGTACCGCACGTATTGTATACCCACATGGTCATAAATGTGTGACCACAGGCTACTTAACGTTGTTCCAACTGTCTAAATCGGTTAGAAGTCGACAACAAAACCTGGGCCTGGGAGATTGAATGTCCAGTGACAGTCTGTCCCTGTACTCAGAGTGAACTGTTAAAATCTCCTCCAAAGATTTTAATCTTCCCCTGAGCCAGTTAACCAAACAGACCAGGGCCCTGGACTGGAATCTGGCTTGGCCTGATTTTGGGCTAAACAGTTGCATATAGCTAAAGCTGGGTACACACGATGAGATATTTCGGTCCGATCGACTGATAGTTCAGTGTATTGGTCGATCGGACCGAAATTATCGCATCCGAATGTGGCCGTGTCCGACCGATCGTTCGTCCAAATCGGACGATTGGACATGGTGGAAAACCTTGTCCCATCGTGCGGTCCTCTATGGACCGTACGATCGGTCACGGAAACTGTCGGACGCGGCTGCTTTTGCCGAGACTGACAGTCCCTCCTCCTGGCCAACCGGTCGAAAGTATTGAACGGTCGGTCAGGAGGAAAAATCGCTAGGTGTGTACCTAGCTTAAGTGACAATATATTATCGTTCCTATTAAATATATGTATCTTTCTAGAGGATTATGGAGTACCTTTTGTGTAATAAATGCAGTCTTTGTGTATCATTATGGCGGTACACATATATGCTTGGGTACGTTTTTCAAAATTAAAATGTCGTTTGATTTTGTGAATTGTGAGAGAATTTCTGTCTGCTTTTAGGTTCTTAATCTCTTTTAGAAAGCAGATTTATCCAAGGGCGGGTGCAAACGGAAAGATTATTCTCCTCAGCTGACTGTTCTTTACTATTGACCAGTCGGCCAAGGCAAATTAGTGTCTGTTGCTGCCAGCTGTTTACCTCGACCAATTATGCTCTCCATATTAGGAAAGTATGCTTGTATTAGGGAGTGGAGAATGTCTGAGGGTGCTCAGACTACTATCTAAAGCCCAAATATAGTATCTCCTTGCACACCTCTGAATTGGAAAATCTCCAAATCCCCAAAGATGTTGTTCCAATATTCAAAAAGGGTAGTCGTTCACAGCCGGGTAATTACAGGCCTATAAGTTTAACTTCAGTGGTGGGGAAGATACTGGAAAGTTTAATAAGGGAACATATTCTAGAGTATGTTTCAAGGACTGACATCATAAGTAGTAGGCACATTTGTACATGATAGAAAATTGGTTAATGAATAAGATGCAGAGAGTAGTTGTTAATGGGGCTTCATCATTATGGATTACTGTAAAGTGCTAAGTGGGTGCCACAGGGTTCTGTGTTGGGACGCTTCTATTTAATCTATTTATTAATAATTTGGAAGTGGGTATTGTCAACAAGGTTTCTGTGTTTGCTGTGGACACAAAACTTTGTCGACCATTAAAAACTTCAGAGGATGTGCAAACTTTGCAGGGGGATCTAGATAGATTGTCACATTGGGCTGCTAAGTGGCAGATGAGATTCAATGTTGATAAATGTAAGGTGATGCATTTTGGACTTAAAAATCCTTGTGCTGCTTATATTATAAATGGCTCTGTGTTAAGTGAATCCCTGTTGGGAAAGGATCTTGGAGTTTTGGTGGATAACAAACAAAGGTAGCAAGCAGTGCCAGGCGGCAACAGCCAGAGCCAGCATGGTATTGTCTTGTATAAAGAGAGGTATGGATTCAAGGGAGGAAAATGTTATTCTTCCTCTTTACAAAGCATTGGAAAGGCCTCATTTGGAATATGCAGTGCAATTTTGGAATCCTGTGTACAAAAAGGACATCTTTGAAATGGAAAGGGTTCAGAGAAGGGCAACTAAATTAATAAGGGGATCGGGGGAGCTTGAATATGAAGAGAGACTGGAAAAGTTACAATTATGTACGCTGGAGAAAAGGCGCTTGCGTGGGGATATGATTACTGTGTATAAATACATTAACGGGCCATACAATAAACTATCTGGGGCATTGTTCACCAATAGAACATGTCAGAGGACACGTGGACGTCCCTTAACACTTGAAGAAAAAAGGTTTAGGCTTCAAGTTCGGAAAGGGTTTTTCACTGTGAGAACGGTAAAGCTATTGAACTGTCTTACAGTGGACTTTGTTATGGCAGGTTCATTGGTCAGTTTAAAAAAAAAGCTGGATGAGTTTCTGCAAACAAGGAATGTTGCAAGTTACTGGTATTGATTCATAAAGTAGAGTTGATCCAGGAAAATTTCCGATTGGAGTCAGGAAGGAATTTTTTCCCCGTTCATAAATTTGGTGGGTTTTTTTTTGCCTTCCTCTGGATCAACAGTTAGGCAGGAAATGAGGATATTGCTAGATGGGTTGGACCGGATGAACGTATGTCTTTATTCAACCTCAAATACTATACCTTCTTTTTATGTTGGTGCAGTGCTCTTGTGGCTGCTAACAACAAACAGCTCTCATCATCTTCTAGTTACTATATAAAGCCCCCGTTCCACTCATAGGTGGGTACTGTAGTCAGTAATCAATCAAGCAGGTGGGATCAACTTGGGGTTGGGAAAGCGTATGTGGGGTAAGGGGATGGGGAGATGGAGAGGTCATAATCAGTGTCCCCAAACAGCAACTGAAGTATGAGCAGATAAAACAATGGTCTCTCTTGTGAAGGAAAAGAGAAAAAACATTAAAGGGCATCAAGAAATTTACAACCGCAATCAAAGATTCACAAAGGCTCATTGAATAACATTGCTGTATTTTACTACCACATGGTATTCTATGACCGAACGTTTGTAGATTTAAGAACATTTGGTCGTAAATGTACAATGGCACCATACATTTACAGCCGCGATCATACATTAACTATAATGTAGTTTGCAATACCACAGGTTTTTAAATATGGGCCTACATATCACATTCCTTGGTTAGATAGCGGATATGGGCCAGAAATATGGACCCTTTTCACTTCCAGCAATTGATCCTAAGGCCGACCTCCGACAGAGATAAGAAGTCCATGGACAGTCTCCACAATATCTTTATACTTAATGGTTTTAGGTAAGCCTCTGGATATTTTTGTGACGTGAGCGATTCTCCAACTGATAGCTGTTGCTTACCCCTCTAACTATATTGATTTCAGTTCTGCAAATGTTCTTTACTTGCTGTGTTAGTAACTAGAAGTCAGCTTTAATGAGTAGTTGCAATAGTGCAGCCCTACCAGTACCTGTATTAAAGGGCATGTCCACCCTGAAATTTAACTTTTGATATGTGGTAGGGCAAGCTCCCCCAGCCCCAACCGCATTAATATAATTGTTAGAAAGTCCCCCGATTCTTACTTACCTGCCCTCTCTCCTCTGCTGCAGTGTTCAGGCCCTCTGCTTGCATGGAATTGAAAGCAGGGGGCGGGACCGGCAGCCGTGTCCGTGATTGGCTGAGAGGCAGGGAGGGCTGCACTGAGCATGCCTCAACCTTGATGAGGTTGAGGAAGTCTCAGGCACAGCATGAGTCACACACTGCTCCTACACAGCAGTTTCCTGGACTTTGGAGGGGCACAGAAGGGGAACTATTTTGAGCAGGAATGTAAGGTAAGGATTGTTTTAAACTACTTGATGTGGCCAGTAAGGGGTTAAATTTAAGTTTTGGGGGTGGACATGCCCTTTAACTACATAACAAACTGTTAATGCATCGTGGGAAGTAGGAAGGTAAGGAATGCTTTAAATAAAATTAAAAAGTAGAGCAAAACTTTACATAACTTAAATTGCCTCTGGGGTGCTGTGCAATTTAGAACTGGTGCAGGCCCCACAAAATGACTAAAAAAAAACATGCTAATGTAATATTACATTGGGTACCATGGGCCATATTTATAAATGCATGGTATCGCATATTGGGTATAACGATCAGTAAAATTATTCTAAATTAACAATAGTGCTAAGCTGATTGTTAAAGACGCGGTATCGCTATAAAGCATTACCACGCCTTAATAAATATGGCCCCATTTGGAAAAAAATTCAATTTCCCTGCATATATTCATTAGTATATACGTTGAATTAAAAAAAAAAAAAGATTAAGATTTAGGGCTCATAATCTGGGGATTTTGAATGGCAGAATCATCAGTCGATAATAAGTTACCATATATGGGCTAAGAAACTGATCAACAGGGGCACACCTACTATGAAGCAAAATGAAGTTTGCTTCGCTACGCTAGGCAGCAGTTGATTCAGGACTTCAGTGACTGCCTGCTTGGGAAATGTCTGACACGCGTGTTCCTTTAGTGCATGCGCAGAACGTGTGAGGATCTGTCGCGACTGCTGTCTGTGATCCGGTCGGACTCACTCACTCACTCACTCACTCACACACACACACACGCTTGCTGAGTTCACTAATTAATGGAATAATCAGGTACTACCTTTTTCTGTCTCTCAATACACCCTCTTACATCTGCTTGTGTTTCTCTCCCATACCAGAATGCCTCATATTCCCAGAATCCCCTATAAAATTAATCTTAGATCACTTTTTCAACCAGTAAGTTCCCCCTGTCTTTGTTACAGTATTGTGGGAAGAGGGTTTTAACTTTTCCGGTGTACCTTAAAATGTCTGTGTGGGCATTTATATTTTACCATTTCTCTGTGTAGTACATTTACCAGTCTGTGTGGGAATTTAGTGTTGAATAAGTTTTTATTAGTTTTTTATGAAACATCTATACTTTGAAACATAACATTATATATATTGTACATATTTTTATATGAGATATGTACATTGATTCAAATATATTTTAAAGTTATAACAGAAGAATAAACATGAAATAGAAATAATAAATAACCGCTATTGAGAAAAAAAGAACAACAAACTGGCACGTGAGTATCATTTCAGCATGATATTATAATACTTATGTTTACTATATAGTTATATGTTGGCACATTAAGTTGAAGGTAGAATTATATAAGGGATAATACACTACCCACAGTGTAATATAAGGATATTACGCCACCAAGGAGTTCCATGACCATATAGAAGCACGAGGCCGCAGGCCAAGTGCTTTTATACAGGGCATGGAACTCCAAGGTGAAGTAAATTCATATATTACACTGTAGGTAGCGTATTATTTCTAATAATACATAAGGTCAGACAAAAAAAACCTGTCCACTACCACTCTCTCCCCCCCTCCCTGTATTAGTCATTTATATAGGAATCCCTGTTTAGTGTATAAATAGTTAATTACCGTTCCTATTGAAAGAGAAAAAAGGACTGAACATTGCCTGTCAACAATAAACAGGGATTCTTATATAAATGACTAATACAGGGAGGGGGAGACAGTGGGAGGGGCAGTGGGAGACAGGAAGTCACTCAGTGACATCACTGTCATAGTAATATAGATTCTCGCCACTGCACCTCCCCATTGAAAATGCCTAGCCTTAAGTATTATATCAATATATTTCTGTTGCCAGCCATGCTGTCCATATTCTATCATATAAATACATACAGGGAGATTTGATAAAAGTTCTTATCATTAAAAATGTTGCTAATCTTGCCCAAACCAATCAGATGTTAGCATTCAAATGTTAAATAAATTCAATAAAAGAACTTTTATTGAATCTCCCTGATAGTGTCTAGTTGCATATAAAACATACGTTCGTAGACCATGATTGAATTGATTCTTTGCATCACTGTTTCTGTGTCATGCCCCAATATGATTTTTTGCTGCTAGTAATAGGTATTGTATTAGACAGTTGTTTGGTTTAGAGAGCTCTTCTATTTCATTTCCTAATAATGACATTTTAGGATTTGGTAAGATATGGAGATTATATTAAAGATTTGGGACCAGAAATTTGGTGCCATGGGGCAGGTCCACCATGTATGGTAGTAGTGGCTGAGTGTGGGATAGATTTTGGCTAGAACAGCAGGCACTCTGTATGAGCTACACATAAGGTTTAAAGCAGTTTCATGAAGAGTTATGAGACTACCTTTGATGATGTTTTCATATGTATTAGACCACTGAGTGCAGTCTAAAGTTGTATTAAGGTCTGTTTCTCATGCCAATTGGTACTTATCTATCTTTTCCATATCATGTCTGTTTAGTAATGTATAAAGTTTACATAAATTTCCTTTGGCAGTAGGGGTGTTTAAACAGAGAGAGTCTGTCTCTCCTGAGTATATAAGCAAGAGGAGCACACTACTTCTTGGTGAAATTTCACAATTTATTTGCACATAAACAATGATACGACGTTTCAGGGAGCTATACCTGAGGAAGGGGGCATATAGCTCCCCGAAACGTTGTATCGTTGTTTATGCACCTTTAAATTGTGAAATTTCACCAAGAAGTAGTGTGCTCCTCTTGCTTATATTCTTTGGATTGCCTTTGACTTCTGGGTAGGGGGTACTGGAGGATTACACCTATAAACTACTAGGCCAAAGCCAACTATAGTGTGCTAGAGTGGCTTCTGATTGGATTGGTCTGTCTCTCCTGACATTTTTAGTTTGTGCTTCAGGTAATGTCCGATTTGTATGTATTGGAAATGTCCTCTTGGGGTTATATATAACTTCTCCGGGAGAAAGGACAGGTCATTGTATGTTTTGTGCTGTGAAAAGCACCTCCACCAGGTGTAACCTTTATTCAGGTTGCCAGGTATAAATTCTGGATCATGTGTTATCATGGTCATTAGTGAGTTTTTTTCCCATATTTGTAGGGTGATTAATGTACATGTACATCTCTCAGTGTGGTTCTTTTTTTTATTGGGATCCAGGGTAATGTGTGAAAATGAGAGGGAGACATTAGTTCATTTTCTAGGGTTTTCCACCTTGGAGTTGTGCTGCTAGTTGTTATCTGTATAGTGAGGGTACGTTTAGGCCTCCTTAATGTTTGAGTTTCGGATTTTTTTTTCCTTCCCAAGTCAATTGCATAATTTCTGTTTGAAGGGGATCTAGCCTTTTTATTTAATCCACATCAGTAGACAGCAGAACAAATATAATATTCTGGGGAGCAGATTTAATTTTACTAAATTTATTCTACCCAACCATGAGATTGGTAGTTTATGCCAGTTGGATAGATAAAGTTTCAGTCGTTTATACAGTGGGAAGTAATTGGCTGAGTATAGTTTTTCATATGTTGGTGTAATTTGGATGTCTAAGTAGCAGAAGCCTTCATCTTTCCATTGCAGTTCAAAATATGTAGATATCAGTTTCTAGTGGGTAGGAGACATATTCAGGCAAATACAATATCCCGCGCCTTTTCAATTGTCTTTAAAGCCTTGCAAAAGTTTGCAACTTAGCACTTGCGTTTTTGCAAAATATTAATGGACACAGAGTGGTTAATACATTGCAGGAACGAGTGCACGTAGGTTGCGAATGTGAAATTTATTGCATCTCCCACATTGATTCCAATGATCTCTATTAGACTTGATAAGTTAGCTATTAAAGGGGATCTCCACCCCCAAACTAAGTTTTGCTATCCTGCAGGGAATTGCTATGAACCTCGACCTCACAAGGTTTATAGCACTCACTGCCGTCCCCAGGCACGATGCCATAGCCAATTACAGGAGCGGATGCAGGTCGAGCCCCTCCTGCTTGACTTCCATGCACAGAAAAAGGCAGCGGGGGAAAGAAGGCTGGTAAGTACATTTAGGGGCCGGCAGGGAGTGCCATAAACCTTGAAAGGTCGAGTTGTATAGCAATTTCCTGCAGGATAGCAAAATTTTGTTTGGGGGTAGAGATGCTCTTTAAGTTTAGCTCATTACATAAATTGGGGAGAGTTATAAAGGGGATTGTATAGTGAGGGCTAGGTCGTCAGCAGATAGACTGAATTTATACTCCTGCAGTCCAATACCAGATTTTGTAATGTTGTTGCGTACAGATTGGGCTATGGGTTCTAGTGCTAATATGAATAAGTGTGAGGAGAGGGGGCATCCTTTTCGTGCACCTCTCATTATAGGGATTGGGTCCATGCATTTGAGGGTAGTTTCAGATATGCTTTGGGTGTGAAGTAATATACATCTATGATATTTAGTAAATCTAGGCTATCAAAGGCCGTGTCAATTTCTAATGGAGAAGGCATGCCTTAATAAAATGAGTGGTCATATAGTGTAGTGTGGAACATAATCACCTGTTATTGTGATATTGTCAGATGCTTGGCAACCAGGGGTAAATCCCACTTGATCCAGGTTTATGAGTTCTGCGAGGAATGTGTTTAATCTATTTGCTAAAATTTTACCGTATTAGCGATATTGGTCTGTAGCTGCTTGTGCATAATGGGTCTTTCCATAGTTTAAGTGTGGGAATTAATATATTACAATTACTCTGTGTGGCACATACCAGTCTGTCTGTGGGCATTTGTATATTACCATTCCCCTATGTGGCACATATTACCAGTGTGTGTTGGGCATTTATATTTTACCATTTCTCTGTGTTGCACATTTAGCAGTCTGTGTGAGAATTTATCTATTACCATTTTTCTGTGTGACATTTAACACTGTGTGTGAGAATTTTTATATTACCATTTTTCCGTGTGACACATTAAGCAGTCTGTGTGTAAAAATGTATATATTACCATTTCTCTGTGTGGCACATATTACATGTCTGTATGGGCATTTATATATTACATTTTCTCTATGTGGCACATATTGCCAGTCTGTGTAAGGGCATTTTTATATTACCATTTCTTTGTGTGGCACATATTACCAATCTATGTGGGCATTTATATATTACTATTTTCTGTGGCACATATTACCAGTCTGTGTTTGCCTTTATATATAACCATGTCTTGGTGTGGCACATATTGCGAGTCTGTATGTGGACATTTATATATTACCATTTTTCAGTGTGGTACATATTGCCAGTCTGTGTGTGGCCAGTCACATATTACGATGTCTTTGTGTGGCACATTTATCAGTCTTTGTCGAGATTTAGATATTTTTATTTCTCTCTGTTGAACATTTACCAGTCTGTGTGTAGGCATTTTTATATTAAACCATTGCCTTTGTTGGTCATATTGGCAGTCTCTGTGTGGGCATTTATATTTACCATTTCTATGTGTGGCACAGATTGACAGTCTTTGTGGATATTTATATATTTCTATTTCTGTGTGTGGCCAGTTATATATTGTCTGTTAACGCATTCATATATATAACCATTTTTTCTGTGTTGCACATTTACCACTCTCTGTGTGGGCATTTATATATTGCCATTGTCTGTGTTGGACATATTGTCAGTCTATTTGGACATTTACACATTACCATTTCTGGTAAATGTTGCAAATTTACCAGTCCTTGTGGAGATTTTTATATTTATTGTAGCACATATTGTCTGTCTGTGCGTGTGCAGTTAAAAGGCATGTCCACCCCCTAAACTAAAATGTAACCCACTACTGGCCCCACTGTGTAGAGTAAAAAAAAATCCTTACCATACATATCTGCTCCTTATGGTTCTCCTGCAGTGCTTGTCCAAAGTCCAGGAAACAGAAGAGCAGGCGCCATGTTCCTGCCCAAAATGTTTCTGCCTCCTCCTTGTCCTCTAAAAGAGCAGTGGCAGGCACAGGGGAGTCCTTTCCTTCCTCCTAATCCCTCCCTGGCTGCCCTTCACCTAGCATATAATAGTTAATATATACTGTAGGACATGCCTTCCCACCCCCAACCATTATATTAGATGTTTTAAAAAAAGAATTGAAACTGTACTTACAGCCATTAGCTCCCACAGCGTTCTCTATTGTCGGCAGCCGAGGCTGTAATTGGCTGCCTCTCAGCCAATCACAGCCACAGCTGCCGGTCCGGCCCCCTGCTTGTAGTTCCTGCAAGCAGGGAGCCGATTCAGAGCACCGCTGGAGCAAGAGACTGTAAGTAGAGTTGTGATTCTTTTTTTATAAATCAAATATAGTGGTTGGGGTGGGAAGGCATGCCCTACATTATATACATTTTTATAGAGGGTGGAGATACCCTTTAACAGAGATAATAGTTTCTTTTTCAGTAACTTCTATTAATAATATAGCTTTAGACAGGAAGTGACTTAACATTCTTGCCTTCCCCTTTAAAGGGCATGTCCACCCCCAAAACTATAATCCCCCCAACTACTGGCCCCACAATGTAGTGTAGTTTAATCCTTACCTAACATCCCAGCTCCATAGGGTTCTCCTGTAGTCCCCCCCCAAAGTCCCAAAAACTGCCCACCAGGAGGCTAGCAGAGTCCATATAGGACTCTGCCTCCTACCTGGCCTCAGGTAGATTTTTGCCATGCGTACTGCAGCCCTTCTCCCCCTCCCTCCCCCTCCCTCTCCCGATTCCCTCCCCCTAGCATTTAACCCTTTTAGTATAGGCTTCCCACTGGTCCCCCAGCCCCAACCGCATAATTTTTATTTTAAGAAAGCTCCCCAAACTCTTACTTACCTCTCCTCTTTCCTCCGCTGAAGTGAGCTGCCGGCAGCCGCGTCCGTGATTGGCTGCAGCTCAGCCAATCACAGACGCGGCTGCCGGTCCCGCCCCTCTGCTTGCATTTCTCGCAAGCAGAGGGCCGGGAGCGCGGCGGAGGAAAGAGGGGAGGTAAGTAAAAAGTTTGATTTAAAAGTTTGATTTAAGGGTGGACATACCCTTTAAGCCTGTTTTCAAATAAAGGCTGCACTTTAAAACAGGACATAGACTACATTTACCTTAAAGAGCATGTCCACCCCCAAAACTTTTAAATCAAACTTTTTACTTACCTCCCCTCTTTCCTCCGCCGCGCTCCCGGCCCTCTGCTTGCGAGAAATGCAAGCAGAGGGGCGGGACCGGCAGAGGAAAGAGGGGAGGTAAGTAAGAGTTTGGGGAGCTTTCTTAAAATAAAAATTATGCGGTTGGGGCTGGGGGACCAGGGGGAAGCCTATATTAAAAGTTTGATTTAAGGGTGGACATACCCTTTAAAGGGCATATCTTCATATGTTTAAAAGGATATGTGGAGAGATCCCCTGGGACCAGAGACTATCTGAAGCACTCATTTAACAAACATCAGCAAACAAAAAATAATAATAAAATAGACTATTTAAAGTCCATATTTCTATTATAAAAACAAATCGTAATCTTTGTTACAATTTAAGTTGTTAATTCCATCTCACTTTTCTACACTTCAGCTCCAACTGTCTCTTGGCGGTGTAGGTACCAACTTAAGGTCTATATATTTCAACTGGTCCTGGGTATGGGCCTGACCAATTGCTACACACTGCATTGATCAGGCCCATATGCAGGACCAGTTGAAATGTATGAATCCTGAAGAAGACCATTGTTGTATACACAATAAACTCTTTTAATAAGACCCTAGGGTGCACGGTCTTGATCAATATTTATATAATATTAGCTGCTATTGTAAGGGGCCTCTGTAAGTAGTTTAAACTGGCAATGGTGGGAGATTGTATGTCTGAGTTAAAGTTTTAAAAGTGAGTAAGGGACTTTTTATTTGTGTTACCAGATTCTAAATATTGTAAAAAGGAAAGTCTATTTATAAAGTAGCTTGGTGAAACGGGCAAAGCCATTCTTGTTCTATAGTAACCAAAGAGTCTACGGCTAACTTAATATGAATGGCACATGGCTATTTTCTTGCAGTTCCCCCTGCGGGTGCCATCAGTGAAATGCTAGATGTACTGTTGCTGGTGGCAAAACATCTGAAACTTGTAAGAAAACAGCTGCTTGCCATACACTTTCCTGATGTTACATTGTTTTCATGTTCAGTCATCACATTCAATAGTAATGGGTCAGGAACTAGGAATCACTGGGCCCCAGCAAAACTATGATGGGCCCTTATCCGTGCTTCATTCACCTTGGTTTTCTGGGAGGAGGCTATATCTGTCATAGAGGAAATAAGATGGGACCCCCCCCCTGGTTCCTTATCTTTTTATGTTCCTTCCTGGACAATGCTTTGTGATTTATGTAAATGTTGGGTGACAAAGTAACTAGACACAGGGCAGTGTGAAGGACCATCCCAGGGATAATAATGTATGGGGACCTCCCAACAACCACATTGGCCCATCATATTAATAGAATCATTGGAATGAATGGACCAGGCCAGGAGATTATCCAGCTGGTCAGATTTGATTCTAACTGTGTCACAATTTGCCCAGACGCCCAATCTGCCCCGTCCCAATAACTCGCAGTGACAGGCCGTGTGTCCCCCATCCACATCCCAGCACCGCTGGCGAACACGAGGAAGCAGCAGCCCATTGCAGACAGGACTGGGGAGGAAGCGAACTCCTGCATGATCCCGCCCCATTCCCAGCAATACCAAGCTGTGTGTGAGTGTGTGTGAGAGAGAGAGTGTGTGTGTGTGTGAGAGAGTGTGTGAGCTGCTGCTGCTGCTGGGTGCAATGAGGTAACAATCCCGAACTCTCCATTCATATCCACGCAGAAACTATGGCCACGGCAACCAGCAGTAAACCCAGTACCAGCAACGGGATAATGATAGCGGGAGCCACGAAATTTCCCGGCACCCCCAGTGTGAGTAAAAGACATTCACCTATGGACCCTCGTAGAAGGCAAGCTGCCCTCTCATTTCTCAACAATATTTCTCTGGACGGGCGCCCCCTGCAGGAATCACCTGGTGTCGCCGCGAGGAATCCGCAGCCTCAGCTGCTTTCCGATGAAGGAGCGTCGCAGAGCGCTGCCAATTCCGCCGCGTTCCCTAGCAGCCCTCGGCACTTTCAGCAGCTGCCAGCTGGACAGTGCAGGAGCGGCTGGGTGTCAGGGATGGGAATGTGTGCGGAGGACGGGCTGCAGTTGGAATGCGATGGGGAAGGAGGTGCCCTGGGATCTTCTACCCCCATACCTGTGCCAGCTGCAGTGTGTGCGGTGTCCTTCCCTCCGCTAGGAACTGTCAGTCGGGGCAGATTGAACTCCTTCCCCTATGGGATCCTGCCGGCCGCTTTCTGTAGGACGTCGGCTGCGTTCGGATTCTGCAGCCCCGAACAAGGGCAGAGTGTAACCGGCTGTGCCCCCGACACCCTCCGGTCAAGGTAAGAGAAGTTACTGAACCACGCAGTGTTGCCAATACAACCCTCAGCACCTCTGCTAATGTTTTTGTCCAGTTCATGGATTTATCTCATACGGCAGTGTTTTACTGTCTATTTATGTATACTTCAGGTACATTGTACTGTATATACTGCACATACTGTGTACGCTGCAGGTACATTGTACTGTATATACTGCATTGTACTACACAGTATGTTCTGTATACATGGTATGTACTGTATACACTACTCTGTATGTACACAGTTTACATTGCATGTACTATATACACTGCACCACAGTACTGTATATACTGCATGTATGGTATACACTGCATGTACTGTATATATGGTATGTACTGTCTAGACTGTATGTACTGTATACATACCACATACAGTATTGTATACACGGTATATTCTGTATTTACAGTACTGAATACACTGCATGTACTCTATGCATTTCACATACAATGTATACAGTGTATGGAATACTGTATGTACTGTATACACTGCATGTACAGTACTTTATACACTTGTGTATACTACACTGTTTACAGTACTGTATAAATTGCATGTACTGTGTACACTGCATGAACTGTATTAACTGTATTTACAGTGCTGTAAACACTGCTGTGTACACAGTATCTACAGTACTGTATGTACTGTATAAACTGCATGTACTGTCTACAATGCATATACTGTCTTCATTGTGTGTACTGTATATACTGTGTGTACTGTATACACTGCATGTACAGTACTGTATACACTGCATGTACTGTATACACTGCATGCAAAGTACTGTATATATTGCATGTACTGTACACACAGTATGTACAGTACTGTATACACTGCTTGTACTGTATACACAGTATGTATAGTACTGTACACACTGCATGTACTTTATACACAATATGTACTGTATACACTGTACAGTACTGTATACACTGCATGTACAGTACTGTATATAACGCATGTACTTGTATATACTGCGTATACTGTATACATTGTGTGTACAGTACTGTATATGCTGTATGTACTGTATATATCGCATGTGCTGTATGTACTGTATATACCGCATGTACTGTATACACTGTATGTACGTGTAGTGTGCACACTGCATGTACACACAGCGTATACAGTACATGCGGTATATACAGTACATACAGCGTGTAGTGTGCACACTATTTGCAGTACTGTATACACTGCATGTACAGTACTGTATGTACAGAATACTGTTTGTACGTATACACTGCATGTACAGTACTGTATATGCTGTATGTACTGTATATATTGCATGTAGTGTGCACACTGCATGTACTGCATACACTGTATGTGCAGTACTGTATACACTGCGTGTACAGTACTGTATGTACAGAATGCTGTATGTACGGTATACACTGCATGTACAGTACCGTATATTCCGCATGTACCATATATACCGCATTTACTGTATATACTGCATGTACTGTATACATGGCATATACTGTAAACTGCACTGCGTGTACTGTAAACTGTATTCTTTTGTTAGTTAAGGAATATTTTCTATTCAGGCTCAATTATGCTTAGCTTTAGTTGTTTTTTTTTAAACATATTAAAGGGCAACTCTAGTGAAAAAAAAACTTTGTCTATATACAATGTACAGATCACTTAGTATAAGCTGGCAGAAGTTTGTATAAGCTTTTCACACTGGCAGAAGTTTGCACCAAGCTGTGTAGTCCCCCTCCCCTCTCTGTCTAGTCCCCCTCAAGCAGTAAAGGGCTGTATGAAAAGTCCGGGCATGCTCAGTTGAAAGGACTTTAAATGAAGTGCTGACATCCTGTTGACCCCTCTCTTCCAGAGCTAGACTGCAAGCAAGCAAAGTGTGGGAGAAAGTAGCAATGTGCTGAAGGGAGGGGCAGAGGGGGAGAGAGGAGGACAAGTGGTTCTAAGATTCTTTACAAGTAAGCTACTGAACGCTGCCTGTTCTCTAAGTTTGCTAATTGTTATTTATTTTTGCACCTAAAGTTCTTATCCCTTCCCCTGCTTAGCTGAGATCAGAATTACTGAAGACAGTCAGTGTAGCAGCAGCTGTAATGAGAGCTTCACAAACACAGTGACACTGCTTGTTATCCTGTTACATTTCATTTGCTTTAGTATATATATTTCATAGATTGCACTGTATGTCTTGTTTGGTATATAGTCTGTACTACTGTATTATATATACTGTATTACTGTATTATTATATATACTGTATTAGTGTTCCATTTGAGTCACTGGCTTTGTATGTATATAAGATATTTTTTTGGGGGAGGGAAGAGGGGCTGTTTTTATAGTGGGTTATGCTCTTATTGCTGGGTTAATGGTTTATTGATTGTGTTTAGCACTACAGCATTTGACTACGTGTTGCACATGGTACTTACTGTGTGGGTGAGGGAGTGTGTGACAGTACTGCATGGGAGCTTTGATTGTGTGGGTGTGTGTGCCTTTGAGTGACAGATGAGGTGTAGCAGCTCCTACAAATCACAGCATATTCAAAGGCTTATATATCTGGGACTATGAAGAATTTAAAGAAACTAAAGGTACCCTGGTGGCTGGGATGACTTATAGGATACATTAGAAGGAAGTTAAAAAAACATTTTTCTCACTTTTAATTGCCCTTTAAAAGTAAGCAGGCTTAATGCAGAGAACAACCTATAACTAAAGTTTACATAGTTGATTCCCCCTTTGACAACTACTCTCTGTACACGTTTTTTTAGACAAGGCTTTGTACACATGGGCCAACTCAGGCCCGATATTCCCTTTAGATAGACCCCCGATCAGTAGTTTACCGTATATGATATTTAAGTGCAACCGCATTTTTAGAGGGAAATTTTCAACATGTCCGATCCATTTTTTCATTTGATTTTGAAAAAATTTGAACAAAAATATTTATTGCAGGCAAAAGTTTTAGCTGTGTGCTGTCTTTCCATAGGCAAATGTGTTTTTCGAAGTCAGCAGGCTCTAGTCTGTACATTCATCACTGGCACTGTATCAAAAGTAATTGTGAAATCTAAGTACAATATATCTACTGCTGCACTGGAGTTTAGATTATTTTTTCAGAAAAAGCAAGCCAGGCTGTTTGACAAGATACCGTATATCCTCGAGTATAAGTCGAGGTATCTATTTTTACCTAAAAAATTAGTAAAAACTGATTTACTCGAGTATAAATAATGACCACTACTGCCTTCTGATTCAGTATTGTTTTGTGGCTTAATTTGCCTTTTAAATAGACAGCAGAATTCCCATACATCAATCCCATACAGTTATGTCCAAATCCAGTACCAGTAACCCCCAATTCCTTGGCACTCCATATGTTTGGAAATTACAACTCCCAGCATGCATTGGTTGCTGGGAGTTGTAGTTTCTAAACATGTGGATTGAAGTTTCAATACACCTTTATTTAAGCTTACCGTCATTTACAATTCTCCCGACCCCCATATAGTAAAGGGCACTCTGACCAATAGTTAAAAATGTCACCTGAGAGTTGTAGTTTCAAGTCATTTGCACTGAACTAGCAGATGTTTTTTGCCCCAAATTGAGGAGACCCATCAGATTTACAGCATCCATGAGCAGTGACAGTGCTGAGTGAGTCCAGCAGCCAGACTATAGGAAGCAAGAAGGAGTGTAAAGGCAGATCAGCTCCTGTAACTTTCTATGCAAGTGAAGGAGATTTTTTTTAACTGCGTCACCTACTGGTTACTATCTGCAATTGCAGCATTTGGATCTAAATTAGGGCTTGACCTGAGTATAAGCCGAGGTTAGGTTTTCAGGCTAATTTTAAAGCCTGAAAATCTCAGCTTATACTCGAGTATATACGGTATGTTCCTTATTAATCCGTGATGGTTGCTGGTTATATGGGTGTTTTCTAAAACAATATTATGAATGGAATCCTATAACAAACCTCTTTTTACCACAAAACAAATGTTAATTTGAGAAGATAAAAAAAATTGATAAACTGAACTAATGCTGACCATATACTAATTAGACATTTGATGTTTGCATAAAGGCTTTAAAAGTCCCACAATGGTTAGGGGTTATATGTGTATAACATTGCTTACAGTGGCTGTGTGGTTAACATTCATGTACCCCAAGCATGCAAGCATGTGGTGCATCGCACTGTTTGTTTTATTTTTGTAAACCGTTAAAACAAACATAACAAAATCATTAGAACCAAACGTGATTATGTCACCATGGATGTGAGTGCACTGTATTCCTCTATAGCAGGGATTCTCAAATGGTATGCCTCCAGATGTTTGAAAACTACAACTCCCAGCATTCCTCAACTATAGAGGGAACCCAGGGGATTGTAGTTTTCAAACATCTGGAGGCACACCGTTTGAGAATCCCTGCTCTGTAGACCATACCAAGAAAAAACAAGCCATACTAATACTGGCTAAATTGGCATAAAATCTATCCTAAGTTACAAATTGATTTAATTTTGAAAGCTTTATTAAACACTAATTACTTTTTGTTTTATGTGCATTTGCATATGCAGAAGAGGGGGACTACTACTGGGGCGAAATTTACCCCATTAGATGCCATCTTCATGTGATATTGGGAGGCTTGCTATATTTTCTTACCAAATAACAAGTTTCATACCAATATTATCAAGTACTTCAGGTACATCAATGACCTTATAGTAATATGAGAAGGAGACAAAACATTATAAGTGGATTTCATCTGATACTGCAATGACAACGATCAGGGCTTATGTTTCACCCATACAGTGAATTAGACAAATGAAGAATTCTTGGATGTAATGTTTACCACTGAGGATGGAGTTGTCCATACAAATCTATATCAAACTGATAACTCGAAACACCCTTCTAAGGGCTGACTCTAACCACCCCAAACCATATCCCATATGGACAATTTTATACACGTATTAAAGGAATAGTTCACTGCAATAGTGAACTATTCCTTTTCTACATTGATTGAAGCCCATGGAGGTTAAGGAGCTATGCCTTACCTCCTGTTCTTCAATCAATGTTTAGATAGCCAGGAACGAACTTCTGAAAATCTTACCTTTCACGCGATCCAGAGGGGACAGTTCCCAACTGCTTCCTGCTTCGGTTACGCTATAACACGCATGCTCCGATAATGCGCATTTTAGTGTAACAGAAGCAGGAATCAGTCGGGAATTTCAGAGTGGCCCTGCTGGATCGCGTGAAAGGTAAGATTTTCTGAAGTTCGTTCCTGAATATCTAAATATTGATTAAAGAACGGGAGGTAAGGCATAGCTCCTTAACCTCCCTGGCTTCAATCAATGTAGAAAAGGGATAGTTCACTATTGCAGTGAACTATTCCTTTAAGAACCTGTTGCACATTGCAAAAATTCCAAGAAAACACCATGGAAATGTGGGACAGATTAAATAGAAAGGTGTTACAGTACAACACTCATTAAGTAAGCCTACGAACGTCTTCACAAAAAAATAGGGTGGAATTGTTGCATCAATGTATCTTTTTAGTGACAAACATAACAATACCCAATCTCCTTTCTTAACGCTAAAATATACGAAAGGGGTTAATGACAATACATATTTTATCCAGACATCTTATAAATGAGTCAGATGCATTATTATTTGAACGTAGTCTAGGTTTTTTACTTATTGTATGTGTATTCTCATATTACAATAACTCCTATGCTATTATATTGCTTTGTGTAAATATTTTGGATACTTTTTTATGTTTTAACTTCCCATTTAAGGTTCCTGTGACATCACTTTTTTTATTTAAGGATATCTGGGGGGGAAGGACCAACATGGTCATGTATATCCTTGCCTTATACATCACAAATATGTTCTTAAAATAAGGATGATTTCATTCATGCAAGTGCCCAATTATTGTCACTTATGCACTGGCACTCAAATTCCTATTATAGACAGGGTTTAAATCACCGACTGGCACATACACAAACTTTTTATCACAAACAGGCACCAAAACTCTATTAAAGACAAGCACTAAAACTCTATATCACAGAAGGCATTTAAACTCTACTAAATACGGGCACTCAAACTCTATCACACAGAGGTGCTCAGACTTTATCACAGACAGGCGTTATGTACAGGCACTCAAATTGTCTAAGGCAGATATTTATGCACAAACTAGCACTCAAATGCTCTCTATTACAGACAAGCACTCACCCACATGCACGGAAGTAAATGAGCTATTTCTTACCTCCTGTTCTACAATTAGTGTTACGGGAGCCATGCACGCTTTAGTATAGTATGCGCCAGAAGCAGCCAGGAACTGTCAGAGGTGTCTGCAAGGGAGCGTGATCACGGGTACGTTCTAACACTGCATTCCTGATTCCTGTAACACCAATTGAAGAATGTGAGGCAAGACATCGCTCCTTTACCTGCCATTATTCAATTAATGCAAAAAAGGAAGTAAACTATTCCATAAAGAACAACAATACTGTCCTTTTAAATACTTTACACACAATACTTCACGCACATACATTTGAAAGAATCCAGGGTGAAGAATTAAAATGCTAGGTACTCACCCCTGGGTTAACTCCTGCACTTTGCTGCCTCCAATACCAGTAGGTCATCAGCTCACGTCATCGATTACAAGTTTAAGAGGTAAGTGTTGGAGTTAGATGCTTAAAGGGCATGTCCACCCCCAAAACTATAATTCCCCCCACTACTGGCCCCACTCTGTAGTGCATAAAAATCCTTACCTTACATCCCAGCTCCAAATGGTTCTCCTGTAGCCCCCCCTAAAGTCTCAAAAACTGCTTAGCAGGAGGATAGCAGAGTACATATAGGACTCTGCCTCCTGTCTCCCCTCCGGGAGAAGTTGTGCATGAGCAGTTCAACCCTTCTCCCCCTCCCTCTCCCTCCCGTTTGGCAAGCCCTCTTCCTACCTTAAAACCCCTTTGCGACATAATAGTATTCCTTCCTCCTGCCCCAACCGCTATAAAAGAATTTCAAGAAAGTCCCCCGATCTCTACTTACCTTACCTCTCTCTCACAGCGTTCTGAGCAGCCGGCAGCCGCGTCCATGATTGGCTTCCTGTCAGCCAATCACGGATGCGGCTGACGGTCCCGCCCCCTGCTTGCAGTTCCATGCAAACAGAGGGCTGGGACACTGCGGCAGGGGAAAGAGGTTAGGTAAGTCATGATCGGGGGACTTTCTTAAAATAATTTTATGCCGGTTGGGGCTGGGGGAAGGAATACTATTATACCCCAAAAGTTTGCTACAGGGGTGGACATGCCCTTTAACTGGGATTTTATGGATGCCTGAAAACCCTTTCTATGTATGACTTATCAGCATCTTCTCTAACCTTTGCAGTACTATTACTTACATTCTCAGTCCTTATTGGCCCGTATGTAGGCACTTTATCGGCTGAAACTGTCGTTTATTCAGAGATTCGCCAAGTTGGTCTCTGAACTTTCAACGATCGGGACCCGCGATTGCACGTGTGTACGAGACTTTAGGGCTACGCCCAACTGCTGAGATTTTGCTAGTTACATGCCAATGGGGGGGTCTGATGGCTCACTGGTACATCTGTTGTATTCAGTTATATCAACTGAACTTAAAGATTAGTTTTTGAAGACGTTTCACTAGTCATCCATCTAATTCTCTATTCTGAATTGAGAAAGCCAGTCGGATGGCTAGCGAAACGTCTTCAAGAACTAAACTTTAAGTCCAGTTGATCTAACTGAATATAACAGATATACCATGACCTGGATGAATGAGAACCTTCACAAGGTTAACTGGTACGTTTAGCATATATAGCGATTTAGGACTATTGTAGAAATTGAAAGCACATTATGCACAAATGTACAGAAATGCATCCCAAAAATAGCAATGCGTTACTTATACGTTGCAATCGGGCCTCAGCCTTACTGAAACTCATTTATTGTATAATAGCGCTAAATTCTCTTTTGTTTTAAATAAAAATGTTATAAAATACAAGGATTTTTATTTTTTCCAGAGATTTGTCATGTTGACATTCCCACTAATGTGTTCGATTCCAGACTATTTTCAAAATGCACTGCTGCATACAATTCGGTCAAGAAATAAACATACAGATGTCTGAAAATGCAAACACGTAAAAACAAGCATAAATGACTTTTCTAATTTTGACTTTGTGTTTTTTAAAGGGTATGTCCACCCTTCTAAAAATCTTTTTACATAACATTCTCCCTGTCCCCCCAGCCCCAACCGCTATATTTGTATTATCAGAAAATGCCCGAAACATTATTTACCTTCCCTCTTTCCTCCGCCTCGCTGCCAGGCCCTCTGCTTGCGGAAAATGCAAGCAGAGGGGTGGGACCGGCAGTCGCGTCTGTGATTGGCTGAGCGGCAGCCAATCACGGACGCGGCTGCCGGGAGTTCAGTGCGGCGGAGGAAAGAGGGATGGTAAGTAATGTTTTGGGCATTTTCTGATAATACAAATATAGCGGTTGGGGGGACAGGGGGAATGTTATGTAAAAAGATTTTTTCACTAGGGGGAGGGAATCCTAATCGGGAGGGAGGGGGAGAAGGGCTGCAGTACGCATGCCAAACTTCTCCCGGAGGCCAGATAGGTGGCAAAGTCCTATATGGACTCTGCTATCCTCCTGGCGGGCAGTTTTTGGTACTTTGGGGGGGACTACAGGAGAACCATATGGAGCTGGGATGTAGGTAAGGATTAAACTACACTACACAATGGGGCCAGTAGTGGGGGGATTTAGTTTTTGGGGGTGGACATGCTCTTTAAGGTAAATGTAGTCTATGTCCTGTTTTAAAGTGCAGCCTTTATTTGAAAACAGGCTTAAAGGGTATGTCCACCCTTAAATCAAACTTTTAAATCAAACTTTTTACTTACACCTCCCCCTTTCCTCCCCCGCGCTCCCGCCCTCTGCTTGCGAGAAATGCAAGCAAGGGGCGGGACCGGCAGCCGCGTCTGTGATTGGCTGAGCGCAGCCAATCACGGACGCGGCTGCCGGCAGCTCACTTCAGCGGAGGAAAGAGGAGAGGTAAGTAAAGAGTTTGGGGAGCTTTCTTAAAATAAAAATTATGCGGTTGGGGCTGGGGGACCAGTGGAAGCCTATACTAAAAGGGTTAAATGCTAGGGGGAGGGAATCGGGAGAGGGAGGGAGAGGGAGGGGGGGAGGGGGAGAAGGGCTGCAGTACGCATGGCAAAAATCTACCTGAGCCAGGTAGGAGGCAGAGTCCTATATGGACTCTGCTAGCCTCCTGGTGGGCAGTTTTTGGGACTTTGGGGGGGACTACAGAGAACCCTATGGAGCTGGGATGTGAGGTAAGATTAAACTACCACTACATTGTGGGGCCAGTAGTTGGTGATTATAGTTTTGGGGGTGGACATGCCCTTTAAAAAGATTTGAGTTCATACTAGTTTACTGTCTAAAATGTCTATGCTCTGCTTAGTAAATAAACTGCCTAGTTCTCTGAGCTATTGTTTGGCTGGCTCACAGGGTAAGGGATTTTTGGAATTGTAAAGTATAACTTGAATGCAACTCCCATTTTACTAAAAGGAAACATTTTGCATCTTTAGTGCCGTATATTACCAAAAGAACAGAATTCTTATATGCAGGTTTATATATATTATTTATACTCTATATTTCTGTTCCCTCCTAAATATATTGTTTCTCTAAAAATATGTATGTTTTTTTCAGGGTGAGATTATTACTTTAACCCTTTTGCATTAATTCCTTAAAGGGGAATAATGCTGCCTCAAACCAATCCCCTCCTATCTGTAATATCCAGGCTGAGGGCTTAAACTGTAGGGACCTCACTCCTGTAATACTTACCTAATCTTGCAGTCACCATTTCGGTTCAGCTCTATTCTTCAATAGGTGGAAGTTTGTTTTCTCATTGGGCAATGGAAAGAGCAAATCCTGGGGTGATAACCTAGCAGTTTATATCTTAGGTGATCCTCACCCAGGGTACTAAGGGCTAGGCCACACTAGCACTTTTTTTGCACGTTTGCGTACGCGTTATATGCTCGCGTTCACGCCCGTGATTTTCGCAAACATGAAAATCGCGGGAATGCAAATGTTCCTGAGATTTCCAGTGCGTATGCGATTGTGCATCCGTTCGCGTTTTGTGGCGAGCATTTTTTCACGCAATCGTTTGTGTTTTCGCTTTAAAGATAGCGAAAGCGTGAGCGCAAACGCATAAAATAACATGCGCTAACGCACAGAAAGCGTGCACGCAATCGCGTGTGATAACACACACGAAGGCGTGCGCTCTTGGTGCGTTGTAGTGTGGCCCCACCCTAAAAGAGGAGGGTGTTCTTTGGGGAACTACAGTTGCCCTCAGAAAATATGGAAAATACACCACCAGCTTTATAACTGTTGGGTTAGGCAGTCTGTAGAGTGGGACAAAACACACCCCTCTTCTTTACTCTCATGCAGTATGAGAGTAAAGACCCAGTGCTTTATTGGAAATGTAGACTTTCAAATTGTTCATCTCTTTTTAAAATTGACTATTGTAATAGAATGGGAATATTTTGTACTGTAACTTTCTTACTCTATAGAATACAGTCAAGTTACAATATTCCACAAATTGTACTGTACTCTGCTGTATAACATATTTTACATTTTAAGTAATCACACAAGTCAAGGAAGATTGGGAGCTACTGCACTTGGAAAATACCAAACAGTTTTTGTTGTATAATATGCATATTGAAATGCACATTCTAACAAATAATGTATTTTTAGCTGTATTGGAGAAATACAGAATCCAGTGAAATTGATTTAAAGGGGACCTAATGACTTTTGTACTTAAACTTTGACACGGCTTTCACAAAGCTTTAGAAGCATTTGGAAAAACCAAGCTTCAATTGTTTTTTCCTGCATTCAGTGCATGGTAGCATAAATTTACTTTTTAACCTGCTATGTTGTGTTGTATGGAATACAGAGCATGCACACTAGATATCCAGCAGATGGCAAAAGGGGCCTGTAAATAGTTTGCAATCACAATTAGGTTGCAGAGAGCCTGCCCATTACTGAACACGTGCTCTGGGCATAAACGGGTGGGGGAGTAAGGAAGCATGTCACTTATGATCCCTCCCAACTGTTAGCAATAACAAGAATTACCTTGCTGCTGCTGTCAGTGCTGTGTATGAGAAATGAGCTGTTGAATGTTCATAAGCTATAAGGTAGCCTGCACTGATCTCACTATTCATACACAAACTATGGCCAGTGCCACTAGTAAAAACAGCAGCAGTGGAATAATGTTGTTGGGATCCGTGCAATCACCAGTTACCCATAGCTTAGATCACGTTAGAAGGCAGCAGCGCAGGAGGCAGGCTGCCCTTTCTTTCCTCAACAACATCTCTCTGGATGGGCGACCCCTACAGGATAAGGGGGCAGTGGAAGAAGGTGCTGTATGTACATCAAGCAGAAGTCGGCAGTACCAGCATTCAGCAGAAAAAACAGCAATTCATTGTCCAGCACCTAATGTTATTATACCTGTGAATCCTTTGCATCTGATGAAGACACAGCACAGTAATACAGCTTGGGCCTCCCAAACAGAATCAATGTTTTGTACAGTAGCATACAGACAGGAAAGCATGGAACAAGGGATGAAAATGAAAAATCAGGAGCTGAGCCAGGATACTGAGGAAGAAGAGGAGGATGCATTTGCAAGCAGCATTCGAGTGATGGCACCACCTTTATGTCCAGGCATCAGGAGTCGAATAAACTCCCATACATCTGCCATCTTACCTGTTGCTTACTGTAGAACATCTGTTAATCCGGCTTTCTGCTGTCCTGACCAAATGCAGAGTGGAAACAGCTGTGGCTTTGACATGCAGAGGTCACGGTAAGGATTAACCATACAGCTGCCTCACTGACTGAAATAAGCCTTTGGTTCTTTAATGACAGGTAACCCAGCTCAGGATATTATTAAAACCTTAAGAAGTTCGGGCTAAAAATTTCCTTATGTATAGTGCTGAAACTGCGTAGTAAAATAATATCACTTCTAAGTAATTTCTAAACAGCATGCTTACTCTAGGAGAGAAGTTAGAAAAAGTTACTTTGTATCCCTGCATGGGAGATTTTAGAGGGGGATTCCCTACTTTCTGCTGACTTGGAGTTACCATACCTGCAGGTCATCAGAAAGTGCAGACTTGAAAAGTGGTACTTATTTGGGAACAGGTGTGAAACTAGACACCATGTAACGCATCAGTAAACCTCTGTAGTACAGTTCTGAACACACTAATACAGGGGTATCAAGCTCAATCACATAATGAGCCAAAATTAAAAAGACAGGCTAAGTGGGCCAAATTTTATATCAAGATACTTAGCAGATTGGGAATTGGTTACGTTTGTTCCTAGTGCTGGGTCTCGCAGGGAAAGGGTGTAAAAGCACACTTTTTTGGACTAGGTCCTCTGCCTATGGTGTGATCATGTGCTAATGTAGAACATCCACTTTACTCTTCTGGCGCGGAACGACCAAAGGCTATTTATCACACCTTCCTCCCCTCTCCAGTGCCAGGCTAGATATGCAATCAGCTGTTACATCAGTGACTGCATCCAAACCTTACTACTCTGCTATCCATTTGTGCAGTCCCGAGCAGTGGTGTAACTATATATCTTCCTGCTAGATATCATGATCGGCTGTTTAAAAACAGATGATTACAGTATAATCAAGGTATATGGAGTGGCCTTTAAAAGAGGGTATGGCTAACATGTTGGTGGCGCACTAAGCTAATTCCATAACCCTTGAAAATCCTCTCCTGTGCCAAGTAATGTGTGGATATAAGGATGTTACTGCAGGGCTTTGTACTGCATGCCCAGTCTAAAGCTTCATACACGCATCCAATGCCATGGATGAAGCCCACGCCCATTCCCCCCATGCACATGCGTATGTGTTTGGTTGGGCTTTCATTCATCAATCCGCAACGGTGAATTTCTATTAAAAATGACTTTATCCTTTCATTTTTGGTAGTCCATTTTTAAGAAGTTTTTCATAAGAACCGCAATGTAACATCAGCAAAGTGTTAGGAAGGTGACACAAGAACATTGGATCCAGTGCCTGAATAAACATTGGGAAAATGACCTTTGGCCTTTTCAGTTTGCATCATGGACCTTTTGTGGTTGCCATTGGCTAATCCTAACCTATATTAAATAGAAAAATGCTCTGTTAAAGGGCACGTCCACCCCTTTTTTTAGACTTTTGTTATACTGTAGGGCTTCCTCCCCCAGTCCCAACCGCTATATTATTATGTGCAGAAACTCCCCCGATTATTACTTACCTAACCTCTTTCCTCCGGGGTACTGTCCCGGCCCTCTGCTTGCATGAAACTTCAATCTAGGGGCCAATCACGGACGCGGCTGTTGGCAGTGGAGAACGCCGGGGAGAGAGGTTGGGGCTGTGGGAGGAAGCCCTACAGTATATATATGTATGTATATGTTTATTTATATAGCGCCACTAGGGGACGCAGCGCTGTACAATATAGAATACAAAAAGTCGTGCAAGGGGGACAGTAAATACATACATAAATAAGTAAGAGCATCATGAAATATACAAGTGCTTGAAACATGTAACATGAGGAAAGAGGTCCCTGCCCCGTAGAGCATACAATCTAATTAGGTGGGTAACATACAGATACATAGGAAAGGGTGGAAGTGCTAAAGTAATAACTGGTGCAGTGTCAACAGTCCTATGCTGTGCTGTGCTCAGAGAGATAGGATGAGAGGTTAGATTTAAACTTGTTTATTGAGGTTTCTTGATGTAGAGAGAGGGGAATAGAATTCCAGAGGACAGGGGCCAGAAGAGAAAAAGGTTTAAGGCAAGAGGAGGCAGTGTAAGTGGGGGTCTGTATAAGAGATGGTTCTGTGATGAGCGGAGGGTACGGGCAGGGACATATGGGGACACTAGATAAGAAATATAGGAAGGAGCCACCTAGCAAAGGGATTTAAATGTTAAGAGAAGGATTTTGTAGATGATGCATTGTTTAATGGGGAGCCAGGTAGATGTGCGACACAGAGGAGATTTAATTTCCTGATTTTTAGAGAGCGAGACAATGCGTGTGGCAGAGTATGGACTGAAGAGGAGAAAGATGGAAAGCAGGAAGACCAGAAAGCAGAAGGTTGCAATAGTCTAGGCGTGATAAGATGAGAGCATGGATAAGCATAGCAGTAGTCTGAGGAGAAAGGAATCTATGGATTTTTGCAATGTTATGAAGAAAAAAGCAACAGGTTTTAGCAACATAGTTAATGTGATTGGAAAAGGTGAGAGCAGAATCGATAATAATCCCTAAGCAACGTGCCGGTAAATGGGGGTGTTGTCCACAGAAATAGAAAAAGGTGGGACAGGACCAGGTTTAGGTGGGAAAATGATTAGTTCGGTTTAAATCGGGTTTAGTTTGAGGCATCGGTGCGTCATCCACGAGGAGACAGCATGGAGACAGTCGGAGATGCGTGATTGGGTGTCAGGACAAAGCAAGGGGTGGAAAAATATATTTGCATATCATCGGCGTACAGATGGGAATTAAAGCCAAATGGACTGATGAATTCTCCCAGGGAAATAGTATAGAGTGAGAACAGCAGGGGTCCAAGAACAGTAGAAGAATCTGAGAGCTATGCTGAGGGAATTTGCATACGGATGGGTCTATTTTATTTACAAAGTAGTCCGGGATGTCTTGGGGAGAGTGTGGAGAGAGAAGAGAGTCAGTGGGCGAGGGACGGATCAGGGAGTTAAAGATAAAGAAAAGGCGCCGTGGGTTTGATTTGTTATTATTTATAAGCGTCATAGTATTTTTGTTTTGCTCCCGACAGTGCAGTGATGAGGCATTGTAGCATAAACTTGTAATGGAGAAAGTCAGCCTGGGCACGAGACGTTCTCCACATCCGCTCAGCAGCACGTGTGCACCTACATATAAAATGGGTTGTGGGACAGTGATTACGGGGTTGCAAGGGAGCAAGGGAATCAATAGCATCAGTCAGGACAGAGTTGTAGGAGTTAAGAAGCAAGTCAGGGTCAGAGTCGGACATAAGGGTAGAGAGACTGGAGGAGAGAGAAGAAGCCAGCACCGGAAGATCTATGGCTCGGGTATTACGGACATACACACAAGAATGAGGGTCAAGAGAAACAGAAGAGTGTTGAGCAAGAAAAGTAATAAGATAGTGATCAGAAACCGTGTAGGGGTTACTTTCAAAAGATGACAGAGAGGTTTCTGGTGAAGACAAGATCCAAGAAGTGGCCATCCTTATGCGTACCGGTAGTTGTCCACTGATGAAGATCAAATGAGGATGTTAAAGGGCATGTCCACCCCCAAAACTATAATCCCCCCAACTACTGGCCCCACCATGTAGTGTAGTTTAATCCTTACCTCACATCCCAACTCCATCTGGTTCTCCTGTAGTCCCCCCCCCCGGTCCCGCCCCTCTGCTTGCATTCTCGCAAGCAGAGGGCCGGCAGTGCGGCGGAGGATCGAGGGGAGGTAAGTAAGAGTTTGGGGGGCTTTTTAAAAAAAAAACATGCGGTTGGGGCTGGGGGACATGGGGGAGCATGATATTAAATTTTTATTTTAGGGGTGGACATAGCCTTTAAGGGGTCCCGCAGCTTGAACCGGGGCCCACAGTGAGCGGCTCTTAAAAGAGCCCTTGGACGGCATATTCTTTCTTCCAGCCCCGGCGACACCAGCTCCGCTGAGGCCGCCGACCCCCGAGAGGTACCCCCTTGGCCGCCAGGGGTACCCCCGACGGGTGCCAGCGACCTCAACAAGGCCTTTATTGCCGGCGTCTTGATCCGTTGTGACGTCTTCGGGCTGGTGACACCAACCCCACTGAAGTCGCCGATGCCAGGCAGGCACACCGCGGCTGCCAGTGAGCCCGCTGGCACCGCCGGCCTCAGCGGAGCCGATGTTGCCAGTCGCTTCTTTCTTCAGCCATCTACTGCGATGGTCCGCGGCGGAGTGCACCTCTTTATATAGGTTTGCAGAAAACCCTAATCTGTTTCTGATTGGTCAATTATATAATGCTTGGTTTACATGCTTTACATTAACCAATCAGATTTTCCGAAGAATGGTACTCAGCATCTCTGATTATCATGCTGACCACACCCCTAGCCAACAACAACACCATATATGAGGCCCTAACAGGATCCTACAGAAATTAAAAAGTTTGTAGACTTATTACAACAGATTAAAAAAGACACAGCTATCATCATGGACTACCTAAGATACACAAGAAAAGGGCCCCACTATGACCAATAATCATCAGCATCAACCCTGCAACATACAAGGTTGTGAAATACCTAACATTATAGGGCCCATGATTTCACAATCAAGATCCAAGATTAATACTAAGCACAGAAAAAGAAAAACTATGGAGTCTAATGATGTGACTTTTGTATTCACATGTATGCCCACAACAGAGTTTGTTGAAATGTTGAGAAAAGGGCTGTTCCAAGACACCATTGTCTGCATCACATAACTTAACCCAGAACGAGTGTGTTCCCTACTGGACATACATCAGAATACCACCTTTTTCAAGTATGTTCTACAGGCAAAACCATTGATGTTTTATGGGATCTCCAGATTCACCCATGGGGCACTGGATTAGATATGTGGATGACGCTTGGGTTAAAATTCACAATAAAGAAGTAAAAGTCTTCAGAAAACCTGTGGATCAATGCTGTGGATCAAAATATCAGAGTTACACAGGAAGAGGTACAAAACAACACACTGGCTTTCTTGGATAGCAAGCTGTAAGTTGAGATTTAAAGAAAACCAAACTACACAGACCAATATTTGTTTGACATCTACCACCCTTTAGATCACAAGCTGGGGGTCATCGAACAGTAAAACACCAACTAAAGAACAAACATTGATATTAGTACAGAGGCTACAGGATCGTTCACACTAGAAACTGACAAACGCACAGCATGCATTTCTCTCAATTTTTTGCATGCATTTGTGTCACAATGCGTTTTCCATAGATTTATATAGAAAATGTATGTAAAAAAATGGACAGGAATGCTGCATGCATAATTAAAACACAACAGTCCGCAATGCAATTGAATTCTATGTGTCCTTGTGTTTTATTGCCAACAGATGCTTGCACAAGCTAGTCTGAATTGAGAAAGGAAGTGGGATGACAGGCAAAGTCCAGTTGATACCAAATAAATCCTAGGTTTTGGCTTAGAACTATGTGAGAAACCTGTAAATATTCCACCTTAATAATTTCACACTGGAATTTTACTGGTAGTTTCGACCAACAAAATTTTACATGTGGAACAATTATTTTTAACTTGAAACCAGGTTTGGGTTGAAACTCTAATAATCCCTATGTTTAAACATTTGAACATGTTCCCCATATAATTTCCTAGCTATCAATACAATGTTTAAGCTGTTTGGTTTTTTTGGTAGTGCTGAAATCTTGCTTCCCATAGACTTCAATACAATTTGATAGTGAATTTTACCTAAATTCACAAAAACAATAGAAGGACTGTGGAAGCACTCCTTAGGCTAAATTACAACTACATTTTGCTGAAGTGCTACTGATCTGGTCAAACATTTATACAAAGAAAAGATAATCAATGCACATTCCTTAGCCCCATACAATATCATATTATCTGCACACTGGCAAACTTTATAAACAAAGGGGTTTTAGTATACTTTACTATGATCACATGAATGAAAAGCCTTCCAACCACATCAAGGTAACCCCAGTCTGGAAGGTCCTAACTTCTAACATTTTTTAGTTTAATTATGTTTAGCAAACTTTTGTATTCCTTATACTTGTGCACTGGATCAATATAGCAGGGAAGTGAGAAAGCCTGCTATATTGATCCAGAAGCAGAACCATTGAGTTAGAGTAGGCTCATTGCAGTTTGCCTCAATTGTTGAGGAGTCAGGCTTGGCCCCACTGGGCATACCTATCACCATATATCTTACCATATCACTTACAAGTGCCTTTTGGGGCTTAAGGGGTCCCGCAGCTTGAATTCGGGACTCCCATACTCAGCCTTTGCTGCACTTAGAATTGCCCTTGTGGTACTGAAAAATGCCTTTGTTGGGGGTCCTGCAGCTTTCTAATAGGAGGGTCCGCAGCTTGAAACTGGGACCACTCCTCGTCCTAAAAAGGACCTCCGGTGTCTTCTTTCTTCTCTGACATCTAAGCCGCAGACAGTGGGAAATCGGTTAAGGTCACATGGTTCCCTGGAAGAGGTGATCCTAAATAAAGAGAGAGTCAAGTATGGTCTTGTTCCCCCCAGGAATTGTCACTTGTTAGGACTAAAGCTTGGATACTACCTTGGAGGGGTTCTTCAGCTTAAGCATGTTGTATAAACAATGTAACTAAAGGTATCCATTTTAACTTGGATGAATAGAGAAGTCTGGCATGCCCATTAAGAATGAGATCCCTACCCCTAAGAGCTTACAATTTAAGTGGGTGGGACATACAGATACAAGTTGGGGGAGGGGTACACAGTGCTTAAGACTTCTAACAATCATTATGGTGCTCAGAAAGGTAGAATAAAAGTTTAGAATATAATTAATAATTGATGTCACCTGGTGAAGTGACAGAGGTGAGAGAGGTGAGGGAGCAACAAGACAGAAGGAAACAGTGTTAGTTGGGGGGTTTAATGAGAAGATTGCCTTGTGAGGAATGGAGGGCAGTGCATCCAAGTGAATGGATTTAAAGGTTAAAAGAAGGGTACTTAATATGATTCTTTGTTGAAGAACCAGTTTATAAACTGCAGTATCGGGGTTGCTGGCTCTTTCTTGAGTGAAGAAGGGAGAAATGAGACTTAGTAGCCCTTAATCCCCACGTCACTCACCATTGATGGCAGCCTTAGTGGAATCGGATTGTATACAATGTCAAAAAATGTATGGTATTCAGTTGGCTGGGGCATTAAGTTGCAATACAAAAAAAGTACTGTCAGTGGCACAGTATTCCAATTGTATAAATGGAATATGTGCTATTTATTTGTAATGGCATGATATTTCAGTGAAAATAATTTCAGCTTCACTCAATTTTTCACACAAATCTGTGCTTTGTTGATACAGCCTGAATTTAAACTGTTATATATTTGCTAATCTACCAGTAAAATACAATACATAATGTAGTGATTTTAAAGGAAGGTTGTGAAGCTTAATTTGAACATAAATGTTATACTTTTTAAGGTTGATACAGACATAGTACACCTCCCTGATGTAATGTTACCACACACTTAACTGCAGATATGTCCAGCACCCACTGACTTGTAAATATGCCCAGCACCCATTGACATGTAAATATGCCCAGAATAGCACCCACTGACCTGTAAATATGTCCAGCACCCACTGACCTGTAAATATACCCAGCACAGCACCCACTGACCTGTAACTATGTCCAGCACAGCACCCACTGACCTGTAAATATGTCCAACATAACACCCACTGACCTGTAAATATGTCCAGCACAGCACCCACTGACCTGTAAATATGTCCAACATAACACCCACTGACCTGTAACTATGTCCAGCACAGCACCCACTGATCTGTAAATATGTCCAGCACAGCACACACTTACCTATAAATATGTCAAGCACGGCACCCACTGACACGTGAATATGTCATTCACAGCACCCACTGAACTGTGAATATGTCCAGCACAGCACCCAATGACATGTGAATATGTCCTTCACAGCACCCACTGACATGTGAATATGTTCAGCACAGCATGATATTAAATTTTTATTTTAGGGGTGGACATAGCCTTTAAGTGAAGAAAACTAGAGGGCCAGGATAGAGCAGAGTTGTCAGTGTGACAGTTGAAATCACCCAGAATTAGGACAGGACCGTCAGTAGAGAGAAAGTAAGCCAGGTCTCATAGTCTGAGAGGAATGTAGCCGGGGGAGTCGTGGATGGGGGCCTGTATACCACAGCTACACGTAGCGAAAGAGGGTAGGAAATTTGTATAGTGTGAACCTCAAAACATGTGAACGGGAAGGCCGGTGGGAGGGATGATGACATTAAAAGGACAGGTGGGGGAAAGAAGGAGGCCAACACCTCCACCACGACCTGATGAGCGAGGTGTATGGAAGAGGCGAAGACCTCCTGTAGAGACGGAGGCCTCAATAGCAGAGTCGTGTTGGGAGAGCCAGGTTTCAGTAAGGGTAAGTAGGTAAAAATTCTTAGAACAGAAAAGGTTATAAATAATAGTGGATTTGATAGAAAGGGACCGAACATTAAGAAAACCACAGGAGAAGGGCAGATATGAAGAGGGTTTTAGAGCCATGGATAAAATGTTAGAGGGCGTAGATCCACGAGAATGGGGGAGTAAATGGAGAGTAGGACAAGGACAATAGGAAACTGAGATATTACAGGGGCCAGTAAATAAATAGTGAGGGAAGTGGTATGGACAGTGGTATGGAGGAGAGAGAGATAAACTGAGCTTAGGGAACAAGGTAAAAATCACAGTGAGACACAGCCATAGTAAAGAAATTTTCTGTTTAGGCAGGGGAAATGATCCAAGCTGATGGTAGTTATTCTGGAATCTCAGAGTCCTGTAGTGTTGCTCTCCTTGTTGAACTCTTCTTTTCACTTCGCCCAAGATTCAGTTTGCACTGCTCTAACCCCCAGCAATGCTCTCCCCCTTACAAACAGCTAAATTTAAAGCCAAAGGTTTAGACACAGGACTGGCAAATTAACTAATTAGCCAATCAAAACGCTGTGCGTTTTTCCCCAAAATGGATCTAGTAGTAGCTTTTGCTACTAGAAATATCCCAGTTGCAAGGCTACCATAGTGACTGGGAATTTTTTCCTGCCAAGCAAGTCTACTTAAATGCTTCAACAAATATTTAAAAATTTTTATTAAATGAGTTATGTAACTGTTAAAAAACATGACACCAGTATGGGGCTAGGCCTAGGCCCCACTTCAGCGATCTGATTATTATTAGTGTATTGCATGCCAATGCAGGCAATGTAGCTGGTCCCACTGCCCGCATTGTGCTGCTATCTGTAATCGAAATGCAGACGATCACCATTTTTATTGCGGACCGCATGCGCTGTGATTAAGGACTATTTTAGGGACTGCACAGTTTTTTGTGCGTTGCAGTGGGGCCTCAGCCTGAGTGTCTCTTGTTTGGTGGGAGAAGCTATTTCACTCAGCCTGAGTGTCTCTTGTTTGGTGGGAGAAGCTATTTCACTGACTGTGGCTTATTGGTTATCATTGTAATACTGGTTTGAGCATAAGGTACAAAAGAAGGAGGAAAACAGGCTGCACTTCCGGATACTTCAAACAACTTTATTGAAACAGCATAAAAACACAACACATGGTGAGACTCCTGATGTGTTTCAGGGATTGCCCCCTTAATCATAGATGAAGTCAAACTATCACAGGTCCTACTTATGTAGGGAGGAGCTAGAGCCCCATCTACCATGAGGCAGAGTGAGACATTTGTCTCGGGCGGCACCCCTGCAAAAAAAAAACATTTTTCATCAACCGGTGCAAGATGCGCACAGCCACGAGAAGTGTGAGCGCTGCTCGCATGACTCCAATATACAGGTTACCTTGAAGTTGCTTCAACTCTGCTTCTGCTTCTTAGGAGAGTCTGGAATCAGAGTCAGGACACATTCTGGTGCTCAGCATAACATACGGATCCTAGTCTAGGAAGGAATTCAGTAGAAGTCACTCCTTGTAACCAATAAAAATGCTCCCATAGTTCACAGGACTATTCATTACTTGTTTCCTATTGGTCCTCTGAGGCTCCTCTCTTGTGTCAGTAAGTGACTAACAGTCCAGCAGCAGCAGCAACAGCCAATAGAGGGAGGGGCTGGTGTGACACAGTGGAAGTTCAGCTATTACAGAGAGAACAGGCTGAGCAGCTGCAACAATATAGTGAATCTTCTCAGCATCTGTTGCCTTACCCTTTGCCTGCTACAGTGACAGTGAGACTGAGTTTTTTGTGTGACAAAACAATTGTGCCTTTTCTGTGTTAGTGAATTTTTGGGAGCCTTTGTGGTGGGGTGCTGGGCCTTGCAGGGTGTCTGTCTTTTCCATCTCAGAATATTGCCGTGAGAGTAAAGCTAGGTACACACCTAGCGATTTTTCCTCCTGACCGACCGTTCGATACTTTCGAACGGTCGGCCAGGAGGAAGGACTGTCGGTCGCGGCAAAAGCAGCCGCGCCCGATAGTCACCGCGACCGATCGTGCGGTCCATAGAGGACCGCACGATTCGGACGAGGTTTCCACCCTGTCCGATCGTTCCTTCGGACGAACAGGTCGATCGGACATGGGCACATTCGGATTCGATAATTTCGGTCCGATCGACCGATACACTGAACTATTGGTCGATCGGACCGAAATCTTTAGATTTATGTGTCAAAGTATTTTAATGCCCTTTAATAACATTCAGCTCATAGATTAAATAACTAGAAAAAAGGAATATCTGCGTGGAAGTGTGTTAAAGGGCACATAGTGAGAAAATTGTTTTTTTAATTTCTTCTAATGTATCCTATAAGTCATCCCATCCACCAGGGTACCTTTAGTTTCTTTAAATTCTACATAGTCCCCGAGATAAAGCCTTTGAATATGCTGTGATTTGTAGGAGCTGCTACACCTCATCTGTCACTCAAAGGCACACACCACACAATCCAAAGCTCCCATGCAGTAAATGTCACACACTCTCTAACCCACACTAATGTACCATGTGGAAACATATAGTCAAATGCTGTAGTGCTAAACACAATCAATAAACCATTAACCCAGCAATATGAACATAACACACTATAAAACAGCCCCTCCCCCCCAAAAAAAATCATTAATAATAAAAACCAGTGACTCAAATGGAACACTAATACAGTATATATAATACAGTAATACAGACTATATACCAACAAGAACACAGTGCAATCTATGAAATCTATAGACTAAAGCAACTGAAATGTAACAGGACAACAAGCAGTGTCACTGTCTGTTTGTGAAGGTCTCACTACAAGCTGTGTTACACTGACTCTCTCTTCAGTGATTATGATCTCAGCTAAGCAGGGGGAGAGATATGAACTTTAGGTAAAAAGTAAATAACAATTAGCAAAGTTAGAGAACAGGCAGAGTTCAGTAACTTACTTGTAAAGAATCTCAGCACCACTTGTCCTCCTCTCTCCCCTCTCTGCCCCTCCCTTCAGCATATGCTACTTTATCCACACTTTGCTTGCAGTCTAGCTCTGGAAGGGAGGGGTCAACAGGATGTCAGACTTCATTTAAAGTCCTTTCAACTGGCAATGCTCGGACTCTGTATACAGCCCGTCACTGCTTGAGGGGAGGCGGAGTAGACAGAGAGGGGAGGGGGACTACACAGCTGGTACAAACTTCTGCCAGTGTGAAGAAACGAAGCCACACAGAAACATGAAAGTAAGGCAGCTTATACTAAGTGATTTATACATTGTATGCAGACAAAGTTTTTTTTCACTATAGTTGCCCTTTAACAAAGTCATATAAAAGGGGCCTGCAAGGGACAAACAGATAAGGTACAACATAATGTGGATCAAAGTGGCTGATATACTGTAAATTAGGTTAAGTGATAAGAGCCAAAACTCTTGTTGGCACTTAAAGGGTATGTCCACCCTTAAAAATATTTTTTGATATATGATTCCACCTGTCCCCCCAGCCCCAACTGCTCTATTTTTATTCTTAGAAAGTGCCCCAAACTCTACTTACCTCCCCTCTTTCCTCCACCTCGCTGCCGGCCCTCTGCTTGCGAGAAAATGCAAGCAGAGGGGCGGGACCGGCAGTCGCGTCTGTGATTGGCTGAGCGACAGCCGGGAGTTCTTTGTAGTGTGGGAAAGAGGAAAGGTAAGTAGAGTTTGGGACACTTTCTAAGAATACAAATAGAGCGGTTGGGGCTGGGGGGACAGGGGGAATCATATATCTAAAGGGATTTACACTAGGGGGAGGGAATCCTAAGAGGGAGGGGGAGAAGGGGCTGCAGTACGCATGCCAAACTTCTCCTGGAGGCCAGGTAGGAGGCAGAGTCCTATATGGACTCTGCTATCCTCTGGTGGGCAGTTTTGGGACTTTGGGGGGGACTAAGGAAAACCATATGGAGCTGGGATGTGAGGTAAGGATTAAACTAACATACACAATGGGGCCAGTAGTGGGGGGATTATAGTTTTAGGGGTGGACATGCCCTTTAAACCACATACACATGTTGTTTTTTTTGTAAGTTCAATGTAATACTGTTTGTATAATGCTATCAACAAATAAATATTTAATGTCTTTTTGTTTGGTTAATACATGACAGGTGTAGCTATGTAGATTTTATATATTGCATAACGCTAGTGAATGTCATATGGTGGTGGGACATGTGGAAAATTTGCAAAATCTTTTAGTTTTGCAAGTGTTTTCAAGTGTTGTGTACAAAGCACGCACATGCATACAGTATATCTATGTAGAGTCTCACATATATAATACAATTTGTACCTCCTACTGGGAGATATTCTGTAGAAATCACCTGGGGGCTTTTTAAGGGCCCCAATACCAATGACAATAACAGTAGGAATCTGTCCTTATGAAAAACAAACCATGTGTGCACCTGTTCTAACTCAATAGAGTTCTTGCTTTCAAAATGGGCCTAGTGACTACTGTTCTGTGTGCTATGCTGGCAACTGCTTACAGGTTTTGTTTTTTTTTTTAGCAGGCACATCTTGTGCTTAAGCTCCGACACAAGGTTGATACTACACCTGACACGCGATGCACATGCAATGAACATCTGCTTCGCCAGATAATCACATTGTGTGGCCCTTTGGTGGGCGTCTTCATTGACTCGCTTTTTCATTGATTTCATTGATCAAACAATGCTTGACTGAACAGCCACATGCATGCAATTATCTGGTCTCGACTGTTTAATGGGCATTGTGTGGTGTATCGGCCATGTGCTTAACATGACTATTTTTATTTATTTTTTGAAAAAAGCAAGAAGAGAAAAAAAAAACTTTATTTTAAAAGGATTTAATGAAAGATTGTGGTTACATTCGGTATGAGGTGTTAAAATAGTTTTTGGCCTCCGCTGTTTTTAAAACCTGTCTGTGCCAAACATTTGTTCTTACTTAGTAAAACTCTGTTTTGATCTTTTCTCTAATAGTTTTTTTGTGGACTATGAAAACAAAAACAATGCAGCATGGAATCTAATGGCTGTGTGCCTATACACAAGGCCGAACGTATCGGCTCCCTCTGCTTGAAATAATGGGAGCCGACCGATTCCATACTGCGTTTGGGGATTGGTCGGGGCTATATATGTGGTAACCTACAACAACAACAATCTTTATATATAGCAGCTCTGTTTATTATTTACCAACTAGCATGCATGGTGACAGCCTTCCTGGAGGAAAACAAATAGTGAAATGATTTTACTGACTGATTTTATTTTCTTCTACCAAAATATAAAGATTTTAAATGTACCTACTTCTTTTGCATGTGTAGTGGTGGCTCACTGCTAAGGTTCTGGTTAGAAACAGACAGACCATTGAGTCACAGGTTCAAATACCCCTTTTTTTATTGTGTCCATTATGTTCCTAGCAAAGATAAAGAATCTACATATATTCTTGTGAAGGTTCCGTTATCATGGCATGTTATATCTGTTGTATTCAGTTAGATCAACGGATTTTAAGTTTGATCTAAATGATATATACACACTTGCTTTTCACCTGGTAGCTCTTATGGGATAGCGGTAGAAAGCTTTCTTACGGACACATATTACATGAGTTTCTAGGTTCGATACCCCAGACTTTTATTTTACTAAAAATAGATTGTTTTCTAAATCCATGCAAGCAAACAAATAAACTGCATAGATTGCTTTTCTTTTTGCATGAAAAGCAAAGGAATTTATCATTGTTAAGGACAGGAATATTTGTAATGTGTCACACAAAAACTGCTCTGAAATAGTGTTTGTGTCAGAGGGAGAGATGATCTTTGAGGTGTAACACTATTATCTGTCAGCTTCTAGGAAACAAGGCTGCAGCTTACTGAACTGTACTGCATAGACTTAGCTAGGTGCGGCCAGCCAAAGGGATTATTAGAGGTGACCCAAGTACCCACAGGTTAATTTCATAAATCACCCAGCAGCCATAGCAAAGGGAGAGGTGAGCCACAGCATTTAATTTCTTTATCAATGTGCTCTTACTATTGGGGCAATGTTGTCTGGACACTTGTTTTTCTTAAATGACAACTCTATCCTCATAAGAACATATTTTAGAAAGAATGTCCTCTTTAAAATAAGTTTATATATTAATACTTTGTCCTATGAATTCATTACTGTATGCATGCTATGCTTCTGGATGCCTCATGGAAACTGAGCAATTAGAAGTATGTACTGAGCTGGGCATGCTCCAGAAGAGGCAGACAGGATTAACATTCAGTCATTGGCTGTGATGTCAACTGTCAAATCCATAACTGACAGTTGCTAACTGGAAGAACCAGGAAGCAGAAAAAAGGGGAAACAGGACATTTTGCAGGATTTCAGGTTAGACGTCTATATTTCAGATTTCAAATTATTACCGTTTAGGGTTTTGGGGGGTGATTTACCTGTATGCAAATTTTCATTTTGGGCGGACTTGTCCTTTATGTCTTCCTGATGGATACTTTTTATAGGAGGGGGGGGTTAAAACAAATTTCAGGGCAGACAAAAATTGTTTAGGTACACTGCTGTCAGCACTTACGCTATACCAGAGGTGAACAAATTAGAAAGCCATTCAGAAAATTCTAAGAGCCAATCTAGCCTTGTTGGTGCAGCATGAAGACACAATGGAAAACTCTTTCAAAAGTTAGGCACCCGGTGTGTGAATTTCTAAGCCAGTTTTTCTTAAAGGACAATTATACTCACCTTCCCTGCTCCTCTTCTGTGTTTATTAGTTTTACCCAGGGTGAGGACCTGAACCTCAAGAATAAGGAAAGTAGGGCTGTCCAGTCATTTTACAGAGTGAACAGAGGACTATGGGTGGCACTGTTTTGTGAGGGTATAAAGAGGGATGTGTATCACTGACTGTAACACTTGATAAAGGCCTAGCGGCCGAACGTCGTGTGTTGGTGTACTGCAATAAAGAGGGATTACCCCTTGCAAAGTATAAACGACTGGACAGCCTCTTCCTTATTTTTGAGTGTTGTATTTGGCATTGAGGTGGCCAGAAGGGATTGGACGCCTAGGAGGTACCTCAAGTTTTTCTTTTTGAGGACCTGAACTGGCTGTTACTCACCCCTGGGTTCGCGTAAATTACAACCAGAGTCTGAGAGCAACCCTGCTCTGGTAGGCTCCACCCCTCCTCTCCCGTCGGCGACAAGGCCAATAGGAAGGCACGCTCTGCAACAAGCGTGCCTTCCTATTGGCCTCGTCGTCGACGGGGAGGAGGGGGTGGAGCCTACCAGAGCAGGTTGCTCTAAGACTCTGGTGTAAGTTACGAGAAACCCAGGGGTGAGGAACAGCCGGTTCAGGTCCTCACCCTGGGTAAAAGCTAATGAACACAGAAGAAGAGCGGAGGGAAGGTGAGTAATTGTCCTTTAACCTGTTTATGCTTTTGGAACCTTGAAAAAATTTTATATCTCAGGGAACCCTTACATAAAAAAATATTGCTTTTTTCATTTATCTCCAGACATCAATACACCAAACACATTATTCATACAAATATAGAACACCGATAAAACATATATTCAAATATATCTGTATTTATCACAATGGTGGATCCATACAGTTTCTGTCACACTCTCTTGAGGACCCCCATGAAACCTCCCATGAGGGTTAGCTAAACAAAGTTACATCTGTATGTGTTTTAAAGGGCATGTCCACCCCCAGAACACAAAATCTATATTTACCATCCTCATCCAGGTTTGTGTTCTGGTGGGTTAGGAGGGTATTGTTAAAAAAACCAAATGTTTTAAACAGTCCTGTTTTATTTCAATATGCAGATTGGTCACTTGTACCAAATGATTGGAATCTAAAATTTAATGATAAAACATGAATGAACTAATTATTGGACCACTTACTGTGCAATATAACTTTCTGAAAATGTATGCCATCATTTAAAATCTCATCAAATAGTCATGGATAAACCATACTGCCCTTTATCACTGGCAATTGTGTGATTTGTAACATATGAATGCAGTTCTACGCATTTTACAAAAATAGGAATTTATTCAGTAATTTAAAAGTCTACCAACCCATAATTCCTTTTATCCTGTTACCGTATTTAGATTAAAAAGAAAATATTGGTATAGGAACATTTTGCATCTTTATCTAAAAAACTGCTCCTTCAAAATTGGCATTTGAACGTAATGGAATTATTTAAGCAATTCCATGTCAGACAGTACATTGAGCAGAAGAATAGGGAAAGCAGACAGCAAACATGGTTACTTTGTATTGCATAGAATTTTGAGCTCTTAAAACATTTCAAATCTAGAGAGCCGTTCAAATGACTTTTTGGAAAGAGGAACTTCGTTTGTTAATGTGTGGGTCATGTTAGCCATCTCAGCAAATAAAACTAGTCAAAATGATTTGAACCCTTGGCGAATTGCTAAATTAAATTGTCTCATGTAGTTTTTTGTTACTATAAATTTTTCAAGAAAAAGTAATGGACCCGAATTGCTGTCGAAGCATATTCAGAATTAGTTGCAACTTTTGTAGTTCTACTTAATCGTAATAGAAACAATATTGGTTGCAGTTCTGTAGGTTGGAAATTGGCAGGATGTATGTCCCATTAAAGGACAACAATACCCTTAAAAAAAAACATCTCCCCCATTACATGTCCACACTTCCAGCAGCTGAAATCGCTTACTCTCATTTACAACCGTGCTGCCTTCCCTTAGATATCACACAGCAAAGATGAGTGCTAAAAGCCCGCCTAGTAAACGGCCTAGGGCCATGATTAAAAATATCACTTGTCATTGGCTGGTGGGAATGTCTGTTACAACCTCTCTCTCCTCCTCTGCCAGTCAAACAAACTTGAACTGTTCGGTTGCTAGGATACAACCTACATAATCAAGCTGATCAAGGATGGGTGGAGGTTTCTCACATGCTGTGTTGAGTGACAGTTACAGGCAGACAGAATTGTTACACCCCTCACAGTGTGGCAAATTGAAAGGCAGAGAGAAGCTCGAAATCAGGGAAAAAAGGTATGGGAGGGCTGCATACTTTACTCTTTTAAAGCAGTTTTAAAAAAAAATGCATTGAGGCAATACAGTTATCTTTAACATATGACACTCAAGAAGGCTTAGTGTTTGTTCTTTAATTCATATATTTAATTGTTTAGTTGTGTTGGCTTGCATGCTAATAACATGCAAGACATAAATTATAGCAGTCAGAATGCTGATTCCGAATAGCAATATGCATCTTTCACAGAACTGTAGTGGTCTTGGCTGCGAAAAAGACATGCAAAATCGATATTGAATCATGCTGTGGCAGCTATGTGGTTCACTTCTGGAAAACTGCTGCAGCTGCTACAAACCATTTCTTAAAACCAATATTACGGTATGTTAGCTTTACATTTTAGAAAATTTATTTGCCTGGCACCCCCGGGGAAATTAGCCCATTTTTGTAGCTATCTGATTTCTCCCTTAATCGTAAATTGGCAGATTTACATATTTAGACTTGTGTCTGTTCCCACACTCTGCCATCTGACTGGATGCAGAACTAGATTTAGCGCTTTGGACACTCGCCCAATACTATCTAAAATACTATCAGATGGTCTGAAATCCCAGATTATAGCTAAACAGACTCAATCTCATTGGATGGATGAAGTAATTGTAATGTGCTACATACTGTTTGTTAAGTGCTGTACATGGAGATAAATACATATATTATTCAATACTTGTTTAAAGACATTCTCTGGAATTATTGTCTAGTCACTGCTAAAATAACTTACACATGCAACATTTTCCTGGCGGCAAAAACATTTGAAATAACATTCAATGAAAAAAAGTCTATAAAAAACCCGCAAAAAGTAGATGTCTGTCTGAACCTAGCTTAAAGGGTATGTCCACCCTAAAAATACATTTTTATTTACTTACCTCCCTTTTCCTCCGCCGCACTGCCGGCCCTCTGCTTGCGAGAAAATGCAAGCAGAGGGGGGGACCGGCAGTCGCGTCTGTGATTGGCTGAGCGGCAGCCAATCACGGAGCGGCTGCGGTCAATCAGTGCGGCGGAGGAAAAGAGGGAGGTAAGTAAAGTTTCGGAGCTTTCTAAAAGAATAAATATAGCGGTTGGGACTGGGGGGACAGGGGCAATCATATAACTAAAGGGTTTTAAGTTGTGGGAGGGAATCCTTAGAGGGAGGGGGAGAAGGGCTGCCGTACGCATGCGAAACTTCTCCCGGAGGCCAGGTAGGAGGCAGAGTCCTATATGGACTCTGCTATCCTCCTGGTGGGCAGTTTTTGGGACTTTGGGGGGGACTACAGGAGCCTTATGGAGCGGGATGTGAGGTAAGGATTAAACTACACTACATGATGGGGCCAGTAGTTGGGGTGATTATGTTTTGGGGGTGGACTGCCCTTTAAGGGTGACCTTCTCATTATATTCTTATATAAAGTTAATTGTGTCTTAATAAAAGAGCTCTCTCTTCAAACAAACCTATGATTATATCTCTAGCTGGTGTCAATCCAAAGTTACAGGCTTGTAAACTTCCTGGCTGACTTTGTTGGTCCCACACACACTCTATGTATACTTCCCGGCTGCGGCCCCACTATTAGGATTTGAAAACCCAAACCATTTGCTTAACCTGAAATTATTACTGACACCAGTGTGGGTTTGAAGATGGCGCAGCCTTTGTGGATTAAACATTTAAAACTCAACATTAGTATTCCAGCTGCTAGGCCGCTTGGTCTAGCAGGCACGGTATCCAGGAATCTCCGCACCGTCCAGGACAGGGATGTCCAACCTGGGCCCTCCAGATGTTTGAAAACTGCAACTCCCAGCATTCCTTGTTTTTTTTTGCAAAATGGTAATTTGAAAGTATCCCTGTATCTACCAGGATTGCAGTATATTATAATACCGGTAAGTCTCAATATTTTTTAGCTTTAGAGACTTTAGCCCAACTTTAAAGCTCTATCAGTGAGCTTGCCATTACCATATCTGCTGGAAGACAGTTCCACAGTTGTACCGTTCTCTCTGTAAAGAAACCTTCCTAACCTGAAGTAAACAATGGATCTATCTCTATCATTCACACACACTCTACCTCCCTTCCAAAAACTACACAAATTTTTACAAAACATGGATAGCATTAGGCCTGTTTAGATATTTGATATAGTAGACCCGATTACCAGACAGATACGACATTCCCAGAACTCGGAAAAGATGCCCTCCCTCCCTGCCCTCCTATGGCTGACTTATAACCAAATCCACAAAACATTTGTACTATAACCACCACGGGAATCCTTCCCCTAACTTAACTCCTTTGAACAAATACTGACAAATACTGACAAGGGGACCATCAAAAGGGACTTATATCTTCTCTATAATCACTGAAACTCTCTACAAAAGAACCCCTATACAAACATGCATATATGCACAAATAGGAAACGATACTGGGAGAAGAGTTAGACAGATACATGGAAGAAATATGAGAGGAGCGGGAAAGACCTCAATTTGTACCAGTATAGAGAGAATATTTACAAAATTATAATGTTTTGGTACTATACACCAGATAGGGTTAGAATGAGAAGGATCTTCCTGGGGACCTCAGATGTGTGTTGGAGATGCGGAAAGGAGAAGGGTACTCTGATACATATTTTCTGAGAATGCGTGTATTATCCTCATATTGTGATATGATATTTACTTACCTGAAACTTCCAAAATTGCCAAAATATGCACTATTGGGAGTGACAATTTCCTATTTAACCAGAAGAGAAAATGTACCGTATAACTCGAGTATAAGCCGACCCGAGTATAAGCCGAGGTACCTAGTTTTACCTCAAAAAGTAAGAAACCATGATTGACTCGAGTATAAGCCGAGGGTTGAATTGCACCCCCAGGAAAGGCAAAAACATTCCCTCTTAGAGAGCCCCCCCAGTTCAGGCAGTGAGTGAGGTGTACTTATGTAGGTAAATCAGGATAAGGTAAATTTTTCCAGAATCTGGTGCTGCTTTGCTCTCTATGTAACCAGGTACCGGTAAATTAAATATCTGGATCCTGCTGGCACTCTGCTGTCGCACGCTGCACTGACGTCCGTACTGGCGGCTGTCTTACTTACTGCCCGGCACTAAGTAATGACGTCACTACTCGGCGCCGGGCAGTAAGTTAGACAGCCGCCAAGTACGGACGTCAGTGCAGAGTGCCAGCAGGATCCAGAGATTTAACTTACCGGTACCTGGTTTACAAGGAGCAAGTAAGCAGCAGCAGATTTTGGAGAAATTTACAGTGACCCGAGTTTAAGCCGAGGTCTGGTTTTAAGCTTTTTAAAGCCTGAAAACCTAGGCTTTTACTCGAGTATATACGGTACTGGCTAGACATTTCCTCACAGAACCCCGATGCTTAATACCTAAATATGGAAGTCCACATACATCCAAACAGAGGGAATTCCTAATTAGATAGGGACGTCCAAAAACATGGAGTACCTGACTGCTAGTCTCCATGGAACAATGGAAATATATAATAAAACATGGGCAATGAGGGACACCGTCTCCAACCCTGTGTCTAACCCTTATTAAATTGTTAAACTGACGCCCACTATCTGCCACATCTGTTAGAGGTGTTATTGAGCAATGTACTTTTATTTTATGTTTTTTGGACATACTAGTGAAAAATGGACAATATATGTTCACCGCCTGATCAAAAGCCCAACAGCCCCTTTGAACACTTCCAACCAAATACCTCTATTTAACCCCACTCAATTTTAAATAAAAATTGAAATCCCCCAGCTTAAGTGGAAAACAAAGAGGAGAGCAAACAAACGACGACTAACATCTAGCACCAACCCATACTCCCAATGAATAACTAACAGTATCAGATACATCGCTAATTACACACAAAAGAGACTGAAACTCTCATTTAAATTTAAGAGGCATTGGGCTCAACCAGACCAGAAGATAAAAAATCACTTGGAACTTTAATGATAAATGGCAATCGTAAATGTTTATTATTGTTAAACATTTCAATTAAATTTACAATTTAAAAAAAAATGAGGCCTACCAGTGCCTTGTAAAGAGGGAAAATAATATTTTTTTCTCTTGATCTCTATTCCCCTCTTTATACAAGACAATATCTTGCTAGCTCTAGCCATGCTGTCTGGCATTATTTTTCCAGTCGAGATTCATTAGCACAGTTTTATTTATGGTGTAGGTGGCACCAGGCTTGTTAAACCCCAAATGCATCACCTTACATTTTATCAACATTGAATCTCATCTGCCACTCTGCTGCCTGTTTTGATAATTATCTAGGTCAGCTTGCAGCACTTGCACATCATTTGAAGTTCCCAAAGCTCTGGCTAGTTTAGTGTCATCAGCAACACAGAGACCTTGCTCTCAATGCCCCTCTAAGTCATTATAAATAGATTTAAAAAAATGGCCCCAGTACAGAGCCATGAGGCACTCCACTTAGAACTTTAGCCCACATAGATGTAGCTCTTTTGAAGACCACTCCTCTTTGCAATCCAATAACCAATTCTTATCCATGTACAAATGTTTTTTTCTAGTCCAACAATCCTGATTTTTACATTAGTCACCAATGCGGCACAGCATCAAAGCTTTAGCAAAATCTAAGTATACTACATTACTGCTATGCCAGAATCTAAATTTTTTCTCCATAAAAACCAAGTCATTTTTCATACATCCATGCTTACTACTACACCTTGCCTACCACTGATGTTAGGCTACAGGTCTATAGTTACCAGGTTGGGAACGACTACCTTTTTGAATATTGGTATTATATTGTTTTTTTTTTTCAATCCAGTGGCACATCACCAGACAAAAGTGAATCTGAAAAGATAAGAAACAGTGGTCTAGATAAAATTGGACTAAGTCTCTTAAGATCCAAGGATGTATTTCATCCTGTCCTGGGGCTTTACTGATATTAACTTTAATTGTCTAATTGTTTCTGTACCAATCCTCATATCAGCCAGAGTGAATATTCCTCATTTATACCCTTCATATTATTACAGTCCCTACATAAGGACTAGGACCTCTATAGTGAATACGAGGGAAAAAATGGTTTAGCACCTTAGCCTTCTCGGCATCCTCATTAACCACCTCAGTCCCATTATTAATGGTCCACATTCTCGGTCCTCATCTTTTTACTATTGATATATTAAAAAAAATTTTGGGATTAAACTTGCTTTGTTTTGCTATCCATATTTCATTTCTATTTTAGCTAGTTTAATTGCTCTCTTGCACTCCTTATTAGAGCCTTCTACTCCCGGTAAGCCTGTTCTGTTTCCTTCAATTACAAAATTTTAAAAGCCTTTTTCTTTTTTCCATTTACCTCTTACCTGGGCTTAAGCCAGACAGGAGAGGACCTCGTTTTTTTACACTGTTTCTAAAGGTATACATTTAGAAATGTAATTATTAATATTCCTTTAAAAGCGGTCCACTTCTGCTCAATATCTTTACCTAGGAACAAATCCCCTCAGTCTATGGCAGAAGTGATTCTTTTCACACCATAAAATTAGCTTTACTAAATCTGTTGTATTCAGTTAGATCAACTGGACTTAAAGTTAGTTTTGAAGACATTTCACTAGTCATCCGACTGACTTTCTCAATTCAGAATGACTTGTACAAGAATCTGTTGGCAATTATGTACCCTGGAAAGTCCCAATTAGCATATCACAGCAGGTGTTAAGTACATATGAATGCAGGCGTGACTGCATTGTGGCTAGAGGGTGTGCTGGAATGCCCAGGATAAGGTGCAAAAACAGCCATTTTATATGGCGACAGTTGGTGCCGAACCCCCCAATCTCTATTTAGGCGTGGTTTCTTTATTTTCACGTAAATGGCCTCCTTGACACCTCTCTTGAACCAATCCTGTTTCTTTGAAAGAAAGTTGACAGTTGATCTAACTGAATACAACAGATATACCATGACCGGATGAATGAGAACCTCCACAAGCATATACGGTAGCTTTACAAAAGTTAAAAGTTTTTGTTAACCCATTGCACTTTTGCACTGGCTGATAATGGGGGAAATATTGTAGTGATGCGGAGGGACCAGTACAAGAGATGAGGCACTACGTCAAATAAGAGATGTTAATCAATATGAAAAGTTGAATGATTGCTCCATAAAAGAATACAAATTAAATCAAAGAAAATAATAATGGATGGTTTTATGAAAGTTTAATCGTAAAAAAGATAAAGATTACCTTTATAGTTCAAAAAACCAGTGGTACCAACATTTACACTATCCTGAAGGTTCATAAAAAAGGAAAAACAGAACACAAGTCAATATGTGGACCAGATATTATGTCCTTAGTAAATTTGAGTTTCGCTTGCATTGGACACTGAAGCTGAGGCCACACTGCAATGCGCCGGAATTGCACACGGAACCAGTGTGTGTATATGCATGGGATTGTGTGCGCGATTTTGTTGCGTTTGCACTTATGGAAATGCAGCGTTATCAAAGCGGAGACGTATGCGCAATCGCATGTGCATTGGAAATCGTGGGAATTTTTACATAACCGCAATTTCCATTTTAACCGAATCCATACGCAATCGCGCAGCAAACCGTATGCGCAAAAAATATGCAAGTGTGGCCTAGCCATAAGGATATCCTTAAACAATTAGATAGTATTACTGTGACGAAGATGTTCTGTTGGTCTCGCTAGACATTGAAGGTCTATATTCATCTATTCCTCATGAAGTAGAAATGAAAGCTCGTACGATTTATTTGGAAACTCGAGGTAAGTGATTTAGATCTCACACAGATTTATCTGGAAAGTACATGGTAATAATGTGTGTTGTTTAACTTTAGGGGGATATTTCAGGTTAAATTAGGTAAAAGAGGAGGAAACATAGTGAAAAGTTGCAACAAAGAGCAAATGGATCTTTACATGGGGACACTAATTCCAGGGGCATCATGAGGTGATAAATTACAATACAATATTTAAATTACCTTTAAAATAATTAGGGGCTACCTGGTTAAGGGGTGTACTGTCAATGGAACCTGGAATGTTAGTGACAAAGCCATGTCTGCTTGATGGTTATTAAAAGCAAGATTTGCTATAGATTGAATAGATAATGGGAAACCACATGTGTAATACTATGTATAATGTATATCTGTTGTATTCAATTAGATCAACTGGACTTGAAGTTTAGTTCTTGAAGACGTTTCGCTAGTCATCCGCCTGGCTTTCTCAATTCAGATGACTTGTACAAGAATCTTAGGCAATTAGTACCCTGGAAAATCCCAATTAGCATATATCACAGCCAAGTGCTAAGGCGTGATTGGATAGTGGCTAGAGATGTTATAGGAACGCCCAGAGTAAGGTGTAAAACAGGATTGTACATGGCAGACAGTTGGTGTCGAACCCCCCACCTCTATTTAGGCTTGGTTTCTTTATTTTCACATAAATGGCTCCTTAACACCTCTCTTGAACCAGTTAGTTTCTTTGCCATATGTTAACATTACAATCTTCAAAGGTAGCCTTTATCCTTAAGATGCAGGTACACGGCGTGTCCTGACCCGAGGAATTGGCTCTTATAGTTTCCCTACTTATTCCCACCGTCTTTGCATCTGTGACAGGCATGTCTTATAAGTTTTCATAACCCACCCCCAAATATCAATCTTTCATAAAGCTAGTTACAGGTTTAAAATCAATATATGTGCTTTTGGACACCTTAGGGGGAAAAAAAAATATTTTTCAGGCTTGTAGTTTTAAAATTGATAACCACAGTTCCCCTTTAAAGTATCTTTGATAGTTTGCATTGCTCTCTAGCATTTTGGTGAGCTCGGAGATTTTTAGAGGGAGATTAAACCCTTTTAGATGGGCAGAGTATATATGTTGTCTGTAACTATCAAACGAATTACTCCCTTAGATTTACATGTAGTGGTGAACGGTCCTTTAAAAGCAGTAGGAAAAGGAAGTTCCACAAGCCTTTGATTAAGGGTGGCAGACGTTTGTTTAGATTACACAATAAAAGCTTTTTTTTTTTAATGGAGATTCCAGTGTGTTGATTGACAATACCGGAGTGCGAAATCCCCATCAGATTTCTACTTAGGTGTCAGTATATACTTTTTTACTCTTTCTAATCTATCTGTGTGGTTAAAAAATGGTTTGCTGCCTGCTGCCAGCATCCATTCACTGAAAGAGTAAACAATCTGAGATGATGTTTGCAAGTGCTATTTTATGAATTATAGATCATGCACATAATAATGCTAACAACCAGAATTTCAGGTTTGAAATAAGTCGAATAGAAGTAATACTTCAGTCAACAATACATTTTCTTTTAGGTGAACATCCCATTTAATAGACTAAAGAACTAACCTTTGACATAAATTATTTTTTGTTAAAACAAAGCAAAACAATATATATAAGTCCGGATAGCCACAATTTTGTGGATATCTGGACTGGAACATTGTCAAAACCGAAAAAAGAAAGAAAAGAACACCAATACCACCAGTGAAGGGGGAAATCAAGACAGGAGAAAGAACATGGTCATCTCATATGTAGCGGGGGTTGTCAGAGATATTAATTGCAATGGGTTTTTTTTGCTCACATATGATCCTGACATAAATACAGACAAAAAGCAGTTTGTGTTTGTTCCACAAATGATCCTGTACGTAATTTACTACACAAAAAGCAAAGCAGGACTGTGTCTTGTGCTTCAGGATGGTATGAGAGTGATTGTATGTCTCTTCGAAGTTATTAATATGTCTTACTTATTTTGCTATGAATGATTCCTAATGCTCACATACACCTTATATTTGAAGATTTTTTCCCTTTAAACCATTTTGCAGTTTCCTTGTTATTTAGCACAAATAGATGTTTATTGAATGAGGGGAATTTGCTTTTACACAGTTTAACATGTTCTAATGAATCTATTAAATATATTTTCAGATATGTTTAACCAACAGTTTTGGTGTTTTTAATTACGATTGGTCTGAAATGTAGGAGTTTCTGGCAATAACTAGTAACTGAAAAAATAATAGATCAGTTTCTGATTCAGTTTGCACTGCTGGATTGACCTGGCTCTGGCTTGGAAGACCTTCAGCAATTATCAGTCTGCATTCCAACAACTGGAAAGACTTTTACAGTCAAATGAATAAAAGAAGCTCATTAGCCAATTTTTGAAATCTACAATGGAATCTTGAAATTTATTAAAGGGGCAACCTAATTATCTTTGATTGTCAAGACAGTAGAAATAACATATGGCTGTTACATTTTTTTTAAAAGAAATATAGTTCAAAATAAAATCATTCTAGAAATCTACTAATTTTTTTTTTTTTAATTAATACTAGTATATTTTTAAAGGGCAAGTCCAAATGAAAATTTGTATGTATAGATAGATCACCCACAAATCCAAAACTGCAATTGTTATAAAGCTGAAAGATATATGACTATACACACAACACAAATATCCCAAATGTAGAATCCCAGCATCTACAATAGTTTTTTCAGCTTGTCTGATAGGCGGGAAGGAAAATCATCTGAACATCTATGTGGACGATCATATGATTGTACGATCGATGTATGAATATCTTTATTGGCCCAGTTGAAAAAATTTACGGTACGATAAAACATACAACCAGGATTTGTTAGTCAATGGACCAATTAGTCATAAATATGATTGATAGTGACATCATAGTCAACAACAAAAGGCTAGACCCCTAGCCTTTTCCTCTGAGCATGCTCATAACAAGGTCACAAATCTTAAATAGTAGGTGGAAGTCTTTGGAGACACAGAGGGAAAGGGGAGAAAACATTTTGCTGCATAACAGGTTAGTTCACATCAGCCATCTTCAATCTATTGTGGATTTGGGAGTTTATCATATGCATTTGACTGATGGAATTGCCTTTGATAAAAAATAATGAATGAATAAAATAAATGAACACACACTTTCTGCAACAAATAATGCTGTTTTTACGCCTTACCCTGGGCAGTTAATGCTACCTCTTGGGCTAGTTATACACAAACTGATATTCGGACAGGGACCAATATTTCCTATATCGGACAAAAGTTTGATCAGACATGTCTTAAATTTTGTCTGATTATTCGGTCTTCTATGGATCAAAGATTCGTTAGCGCTGTTCATAGTGACAAGAATTGCAGATTGTATGGTCTGGTTTGAAATTTTGCTATTTGTATCTAGCCTAAAACAGGTAGGGAAAAAATCTCAAGGGGAAGAAGGGGAAGTCACATGAAAATTTACCTTGCAATGTTATTTTACAGCCTTGTTGCTTTTTCTTCTACTTTGTCTGTCAAACAGTTTTGCATGGACACTGCTTTCTTGTCCTTTTAATTGCATGGCATCATGGAGGAAAAGAATATTGTGGTGCCTCCGAGCCCATGCAAAGCACATATGTTCGAGTCTTGAGCTTGTCGAGCTATGTGCTAAGGTGTTAAATAAAATGTGCAGATTAGCCACTTTCTTACTACAATCAGAAAGATTAGATCTCTCATCACTGCCAAAACAAATTGGAAAGGGAAACATCAATCAAATCCTTTTAGTAAAGGTTCGTACACATGTGCGAAACGGGCCGTTCCGGCGGGGATCGTTGCCCGAACGACCGGGCGGATCTCCGGACAACTGTTTCGGGCGATAAAGGGCCCATACACGGCACGATTAACGTCTAGAAACGAACGTTCGGACACATATGTGTCCAAAACCTTTAGTTCAGACAGTGAAATTTCGCTGCAGGCACCACTGCGACACAAAAAGAAATGCATTGAGATTTTTTACAATACATTTCTGTGACAGATTTTAAACTCTGCGCTTACGTTTCCTGTAATAGTCCTACATCGCAACGCATGAGATTGCTGTGTTGGATGTTCGCGGACAGTAACGCAGCACACACAATGAGGCCAGCTACATTGCTGCCCATTGGCATGCTCATCAACGAATTGTGCTGGAATGACAAACGCAATCTGATTCACCGCATGGGACCTTGGCTGAGGTGCTTTACAACAAATGTCTGAAAAAACTACGCTGCCTGATGTAAAATCAGGTTATTTGTGTGCTTCTTTTTTGGTTGTGATTAAAAGGAATTTAGGGCTGTGTACACCACCATGAAATTTTCTGGCCCCATGACCATTTGATTATATATAGCAATTATTCATTTGACGGTGAATTGCCCTAAGGTATGTCCAGCCTGAAAAATTTTTTTTAATTATGGTCCCCCCTGGGCTCCCAGCCCAACCGCTATATTATTTTTTAGAAAGCCCCCCAAACTCTACTTACCATCCCTCGATCCTCCCGCGCTCCCGGCCCTCTGCTTGCAAGGAAATGCAAGCAGAGGGCGGGACCGGCAGCCGCGTCTGTGATTGGCTGAGCGGCAGCCACTCACAGACGCGGCTGCTCCGGCAGCTCACTTCGCGGAGGAAAGAGAGGTAGTAAGAGTTTGGGGAGCTTTCTAAAAAAAAAAAAAAATATGCGGTTGGGGCTGGGAGACATGGGGGAGACACAATATTAAGGGGGAATTGAGCTAGGGGGAGGGATAGTAGAACGGGAGGGAGGGGTGGTTTGTTCTTTATTTCTCAGCATTCTAGTATCACAGAGTTAGGTCAATGACCATTATGTTCTGCACATGCTCAGTCCTTAGCTATGGCAAAACTTGTTACAGTTGGTCACACCCATAATATCTCTAGAATCCTTTTACAGGAAGATAAGCAAGGAGGACATGTGACTGAGGTAGGAGGTGTGGTTGACCATGACACACACAGATACTTCATCCAGTCTAATATGCTTACTTTACTTTAATGCAATTTACTGAAGTGGGATTTATAGCTTATTGGTGTTGTTAGGGGGGTTTGTTTTCAGATTCTGGAGTATAAAAAATTGGGTTTAGTTCTCCTTTAACATGCAGTGGCGTCTTCATCAGTTCTGCTACAATGACAATGTTTTGTATAATCTAGTATTTACAGACAGGATATCTTAGTTGTTAGCACTGGATGTATAAGAAATGAAGCACATATGACTGTACCTTGGCAGGTAAAAGGGCCTCAGTCCATATTTATTAGGAAAATCATCTAGGGAAATGTTTCATGGAAGCCAACTATATTGAGACTATGTAGACAGTTAGGGATATTTACATGGTAGAAGTGGCGATTGTGCAAGGATATGATCATTTTATATAATATTTGAATGGGCTCATATAATAAACTCTCCAGTGTGATTCTTCCCATAGATCAATCAGAGGACACGTGGACATCCTTTAATGTTAGAAGAAAAAAAAGTTCCCTTTCAGTTAGGAGAGTTTCTTTACAGTAGAAAGTGAAACTGTGCCAACTGTCTTCACGCAGATGTGGTATAGGCAAGTTCATTAAACAAGAATAAGCTGGTACGTTTCTAAAATTCAATATATTGAAATGTATAAACTTAATACACATTGTTTTGTGATCCAGGTATCTTCAGATTGTCATATGGAGTCAGGGACAGAAGAAATGTTTTCCCCTCATAATGTTTGTTGTTTTTTTTTTTGCCTCTTCTGGACTAACTGTTATGTAGGGATCATGGGGTAGGCTATAAAGGTGAAGTAGATGGATGGGTTTTCCCAACATGCAACATCTATTTATAGTTGATTTTCCTAATAACTATGGGTAAAGGAATTTCACAGAAAAAAGGGGTTTTTGTGCATGCAGTACAATTTGCTTCATTTCTAGAGACCTGCAATACAATGTGCTGTAGGAGCTATACATTTCCTTGACTTTACATCACTGGGTTGTATTTGCTATTTTTAGGTGTTCATGCTGGATGCATGCTGAAATTATTTGTAGGTTATGTCATGTGAGTTATTAGGTAATTCATGATTGTCATTTTGCATCTCGAATGGGAGAAACTGGTCATCCATTAATATATACAAGGTTGCAGGCCAGCTAAGTGGTGTAAGCATTATGGTTTGTGTAGGAACAATTGTGCCATAGTTGCATAGATGACAGGAAAGCTTGAGCTGTAAGGGCTCTTTTCACACTACATCAGTTTGTATCCGTTTTTCAAACGCAGGTGCGTTTTAAAAAATGACAGACAGTAAAACCCCATAGGATTTCAAATATGTTCATAAGCCTGCTGCGTTTATAATCCGTTCGTTCCAGTCCATTAAAAGCGCACTGGATGCAGCATTTCTGTCTGCTTTTTCATGGATTTTCTATAGAACTCTATGGAAACACATTGTAAAAATGGATACACAATGTATGAAAAAAATGGAACAAACTGCCAGAAAACATGCTGTGCGTTACTATCCGTTTCTGTCCGTTTCTACTGTGAACGAGCCCTAAGTTAATTAGGGCTAGGCCACACTAGCGCGTTTTTCGTGCGTTGCACACGCGTTTCGCGGATTGCGCACGCGGTTTTCGCTAAAATGGGAAATCGCGGGAAACGAAAAAATTACCGCGATTTCCGATGCGCAGCGATTGCGGTCCGTTTGGTTTTGGTAGCGCATGCGTTCACATTTTGGTGCTGGTTAACGCAGCGTTTCCATAACGCGAAAATGGCAAAAACGCATGCGCAAAACGCGAAACGCAAAGGCGAACGCACAGATAAGCGCAACAATCACGTGCGATAACGCTCGCAATTTTGTGCGCGACCTGTGCGTTGTAGTGTGGCCTCAGCCTAATCTCTAAAGATTTTAACATCTTGCATTATATACTTTATATTTAAACCTTTCAAATGGTGGATGGGCTTGCCAGCATCCTGATTACGTAGGTGCTTCTGTTTTTGTTGGCCAGTTCCTTCATTTTAATGACCTGCCTAGTAAGAAGGGGAAAATCTGGAAGTGCCCAGCTGACCCCAGACTTTGTTGCTTGTAATGAATAAGTTATTTTAAAGCTCTACATTGCCCTACAGGAATGTAGTAACCAGGCTGGGTTTGCATTCTTTTTTGCAAACATACATAGCTTGGGTAGAATGAAAATGTAATCAAGCTTATACACTAAATGCAATTCAGTTTGCTTGTTTGCAAAGGCACATGCCAGAGGAAACCACACATTCTGCAGCAGACAGTTTTGGCTGTGACATCATTAATCATGGACATGAATGACTGCTGTGCCAGACGGAGGACTGGGGAAGAGAAACGGCAAACTCCAGATCAATGTCTACGTCAGGACTTTGGTAGGTTAGTCACTCTTGAGGTTTTGGGCATAAGGAAGGTAAAAGGTATTTTCATGTATTTTCATTGTTGGGGGTGGACATGCCACTTTAAGGTCAAAGTTATAGAAGGGCAATATATTATACGGACAGGCATGGGATATTGCAGAATGTGGGCATGGTGCATTGCAGATCATCAGTAGCATATACAGGATTTCCCCCAGTTGGTCTATCATACATGAGTAGAGCTATATCAGATAACTTTTGCATAGGGCTGCCTGTAGAAAGAAGTATGATGTTCAAAAGAATCAAATGCTTTGGAGTTACTACTGTAAATAGCATTTCATGCAAATATCTTGGTCCATGGGCCAAAAACTGTTGAGGGGTTCCAATGAATCTCATTCTAACCAATCTAATCGAATCTCTTTTAAAGTTAATTTCGATTCTTATTAATTTACAGAGCCACTTAACAGTAACCACTTAAAGGAGACCACAACACTGTTTTTTATCACTTTACTCTCCAGAAGGCACCCATCATTGTTTAGATACTATTCAAGTAAGTTGCATTTACGGATATGTAGAGGAACATGTACCTAAGAAGTCTTCCATGTTGTGTGCAAGTACATGGTCTCTGTCCATGTCTTCCAACAGACTTCAAACAGAATGTGTACCTATTGGCTATACCCCCTTAATCCAGTTTCATTGTCTCATGAATGTTTCTCAACAGGTCTCCACACATTATGGAAGATCTTGACAACAGGGAGTGTCACAAAGAACAGCCACAAGTAAAAATACTAAACATCACCTGAATTTACTGCTTTTTTTTGCTCCATTCTGTGTCTAGGATAATATAAAATATAATATAACATATACACATATTTACATATTCACTCAGATGGGATAGTGTGTTGTATGCTCTGTTTTTTTAAAAAGACGACAGCATAACATGAGTGACAGGTTAAATTCCCAGAACTTTAATTATATTTTTACAACTGAAATGAATTTTTTATACATCCATGTCGGCTAAGAAATAAAACTTACAAAGAATCACGTTTTTCTTTTTGGTATTAAAAGCAAAGTATCAAGGGCTGACAAACACCCAGTCACCACTGGAGAATTGAAAAATCTTTCCTTGAACCGTAAATGTATTAGTTGCTTTGGACCTTTTTCGAAAAAGCTTAGGCCTCGGGTGGCAGACTGCACATATAATCCAACGTGCACTTCCATTTTTTAGGAAAGGAGTACCACCAGGATCCTGGCTGTGCAGTTCGATTGCTTTCACTAGTATGCTGCGACAAGAATCTGGGGGTGTACCGCTTACCAAAATTATGAGGGAAATTGTATAACTTTGGCAAAACCCTTGCATGTGTATAAAAAGAACACAGGTAAAGGCAGGGGAGGAAACTGCTAAGAGGATCGGCCATTTGGCCAATGTCCCATCACCTCCATTCTGGTATATTAACTTTTACAATAAAAATAGCAACTTTTCACACATGACCCTTGTGGCGCCACACGGAACAGTGGCATACAAACTGTCTTCCATCCCTATTATATCTTTATCTCTGCCTCTTCGTCCATCCAATTATCACTATTCCTTCACATATATCGGCACTACAAAATGCTGCCTCACTCGTCCACCCTGCTGAAAGAGTCTACCTTGACATGGTGGAAGGCTTACAAATCTTTTGGCTAAAATCTTTTATACTACAGAAAGTATGTCATTTCTAATGTATTGTAACAGTTGAACTAACATGTATAGCACAGGCTATAAAATAAGTTAAAAACATGAAAGGATCAATATGGTAGTGGCAACACAAGTTGTTTGAGAAAGGGATGTAATACCGTTTCTAGTAATTTACATTATTGCTAATTAACTATCTGAGGAACTGTTTAAAGGACAACTCCACCCTGATAAGAACATCTTTTAGAAAGAATGGCCTCTTTAAAATATGTTGATATATCATACTTTGTCCTATGAATTCATTACTGTATGCCTGCTATGCTTCTGGATGCCTCATGGAAACTGAGCAATTTAAAAACCTGAGCATGGGCATGCTCAGAAGAGGCAGACAGGGGATCATTGGCTGTGATGTCAACTGTCAAATCCATAAATGACAGTTACTAACTGAAAGAACCAGGAAGCAGAAACAGGGGAAACGGGACATTGTGCAGGATTTCAGGTTATTTCACATTTCAAACTATTACTGTTTAGGGTTTTGGGGGGTTATTTACATGTATGTAAGTTTTCGTTTTAGGGATGGACTTGCCCTTTAAATACATATGTGATATTAATTTCAAATTCATAAAGTTGTACCACACCCATCATCAAAACCACACCCATTGACAAAGCAACACTCACTTTAACAAGGTGGCTTTGCGTGCCACCCACAAATTACATATATGCCAACATCAATATTAAAATTAAATATTGAAAGTTTCCACGGTATGGACACAAACTACTTAGGTCCTCACCCTTGATCAGTTTTTCTACTTACCACAAGTTTCCTCTGCTGGTCAGTCCAGTTTGGGCTCCGTCATCAGGCCTTGATCTTGATCTTGCTATTGGTATAACGCGCTTCTTGCAGAGTGCGTCTTCCCATTGGTCTTGTCACTGACAGTCAGAGGGGAGGAGGCTGACCGGATCAGTGAAGGAAAGTTATGCTAACCACACTATACTCAGGGGTGGTTTCTTCAAATTGTAACAAGCTGTCTGCTCTGTACTCTAGGAATGGGGAACGATCTGTTTAGCTTCTGTGATGCAGGAGAGCAATACCCACTGCTCCCCATTATCCTCAAGTGATCCAGTAGGTTGGATTACACATGTACACAAAGTTTTAGCCATTGGCATATACAATACTGAATCAGAAAGCAGTAGTGGTCATAATTTCTACCCTCGACTTATACTAGAGTCAATCAGTTTTTACTAATTTTTCAGGTAAAAATAGGTACCTCGAATTATACTCGAGTATATACGGTAATTGTTTCTGAAAGGTGGTTAGGTAATTATTTTACAGGTAGTTGACTAGGAACTCTACTAATGTTGCATACATACATGCGATCGCGGGGGCTGACCCGCGTCGCACAATACGTATGTACAGCCCGTTATGGGCACTTTGTCAGGCAAAATGGCCGTGCAGTCTGCTTTGGCCGACAAAGTGCCCACACATGGCACGATAATTGGCCGAATCAGCCGTGCATACACATTGTGCATCGCAGGTCAGCGCATTATCTCCCTTTCTTCAATAGAACTGGATTCCTAAAAGTCAATATTATCAGTGGAGATACCCTTTAAGTAACATTAAATATCATGGACCCTTGATAGCGGAAAAGATAAAGAAATGTTTCTGGCTCTGACTGATTTAACTGTGTACCTAACACACGGCCCCAAATATTATTAATGGGCTGATGCAAAGCAATAGGAATTGCTTCTTTTTTGTGTGTGTGTGACCCTCCAGCTACCTGGATGGATAGTTACCACTACCAACACCCTTTAGCTATTTGGAAGCACACATTGCTCGGGCAAGCAGTTTAGTGGTGACACATTCAATACTAGTGTTTTATGTTTCAGTCAGTGGGTTAATGTTAAGATACGGCTACCCTTATTGGCCTGCTTTCTTCTGTTGTTTTTTTTTTTGTAAGTTCAATGTAATACTGTTTGTATAATGCTATCAACAAATAAATATTTAATGTCTTTTTGTTTGGTTAATACATGACAGGTGTAGCTATGTAGATTTTATATATTGCATAACGCTAGTGAATGTCATATGGTGTGTGGACATGTGGAAAATTTGCAAAATCTTTTAAGTTTTGCAAGTGTTTTCAAGTGTTGTGTACAAAGCACGCACATGCATACAGTATATCTATGTAGAGTCTCTACATATATAATACAATTTGTACCTCCTACTGGGAGATATTCTGTAGAAATCACCTGGGGGCTCTTTTTAAGGGCCCCAATACCAATGTCACAATAACAGTAGGAATCTGTCCTTATGAAAAACAAACCATGTGTGCACCTGTTCTAACTCAATAGAGTTCTTGCTTTCAAAATGGGCCTAGTGACTACTGTTCTGTGTGCTATGCTGGCAACTGCTTACAGGTTTTGTTTTTGTTTTTTAGCAGGCACATCTTGTGCTTAAAGCTCCGTACACAAGGTTGATACTACACCTGACACGCGATGCACATGCAATGAACATCTGCTTCGCCAGATAATCACATATGTGTGGCCCTTCGGTTGGGCGTCTTTCATTGATCCGCTTTTCATTGATTTCATTGATCAAACAATGCTTGACTGAACAGCCACATGCATGCAATTATCTGGTCTCGACTTGTTTAATGGGCATTGTGTGGTGTATCGGCCATGTGCTTAACATGACTATTTTTATTTATTTTTTGAAAACAGCAAGAAGAGAAAAAAAAAACTTTATTTTAAAAAGGATTTAATGAAAGATTGTGGTTACATTCGGTATGAGGTGTTAAAATAGTTTTTGGCCTCTGCTGTTTTTAAAACCTGTCTGTGCCAAACATTTGTTCTTACTTAGTAAACTCTCTGTTTTGATCTTTTCTCTAATAGTTTTTTGTGGACTATGAAAACAAAAACAATGCAGCATGGAATCTAATGGCTGTGTGCCTATACACAAGGCCGAACGTATCGGCTCCCTCTGCTTGAAATTAATGGGAGCCGACCGATCTCCATACTGCGTTTGGGGATTGGTCGGGGCTATATATGTGGTAACCTACAACAACAACAATCTTTATATATAGCAGCTCTGTTTATTATTTACCAACTAGCATGCATTGCTGACAGCCTTCCTGGAGGAAAACAAAATAGTGAAATGATTTTACTGACTGATTTTATTTTCTTCTACCAAAATATAAAGATTTTAAATGTACCTACTTCTTTTGCATGTGTAGTGGTGGCTCACTGCTAAGGTTCTGGTTTTAGAAACAGACAGACCATTGAGTCACAGGTTCAAATACCCCTTTTTTTATTGTGTCCATTATGTTCCTAGCAAAAGATAAAGAATCTACATATATTCTTGTGAAGGTTCACGTTCATCCATGGCATGTTATATCTGTTGTATTCAGTTAGATCAACAGGATTTTAAGTTTGATCTAAATGAATATATACACACTTGCTTTTCACCTGGTAGCTCTTATGGGATAGCGGTAGAAAGCTTTCTTTACGGACACATATTACATGAGTTTCTAGGTTCGATACCCCAGACTTTTATTTTTTACTTAAAAATAGATTGTTTCTTAAATCCATGCAAGCAAACAAATAAACTGCATAGATTGCTTTTCTTTTTTTGCATGAAAAGCAAAGGAATTTATCATTGTTAAGGACAGGAATATTTGTAATGTGTCACACAAAAACTGCTCTGAAATATGTGTTTTGTGTCAGAGGGAGAGATGATCTTTGAGGTGTAACACTATTATCTGTCAGCTTCTAGGAAACAAGGCTGCAGCTTACTGTGAACTGTACTGCATAGACTTAGCTAGGTGCGGCCAGCCAAAGTGGATTATTAGAGGTGACCCCAAGTACCCACAGGTTAATTTCATAAATCACCCAGCAGCCATAGCAAAGGGAGAGGTGAGCCACAGCATTTAATTTCTTTATCAATGTGCTCTTACTATTGGGGCAATGTTGTCTGGACACTTGTTTTTCTTTAAATGACAACTCTATCCTCATAAGAACATATTTTAGAAAGAATGTCCTCTTTAAAATAAGTTTATATATATAATACTTTGTCCTATGAATTCATTACTGTATGCATGCTATGCTTCTGGATGCCTCATGGAAACTGAGCAATTAGAAGTATGTACTGAGCTTGGGCATGCTCAGAAGAGGCAGACAGGATTAACATTCAGTCATTGGCTGTGATGTCAACTGTCAAATCCATAACTGACAGTTGCTAACTGGAAGAACCAGGAAGCAGAAAAAGGGGAAACAGGACATTTTGCAGGATTTCAGGTTAGACGTCTATATTTCAGATTTCAAATTATTACCGTTTAGGGTTTTGGGGGGTGATTTACCTGTATGCAAATTTTCATTTTAGGGCTGGACTTGTCCTTTATGTCTTCCTGATGGATACTTTTTATAGGAGGGGGTGGGTTAAAACAAATTTCAGGGCAGACAAAAATTGTTTAGGTACACTGCTGTCAGCACTTACGCTATACCAGAGGTGAACAAATTAGAAAGCCATTCAGAAAATTCTAAGAGCCAATCTAGCCTTGTTGGTTGCCAGCTATGAAGACACCAATGGAAAACTCTTTCAAAAGTTAGGCACCCGGTGTGAATTTCTAAGCCAGTTTTTCTTAAAGGACAATTATACTCACCTTCCCCCTGCTCCTCTTCTGTGTTTATTAGCTTTTACCCAGGGTGAGGACCTGAACCTCAAGAATAAGGAAAGTAGGGCTGTCCAGTCGTTTTTACAGAGTGAACAGAGGACTATGGGTGGCACTGTTTTGTGAGGGTATAAAGAGGGATGTGTATCACTGACCTGTAACACTTGATAAAGGCCTAGCGGCCGAAACGTCGTGTGTTGGTGTACTGCAATAAAGAGGGATTACCCCTTGCAAAGTATAAACGACTGGACAGCCCACTTCATATTTTGAGTGTTGTTATTGGCATTGAGGTGGCCAGAAGGGATTGGACGCCTAGGAGGTACCTCAAGTTTTCTTTTGAGGACCTGAACTGGCTGTTACTCACCCTGGGTTCGCGCGTAAATTACACCAGAGTTGAGAGCAACCCTGCTCTGGTAGGCTCCACCCCCTCCTCCCCGTCGGCGACAAGGCCAATAGGAAGGCACGCTCTGCAACAAGCGTGCCTTCCTATTGGCCTCGTCGTCGACGGGGAGGAGGGGGTGGAGCCTACCGAGCAGCGTTGCTCTAAGACTCTGGTGTAAGTTAAGAGAAACCCAGGGGTGAGGAACAGCGGTTCAGGTCCTCACCTGGGGAAAGCTAATGAACACAAAGAAGAAGACGGAGGGAAGGTGAGTATAATTGTCCTTAACACTGTTTATGCTTTGGAAACCTTGAAAAAATTTTATATTCAGGGAACCCTTACATAAAAACATTATGTGTTTTCATTTATCTCTCAGACATCAATACACCAAACACATTATTCATACAAATATAGAACACCGATAAACATATATTCAAATATATCTGTATTTATCACAATGGTGGATCCATACAGTTTCTGTCACACTCTCTTGAGGACCCCCATGAAACCTCCCATGAGGGTTTAGCTAAACAAAAGTTACATCTGTATGTGTTTTAAAGGGCATGTCCACCCCCAGAACAAAAATCTATATTTACCATCCTCATCCCAGGTTTGTGTTCTGGTGGGTTAGGAGGTATATTGTTAAAAAAACCAAATGTTTTAAACAGTCCTGTTTTATTTCAATATGCAGATTGGTCACTTGTACCAAATGATTGGAATCTAAAATTTAATGATAAAACATGAATGAACTAATTATTGGACCACTTACTGTGCAATATAACTTTTCTGAAAATTGTATGCCATCATTTAAAATCTCATCAAATAGTCATGGATAAACCATACTGCCATTTTTATCACTGGCAATTGTGTGATTTGTAACAATATGAATGCAGTTCTACGCATTTTACAAAAATAGGAATTTATTCAGTCAATTTAAAAGTCTACCTAACCCATAATTCCTTTTATCCTGTTACCGTATTTAGATTAAAAAGAAAATATTGGTATAGGAACATTTTGCATCTTTATCTAAAAAACTGCTCCTTCAAAATTGGCATCTTGAACGTAATGGAATTATTTAAGCAATTCCATGTCAGACAGTACAATTGAGCAGAAGAATAGGGAAAGCAGACAGCAAACATGGTTACTTTGTATTGCATAGAATTTTGAGCTCTTAAAACATTTCAAATCTAGAGAGCCGTTCAAATGACTTTTTGGAAAGAGGAACTTCCCTGTTTGTTAATGTTGTGGTCATGTTAGCCATCTCAGCAAATAAAACTATGTCAAAATGATTTGAACCCTTGGCGAATTGCTAAATTAAATTGTCTCATGTAGTATTTTTGTTACTATAAATTTTTCAAGAAAAAGTAATGGACCCATGAATTGCTGTCAGAAGCATATTCAGAATTAAGTTGCAACTTTTGTAGTTCTACTTAATCGTAATAGAAACAATATTTGGTTGCAGTTCTGTAGGTTGGAAATTGGCAGGATGTATGTCCCATTAAAGGACAACAATACCCTTAAAAACAACATCTCCCCCATTACATGTCCACACTTCCAGCAGCTGAAATCGCTTACTCTCATTTACAACCGTGCTGCCTTCCCTTAGATATCACACAGCAAAGATGAGTGCTAAAAGCCCGCCTAGTAAACGGCCTAGGGCCATGATTAACATATCACTTGTCATTGGCTGGTGGGAATGTCTGTTACAACCTCTCTCCTCCTCCTCTGCCAGTCAAACAAACTTGAACTGTTCGGTTGCTAGGATACAACCTACATAATCAAGCTGATCAAGGATGGGTGGAGTTTTCTCACATGCTAGTGTTGAGTGACAGTTACAGGCAGACAGAATTGTTACACCCCCTTCACAGTGTGGCAAATTGAAGGCAGAGAGAAGCTCGAAATCAGGGAAAAAAGGTATGGAGAGGGCTGCATACCTTTACTCTTTTTAAAGCAGTTTTAAAAAAAAATGCATTGAGGCAATACAGTTATCCTTTAACATATGACACTCAAGAAGGCTTAGTGTTTGTTCTTTAATTACATATATTTAATTGTTTAGTTTGTGTTGGCTTGCATGCTAATAACATGCAAGACATAAATTATAAGCAGTCAGAATGCTGATTCCGAATAGCAATATGCATCTTTCACAGAACTGTAGTGGCTCTTGGCTGCGAAAAAGACATGCAAAATCGATATTGAATCATGCTGTGGCAGCTATGTGGTTCACTTCTGGAAACTGCTGCAGCTGCTACAAACCATTTCTTAAAACCAATATTACGGTATGTTAGCTTTACATTTTAAGAAAATTTATTTGCCTGGCACCCCCGGGGAAATTAGCCCATTTTTGTAGCTATCTGATTTCTCCCTTAATCGTAAATTGGCAGATTTACATATTTAGACTTGTGTCTGTTCCCACATCTCTGCCAATCTGACTGGATGCAGAACTAGATTTAGCGCTTTGGACACTCGCCCAATACTATCTAAAATACTATCAGATGGTCTGAAATCCCAGATTTATAGCTAACAAGACTCAATCTCATTTGGATGGATGAAGTAATTGTAATGTGCTACATACTGTTTGTTAAGTGCTGTACATGGAGATAAATACATATATTATTCAATACTTGTTTAAAGACATTCTCTGGAATTATTGTCTAGTCACTGCTGCTAAAATAACTTACACATGCAACATTTTCCTGGCGGCAAAACATCTTGAAATTAACATTTCTAATGAAAAAAAGTCTAATAAAAAACCCGCAAAAAGTAGAGTCTGTCTGAACCTAGCTTAAAGGGTATGTCCACCCTAAAAATACATTTTTAATTTACTTACCTCCCCTCTTTCCTCCGCCGCACTGCCGGCCCTCTGCTTGCGAGAAAATGCAAGCAGAGGGGCGGGACCGGCAGTCGCGTCTGTGATTGGCTGAGCGGCAGCCAATCACGGACGCGGCTGCCGGTCATTCAGTGCGGCGGAGGAAAGAGGGGAGGTAAGTAAAGTTTCGGGAGCTTTTAAAAGAATAAATATAGCGGTTGGGACTGGGGGGACAGGGGCAATCATATAACAAAGGGTTTAAGTTAGTGGGAGGAATCTTAGAGGGAGGGGGAGAAGGGCTGCAGTACGCAGCGAAACCTTCTCGTTTTTTCACCCCCACCTGTTGTGTTAATTGTACCAAAAAAACACACTTCCCAACACCCCCCCTTTTTTCTTTTTCTTCACCCCGGAGGCCAGGTAGGAGGCAGAGTCCTATATGGACTCTGCTATCCTCCTGGTGGGCAGTTTTTGGGACTTTGGGGGGGACTACAGGAGAACCTTATGGAGCTGGGATGTGAGGTAAGGATTAAACTACACTACATGATGGGGCCAGTAGTTGGGGTGATTATAGTTTTGGGGGTGGACATGCCCTTTAAGGGTGACCTTCTCATTTATATTCTTATATTAAAGTTTAATTGTTGTCTTAATAAAAGAGCTCTCTCTTTCAAACAAACCTATGATTATATCTCTAGCTGGTGTCAATCCAAAGTTACAGGCTTGTAAACTTCCTGGCTGACTTTGTCTGGTCCCACACACACTCTATGTATACTTCCCGGCTGCGGCCCCACTATTAGGATTTGAAAACCCAACCATTTGCTTAACCTGAAATTATTACTGACACCAGTGTGGGTTGAAGATGGCCGCAGCTTTGTTGGATTAAACATTTAAAACTCAACATTAGTATTCCAGCTGCTAGGCCGCTTGGTCTAGCAGGCACGGTATCCAGGAATCTCCGCACCGTCCAGGACAGGGATGTCCAACCTGCGGCCCTCCAGATGTTTGAAAACTGCAACTCCCAGCATTCCTTGTTTTTTTTTTGCAAAATGGTAATTTGAAAGTATCCCTGTATCTACCAGGATTGCAGTATATTATTAATACCGGTAAGTCTCAATATTTTTTAGCTTTAGAGACTTTAGCCCAACTTTAAAGCTATTCAGTGAGCTTGCCATTACCATATCTGCTGGAAGACAGTTCCACAGTTGTACCGTTCTCTCTGTAAAGAAACCTTTCCTAACCTGAAGTAAACAATGCATCTATCTCTATCATTCACACACACCTCTACCTCCCTTCCAAAAACTACACAAATTTTTACAAAACATGGATAGCATTAGGCCTGTTTAGATATTATGATATAGTAGACCCGATTACCAGACAGATACGTACATTCCCAGAACTCCGGAAAAGATGCCCTTCCCTCCCTGCCTCCCTATGGCTGACTTATAACCAAATCCAACAAAACATTTGTACTATAACCACCACGGGAATCCTTCCCCTAACTTAACTCCTTTGAACAAATACTGACAAATACTGACAAGGGGACCATCACAAAAGGGACTTATATCTCTTCTCTATAATCACTGAAACTCTCTAACAAAAGAACCCCTATACAAACATGCATATATGCACAAATAGGAAACGATACTGGGAGAAGAGTTAGACAGATACATGGGAAGAAATATGAGAGGACGCGGGAAAGACCTCAATTTGTACCACGTATAGAGAGAATATTTACAAAATTATAATGTTTTGGTACTATACACCAGATAGGTTTAGAATGAGAAGGATCTTCCTGGGGACCTCAGATGTGTGTTGGAGATGCGGAAAGGAGAAGGGTACTCTGATACATATTTTCTGAGAATGCAGTGTATTATCCTCATATTGTGATATGATATTTACTTACCTGAAACTTCCAAAATTGCCAAAATATGCACTATTGGGAGTGACACTTTCCTATTTAACCAGAAGAGAAAATGTACCGTATATACTCGAGTATAAGCCGACCCGAGTATAAGCCGAGGTACCTAGTTTTACCTCAAAAAGTAAGAAACCATGATTGACTCGAGTATAAGCCGAGGGTTGAAATTGCACCCCCCAGGAAAGGCAAAAACATTCCCTCTTAGAGAGCCCCCCCAGTTCAGGCAGTGAGGTGGTACTTATTGTAGGTAAATCAGGATAAGGTAAATTTTTCCAGAATCTGGTGCTGCTTACTTGCTCTCTATGTAACCAGGTACCGGTAAATTAAATATCTGGATCCTGCTGGCACTCTGCTGTCTGCACGCTGCACTGACGTCCGTACTCGGCGGCTGTCTTACTTACTGCCCGGCACTAAGTAATGACGTCACTACTCGGCGCCGGGCAGTAAGTTAGACAGCCGCCAAGTACGGACGTCAGTGCAGAGTGCCAGCAGGATCCAGAGATTTAACTTACCGGTACCTGGTTACATAGAGAGCAAGTAAGCAGCAGCAGATTTTGGAGAAATTTACAGTGACCCGAGTTTAAGCCGAGGTCTGGTTTTAAGGCTATTTTTAAAGCCTGAAAACCTAGGCTTTTACTCGAGTATATACGGTACTGGCTAGACATTTCCTCACAGCAGCCCGATGCTTAATACCTAAATATTGGAAGTCCACATACATCCCAACAGAATGGGAATTCCTAATTAGAATTAGGGACGTCCAAAACATGGAGTACCTGACTGCTAGTCTCCATGGAACAATGGAAATATATAATAAAACATGGGCAATGAGGGACACCGTCTCCAACCCTGTGTCTAACCCTTATTAAATTGTTAAACTGACGCCCACCTATCTGCCACATCTGTTAGAGTGTTATTGAGCAATGTTACTTTTTATTTTATGTTTTTTGGACATACTAGTGAAAAATGGACAATATATGTTCACCGCCTGATCAAAAGCCCAACAGCCCCCTTTGAACACTTCCAACCAAATACCTCTTATTAACCCCACTCAATTTTAAATAAAATTTGAAATCCACCAGCTTAAGTGGAAAACAAAGAGGAGAGCAAACAAACGACGACTAACATCTAGCACCAACCCCATACTCCCAATGAATAACTAACAGTATCAGATACATCGCTAATTACACACGAAAAAGGACTGAAACTCTCATTTAAAATTTAAGAGGCATTGGGCTCAATCCAGACCAGAAGATAAAATAATCACTTGGAACTTTAATGATAAATGGCAATCGTAAATGTTTATTATTGTTAAACATTTCAATTAAAATTTACAATTTAAAAAAAAATGAGGCCTTACCAGTGCCTTGTAAAGAGGGAAAATAATATTTTTTTTCTCTTGATCTCTATTCCCCTCTTTATACAAGACAATATCTTGCTAGCTCTAGCCATTGCTGTCTGGCATTATTTTTCCAGTCGAGATTCACTTAGCACAGTTTTATTTATGGTGTAGGTGGCACCAGGCTTGTTAAACCCCAAATGCATCACCTTACATTTTATCAACATTGAATCTCATCTGCCACTCTGCTGCCTGTTTTGATAATCTATCTAGGTCAGCTTGCAGCACTTGCACATCATTTGAAGTTCCCAAAGCTCTGCCTAGTTTAGTGTCATCAGCAAACACAGAGACCTTGCTCTCAATGCCCCCTTCTAAGTCATTTATAAATAGATTTAAAAAAAATGGCCCCAGTACAGAGCCATGAGGCACTCCACTTAGAACTTTAGCCCACATAGATGTAGCTCTTTTGAAGACCACTCTCTCTTTGCAATCCAATAACCAATTCTCTATCCATGTACAAATGTTTTTTTCTAGTCCAACAATCCTCAGTTTTTACATTAGTCACCAATGCGGCACAGCATCAAAGCTTTAGCAAAATCTAAGTATACTACATCTACTGCTATGCCAGAATCTAAATTTTTACTCCATAAAAACCAAGTCATTTTTTCATACATCCATGCTTACTACTACACCTTGCCTACCACTGATGTTAGGCTTACAGGTCTATAGTTACCAGGTTGGGAACGACTACCTTTTTTGAATATTGGTATTATATTGTTTTTTTTTTTTTCAATCCAGTGGCACATCACCAGACAAAAGTGAATCTGAAAAGATAAGAAACAGTGGTCTAGATAAAATTGGACTAAGCTCTCTTAAGATCCAAGGATGTATTTCATCCTGTCCTGGGGCTTTACTGATATTAACTTTAATTGTCTAATTGTTTCTGTACCATATCCTCATATCAGCCAGAGTGAATATTCCTCATTTATACCCTTCATATTATTACAGTCCCTACTATAAGGACTAGGATCCTCTATAGTGAATACAGAGGGAAAAAATGGTTTAGCACCTTAGCCTTCTCGGCATCCTCTATAACCACCTCAGTCCCATTATTTAATGGTCCCACATTCTCGGTCCTCATCTTTTTACTATTGATATATTTAAAAAACATTTTGGGATTAAACTTGCTTTGTTTTGCTATCCATATTTCATTTTCTATTTTAGCTAGTTTAATTGCTCTCTTGCACTCCTTATTAGAGCCTTTCTACTCCCGGTAAGCCTGTTCTGTTTCCTTCAATTACAAAATTTTAAAAGCCTTTTTCTTTTTTTTCCATTTACCTTCTTACCTGGGCATTAAGCCAGACAGGAGAGGACCTCGTTTTTTACACTTGTTTTCTAAAGGTATACATTTAGAAATGTAATTATTTAATATTCCTTTAAAAGCGGTCCACTTCTGCTCAATATCTTTACCTAGGAACAAATCCCCTCAGTCTATGAGCAGAAGTGATTCTTTTCACACCATAAAATTAGCTTTACTAAATCTGTTGTATTCAGTTAGATCAACTGGACTTAAAGTTTAGTTCTTGAAGACATTTCACTAGTCATCCGACTGACTTTCTCAATTCAGAATGACTTGTACAAGAATCTGTTGGCAATTATGTACCCTGGAAAGTCCCAATTAGCATATCACAGCCAGGTGTTAAGTACATATGAATGCAAGGCGTGACTGCATTGTGGCTAAGAGGTGTGCTAGGAATGCCCAGGATAAGGTGCAAAAACAGCATTTTATATGGCAGACAGTTGGTGCCGAACCCCCCAATCTCTATTTAGGCTTGGTTTCTTTATTTTCACGTAAATGGCCTCCTTGACACCTCTCTTGAACCAATCCTGTTTCTTTGAAAGAAAGTTGACAGTTGATCTAACTGAATACAACAGATATACCATGACCTGGATGAATGAGAACCTCCACAAGCATATACGGTAGCTTTACAAAAGTTAAAAGTTTTTGTTAACCCATTGCACTTTTGCACTGGCTGATAATGGGGGAAATATTGTAGTGATGCGGAGGGACCAGTACAAGAATGAGGCACTACGTCAACTAAGAGATGTTAATCAATATGAAAAGTTGACTGATTGCTCCATAAAAGATATACAAATTAAATCAAAGAAAATAATAATGGATGGTTTCTATGAAAGTTTAATCAGTAAAAAAGATAAAGATTACCTTTATAGTTCAAAACCCAGTGGTACCAACATTTTACACTATCCTGAAGGTTCATAAAAAATGGAAAAACAGAACACAAGTCAATATGTGGACCAGATATTATGTCCTTAGTAAATTTGAGTTCGCTTGCATTGGACACTGAAGCTGAGGCCACACTGCAATGCGCCGGAATTGCACACGGAACCATGTGTGATATAGCATGGGATTGTGTGCGCGATTTTTGTGCGTTTGCACTTATGGAAATGCATGCGTTATCAAAGCGGAGACGTATGCGCAATCGCATGTGCATTGGAAATCGTGGGAATTTTTACATAACCGCAATTTCCATTTTAACCGAATCGCATACGCAATCGCGCATGCAAACCGTATGCGCAAAAAATATGCAAGTGTGGCCTAGCCATAAGGATATCCTTAAACAATTAGATAGTATTACTGTTGACGAAGATGTTCTGTTGGTCTCGCTAGACATTGAAGGTCTATATTCATCTATTCCTCATGAAGTAGAAATGAAAGCCTGTACGATTTATTTGGAAACTCGAGGTAAGTGATTTAGCTCTCACACAGATTTATCTGGAAAGTACATGGTAATAATCGTGTGTTGTTTAACTTTAGGGGGATATTTCAGGTTAAATTAGGTAAAAGAGGAGGAAACATCGTGAAAATGTTGCAACAAAGAGCAAATGGATCTTTAACCTGGGGACACTAATTCCAGGGGGCATCAATGAGGTGATAAATTACAATACAATATTTAAATTACCTTTAAAATAATTAGGGGCCTACCTGGTTAAGGGTGTACTGTCAATGTAACCTGGAATGTTTAGTGACAAAGCCATGTCTGCTTGATGGTTATTAAAAGCAATGATTTGCTATAGATTGAATAGATAATGGGAAACCACATTGTGTAAATACTATGTATAATGTTATATCTGTTGTATTCAATTAGATCAACTGGACTTGAAGTTTAGTTCTTGAAGACGTTTCGCTAGTCATCCGCCTGGCTTTCTCAATTCAGAATGACTTGTACAAGAATCTTAGGCAATTATGTACCCTGGAAAATCCCAATTAGCATATCACAGCCAAGTGCTAAGGGCGTGATTGGATAGTGGCTAAGAGGTGTTATAGGAACGCCCAGAGTAAGGTGTCAAAACAGGATTGTACATGGCAGACAGTTGGTGTCGAACCCCCCCACCTCTATTTAGGCTTGGTTTCTTTATTTTCACATAAATGGCCTCCTTAACACCTCTCTTGAACCAGTCACGTTTCTTTGCCAATATGTTAACATTACAATCTTCAAAGGTATGTCCTTTATCCTTAAGATGCAGGTACACGGCTGTGTCCTGACCCGAGGAATTGGCTCTTATTAGTTATTCCCTACTTATTCCCACAGTCTTTGCATCTGTGACAGGCATGTCTTATAAGTTTTCATAACCCCACCCCCAAATATCAATCTTTCATAAAGCTAGTTACAGGTTTAAAATCAATATATGTGCTTTTTGGACACCTTAGGGGGAAAAAAAATATTTTTCAGGCTTGTAGTTTTAAAATTGATAACCACAGTTCCCCTTTAAAGTATCTTTGATAGTTTGCATTGCTTCTCTAGCATTTTGGTGAGCTCGGAGATTCTTTAGAGGGAGATTAAACCCTTTTAGATGGGCAGAGTATAATATGTTTGTCTGTAACTATCAAACGAATTACTCCCTTAGATTTCACATGTAGTGGTGAACGGTCCTTTAAAAGCAGTAGGAAAAGGAAGTTCCACAAGCCTTTGATTAAGGGTGCAGACGTTTGTTTTAGATTACACAATAAAAGCTATTTTTTTTTAATGGAGATTCCAGTGTGTTGATTGACAATACCGGAGTGCGAAATCCCCATCAAGATTTCTACTTAGGTGTCAGTATATACTTTTTACTCTTTCTAATCTATCTGTGTGGGTTAAAAAAATGGTTTGCTGCCTGCTGCCAGCATCCATTCACTGAAAGAGTAAACAATCTGAGATGATGTTTGCAAAGTGCTATTTTATGAATTATAGATCATGCACATAATAATGTCTAACAACCAGAATTTCAGGTTTGAAATAAGTCGAATAGAAAGTAATACTTCAGTCAACAATACATTTTCTTTTAGGTGAACATCCCATTTAATAGACTAAAGAACTAACCTTTGACATAAATTATTTTTTGTTAAAAACAAAGCAAAACAATATATATAAGTCCGGATAGCCACAATTTTTGTGGATATCTGGACTGGAACATTGTCAAAACCGAAAAAAGGAAAGAAAAGAACACCAATACCACCAGTGAAGGGGGAAATCAAGACAGGAGAAAGAACATGGTCATCTCATATGTAGCGGGGGTGTCAGAGATATGATAATGCAATGGGTTTTTTTTGCTCTACATATGATCCTGTACATAAATTACAGACAAAAAGCAGTTTTGTTTGTTCCACAAATGATCCTGTACGTAATTTACTACCAAAAAGCAAAGCAGGACTGTTGTGTCTTGCCAGGATGGTATGAGAGTGATTGTAATGTCTCTTCGAAAGTTATTATATGTTCTTACTCAATATGCATTTTGCTCATGAATGATCCTAATGCTCACATTACACCTTTATTTTGAAGATTTTTTTCCCTTACCATTTTGCAGTTTCCTGTTTATTTAGCAAAAATAGATTTTTATATTGAATGAGGTGGAATTTGCTTTTACACAGTTTTAACATGTTCTAATGAATCTATTAAATATATTTTCAGATATGTTTAACCAACAGTTTTGGTGTTTTTAATTACGATGTTGGTCTGAAATGTAGGAGTTTCTGGCAATATAACTAGTAACTGAAAAAAATAATAGATCATTGTTTCTGATTCAGTTTGCACTGCTGGATTGACCTTGGCTCTGGCTTGGAAGACCTTCAGCAATTATTCAGTCTGCATTCCAACAACTGGAAAGACTTTTACAGTCAAATGAATAAAAGAAGCTCATTAGCCTAATTTTTGAAATCTACAATGGAATTCTGAAATTATATTAAAGGGGCAACATAATTATCTTTGATTGTCAAGACAGTAGAAATAACATATGGCTGTTACATTTTTTTTAAAAAGAAATATTTAGTTCTAAAAATAAAATCATTCTAGAAATCTACTAATTTTTTTTTTTTAATTAAAACTTACGTTGTTTTGATTGGCAAGTCCAAATGTAAAATTTGTATGTATAGATAGATCACCCACAAATCCCAAAACTGCAATTGTTATAAAGCTGAAAGATATATGACTATACACACAACACAAATATCCCAAATGTAGAATCCCAGCATCGTACAATAGTTTTTTCAGCTTGTCTGATAGGCGGGAAAATCATCTGAACATCATATGTGGACGATCATATGATTGTACGATCGATGTATGAATATCTTTATTGGCCCAGTTGAAAAAATTTTACGGTACGATAAACATACAACCAGGATTTGTTAGTCAATGGGACCAATTAGTCATAAATATGATAGTTGACATCATAGTCAACAACAAAAGGCTAGACCCCTAGCCTTTTCCTCTGAGCATGCTCATAACAAGGTCACAAATCTTAACTAGTAGGTGGAAGTCTTTGGAGACACAGAGGGAAAGGGGAGAAAACATTTTTGCTGCATAACAGGTTAGTTCTACATCAGCCATCTTTCAATCTATTGTGGATTTGGGAGTTTATCTATATGCATTTGACTGATGGAATTGCCCTTTGATAAAAAATAATGAATGAATAAAATAAATGAACACACACTTTCTGCAACAAATAATGCTGTTTTTACGCCTTACCCTGGGCAGTTAATGCTACCTCTTGGGCTAGTTATACACAAACTGATATTTCGGCCACAGGGACCAATATTTCCTATATCGGACAAAAGTTTGATCAGACATGTCTTTAAATTTTGTCTGATTATTCGGTCTTCTATGGATCAAAGATTCGTTAGCGCTTTTCATAGTGACAAGAATTGCAGATTGTATGGTCTGGTTGAAATTTTGCTATTTGTATCTAGCCTAAAACAGGTAGGGAAAAAATCTTCAAGGGGAAGAAGGGGAAGTCACTGAAAATTTACCTTGCAATGTTATTTTACAGCCTTGTTGCTTTTTCTTTCTACTTTTGTCTGTCAAACAGTTTTGCATGGACACTGCTTTCTTGTCCCTTTTAATTGCATGCATCATGGAGGAAAGGAATATTGTGGTGCCTCCAGAGCCCATGCAAAGCACATATGTTCGAGTCTTGAGCTTGTCGAGCTATGTGCTAAGGTGTTAAATAAAATGTGCAGATTAGCCACTTTCTTACTACAATCAGAAAGATTAGATCTCTCATCACTGCCAAAACAAATTGGAAAGGGAAACATCAATCAAATCCTTTTAGTAAAGGTTCGTACACATGTGCGAAACGGCCGTTCGGTCGGGGATCGTTGCCCGAACGACCGGGCGGATCTCCGGACAACTGTTTCGGGCGATAAAGGGCCCATACACGGCCAGATTAACGTCTAGAAACGAACGTTCGGACACATCATGTGTCCAAAACCTTTAGTTCAGACAGTGAAATTTCGCTGCAGGCACCACTGCGACACAAAAGAAATGCATTGAGATTTTTACAATACATTTCTGTGACAGATTTTAAACTCTGCGCTTACGTTTCCTGTAATAGTCCTACATCGCAACGCATGAGATTGCATGTGTTGCGATTTCGGACAGTAACGCAGCACAACCAATGAGGCCAGCTACATTGCTGCCCATTGGCATGCTCATCAACGAATTGTGCTCGGAATGACAAACGCAATCTGATTCACCGCAATGGGACCTTGGCCTAGAGGTTGCTTTACAACAAATGTCTGAAAAACCTACGCTGCCTGATGTAAAATCAGGTTATTGTGTGCTTCTTCTTTTGGGTTGTGATTAAAAGGAATTTAGGGCTGTGTACACACCATGAAATTTTTCTGCCCCATCGACCATTTGATTTATATATATGCAATTATCATTTGACTGGTGGAATTGCCCTAAAGGCTATGTCCAGCCTGAAAAATTTTTTTAATATATGGTCCCCCCTGGGCTCCCAGCCCCAACCGCTATAATTATTTTTTTAGAAAGCCCCCCAAACTTACTTACCTCCCCTCGATCTCCGCCGCGCTCCCGGCCCTCTGCTTGCAAGGAAATGCAAGCAGAGGGCGGGACCGGCAGCCGCGTCTGTGATGGCTGAGCGGCAGCCAATCACAGACGCGGCTGCCGGCAGCTCACTTCGCCGGAGGAAAGAGGAGAGGTAAGTAAGAGTTTGGGGGCTTTCTAAAAAAAAAAAATATGCGGTTGGGGCTGGGAGACATGGGGGAGCACAATATTAAGGGGGAATTGAGCTAGGGGGAGGGATAGTAGAACGGGAGGGAGAGGGTGGTTTGTTCTTTATTTCTCAGCATTCTAGTATCAAGAGTTAGGTCAATGACCATTATGTTCTGCACATGCTCAGTCCTTAGCTATGGCAGAAACTTGTTACAGTTGGTCACACCCATTAATAATCTCTAGCCAATCCTTTTACAGGACAGATAAAGCAAGGAAGCATGTGACTGAGGTCAGGAGGTGTGGTCTGACACTGCACACACACAGATACTTCATCCAGTTCTTAATATGCTTACATTTACTTTAATGCAATTTACTGAAGTGGGATTTTATAGCTTATTGGTGTTTTAGGGGGGTTGTTTTCAGATTCTGGAGTATAAAAAATTGGGTTTAGTTCTCCTTTAACAATGCAGTGGCGTCTTCATCAGTTCTGCTACAATGACAATGTTTTGTATAATCTAGTAATTTACAGACAGGATATCTTAGTTGTTAGCACTGGATGTATAAGAAATGAAGCACATATGACTGTACCTTGGCAGGTAAAAGGGCCTCAGTCCATATTTATTAGGAAAATCATCTAGTGAATAATGTTTCATGGAAGCACAACTATATTGAGACTATGTAGACAGGTTAGGGATATTTACATGGTAGAAGTGTCGATTGTGCAAGGATATGATCATTTTATATAAATATTTGAATGGGCCATATAATAAACTCTCCAGTGGATTCTTCTCCAATAGATCATATCAGAGGACACGTGGACATCCTTTAATGTTAGAAGAAAAAAAAGTTTCATCTTCAGGTTAGGAGAGGTTTCTTTACAGTAAGAAAGGTGAAACTGTGCAACTGTCTTCCAGCAGATGTGGTAATGGCAAGTTCAATTAACCAAGAATAAGCTTGTAAGTTTCTAAAATTCAAATATATTGAAAATGTATAAACTTAATACACATAGTTTTTGCTGATCCAGGTTATCCTTTCAGATTGTCATTGGAGTCAGGAAGAAATGTTTTCCCCTCATAATGTTTGTTGTTTTTTTTTTTGCCTTCTTCTGGACTAACTGTTATGTAGGGATCATGGGTAGGCTATAAAGGCTGAAGTAGATGGATGGGTGTTCCAATCTGAAACATTATTTATTAGTTGATTTTCCTAATAACTATGGGTAAAGGAAATTTCACATGAAAAGGGGTTTTTGTGCATGCAGTACAATTTGCTTCATTTCTAGAGACCTGCAATAAATGTGCTGTAGGAGGCTATACATTTCCTTGACTTTCATCACTGGGTGTATTTCTGCTATTTTTAGGTGTTCATGCTGGATGCAATGCTGAAATTATTTGTAGGTTATGTCATGTGAGTTATTAGGTAATTCATGATTGTCATTTTGCATCTCGAATGGGAGAAACTGGTCATCCATTAATATATACAAAGGTTGCAGGCCAGCTAAGTGGTAAGCATTATGGTTTGTGTAGGAACAATTGTGCCATAGTTGCATAGATGACAGGAAAGCTGTGAAGCTGTAAGGGCTCTTTCACACTACATCAGTTTGTATCCGTTTTTCAAACGCAGGTGCGTTTTAAAAAATGGACAGACAGTAAAACCCCATAGGATTTCATAATATCGTTCATACCTGCTGCGTTATAATCCGTTCCATTCCAGTCCATTTAAAAAGCGCACTGGATGCAGCATTTCTGTCTGCTTTTTCATGGATTTTCTATAGAACTCTATGGAATACACATTGTTAAAAAATGGATACAAATGTATGAAAAAAATGGATACAAACTGACAGAAACACATGCTGTGCGTTACTATCAGTTTCTGTCCGTTTCTACTGTGAACGAGCCCTAAGTTTAATTAGGGCTAGGCCACACTAGCGCGTTTTTCGTGCGTTTGCACACGCGTTTCGCGATTGCGCACGCGGTTTTCGCTAAAATGGAAATCGCGGGAACGAAAAAATTACCGCGATTTCCGATGCGCATGCGATTGCGCGTCCGTTCGCTTTTTGGTAGCGCATGCGTTCACCATTTTTGGTGCGTTAACGCAGCGTTTCCATAACGCGAAATGGCAAAAACGCATGCGCAAAACGCGAACGCAAAGGCGAACGCACAAGATAAGCGCACACAATCACGTGCGATAACGCTCGCAATTTTGTGCGCGATTCCTGTGCGTTGTAGTGTGGCCTCAGCCTAATTCTCTAAAGATTTTAACATCTTGCATATATAACTTTATATTTAAACCTTTCAAATGGTGGATGGGCTTGCCAGCATCCTGATTACGTAGGTGCTTCTGTTTTTGTTGGCCAGTTCCTTCATTTTAATTGACCTGCCTAGTAATGAAGGGGAAAATCTGGAAGTGCCCAGCTGACCCCAGACTTTGTTGCTTGTAATTGAATAAGTTATTTTAAAGCTCTACAATTGCCCTACAGGAATGTAGTAACCAGGCTGGGTTTGCATTCTTTTTTGCAAAACATACAATAGCTTGGGTAGAATGAAAATGTAATCAAGCTTATACACTAAATGCAATTCAGTTTGCTTGTTGCAAACGTGCACATGCCCAGAGGAAACCACACATTCTGCAGCAGACAGTCTTTGGCTGTGACATCATCTATCATGGACATGAATGACTGCTGTGCCAGGAAGGAGGACTGGGGAAGAGAACGGCAAACTCCAGATCCAATGTCTACGTTCAGGAACTTTGGTAAGGTTAGTCACTCTTGAGGTTTTGGGCATAAGGAAGGTAAGTAGGTATTTTCATGTATTTTCATGTTGGGGGTGGACATGCACTTTAAGGTCAAGATATAGTAAGGCAATATCTTATACGACAGGCATGGGATATTGCAGAAGGGCATGGTGCATTGCAGAATCATCCAGTAGGCATATACAGGATTTTCCCCAGTTGGTCTATATACATGAGTAGGAGCTATATCTAGATAACTTGCATGGCTGCCTGTAAGAAGTATGATGTTAAAAAAAGAATCAAATGCTTTGGAGTTACTGTAATATAGCTATTCATGCAAAGTATCTTGGTCCAAGGGCAAAACTGTTGAGGGGTTCCCAAATGAAATCTCATTCTACCAAATCTAATCTAATCTCTTTTAAAGTTAAGTTTAGTTCTTATTTAATTTAACAGAAGCCACTTAACAGAAGCCACTTAAAGGAGACCAAAACTTGTTTTTCTAACCTTTCCTCTCCAGAACACCCATGCATTGTTAGATACTATTCCAGTAAGTTGCATTTACGGATATGTAAGAATGGACACTGTACCTAAGAAGTCTTCCATGTTGTTGCAAGTACATGTCTCTGTCCATGTCTTCAAACAGACTTCAAACAGAATGTGTACCTATTGGCTATACCCCCTTAATCCAGTATTCATTGTCTCATAGAATTTTCTATACACAGGTCTCCACACCATTATGGAAGATCTTGACAACATGAGTGTCACAAAGAACAGCCAACAAGTAAAAATACTAAACAGTCACCTGACATTTACTGCTTTTTTTGCTTCCATTCTGTTCCTAGGATAATATAAAATATAATATAAAATATACACATATTTTACATATTCACTCAGATGGGATAGTGGTGTTATGCTCTGTTTTTAGAAAGACAGCATACATGAGGTAGCAGGTTAAATTCCCCAGACTTAATTTTATTTTTAACTGAAATTGAAATTTTTTTACATCCATGCTGGCTAAGAAATAAACTACAAAGATCAGTTTTCTTTTTTGTATTAAAAGCAAAGTAATACAGGGCTAGACAAATCCCAGTCACCATGGCGACTGAAAAATCTTTCCTTGCAACCGTAAAATGTTATAGTTGCTTGTGTACCTTTTTCGAACTAAGTAGGCCTAGGGTGGCAGACTGCACTATTAATCCAACGTGCACTTCCATTTTTTAGAATAGGAGTACCACCAGGATCCTGCTGTGCAGTTCGATTGCTTTCACTAGGTATGCTGCCACAAGAATCTGGGGGTGTACCGCTTACCAACTTAATGAGGGAATTGTATAGACTTTGGCAACCCTTGCATTGGTGTATAAAAAGCAAAAGGTAAAGGCAGGGGAGGAACTGCTGAGGATCGGCATTTGGCAGATTGTCCCATCACTCCCATCTGAGTATATTCACTTTTACTAATACAAATAGCAACTTTACAAACATGACCAATTGTGGCACAAGGAACAGTGGCATCACAAAATGTCTTCCTATCCCTATTCTATCTTTATCTCTGCCTCTTCTTCCATCCAATTATCAATATTCCTTCACACTATATCGGCACTTACAAAATGCTGTTCCTTTCACTCAGTCCAAACAATCTAGGAAACTTCAGTATAAGCCCACCATCACTCTATGTTTATAATTCTCCTTCTTGCTGCTGGGGATATTGCTCCCAACCTTGGACCCTGCATTATTTCCATCTGCCGTCGTCCTCGCCTTTCTACTCCCCCTACTTATGCTTTTCGAGTCTCTAATATTTTTAATATCATAACCATAACTACTCTCTCACCTTCCTTTCTTCCTTTTTCCTGTGGCCTCCTTAAAGGACAACAATACCAAAAAAAATAACATTACCCCCATTGCATGTCCACACTTCCAGCAGCTGAAATCCCTTACTCTCATTTACAACCGTGCTGCTCTCCCTTAGATATCACACAGCAAAGATGAGTGCCCTCCTAGAGGGCCCAGGGCCATGATTAAAGGACAAATAAAGCCTCAGAACAACATTGAATTAGAATGTAGATCTCCTTGTTCTAAAAGCAGTAATCAGTGTCTTACCTCTCATTTTTATATGGTTGTTGAGAAATGTAACTTTCTAACATGTGTCTTATTTGCCAGTGTTCCAGTATCGCACAGTGTGGTCACTGACCATTATGTTTTGTACACATGCTCACTCCTAAGATACTGCAGGAACTTGTTACAGTTGGTCACACCCACTAGTAGCCTCTAGCCAATCCTTTTACAGGGCAGAATAGGCAAGGGAGCATGTGACTGAGATCAGGGGTGTGGCCAGTCACTGTACATACACACTTTTATTTCATCTAGTTCTTTTAGTGGTACATTTACTTTAATACCATTTACTGTATTACTATTTTACAGTTTATTGGTGTTTTTAGAGGGTATATGTTCAGATTCTGAAGTGTAAAAATTTGGGTTTAGTTCTTCTTTAACATAACACTTGTCATTGGCTGGTGGGAATGTCTGATACAACCTCTCTCCTCCTCCTCTGCCATTCAAACAAACTTGAACTGTTCGGTTGCTAGGATGTACAGCCTAGATAATCTGGACGGAGGAGTGTTTTTTCACATGCTAGCTTTGAGTGACAGTTACAGGCAGACAGAATTGTTACACTCCCTTCACAGCATGGCTAATTGAAGGCAGAGAGAAGCTCGAAATCAGGAAAAAAATTATGGGGAGGGCTGCACACCTTTACTCTTTTGAAAGCAGTTTTTTTTTGGAAAAAAAGCATTGAGGCAATACAGTTATCCTTTAATACACGCTCTCTTGATAACAAAAACATCTTTATTTATGACCTGTTCTGTTCTAACTCCTTTCTTCTCCCGGCTCTTAGGGAGACTTGGATCGCCCACCATGATACTGTAGTCGAAGCTTCGATTGCGCATGGTGGTCTATCTTTCACCTTTCTATCTCTCATTCGCCTCGTTCCTCAGGAGGGGTTAAGGGGTAGGTCTTCTGTTTTCCCCTATCTGCCACTTTAAACTTGTTTCTCTTCAATCCTCTGTTGCTTTTTCCTTATTTGTCCATGCTGTCCAACTTTTCCACCCCTTATGTCTATGGGTATCAGTCATATACATACGCCCTTCTGCCTTAGCCCTAGCCACTTTCCTTCCAGAGCTGGATGCCTGGCTCTCCATCTTTCTTTCTTTTAACTGTCCAGCTATAATTCTAGGTGACTTCACTTGTTTCCTTGACGACACTAAGCAATATTGGCCATTGTGCTTTCTCCACCTAACTTTTTCCTTCTCCTTCTCCCTTTCAGCAGTGGACCAACACTAGCACCCATAAAGATGGTCACTTCCTGGACTTGGTCTGTACTAAAAATCTTTCTGTCTATCTCACCTCTTTCCCTCTCTCAGATCACAATCTAATTACTTTTTCTACCACCCACTCTCCCCTCCCCCTCTGATATTCCATCCAGTGTCCTTGTTCACAACACTTAAGCATTAGACCATCTAGCTTTATCCTCGTCTCTCAGTTATAGTCTCGCGGCCCTCATGTCTGATTCTAACCCTGATTCTCTAATACATTCGTATAACTCTATCTTATCGACTACTATTGGCTCCTTTGCCCCCTTACAAGCTCACAATTGTCACCCTACTAACTCCTGAACTTGGCTCAATTCAAAAACCAAATTCCTATGCTACTGTACTCATGTAACTGAGCGGCTGTGGAAAAAGTCCAGCAGTCAGGCGGATCTTTACTACTAAAAGCTGATGTTGTTGTGTCTTAATTTAGCTCTTTCAGCAGCAAAACACTCCTACATTAGCACACTAATAAAGAATAACAAAAATAACCCACATCATCTATTCATGCTATTTAACACTCTCTTGCCCTTGTCTACTGACACTCTTCATTCCATTAATGCATAATTACTTAAAGTAGATGATATCCACACTCTAATATCCGCTCACCCCAGGACATCTCACACTTGCATTTCTGGAATCTTTCACCCCTGTTGCCACTTACATTGTGTACCCTTGATCCATACCCCCCCCAATCGTGTGTATGAGGCTTTAGTGTGGGGGTCCCTCAGGGCTCGGTTTTAGGACCCTTTCAATTCTTACTCTACACTATCTCTTTGGGAGAAATAATCAGTCCTTTTGGTTTTAAGGATCACCTATATGCTGAAGATACACAAATTTACTTCCACCCCCACACTAACCCCTGAAGTTCAATCATAAATCTCTAACTGTCTGCTCACTATTTCCTCCTGGATGGCCCACTGCCGCCTTAAACTCAATCTATCTAAAACGGAATGAATCATTTCTCCCCTAAACTAGGACCTAGTCCACCCTTCTCCATCTCTATTGACAATATGGCCATCAACCTAGTTGGACTCATCTTTCCTTCCATCATTACATTAACAATGTCACTTGGACGTGTTGTTTTCTCCTTTGCAATATAGTGAAGATCCACCCTTTTCTCTCTCGCTCCACTACTAAAATGCTCATGCAAGCACTTATAATCTCCCGTCTTGACTACTGTAACATTCTGTTACTTGGACTCCCGGCCTGTCATCTCGCTCTTCTCCAGTATATCTTAAACTTTCCTATCAACTCTCCTCCAAAAGAAAACCTGCAAACCCAATACTGCAGCCCATAGGGTGGCTTCCTATCAAACAAAGTATCAAATTCAATACCCTTCTTTAAACCTTTAAATTCCTTCACTCTACTGCACCTCCCTACTTATCTTCTCTTTTGGTCCTTTATGTTCCTGGACGTGCCCTCCGTTCCTCGCAAGGCAATCTTCTCTACAAACCCCCTATGAACACTGCTTACTCCTGTCTTAAACCATTCTCTCTTGACGCTCCCTACCTTTAGAATGCTCTCCCTCTCTCACTTCACCAGGTAACATCATTTAGCTCTTTTACATCTAAACTGCTATCCTACATTTCTGAAAACCAGCACTATTAATGATTGTTAGCTGTCTGAGCACTTTGTATCCCTCCCCCCACTTGTAGCTGTGTATTTGTCACTCCCACTTAGATTGTAAACACTTTGGGGAAGGAATATCTTTCCTAATATGTTAAGGTACACCACACCTTTTAACCTTTGAAACTTTATGTAAATTTAATTTATCTGTATAGTCGCTTGCACTTATCCCCCTGTTTGTATACTTTATGTTTTATAATGTACAGCTCTTCGTAACCAAGTGATGGGGCCACTTCTTTTTAACTTGCAAACCCTGCAGCGCATACACCTCTCATGCGTACGCACCGCTCCCCCCCCGTCACCTCCTCCATCCCTCCCACATTGTGACGAGGCACTCAAGCAAATGCATCCCGCATCCATGAATATTTACAGCTCTAGGTTACTATATATGATCCATCCCCCAAAATGTACTTACCAGCCTTCATTACCCTGCTTCCTTCTGCTTAACTTCTGTGCATTTTCCGTTCACTGAAGTCAAACAGGAGGAGCTCAATCGGCATCAGCTCCTGCGCGACACCAAAATTTAGATTGGGGGGTGGACATACCCTTTAATGTTACAATGAAGATAAAAAATAAAATGCTGTTTTTGTTAGTTATACATTTCTTAACAGACACATTGTATGAAAAATGATCATGGCCCTTATTATGGATTTATATGTAGCCAGCTATAGTAGAAAGCTTTTTATTTTACTGCAGCGGTTAGAGTAATAAATGAATTCTTGGCACACTTGTAATCCCTATATGCCTTTAAACTGTTTATAGGTTATAATTAAGGGGAAATGAGGCCACTGGGATTGCAGTCCCATGAGAATAGCCATATATTTTCTTTGTTATTGTTTTCCTTAGTTGTTTTCCCAGATGCTATGATAATGTCCTATGTATAGGGGTTCTTCTGTTGTTACAACTGGTGTAATTTAAATCAAAATATAGAAGTATGTTTTCTATCATTTGAGAAAACAAGTGTTACTGGGAGACTACGCTAACGACCGTTCTCTACCAGCCTACTGTGTTCTATACTGAGGGCAGGGGGGAGCCAGGGGAACTAATGGAATTCATAGCATGAGCTTTAACATCCACACTAAAATAAGAAGAAAACAAACTTTACTTCATAATGTATATTCTGTATGTATGAGGTGTAGGAAGTACAACAATATTATTTATGCCCACCTTAAAGGAGAACTAAATTGAATTCTTTGAAATCCTAATGTGAAAGCTTTTCTCCCCAGAATAACTATACTTTGTAAGATTCTTCTCTAGCTGGTGTGCCCAGGTAAGGTAGATTCTGAGAGCTGAGCCCTAGTACCCACAGGTTAATTTTATAAATCACCCAGCAGCCACAGCAAATGGAAAGGTGAAACACAGCTTTTCATATCTTTGTGAATGTGCTCTGTCTATTGGGGAAATGTTGTCTGGAGACTCAAGTTCACCTTTAAACCTTTGATTAAAGATTTCCAAATTTTTAACAAAAAGTAAACTTGTTAAGTTTCATGAGACATTTACTGTACATTTACTTACATTTGAGTCAATCTGAGATATAGGTAAGAAAAACAGTTAAAGAGATAAATAGAGAGTGAAAAGGAAGACGAAGTAGGGATAGAGAGAGTGAGGTAGGAGAGAAATTCCGCTTATCGTTGTTTTTTTTATAAGTTTGCAGATCAAGTGGTTTTTCCTATATTGTTATCCCCCAGTTGGTCCCTTAATAATGCGGTTAAAAGCTTGTTTGGCATTCATTCCATAATTTTTTAATTTGTGGACACGTCCACCAGCAATGTATGCTATTGGCTATTTGTGAATCAATGCTGATGTGTTTTGGGCTCCTGTGCCATTTGTATAGTATCTTAAATGTCTTTTCCTTTATTACAACATTATTGGTGTGTGAAAGGAGCATTCTATTGCTTAGGACCATTGGTCCTCTGATAGGCATTCACCCACATAATTTTAACATTGTCTGGGATTTGGTTGGTTGTCTGTCAAGCCATAGATTTTTGTACCATATGGTGATCATACCTGACCTCAAAGGGTTTCCTATTTATAATGGACCTAGTTGGGGGCATTCTTCTGAAGAGATTGCTGGGTGTTTGTAGTGAGCATATTGTATAATTTGTAAAAAAATTGATAACACAATCTTGGTAAAGTTAATACTTATTTCTTGCTGATTCCCAGGTCATTGGCTGGCCGGCTTCTAGCAAGTCTCCCACTGTGGATTCCCACTTTCTAAATTGCTTTTAATAGTTATTAGAAAAAAAAACAAAAAAACAGTTTTTAAAGTAAGCATTTGTACTTCGTCTCTGTTCAGTTTGTGTCCCCACAAACTTTTAGAATATTTAAAGGGCATCTATAGTGAAAAAACAACATTGCCCCTTTGCAAAGCTAAATTCATGTACTCTGTGCTGCCTTAATCCTATCTCTGTCAGTGACTCTGTTTAACCATGGTGTGTCAGATCTCTGTGCAACACTCCCCCCTTCCCCCTCCCCTCTGTTACCTCCTCCATGTCTCACTACTCCGGCTACCTGACAAGCTTATCATGTGCAGTAGGAGTTAAAAGTTCAACATCCTGAAAAACACACCCACGCACAGTGCCAATAGAAACAAGCTGTCCTGGAAACACGGAAGAAGAAGGAGAACGTACAGTTTATCGATCTCTCACTTTGTGACCTATCATCAATCAGTAAAAGATATTAAGAAGGGGGGTTAAGTGCAGCCTTATTCTACCATCAAAGCTACTCTCTCCCCCTGCTAATGCTCTTTATCTCTAGTTGATTACAGAGCAGGGAGGGGGGATCATGTCACAGGGATTTGATTGACAGTCCAAGTAGGAGTGGAGGAATGCAATCACGTATTCCTTTTACTGGTGTATCTCAGGACAGAGAGGGAATCTGAAAAAGTGAAGACACTGTAGGGTTGCGGGGAATTATAGAACACATGGAAAGAAAGAAAAAAAAATTCATTTTCCCACTAAGATGCCCTTTTAATTTCTATGTTAATTAATGTGGTATTTTGATGCCCTGTTTTGCAAACTTTATATTGTTCATTGGTGACAGATTTCAGACAAAAAGAAGTTTATTTCCACAAGGAGACTTAAGTATCACCACAGACAAAGCAAGGGACATATTTACATACATTTTATATATATTTTACCATCCTGGAGATTAATCCCAAACCTTGTCAATATATTGTTTATGTAACTAAGTTTGATTATTGTCTGACTTTTATCTGCTTGCACTGGATGGGAGTTACAGGCCTGAAGACAGTCAAATGTTTATCAGCTTGCACATATGGGCCATGGACCAATATATCCAATGACAGATCTTCTAAATGGTGGTCTGTCAATTGGGATTGGTCTATGCCAATATTTCAGACCAATGAATTGGGGAACAACATTTCCACCTTTTATTGCATACGCCCCTTTAAATAAAACTCTAAAAAGAATCTGCATGTTAATAACTATGTCTATACATACATACTGTCTACTAGTCTACTGTTGCTACAAGTAGTAGTGTGTGTTTAAGCTTGCCCATGGTATGACTATTTTCATTTTACTTGTTCATTTCATTTATTTTCTCTCAAGGGAGAAAAATACCATTCTCCTGTCAGAATGTCTGCTTTAAATCAAGGCTCATATTCATTGGGATGTGCCATTTGCTTCCCTTAATGAACACATTGTACAGTTTTGTTTCAGCTTTGCATTGCTACAGAAATATATATAATGATTGTGTGAAACAAAAGTTACACGCGCCATTCTGACCACAATTTACATGCCACTCCTTTATTTGTACAAAAAGCCAATATGCCTAGAAATTTACATAGCACATTTTAACATATTTTTATTAATGTATATGAAACTGGCTACCAAAAAAGCCAGATTGGCTCCTAGAGGTGTCTGTGACTGGCTCTGTATTGCAGAGGTTTGGAGCACACTATATTACATGTGTGCAGGTACACCAAAAGTACACAGTACAACATATTTGCATGGGGGGGACTAATGGACACAACATGAAGACTCCTTAGTAACAGAATCTATTTCTTACATCTACTATGCAACTTACTAGAAAAGAATCTTACAATGCATAGGTGTTCTGTGGAGAAACAAATTCTGTTACAGCCTAACCGTCCCATTAAAAGTGCCCAGGCTGAGGACCTCACCCTTTGTCTTCTTCCAATTAGTAATCTTAAAGGGCATGTCCACCCCAAAACTAAAATTTAACCCCTTACTGGCCACATTAAGAAGTTTAAAAACAAGCCTTACCTTACATTTTTGTTCAAAATAGTTCCCTGCATCCCCTGCTGTGCCCCTCCAAAGTCCTGGAAACTGCTGTTAGGAGCAGTGTGACTCATGCTGTGCCTGAGTCTGCCTCAACCTCGTCAAGGTTTGAGGCATGCTCATTGCAGCCCTCCCCCCCCTCCCTCTCCCTCCCATTTTTCTCTCCCTCCCCCTAACATTAAAACCTTTTGATATGTGGTAGGGCATGCTCCCCCGCCCCAACGCGCATTAATATTATTGTTAGAAAGTCCCCCAATCTTTACTTACCTTCCTCTCTCCTCGCTGTTCTGAACTCCCGGCAGCGCGGCTGCTGTGGTCCCATCTCCTGCTTGCAATTCCATGCAAGCAGGGGCCGGAACACTGCGGCGGAGGAAAGAGGAATGTATAAGAATCGGGGGACTTACTAATAATAATATTAATGCGGTTGGGGCTGGGGCATGCCCTACCGCATATCAAAAGTTTTATAAGGGGTTGACATGCCCTTTAAACTAGGTACACCACGTACTGATACCGTTGATCCAACGGTATCTGGGGTTTATCGCCACAGTGTGGTGGTGGATTTCCCAAAGTAGCACAAGGCCGCCAACTGTTCTGGTCGGCCAAGTGGTCGTTCGGGAAAATCGGAATTCCCCTCTGCTGCGGTAGACACCCTATAGAGGGAGCCAGCCGTGGTCAAGGGAAACACACAGTCCCAAATGTCCTCCCTATGTTGCGCATAGGGAGAATGCTCGGGACTGAGTGTATCATAATCTTTGAAAAATGACAGACAGGATCTTGCAGATGTGTGTACTTCGCTTTACTTGAAAATTGAGATTGATGTCTGCTCTCCCCTCTCTGCTTGTGTCCAGGGTCTGATCAACCACCCCGGACTCTGGGTGTGGGTTAAAGGGACTGTCCACCCCTCTTTCCAAAAACTGATGTATAACCCCCCAAAACCTTAACTTCGTTTTAGTCCCAATTTACAAATCAGCTCCCACACGAGATATTATACTTAGATGCTCCTCCTCGCTCCACCACCGCGGCTCTGCACTTCCGGTAAGGCAGTCAGTGTTGGCCGTGACTGTGACGTCACGGCCAATCACTGACTGCCATTCCCGGAGCAGTCTCCACTGTGGCTGCTCAAGAACACAAAAAGAACAGAGCAGCCACGTGGAGACTGGGAGAAGAACCTGGAAGCGGCGGTGGAGCGAGGAGCTTGTGAGTATAATAACTCTGTGTGGGAGCTGATTTGTAAATTGTGACTAAAACGAAGTTAATGTTGTTGGGGTTATCTACATTATATCAGTTTTTGGAAAGAGGGTGGACAGTCCTTTAATATTTGCAATAGTTTCTGTTTGTCAAACTGACTAAATAGTTACAGTACAAAAACTGTACATCCTGTGAGGAGAACTAAGGTACACAGCATAAATATTTTTGGCTGACTGACCGATATTACCGTGTATTGGTTGATTGGCTGAAAATATTGTATGGTGTGGGTGTCAATCGCCACGACCAATCTCTGTCACCTGTTCAAGCAGATCAGACAAACGGCAATTGGGTAGGTCGGAAAATCCCTATGGGGCAATACGATCAGTCGCTGCAGACTTTCTGCTGTGGCTACTTTTGCCTCGACAAACGTGATTTGTCCTGGCCAACCACTTGCTAGTAGCAAATTGTCCAGTCAGGGAAAATGTGTACCCAGCCTAAAGGATAGCTGTAATGTTGGAAATCTGTTGGATTTTGCCAGCCTTCCTTCTGGCTTCAGTACTATCTTTAATACAGGACTAGTCTAGGGCTAAATTGGCAAATAAAAATGTACATGCTTAAAGGGTATGTCCACCTAAAATGAAATTTTTGATATACGATCCCCCCTGGGCTCCCAGCCCCAGCCGCATTATTTTTTTTTTAGAAAGCCCCCCAACCTCTACTTACCTCCCCTCTTCCTGCGCCGCTCTCCGGCCCTCTGCTTGCGAGGAAATGCAAGCAGAGGGGCGGGACCGGCAGCCGCGTCTGTATGGCTGAGCGGCAGCCAATCACGGACGCGGCTGCCGGCAGCTCACTTCCGCGTAGGAAAGCGGAGAGGTAAGTAAAAGATTGGGGAGCTTTCTAAAAATAAAAAATATGCGGTTGGGGCTGGGAGACATGGGGGAATAGTGTATAAAGGGGTTTTATGCTAGGGGAGGGATAGCAGAACGGGAGGGAGAGGGAGGGAGGGAGGGGGAGGGAGGGGGGAGAAGGGATTCAGTACGCACGGCAAAGATCTCCGGGAGGCCAGGTAGCAGGCAGTGTCCTATATGGACCTGCTAGCCTCCTGGTGGGCAGTTTTTTGGGACTTTGGGGGGGGACTACAGGAGAACCAGATGGAGCTGGGATGTGGTAGGTAATTATAAACTACACTACATGTGGGGCCAGTAGTTGGGGGGATTATAGTTTTGGGGGTGGGACATGCCCTTTAACAAAACGTATTGTTAGGTAGGACTAATCAATCCTACCTCCCTGCCCAAGGTACTTTGCAGTTTAAAAGTACATTTTAGTGTAATATTTTATTAACTGCATAGAGCTCACCAATTACTGAATAAGTTTATTACTTACAGTTGGGTCCCAAGGGACCATGGAAGGGGGTAGTTGTTCTAAATTCTCATTCCATCAGTTAAAGGGCATGTCCACCCTTGAAATAAAAAATTGAGGACTGTCGGTTATCTGCTTGCAAACCCCAACTGTTATTTTTATAGTTTATTACATGCTTTTGTAAATTGTATTTGTAGGTATTTATTTATTTGTAGTTTTATCCTTTTTTATAAAAGGTATCTGCTTACACCCTTTTTTAATGATCTTTTTTAAGCTTAGCATGTGCAGAGGAGGCAGCAGGTGCAATACCAGTCGATCATTGACTGTGATGTAATTGTCACTGCCTTGATTGACTGCATGGAGGGAGGTGCCAGCTTTCACTGCCAGAATGGAGACAATAATTATCTTTAAGTATTTGGTTTTATTCAGGTAATAAAGTGCAAAATATATCAGTTGGGGGCAGGTAGCGACATTGTTTTAAGGGTGGACATGCCCTAATATACAACGCAACTGTACAAAAAATCCTTATAGGAGGGTTGTTTGCATATTATTTACTACATTTTACCAGAATAAGCAATTTTTTCCAGGTTTGTAGGCCATCATATTATATAGTATAGTAGTTGAGTTGAATAAAGACACATACACCAGTCCAACCTACTGAGCAATACCCACATTTCCTGCCCAACTGTTGAACTAGAGGAAAGCAACAAAAAAAAAAAACACACGAATTATGAAGGGAAAACTCTCCAATTGGCAATCGGAAATATCCCTGGCCAGCTCACTTTATGTATCAATACCAGTAACATTCCTTGTTTTCAGGAACTCATCCTGCTTTCTTTTAAAACTATCCAATGAACCTGTCCATCACAACGTCCCATGAAGACTTCCATAGTTTTTCACAGTGAAAAACCCTTTCAGAACATGTCTTAATGATGGTTATTATTTATCTGTTTAGCAATTCTATTGGGATCAAATTTTGTCTCATTTTTGGGAAAAAAACTGTTTTGTGAACCTTAATGAATGTCATCTCATCTACAAGCAAGAAACTGTGTGTTCATTTTCTGGTGTAACACAAATTTACACTTGTCTTCTGCTAGGACAGAAATCAGTGGAGGATTATGTGAGTTTACAATAGCAATGCAAGTGAACGTTTATTACTAAACAACCCAAAAAAATAATTACCCTCAAATAAAGAACTGGTAATGCTTTAGCTCTGATTATTATTGCTGTAACCTGCCAAGTAGTGGGCTTTGATAAGTGTAACAGAAATATTAACCAAAAAATAAAGGGGTTTATTAAACACTGGAACAGAAACATGTCTTTGCTTTCAGTAGTTCCTTTACCAGAAAGCATTATTAAAGATACCTGGTGATTGGTTGTTATGGGATACTGGACCAAGTTAACTTTGCTAATGTTATCTGCTAATAGGACCATACAGCTATTATCACAGATGAAGTGTTACATTATTATTTAAGTTATTTTAAGGTCTGCCTCTTAGTTTGGTTTAACAGATATTCCGAAAGCTTTTTGTCATAATTTCCTTATACTAAGTGCTTTTACACAAAATATGTTCTAAAGTGTACTATTTTGGAAAAGTAATTCAGCGTAATCAATCACCCTGGCCAAAATTTTAGTTGTGTACCACTGTAATTAATTCACGATCGAGAATTACACAGCTTTCAGGTGGCAGGGTGTAGTAGCATTTCAGCAAGGAGAACTCTGGCCTGGGAAATGAGTGGGGCATCCGTGACTGCCTAAAGTTACCGTTAGTGCTGGGTAAAGGAAAGGCGGGTATAGTTCTTCTGTAAATGAAAGAGTTTTAGCTTATATTTCTTTTGTTGATTCTGTTCTCTGCGTGTTCTTTTGTCTTTAAGGCGACGATTGATCTCCCAGCGATCCTCTTTAAACATTGAAGACATTGAAGAAAACGCTCCCTTACGAGGTACATTTTTAACTGACTTTCTGAAGGATTAAACTAAATATTGTCTGATTTATAGAGTTTCATTGACACGAAAGTTCAGTTGTATTTTGTGAAATAAATAGTAAAATACCATTATGTGGATAAAGTTTGATGCAACTTTTAAGTTGTATGTAGCTCTTTGCGCCGATTCACACAACTTTCCAGACAGTAAGATTGGGCAGGGAAACAAATTTAAAAGTATATTTCTATCAATTCTTGTCTAGCCTTAGGGATCCTATATTTTATATCTAATGGCTGCATGATGCAGTCAATCAAACTACACAACCTTACACTATAAGTCTCCAACAGAAGAACAGGTTTGATTTATTTTGTCCAATTGATTGAATTATCCCAGGTTGGCCTAATTAGAAGGGGGCATTGCATCCCAGATGAACTGGGTGTTGTCCGCTTCCTGAGAAACTACAAGGTTTAATATCAGGCACAATCTTGTACAGTTGCCTTTTCAAAATAAGTAAATTACCTGTATTAATCAAAAGAGATGAAATACATAATTTACAGCTTCTTTAAGAAGACGTTTACGTTTTGTATTTAATTAATTGCAAGCTTTCCTTGTATCATATTTAAATAAATGGAAACCATGGAAGTGCATTTAATGATAATACAGTGCAGAAAAAAAATAAAAGTGTATTTTGCAGTTTTCCTTTCGCATGCAGGTTAGAGGTAGTCTAGTCATTCTCTGCCATTTCCTTCCTCCCTTTGTGCCACAGTCTCTTGTAAATCTAATTGTAGCATTCTGGTGACTTGGCTTTTGTTTTAGATGTCGGACAATGTCCGTTCACCAAGACCAAAGAGTTTCAAGAAAGTTCATTTTATAAAGAGTATAGGCAACATGATACAAGAATGGCAGGTATGTTAATATGTAAATATCTCTGCATATTTTTATTAATTCACTTCCGATAAAGGACCACACAAGTACAAGCCCTTTACAAACTTTTAAAGTCTTTACTCCCTGTCAAAAAAGTCTTACCCTTTACATGTTTAAAATGGTAAAGGGTAATACCATATTTCCTAGATTAATCAATACCCATCTGTAATTATTAAGGCTATGTCCACCCTAAAAAAATTTTTATATAAGGTCCCCCCTGGGCTCCCAGCCCCAACCGCTATAATTTTTTTTTAGAAAGCCCCCCAAACTCTACTTACCTCCCCTCGATCCTCCGCCGCGCTCCGGCCCTCTGCTTGCAAGGAAATGCAAGCAGGGGCGGACCGGCAGCCGCGCGTCTGTGATTGGCTGCGCGGCAAGCAATCACAGACGCGGCTGCCGGCAGCTCACTTCGCCGGAGGAAAGGGGGAGAGGTAAGTAAGAGTTTGGAGAGCTTTCTAAAAAAAAAATACCCGGTTGGGGCTGGGGGACATGGGGGAGCAGGATTTAAAGGGTTTTTATGCTAGGGGGAGGGATAGTAGAACGGAGGGAGGAGGGGAGGGAGAGGGAGGGGGGGAGGGGGGGAGAAGGGCTGCAGTACGCGGCAAAAAATCTACCTGAGGCCAGCTAGCAGGCAGTGTCCTATATGGACTCTGCTAGCCTCCTGGTAGTCATTTTTTGGGACTGGTATGGGGGGGGGACTACAGGAGAACCCTATGGAGCTGGGATGTGAGGTAAGGATTAAACTACACTACATGGGGTGGGGCCAGTAGTTGGGGATTATGTTTTGGGGGTGGACATCCCTTTAAGGGATCTGCTGCCCAAACGTTTGAATATGGCGTGGGGCTGATAACCCAGGCCAATCATCTGTACTACTTTATGTTACAATGCATTAAAAGGCATGTCCATCCCCCAAAACTATAACTTAACCCCATACTGGCCCAACTCTGTAGTGTATAAAATCCTTACCCTTCATCCCAGCTCCAATGGTCTCCTGTAATCCCCTCCAAAGTCCCAAAAACTGAACACCAGGAGCCTAGCAAGTGCCATATAGGACTCTACCTCCTATAAAGTTAGGCATGCGCACTGCAGCCCTCCCCACTGCAGTTGGACGAAAAATCTGCATTGTGTTGGTAGACTTACTAACAATAATGTTATGATGTATTACACTCCATGCCACAGCCCTAAATATATGTTCTGTTATTTATGGTTATGTGCTTTTGCCTTTTTCCAACGGATAGTCCTTATTGTGGAAGAAGATCATTTTGTAGTATATTTTCAGTGCTGCCATATCGAGACTGTTCCCTTACTGGTAAGCTAATTGTTCTTGAAATATATTTAAGTTACACTACAGCTGAAAGCTGTTTTTTTTAAACTGTGCTTATTTTAAAGTGTCTGTATGACAAAAGTTTTGCAGATGTAAACAGCATATCTAAAAATAATAAAGAATACATTATAATTATCAGGGAGATTCATGTAAAGTTTTTATTGTTCAAAAGTCAGGGCTAATTTTGCAAGCAAATTGTTAAAAGGGGAACTGTGGTCCACAAATGACTTTAGGTAAATTGATAGGGAATTGCTCTCCTGAGAATTTTGAAATGTGTTTTTATTGTTTATTTTTGCATAGTTTTAAAGCTTGAAGTAGTTTTGTCTGTGATATGGCCGCAGTATCACCAGGTCCCCACACTTCCTGCTCTGAACCATCAAGTGGATGACAGTCATCTGTCCTGTTGTCTCCTCCTCCCCTGCAGCCCCCCTCCTCTTGTCAAGCCACTTTTCCCTCCTACTCATGGACCCTCCATTTGTAGGCCCCCCTTTGCCCGTTCCCTTTGCCCCATGTGCCCCCCCCAACTTGTGGGTGCCTTAGCCCGCCCACTCGCAGGTGACTTAGCCCCGCCCACTCGTTGGTGCATGGGACACTCAGTGAGAGTGAGAACTCTTAGAGGGTGCCGTGTTAACATTCTGATCTTGTGGCTATTTTCTTTAATCAGTAAGGGTCGATTTAGTGCATGCAGAAAGTATTTACATTGTATAACTTTTCCCACATTTTTGTTATGTGTACACCCTTATTTCCAAAATGGATTAATACATTTTTTCCCTCTAATTCTACACACAACACCCCATAATGACAAGGTGAAAAAAGTTTAATTGAGTTTTGGCAATGAATTAAATATAAAAAACTAAGAAATCATCGATACATAAGTATCACTGCCTTCTTGCCATGAAGCTCCAAAATTGAGCTCAAGTGCATCCTGTTTCCCATGATTATCCATGAGGTGTTTCTGCAGCTGTGGTAAATGCAGTAAGATTAGAAATAATTTGGAAAGGCACACACCTGTGTACAAGGTCCCACACACCATGTATACAAGGTCCCACATGGACAGTTCATGTCAGAGTACAACCAAAATGAAGTCAAAGGAATTGTCTGTAGTCCTCAGAGACAAATCTGGGGAAGGTTACTGGAATAACTCTACTGCTTTGAGGTCCCAGTGAGCACAGTTGCCTCTATTCATCCATAAGTGGAAGAAGTTCAAAACCACCAGGACACTTCCTACAGCTGGCTGGCCATAAAGTGAGCAATTGGTTGAGAAGGCTTAGTCAGAGAGGTGACCAGAACCGATGGTCAGAGGTCCACTGTGGAGAGAGAAGAACTTACAGAAGGACAACCATCTCTGCAGCAATCCACAATCAGGCCTATATGGTAGCGGCCAGTATGAAGCACTGTACCATACAGGCACAGGCCAGCCAACCTGGAGTTTGCCAAAGGCACCTGAGGTATCTCCTCAGACCATGAAACAAAATTCTCTGGAGGAGAAAACCACCAATACCGCCTTACAATGAAGCTGGGTGGCAGCATAATTCTGTGGGGAGTTTTCAGCGGCAGGAACTGGGAGACTATCAGGAAAAGGGAAATAAGACTCTAGCATGTACAGAGACATCCTGGATGAAAACATGTTCCAGAGTGCTCTTGACCTGAGAATGGAGCAACGTTTCATCTTGGACAACTCTGTAAATGTCCTTGAGTGGTCCATCCAGAGCCCAGACTTTGAATCCAATTGAACATCTCTGGAGAATTCTTAATGCAAAACTGCCCACGGATAGGTTGCCAAGCTTGTGGCATCAAATTTCAAAAGACTTTCAGGGAGATTCAATAAAAATTCTATCGTTTTAAATGGTGCTAATTTTTGCCCCAACCAATCAGAATCTTTGAAAGTAACAATCTGATTGGCTGGGGCAAAATTGCACAAATTTAAACGATAAGAACATTTATTGAAAAACCCTGTTGTTGATGCGTAATTGCTGCCAAGGTGCATGTGAATGTACATGTGATTTCTCAGTTTTTTCATATATAATTAATTTTTTTCACGTTGTCATTATGGGGGTGTTGAATGTAGAATGAATTTTATCCATTAGGAATAAGGCTGTAACATAGCAAAATGTGAAAAGGTGATGACTTTCTTGATGCACTGTACATAAGATATTGTATATGGAACAATAATTCCAAAGAATTATTGTTTCTGTTTTAAAATGCAGAGGAAAGTGACCAAGAGAGAGTGTGTGTGTAGTGTGGGAGAAAATAAGGTGTATCTCGTGGACGGATTAATAAACAGTGGCGTTAAGGCCTGTACACTGTCTTCAATCGAAAACCACCTTGTGCTGACGATCTTCCGTAGATTTAAGCTTACCTTAAAGGGCTGTCCACCCCCTTATAAAAACTTTTGATATGCGATAGGGCATCCTCCCCCAGCCCCACCTATAATATTATTGTTAGAAAGTCCCCCGATTCTTACTTACCTTCCCTCTTTCTCCTCCGCCGCACTGTACAGGCCCTCTGCTTGCAGGGAAATGCAAGCTGGGGACGGGCCGCAGCCGCGCCACGTGATTGGCTGAGAGGCAGCCAATCACGGTCGTGGCTGCCAGGATTCTGAAGAGCAAGGAGAGAGGGAAGGTATTGAAGATGGGGGACTTTCTAACAATTATATTAATGCGGAGGGGCTGGGGGAGCATGCCCTACCACATACCCAAGGTTTTAATGTAAGGGGGAGGTAGAGGGGGCTGCACTGAGCATGCCTCAACCTTGACGAGGTTGAGGCAGAACTCAGCCACAACATGAGTCACACACTGCTCCTACACAGCAGTTTCCTGGACTTTGGAGGGCACAGAGGGGAACTTTTTGAGGCAAAAATGTAAGGTAAGCGTTTTTAAACTACTTTAATTTGGCCAGTACGGGGTTAAATTTTAAGTTTGGATGACATGCCCTTTAAGGCCTTAAGGAGTTTTACCAAGCTGGATTTCAGTGAGATCTCATTCTAATGGTTCATACACAACGTGCTATCGCCAACAATTGTTCCATGTATGGGAGCTCGGTCAGCCAAAAAAGGACGTCCAGTTGGGTGGATAATTAACAAACAACCGACCGAACACCCTTTCGGGGGACCGAGCTCTCATCATTGAACAATCTTCTTCGGCAGAAACAAACAGATGTTTCACATCCACATTGTATGTCTTGCGTGGCCCCCGCGATTGCACTTGTGTATGCACCTTAACTCTATTCTAGCTATAGATGGATGCTAATCTATTAAGAACTGTCTAGCCCATTCTTCTAATTTAAAATATGTATAGGCATCTTTAGTTAATTGAGTAATTAACAAAATTTTACTTTACTGAGAAATGCATTGCAACAAAGCTGTGCTAAGATCAGTTCACTTTCATTATATCTCCCTTTGCATCTCTGTACTCATGTTGTTTCTAAGTGTTTTCTATTACTATTAAAGGTATGCAGATAGAATGTATCTGTGATAGAACTTTGCCCAGGTTTGTCAGCATCTTGTTCACTTGGCTATACTTTTTTTTTTCTTTTAAATTCCCATGCACTCCTGTTCTCCCCTATGATGGCCTTGATTATTATTTTTTTCCTTTAGGAATTTCCCCAATAATTGGCATCCTATTTATTACAGTAGTTTAGAATAGTATAGTTTTGAGGTTGAAATAAAGACATACATCCATCCAGTCCCACACGCAAACCCCACCCCGCCGCGTTTCCTGCCTATCGCTGTTGTATTCAGTTAGATCACTGGACTAAAGTTTAGTTGTTGAACTTTTCTGAATTGAGAAAGCAGTCGTATGACTAGTGAAACTGTCTCAAGAACTAAACTTTATATCCTATTGATCTAACTGAATAGAAACAGATATACCATGAAACTCCACAAGCATCCTGCCTATCTCTTGATCCTTAAATTTTTTGATTTTCCTTTATTTGGTCATGTTTGTGGTGGAGCAGTCTGTTACTTTTTAGTACTTTTATCCCTCCCTTATAGACGCCCTGGTGGCATCTGGCCGTCAATGGGTAGTGTAAGTATTAGTATTTGTGTATCTTCTAATGCTACCGCACCAGGGAGGACCATGGATCCCCTCTTGATCCAAGAGAAGATTAGGGGAAGTGTGGGTTTTTGGGTATGAAAAGCATTGTCCTCGGCTTTAATTAAATAGAAAAAAAAATCTTGCCCTGCACTTTGCAGAGTACTCCAAGCTGGATGATTTCTTGGTCCCTTCTCAGTATTGCCAACTGGTGTACCATAGCCCTTTCCATTGTTCCGGCTTGTAACAGGAAAGAAAGCCAGCAGGAGTCAGGAGTAGATTGGCAACTACTATCATAGATTTGGAAGGGGTTTTGCAGTTTGGACTAGTCAAAATTTCAACGGTTCTCAAAATTGCAGAACCCCTAAGTTTATGGCTGAAAATAAGTTGTCAGAAATGTCAGTTTATCTTCATGTCGTAAGCTGTGATCTCATTCATTTTTAGCAATTGCAGAAATGTGCAAATGAAATGTTTTCTTCTTGTCTGTTGTAAATTTTTTTGTTGTGCCATTACAATATATTTATGGGTTTAGTATTACAGATCGGTTTGAACTTCCCAGAGAAGTTAAAAAAAAAAGACATCCAGTTCTATATTTCATCTTTTACATTTACTCCTATTGTGTCAATAAACCACCAAACCCCATACTTTGGGGTTTTGTAGGAGAACCATTTGGAGCTGGGATGTAAGGTAAGGATTTTACTACACTACACGGTGGGGCAGTAGTGGGGGGGCTTATAGTTTTGGGGGGCGGACATGCCCTTTTAACAATAAAACACAAGTTTTAATGACTTATGTGGCACTGATGACATCGGTTTAGCACCAGTTAGGACTATAATTCTTAACTATTTATAGATGTAATTTAAAAGGATTGTGTTGTTTTTTTTTTTAGAATGGGCTGCCACCTTGAAAAACATTTCTTTGTTGACAGAACAAACCCATTAGCCTGCTTGTAATGTGGATGATACTTGATAGGTCTTGTATTTTTTAAGTTGCAAGAGGTGGCAACTATGGTTATCAAGTACCTGTACTCAATTGACATGTATGTACCAATATAATGGTATGTTCTGTCATTTAAATTGTATCAGTAGGTTATGTATAAAGGTGTGGACTTGCCCACATATTTTGAAGATAATAAAACCCACAGTGACTATAATATTGAAGTTTATTTTTCAGCATTTTTTTCCCACAAATTGCATTGGTTTAAAAATGCTGACAGGTAAAGACGCACCACTATGGCCAGCTATAAATAATGGATTATACCTAAACCTGATGTTTTGTGTTTTTCTTCTTAACTAGCAAGCAATCCAGACATGCAACGTGATCAGGTGACTGAAAATGTCAAAGTTAGTGGTGTGTACAGGCCACATCAGCAAAGGAATGACTGGGTCAGTTGTGGTTAATATGTAAAATCCTCTTATTTTAACTCATGTTTTCCTTGGTACTATTCTAATGCTGGGTAACAAATAAACCCACTCTGTTCTTTTTTATTTTTACATGAACTTTGAGAATATCCCATCCTCAAAAGATCATTTTGGTTAGGGCTGGTACACATAGACCAACCAAGGCTATATTCCTTCCATACAGACATATCTGTTTGAATACGTTAGAATCAAATGAACGTAAAATTTAGCTCTTGAAGACTGTTTCGCTAGTCATCCGACTGGCTTTCTCAATTCAGACTGACTTGGCTTTCTCAATTCAGAATGACTTGTACAAGATCTGATGGCAAATTGTACCCTGGAAAAGTCCCAATTAGCAATATCACAGCCAGGGTTAAAGGATGTTCCACCCCTCCACACACAAATCTTTACCGGCTACAAAAGCAGGACTTCGTTATGTTTAAAATTACCAACCCTGCTCCCACACTCGCGCTATTATACTTACATGCTCCTCCTCCCGCTCACACCGCCGCGTTCTCCACTTTCCTCGGTAAGGCAGTTAGTGTCACGGCATCACTACTGCCATTCCTGGAGCAGTCTCATCCTGCGGCTGCATCAGAACAAGAAAAAACAGAGCAGCCACAGTGGAGACTGAGAGTAGGAAACCGGAAGCGGCAGTGGAGCGAGGAGCATGTGAGTTATAACTCTGTCTGGGAGCGATTTGGTATTTTAACATAACGTTGTGTCCTGCTTTTGGGTTTTTTTGTAGCAGGTAAAGGCTTTTTGTGCGAGAGGGGTGGACAGTCCCTTAAGAACCTTCCTGAAGCAAGGCTATGCGGGCTGTCTCTAGACTTTTTGGCACCTGAAAAAAAAGCAAAATGCTGCCCCTCTCTGCGGCCGCCAGAAGGGGAGAAGTTTTATGATTTAAAGTGGGTGGTGCTTGGTCCGGAATGGTGTGGCTGTCCAGAGAGGAGAGGATTTGTACACTGACTAGTAAATGATATACCCACATGACTGGTAAGTTATGCCCACAAGTGACTGGTTTGAATGCCCACAGTACAGGTTAATGATGCCCAACTTTGATTTTTGATATGCTGGGCTGACAAAAATAGATTTTTGATTTGCAGGGATGGCAACATTGATTTTGGATCTGATGGGGGCTGACAACATTGATTTTGGATCTGATGGGCTGACACACTTGATTTTGGCTCTGATGGCTGACACACATTGATTTTGGATCTGATGGGCTGACACACATTGATTTTGGATCGATGGGCTGACACCCATTGATTTTGGATCTGAGGGCTGACACCACATTGATTTTTGGGCTGACACTGTGACATATAACAGACTCCAGTAGTTTGAGGGTTTAAAAAAAAAAAAATAGCTGGAAATAAAAGGTTAACACCTTGTGGTTCTGTGTCCCATCATCATCCTTCACCTCATTAACCTTTTCCCATACACTAACCGAGCTAGTGGCTTTAACCTAGCTATTGGCTGCTTTGCCTTGTGGCTCAGTCACCTTGAGCTCTCTCAATGTAAATCACATTGTACAACACTGTGGGGACTGGAACTTACAATGGGGGAATGGATCTCATGGATTCTTTGTGTTTCGATATTGGGTCTTTGTCGATGTCCCAATTGTCGTAATTCTTCTTAATTTCTCGAAAACCCCTGCTACATATGGGTGACCAGTTCTTCACCTGTCCAGTTTTGATCTAACTCAATACAAAAAATATACCATGACCTGGATGAATGAAACTTCACAGATCTTCCATACAGACATTAGGATCGATAACCCTTTGTATTCTGTTTGTCACTAAAGTAATAAACTGTACCACCAGTATTTAGCCTGTGTTTCCATTGAGCACTGAGGATCTAGTTGATTTACAATAAACCAAAATATCGACTGCATGTGTGCTTTAAAATGCACTATGCATATCTGTATGTTCATGTTGAACAGAGTGCAAAAAGCCTATAAATATCTTAATATCTAACAGCAATAGAGTCAAACGGAGGATATAGGCTGGCAACACCCTATATATATAACTAAAAGTCTTTATGCTGGTGAATTTAATGAATACAACAGATAAAAGTCTTTCTTTTCAGAAGGGATATCATTTAAAAACATTTAAAAACATATACAAAGGGTAACACCCAATATAGTTTTGCTCTACTACGTAATAATATGCAATGACGCAGATATTGAGACACCTTATACAACAGTACGTAACTGTGATAGGTATAGCGTACCAGTCCTTTAGTTATATCAGTCAGTGCCATCCATGTGGTGCCAGGTGGGTGGATCCCTGTGAAGCAGAGCAGGTTTGGACGCGTTTGGCCTTCTCCGCTCAAGTTCAGTATCTTTTCATAGCCATGCTGTGGGGCGTTGTCCCCCACTACCCTTCTTTTTTTATTTTAGGCTGCAAATGCTGAATTTTGCCACACATCCGGAATTACATCACGCAGAGGATCCTATGACGTGCCTCGCTCAGTGTGTTCATACGCGGAAGTGGGGCTTTTTTTGGTCAGTATAGATACAGTCATTCCCTCTCGAACCGGGAAGTCCTCTATTATGTGCAAATACAACAAATATCTTTGTGCTCGTTTCACGGTGCAAAATATATCACAAAGTGAAAGTGTCATCTTATTTAAAGATGGCAGTGGAAATATGAACCCCATAAAACCTGCAGCGCATATAGACATACAGCCCTCTAGCATAGATGACGAGGGTAACTCAGTTATTTACATATCAAGGCTATTTACTGCTTATTGAATTTATACATAAATAATTTTTTAAAGGACAGTTTGACCTATATAATGGAGAATTCCCCACGTGGCTATTTATGAGTTCATTTTATTTGCTTTTTGTTTACATATTTGGGAGCATTCTTTTATGGTCGCTTGCTTTTAGGAAAGCAAGAGTTCACCATCGTTTAATTCAAAATAAAATAGTCTTCATACTGCAATCCTTTAAAGAGTTTTTAAAAGTCTTTGGTGCTTTGGGTCCCATATTCCAGTTATGTTTTGTTGCATATATATCGCTCAAATGAATGAGTACGGTCAAACTCCTCGTTAAGTCCTAAATGTGCTTTTGAGTTTTCAACAAATCAAATCCTTTTTGTTTCCATGTGTAAGTAACTTACTGGTTACAAATCTCCTCTTTATCTCAGTGAGTCCAATTCCCCGAACATTTAAGAGTCCTGTTACGAACTGTGATGCCTTTACAGAAATGTGTTGCAACACTGGATATTGCTTTTTTCTTTCGTATTGTTCTTTCCTGCTAAACCGTATGTCTGAAAATTTGTTACAAAAATCTTTTTTTCAGCATTTGTTCAGTTTTGAGACAAAACAGTTTTCCCTACATGGACTAGGAGACCATAAAGATTTAGAATGTTTTTACAATTAAATATTTAAAGTCTTATACGATTCTTTCTTTCTCCAGTCATGGTCTGTCTTTTCATCAATTTACAGAATACACAGTACCACAATGGATCGCTCCCTGTAAGCTAACCTTATAGGTAGCGTATAAAGGTCTCATATCTTTGGGGGGGGGGGGTGGGTCATTGCATACTATGACCTGTAAAAGTAAGAGCAACTATAATTGGTGTTAAACCTGTATATGTTTTTAATCTTTTTAAAACATCCCTTCGCCAAATAAAGGACTTTTAATTATTCTAAAGAATATAGAGTGTTGCAAGCCTAATATCTCCTTTGACTTGATATTGTCTCTATTTTAAAATGGCAACATTTCACGCTTAATTACCAAAAACGTGTAAATCAAATTTCTTCTCTCTGATCTGCGCTATAACAACATTTTTTATATCGGCTTGAACTGAGAATTAGAGGTTTTTGATTTTGTCAAAAATAGCTGTGCAGATGTCATTTTTTTGTGTTGTGTATAATTCTACAACTAACTATCCTTGGTAGTAAAAGGCACATTAAACTTTTGTCCATGCTCCTTCCCACATCCATCGAGATCCTGTCTCCATGTGGAACGACACAGTTGCTTCCAATTGCAGAACGTGAAGAACTTCTTCCCATTGGACAGATTCCATTAGTTTAGTACCCCTATTAGATTTTATAATGTGACACCTTCCAAAAGAACCTTGTTAAATCAGATGTATATTCTATGTGAAAAATATTTATTTAGTACATATTTAAACTGTTTATTGTTTAAACTGTAACACACAGAGCCTGAAGAATGGAAAGTACAAGGCACGTCATTCTTCTGGAGAATGGGAGCTCGCGAAATATCTTGGGCTTGAGGTGTAGAGCTTGGTGCTGATGGTAAGTTGAGAATATAAGCCATAATCCTTGTGACTCTGCTAGTTAGAACGGGTTGCCTTCTTCGTCTTTGTTTTATTGTTGTACATGTATGGGGCAGTTTACCTTTTACCTATTTGATCCTACTTTTAAAGCACATGTATCCGAACTAATATATATAATATTTCAATCTCCACTGCAATCTAAATACTATGGGAGCCAGAAAGCTTGCTTAACCTTGGTATGTTTAGGGCTAGGCCCCACTATCTCATTTTGTTGTGCCTGCTGATTAGCTCCCACTGCCTGCACTGCCAACCCTTCTCGCCGCGCATGGCTATCACACCTTTTTTGGTGTACATCGCATGCCACTGCTATAGGGGTACATCAAAGCAGGTCCGCCAACCTTTTCCCCCGACTTTCTTTGGTCCACGCCGATGCTTTTTGGCTGGTGTATTCTATTACACTTCTAACACAGGTTACTGTGCGGAAGTTGTTTCTATGTAAACCACCTTAACAAGCTACATTGCTAGAGTTTGAAAAATATTACTGGTGAGCTTAACTGAAATGAAAGAACTGCTTGTACATTTTTAATGGTAAATTATCAGCACCTGACACTTTCTTTTCACCCTAGAGTGTATCATATGACCCTTTCTTTACCCACCAATGCCTTGGTATCTCGGAGAAACACGATAGATTCTACGTGTCTTTTTTTCTTTCTCAATTTAGGAACACTAGTCCCGCACTTGACCCTTGGCAGAGCAAACAGCATTCAGGCAGCATTGAACAGGTAAAACTAAACACTTTTGTTCATAATGACCTTCATTGGATATTCATTTTTTTTTTATTATTACTTTACTGCAAATGTTTGCTTTTCTGATTGTCTACAGTGATGTGAGAAATTGTTTATCAGTCCTCTTTTGGGATAATGTTGGGAGTTAAGTCTAGCCATGTTCAAATTTTGTTTGTTTGTTTGTTTTTTTTTTGTTGGCCAAACAGGTTTTCCCGTTGATGATGACCATATTTTGTGTTTACATGATTACCTAATACAGTGTTAGGGTACAACCGCCGAACAAGCTTTTAAAGCGCCAGATATTTTCCCTAATGCACAGACAGGTTCTCCTTAACATTCCCCTTCCCCCCCCCCCCCCACATAGGTTACAAACGTATCTTTTGCTGGAGCAATTGTCTATGGGCTCATACACACGCACGATCACAGATTCCTGAAGTGGGCTACAACGCCCATCACTTGCGTTCATCCCAGGCATACCCCAGATCAACAAAAGTCCAACCCAACCGAGCCGCTTCACAATGTAATATCATCGAAAAGTCCCTTTGTTTGCAACGCCGTTGGTGCTGTATCAAGAACGTGTGTAAGAGGCCTTACATCCCGTAACACAAGGTTTATCCAATGTGTATAGCCAACGTCAGGTTGATGTAAGTTTATTTAGGCAGGGATTGTGGTTAATCCTTATAGTCATGCCAAATATTTATTTGTTCACAACCATTACAAAATAGTGCTAGGGGGACAATATAAACACTGTAATTAAAAGATCAGGAGAATCTACTGAAACCAATTATCTATAATATACCATAATAAATGAACCAGTAAGAATGCTAGACAAGAGCTTAAAGACTTAAGTAAAATTAGCCCCATTGTTTTTTTTGTCCCCTGTCATAGGAGTGATATAGGAAGAATTTATTTGATTTGTGACCCTAACCTCCTGGAGGATCACAGTGTCCATGTGGCATCAAGAAACGGTCCTTATCTTCCCATCCTATATTGGTGATGGCAAATGCATTTCTTTAAATGGCAATAGATAGTTTAGTAACTAAGACAAAAGAAGCATGAGACTAGGTTAACATCTAGAATGGAGGATTCCATCTGCATACTTATGACTCAAAGGAAATCTAATAACGTCAAAAACAACCTAAAAAGAAACAAATTTAATGCCTAACACATGTACATGTGCTGTCAGCCTCAAGCAGACAGAGCGTCGCATGTCAGACAAACACCATTTCAGGAACAATCCTCGCATACTGCTGTATTTTTCATCTAATTGTTGTAAAAAAAGAAAAAAAGATTAAATAGTCATTTGTCAGGGGACATTTCTTGATTCAATCCACTCTATAGTGTAATGAATAATAAATATATGTTGGATGAGTAATCTGGCGGTAATGCATTGTAGTCCCGTATTTATACACGATATAAACCGTAACATTTATATAAGTGTTGGGATGTTCTTATTACATCACACAGAGACAGGCACAGACTTTCATACAGCTTAAATCATTTGTGAAAAAGAAGACCAACAAGAATGAGTGCCAAAATTAATACCAGTTCTAAGGATGCTAAAGTCCTGGTTTATTCAATTCCTAACTTTTGGGGGGGTGGTTCCTGTCTTGTAGTGCTCAATGTAATTGTAAATGTAGGACGCCATGATAAATGGTTATGTTGCTTATCTAATGTATGCTCACTTGTGTGTGTATATAAGCACTGATACTGATACATCAGCAAACTTTCAACAATTCTTTGGTCGCCACTAGCACCATTGTAAATGCGCGTCCTTAAATAAATGGTCAAGAGGGATATAGGGTGGATGCTGTCCATTAGCTGACTGCTGTACAAGGCGACAATTATGTCTGCCTCCCTGTCCAATGGGAACAATAAATACAAAAAAAGATAAGCCACACACCAATACCCTGCATTGCTTTCTGGTTTTATAGTATAACAGAAATTCCCCCTCTGAAATGACCAATCACTCATCCATGTCAACAATGCTTGTTTAGGTTCTATAGGCAGCTTTTTGGTGCTGTCCTAAAATATAAAACTAAAAAAAGTATATGGCAGAAACTCAGGGTTCTGGTTTTAAGAGTCCATAAATAATTTTTATTTACTTTAGTTCTGGGTTTCAATACTGGTTTTTCTTCCTTCTGTTTACAGACCACTGTCATTGAGTATACCGGGAAACCTTCCCTGCTGACCTCAAAAAAGAATGAAATGAAACTTTCAAAACAATTTTCCCTCATATCAAGCTGAACTCTCAGCACAATAAATAAGGTAGGTTACCCTTAAGAGCATTATAGCTATAGAGAATATATCTTTCTGTGTTTCGATCTTTCATGTTCAGGTCTTAAACACAGTTAAAACCCCAACCCCTCCTTCTGAGTATCCAAGGTGAGGGCACTACAACCACTAGCTCCTACCCGCTTGGGGTACATGTGATTTGCCCAGGATACTTAGTAATATGTAATCTTCCTTCTGCTTTTTGCGGGCTGGCCTCTTCCCTCATGTGCAGACGCGTTTGCTTATTGAGACAACACGTTCGTAGGGTTAGGAACATATTTACAAAACTAAGTATGTCCACTTCCCCTTCTCCCGATCACATTCAAAGTTAGTAACTTCAGGGTTAATGTAATAAGCATGTACGAATAACCTGCCTTTTCACAGTTTTGTCTTGGGCGACCATTTCCCTTTTCATAACATTTTCTTTTCTCCTTATCTTCTATTGACTGTTGGGTTGATTTCCTCATATTTACAGTGATCTATTAAGCTTGTTTTAATAATTCCTTACACTTACAGACTTTTCTCATGGTTCACTGTCTGGACTGTCAATTTCATTCAATATGGCTGCTGTATACAATCTTTGAATACCCCTGTATGACAACTTGTAGCCGCTGTCTGGTATGTATCCCAGGTGTCCATATCATGTTCATGGTTCATTGCTTAAAGGGTAACTGTGGTCCCTCCATACACGTTGCTCCTCCTATTTACCCAGCATTCTTTCACATATTGTTCCAACAGCCAATGATGATTGTCTCTTCTAGTTCTAGGATCTCAGCAATGAGGCAGGGTGAAGCAACATTACATAGCGGCCCCCTGTAGGAAGGGAGGCCATTTAATGAACAGGGGGAAAATTGCATTGCACTTCAACTTGGCGCCATATGGACGGACTTCCCCCAACTAGGCACGCTAGGCCTGTGGCCTGTAGGGGGAGACGGATAGAGTTTGCTGTCGCCTTTTAATCCCAGACCCTTCCTCTTTCGGTGCAACACCTTTTATTCAGTACAAAATCTGTTTCTCAGGGGGTCTCCTGTTTACCTAACCTCTTGCGCACATGTCCATGCTGCTTTTTCCTGTAACCTTCGCAAGGGAGAAGAGTGCACAACGATGGCGTACACAGACAGGAGAACTGGAATTTGGACCAAATAAACTGGCGCAAATGAAAGAGGAAAAGGATGGGCTTAAAAAGGGGAAAATAGCTGCAACTGTGGCCGTAACTTCAGCCTCAGGTATGAAAAAATGCTAATACTGGCAGTCACTGTGGCAACTTTAAACTAGTTTAACTTGGGCAAAACTTTTATAATTCAGGTCACTGTGGGCAAAGCACTTTTATATCCGTTCGTGGTGTGCAAACCACCCACTTTCAATTATCATACCACACGCACCCCCTTGGTGGCGGGTGGTAGCATTTTGAATTTTGTTTCATCAAGGTTCCAAAAGTCTAGAAGAGGGAGGGAGGTGCCCTGATCCTTTTTTACGGTACGTTATAGGCTTGTAAATTTCCTAGGTCTGTCCTGTCCGTCTGAGTCTTTTTGACATTCACATGATGTTTCTGGTAAGAAGCCCCACCCCCCCCCCACAAATGTATTTTTCTATAGCTTTTTACAAATAGAAGACTGCAAAACCTACTCTACCTTCTCTCCTTCAACTATGGGCAAAAACATTAGGGTCCCGCCCCCCCCTGTTTTCTTTTCCCGGCCGGCCTTGTGGCTCCCTCCTTTCCCTCTTCTTCGCCTTTTTGGGGGGTTTTGGGGGGGCCATCCTCTGTCTGCTGCCGGTGCATGAGTTCCTGTTCCAGCATGCCTTAAACTTGGAGGCAGACCAGAGAAGACCACCCCAAATTCCTGATCTGGCGCCTGATGTTTAGATCACAGTATAGCAAGAAAAAACACCCTTATGACTGCTCTTACTTGGAGTAGACTGAAGCTAGAGTATATGTCCCCTGAATGATGAGTCACTTTAAAAAGTAAGAGTGTGCCCTTTTTTAAAAAATAAAAGGGCTTGTATGGGACCCAAATTTACCCTTTTAATATTTGCATCAAAAAGAAGCATCTTATTTCCTTTTGTAACCTGCCACACATATCCATGCCCTTTAAAACGAACCCATAAGCCAGATTGCAGCCTAACATTATGCACGGTTTGTTTCTTTTTATTATCACAAACGGGATTGCTCCTAGAGGCTTACTGATATGAGATAAGGGGGAGTCAGTAGATATGTGAAGACGGATTTCTATGTGGAGGACTTAATGGAGGAGATCGCTTCTTTTCAATGCATTCTTTGTTTTATTTTAATATATTTAAAAAATAAAAAAACATCAATAGCGTGGGATTCTTGTTTCCCTCAGCTTAAAAACGGGACCATTCGCAAGCTAGCCCTGGATGAGTGTGGCTACGAGGAACCAACTGTTGCCATGGCCTTTGTGTATGTTTGAGAACTTGCTTAATGGGCAAGTTTAAACAAACAGACAAACGCTTTGTGCTGGGGCCTGCGTTTTGGCCTAGCAGCCAAGATGTGGTAGCGCCTGCGTAACATTAAGTCAAAAAACACCTTATTGTGTAAGTGAAAAAGGCTTATTAGTAATCCAGAAAAAAGAAATAGTATTTTCATTAATATTCCCATTTGCAAAGGATAATGCTGCTTGTTATTATTGGACTTAATATTACACATTAATAAATATCTTTGCATTCCAGATTTTAAAATTAAAGTCTAATTTCCTACCCCCCTTTTATAAGTAGTGTAATTCAAGTAAACCTACTATTGTTATAGAGGACTTGTTGATTATATAAGCCATTTGAGAGTAGTTGTAATGATGCACTTATTGAATCTCTGTCTTGCCTTGTTTATCAGAAACTGGAGGAGAAGTTCCGCCTAAACAGACGAGAGCTGGATGGCCTTTGAATTCCCAGTCCTTGTTGCATTGGAGTTTGCCCTTCATTTTGCCAGAACAGAAGATGCCTCATTATAGACGACTGATTCAAAGTTTCCTCGCACAGGCTACACCATAAACAATTCTTAATTTCCTTGCTGGTGTCCTAGTCACTATGTGGACCACAAACATAGATACGAAATCAACTCTCTGGTGGCGCCATTTCTTTCACGGTAAGGATTTGGCAGCTCATAACATCAGCAACAAACACTTTACTCTTATGAATCATTCCTCTGGATAATAGATTGTAACAGTAGCAACAACACATTCCCTCTAAAGTGTGTTTACAAGTTGAACTACTGCCCCAAAAAAAAAGAGAACCCGTGCATGTAACATGATACAAAAGATGCAGCCTTCACTGTGTCAAAAAGCTTGTGCCGAATCTATTTTATAGTTCGTTGTTTGGAAGGGGGAGAGTAGGGGAAAAAGCCCCTTTTATTGTACTGGATTCTGACGCTGCTGAATCCGAATCTTGGTCTCTAATAAGTGACCAAAGTTTTATGTTGTGAAAGACCGACAGTCTTTTAATGTCTGTCTTCAATCTTCTTGTTCTTATACACTAAAACAGACTACTGGAACATATTTTTTTTCATTCCAGAAATATTACTTAATAAGATTAAAAGTTCTATTTTTCCATTACAGTCGTTTTTGGGCAGTGATTTAGTCTAATTTATAGCCAACGTCAACATGATCATCTTGCACTTTCCCCACATAGAACATTTTTTTGATAGCCTCACTCTTTGGGGAATAGATTCTGTGCTCTATGTTTAGAGTGCATCCAAGCACATTTACTGTTCTACTTCTTAGCAGTGGTTGTGGACAGGTTTATACAGAAATCTCGCCATGGTCCTGTGTTAAGGTGTCTGTTCATGAGGACCTGTTAACAATACAGCACATTCCTTGGTGTAACGCTATAGATATCATGATCCATTCTATGCCAAACTGTGCAAAATTGCAGTGACAGTATCAGAAAACAAAGAGTCTAACCACACTATATGACTTAAAAAAACAGTTTAATGAACTACTATAAAACCTTGGCCATCTCGGATACATTGTCTTGGGATCAGTTTTATTTTTTGTAAGATGAAAACCACCTGGCTATAATTACTGTTATTATTCTTATGATTTAGTGTATTGTTAATACTAAACCGATAAAAGTGAGATTTCTGATATTGCTCATCAGATGCCTTGATTTCCCTGAATCAAACAGCGTGTGATCCATTTATATATCCACTAATATTCTTATAGTTTGTTTTTTTTCCATGAAATACCACTATTTCAGAATACCAAATTCTATTAAACAACTTTTCCCTCTTGTTAGTAGAAGTTATTTCTTTTATAAGGCTGTCGATTTGATCTGCGTGGTATGTATTGAAAACCGGTGGGATTTTTTCTACCACGATAAAGGAATCTATTGGTATTACAGATATTTTAGCTTTTATAGATTCCAGCTCTATTACACGCTATCTACCAGATATTTCCAACTGATGGACCTACTGATCAATAATTGGAATTAAGTTTATAGACAACCAAGATCATCTCTGAATGCTTTTGAAAAAAAATGGGCAGAAAAGGTTTTTTCTTGTTTCAAATCACCCTCTCTGAAAAAAATTTGGGCGGTGCGGGGTTGGGCGAACAAATGTTCCATGTGTACCCGAGCCCTAGTACCTTTACAGTATTGTTTGTCTCGGCTGATTCATTTATTTTACATTTGCCAAGGTTGGTCGTTCTTTTGTCCTAATTGGTTATGCCCCCGAGCACAAGGCACGCGTTGAATGGCCGACAATTACACATGAGTATGTGTTCGTGCAGGGTGGATTAACACCTGACCGAACGCATACACACTTGCGATTATCGGCCGAAGTGGCCATGTGCACACATTGGGGGGTTGTTTGTCATCCAAAGTATCAGACAGGTGTACGAGGCTTTGGAGAATATTTAAAGGGCATCTATAGTGAAAAAAACACATTGCCCCTTTGCAAAGCTAAATTCATGTACTCTGTGCTGCCTTAATCCTATCTCTGTCAGTGACTCTGTTTAACCATGGTGTCAGATCTCTGTGCAACACTCCCCCCTTCCCCCTCCCCTCTGTTACCTCCTCCATGTCTCAACTCCGGCTACCTGACAAGCTTATCATGTGCAGTAGGAGTTAAAAGTTCAACATCCTGAAAAACACACCCACGCACAGTGCCAATAGAAAGCAAGCTGTCCTGGAAACACGGAAGAAGAAGGAGAACAGTACAGTTTACGATCTCTCACTTTGTGACCTATCATCAATCAGTAAAAGATATTAAGAAGGGGGGTTAAGTGCAGCCTTATATCTACCATCAAAGCTACCTCTCTCCCCCTGCTAATGCTCTTATCTCTATGTTTATTACAGAGCAGGGAGGGGGGATCATGTCACAGGGATTTGATTGACAGTCCAAGTAGGAGTGGAGGAATGCAATCACGTATTCCTTTTACTGGTGTATCTCAGGACAGAGAGGGAATCTGAAAAAAGTGAAGACACTGTAGGGGTTGCGGGGAATTATAGAACACATGGAAAGAAAGAAAAAAAAGTTCATTTTCCCACTATAGATGCCCTTTAATTTCTATGTTAATTAATGTGGTATTTTGATGCCCTGTTTTGCAAACTTTATATTTGTTCATTGGTGACAGATTTCAGACAAAAAGAAGTTTATTTCCACAAGGAGACTTGGAAGGTATCACCACAGACAAAGCAAGGGACATATTTACATACATTTTTATATATATTTTACCATCCTGGAGATTAATCCCAAACCTTGTCAATATATTGTTTATGTAACTAAGTTTGATTATTGTCTGACTTTTATCTGCTTGCACTGGATGGGAGTTACAGGCCTGAAGACAGTCAAATGTTTATCAGCTTGCACATATGGGCCATGGACCAATATATCCAATGACAGATCTTCTAAATGGTGGTCTGTCAATTGGGGATTGGTCTATGCCAATATTTCAGACCAATGAATTGGGGAACAACATTTCCACCTTTTATTGCATACGCCCCTTTAAATAAAACTCTAAAAAGAATCTGCATGTATAAACTATTGTCTATACATACATACTGTCTACTAGTCTACTGTTGCTACAAGTAGTAGTGGTGTGTTTAACGCTTGCCCATGGGTATGACTATTTTCATTTTACTTGTTCATTTCATTTATTTTTCTCTCAAGGGAGAAAAATACCATTCTCCTGTCAGAATGTCTGGCTTTAAATCAAGGCTCTATTCATTGGGATGTGCCATTTGCTTCCCTTAATTGAACACATTGTTCACAGTTTTGTTTTCAGCTTTGCATTGTCTACAGAAATATATAAATGATTGTGTGAAACAAAAGTTACGAGCGGCCATTCTGACCACAATTTACATGCCACTCCTTTATTTTGTACAAAAAGCCAATATGCCTAGAAATTTACATAGCACATTTTAACATATTTTTATTAATGTATATGAAACTGGCTACCAAAAAAGCCAGATTGGCTCCTAGAGGTGTCTGACTGGCTCTGTATTGCAGAGGTTTGGAGCACACTATATTACATGTGTGCAGGTACCACCAAAAGTACACAGTACAACATATTTGCATGGGGGGACTAATGGACACAACATGGAAGACTCCTTAGTAACAGAATCTATTTCTTACATCTACTAAATGCAACTTACTAGAAAAGAATCTTACAATGCATAGGTGTTCTGTGGAGAAACAAATTCTGTTACAGCCTAACCGTCCCATTAAAAGTGCCCAGGCTGAGGACCTCACCCTTTGTCTTCTTCCAATTAGTAATCTTAAAGGGCATGTCCACCCCCAAAACTAAAATTTAACCCCTTACTGGCCACATTAAGAAGTTTAAAACAAGCCTTACCTTACATTTTTGTTCAAAATAGTTCCCCTGCTGTGCCCCTCCAAAGTCCTGGAAACTGCTGTGTAGGAGCAGTGTGTGACTCATGCTGTGCCTGAGTCTGCCTCAACCTCGTCAAGGTTTGAGGCATGCTCATTGCAGCCCTCCCCCCCTCCCTCTCCCTCCCATTTTTCTCTCCCTCCCCCTAACATTAAAACCTTTTGATATGTGGTAGGGCATGCTCCCCCAGCCCCAACCGCATTAATATTATTGTTAGAAAGTCCCCCAATCTTTACTTACCTTCCCTCTCTCCTCCGCTGTTCTGAACTCCCGGCAGACGCGGCTGCTGGTCCCATCTCCTGCTTGCAATTCCATGCAAGCAGAGGGCCGGAACACTGCGGCGGAGGAAAGAGGGAATGTAAGTAAGAATCGGGGGACTTACTAATAATAATATTAATGCGGTTGGGGCTGGGGGAGCATGCCCTACCGCATATCAAAAGTTTTTATAAGGGGTGGACATGCCCTTTAAACTAGGTACACACAGTACCTGATACCGTTTGATCCAACGGTATCTGGGGTTTATCGCCACAGTGTGTGGTGGATTTCCCAAAGTAGCACAAGGCCGCCAACTGTTCTGGTCGGCCAAGTGGTCGTTCGGGAAAAATCGGAAATTCCCCTCTGCTGCGGTAGACACCCTATAGAGGGAGCCAGCCGTGGTCAAGGGAAACACACAGTCCCAAATGTCCTCCCTATGTTGCGCATAGGGAGAATGCTCGGGACTGAGTGTATCATAATCTTTGAAAAATGACAGACAGGATCTTGCAGATGTGTGTACTTCGCTTTACTTGAAAATTGAGATTGATGGTCTGCTCTCCCCTCTCTGCTTGTGTCCAGGGTCTGATCAACCACCCCAGGACTCTGGGTGTGGGTTAAAGGGACTGTCCACCCCTCTTTCCAAAAACTGATGTAGATAACCCCCCAAAACCTTAACTTCGTTTTAGTCCCAATTTACAAATCAGCTCCCACACAGAGATATTATACTTAGATGCTCCTCCTCGCTCCACCACCGCGGCTCTGCACTTCCGGGTAAGGCAGTCAGTGTTGGCCGTGACTGTGACGTCACGGCCAATCACTGACTGCCATTCCCGGAGCAGTCTCCACTGTGGCTGCTCAAGAACACAAAAAGAACAGAGCAGCCACAGTGGAGACTGGGAGAAGAACCTGGAAGCGGCGGTGGAGCGAGGAGCTTGTGAGTATAATAACTCTGTGTGGGAGCTGATTTGTAAATTGTGACTAAAACGAAGTTAAGGTTTTGGGGGTTATCTACATTATATCAGTTTTTGGAAAGAGGGGTGGACAGTCCCTTTAATATTTTGCAATAGTTCTGTTGTCAAACTGACTAAATAGTTACAGTACAAAAAACTGTACATCCTGTGAGGAGAACTAAGGTACACAGCATATAATATTTTTGGCTGACTGACCGATATTACCGTGTATTGGTTGATTGGCTGAAAATATTGTATGGTGTGGGTGTCAATCGCCACGACCAATCTCTGTCACCTGTTCAAGCAGATCAGACAAACGGCAATTGGGTATGTCGGAAAATCCCTATGGGGCAATACGATCAGTCGCTGCAGACTTTCTGCTGTGGCTACTTTTGCCTCGACAAACAGTGATTTGTCCTGGCCAACCACTTGCTAGTAGCAAATTGTCCAGTCAGGGAAAATGTGTACCCAGCCTAAAGGATAGCTGTAATGTTGGAAATCTGTTGGATTTTGCCAGCCTTCCTTCTGGCTTCAGTACTATCTTTAATACAGGACTAGTCTAGGGCTAAATTGGCAAATAAAACTGTACATGCTTAAAGGGTATGTCCACCCTAAAATGAAATTTTTGATATACGATCCCCCCTGGGCTCCCAGCCCCAGCCGCATTATTTTTTTTAGAAAGCCCCCAAAATTACTTACCTCCCCTCTTCCTGCGCCGCTCTCCGGCCCTCTGCTTGCGAGGAAATGCAAGCAGAGGGGCGGGAACGGCAGCGCGTTGTGATGGCTGAGCGGCAGCCAATCACGGACGCGGCTGCCGGCAGCTCACTTCGCGTAGGAAAGCGGAGAGGTAAGTAAAAGATTGGGGAGCTTTCTAAAAATAAAAAATATGCGGTGGGGCTGGGAGACATGGGGGAATAGTGTATAAAAGGGGTTTTATGCTAGGGGAGGGATAGCAGAACGGGAGGGAGAGGGAGGGAGGGAGGGGGAGGGGGGGGAGAAGGGATTCAGTACGCACGGCAAAGATCTCCGGGAGGCCAGGTAGAGGCAGTGTCCTATATGGACTGCTAGCCTCCGGTGGGCAGTTTTTGGACTTTGGGGGGGGACTACAGGAGAACCAGATGGAGCTGGGATGTGAGGTAAGGATTAAACTACACTACATGGTGGGGCCAGTAGTTGGGGGATTATAGTTTGGTTCGGGGGTGGACATGCCCTTTAACAAAACGTTATTGTTAGGTAGGACTAATCAATCCTACCTCCCTGCCCAAGGTACTTTGCAGTTTTAAAAAGTACATTTTTAGTGTATAGTTATTTAACTGCATAGTAGCTCACCAATTACTGAATAAGTTTATTACTTACAGTTGGGTCCCATAGGGACCATGGAAGGGGGTAGATGTTCTAAATTCTTCATTCCATCAGTTAAAGGGCATGTCCACCCTTGAAATAAAAAATTGAGGACTTGTCGGTTATCTGCTTGCAAACCCCAACTGTTATTTTTTATAGTTTATTACATGCATTTGTAAATTGTATTTGTAGGTATTTATTTATTTGTAGTTTTATCCTTTTTTATAAAAGGTATCTGCTTACACCCTTTGTTTAATGATCTTTTTTAAAGCTTGAGCATGTGCAGAGGAGGCAGCAGGTGCAATACCAGTCGATCATTGACTGTGATGTAATTTGTCACTGCCTTGATTGACTGCATGGAGGGAGGTGCCAGCTTTCACTGCCAGAATGGAGACAATAATTATCTTTAAGTATTTGGTTAGTAATTCAGGTAATAAAGTGCAAAATATATCAGTTGGGGGCAGGTAGCAGACAATTGTTTTAAGGGTGGACATGCCCTAATATACAACGCAACTGTACAAAAAATCCTTATAGGAGGGTTGTTTGCTATTATTTTTAACTACATTTTACCAGAATAAGCAATTTTTTCCAGGTTTGTAGGCCATCATATTATATAGTATAGTAGTTGAGGTTGAATAAAGACACATACACCAGTCCAACCTACTGAGCAATACCCACATTTCCTGCCCAACTGTTGAACTAGAGGAAAGCAACAAAAAAAAAAACACACCAGAATTATGAAGGGGAAAACTCTCCAAGTGGCAATCGGAAATATCCCTGGATCAGCTCTACTTTATGTATCAATACCAGTAACATTCCTTGTTTTCAGGAACTCATCCTGCTTTCTTTTAAAACTATCCAATGAACCTGTCATCACAACGTCCCATGGAAGACAGTTCCATAGTTTTTCACAGTGAAAAACCCTTTCAGAACATGTCTTAATGATGGTTATTATTTATCTTGTTTAGCAATTCTATTGGGATCAAAATTTGTCTCATTTTTGGGAAAAAAACTGTTTGTGAACCTTAATGAATGTCATCTCATCTACAAGCAAAGAAACTGTGTGTTCATTTTCTGGTGTAACAACAAATGTTACACTTGTCTTCTGCTAGGACAGAAATCAGTGGAGGATTATGTGAGTTTACAATAGCAATGCAAGTGAACGTTTATTACTAAACAACCCAAAAAAATAATTACCCTCAAATAAAAGAACTGGTAATGCTTTAGCTCTGATTATTATTGCTGTAACCTGCCAAGTAGTGGGCTTTGATAAGTGTAACAGAAAATATTAACCAAAAAATAAAGGGGTTATATTAAACACTGGAAACAGAAACATGTCTTTGCTTTCAGTAGTTCCTTTACCAGAAAGCATTATTATAAGATACCTGGTGATTGGTTGTTATGGGATACTGGACCAAGTTAAACTTTGCTAATGTTACTGCTAATAGGACCATACAGCTAATGTATCACAGATGAAGTGTTACACATTATTATTTAAGTTATTTATAAGGTCTGCTCTTAGTTTGGTTTAACAGATATTTCCGAAAGCTTTTTGTCATAGATTTCCTTATACTAAGTGCTTTTACACAAAATATGTTCTAAATGTACATTATTTATGGAAAAGTAATTCAGCGTAATCAATCACCCTGGCCAAAATTTTAGTTGTGTACCACTGTAATTAATTCACGATCGAGAATTACACAGCTTTCAGGGTGGCAGGGTGTAGTAGCATTTCAGCAAGGAGAACTCTGGCCTGGGAAATGAGTGGGGCATCCGTGACTGCCTAAAGTTACCGTTAGTGCTGGGTAAAGGGAAAGGCGGGTATAGTTCTTCTGTAAATGAAGAGTTTTAGCTTTATTCTTTTGTTGATTCTGTTCTGCGTGTTCTTTTTGTCTTTAAGGCGACGATTGATCTCCCAGCGATCCTCTTTAGAAACACTTGAAGACATTGAAGAAAACGCTCCCTTACGGAGGTACATTTTTAACTGACTTTCTGAAGGATTAAACTAAATATTGGTCTGATTTATAGAGTTTCATTGACACGAAAGGTTCAGTTGTATTTTGTGAAATAAATAGTAAAATACCATTATGTGGATAAAGTTTGATGCAACTTTTAAGTTGTTATGTAAGCTCTTTGCGCCGATTCACACAACTTTCCAGACAGTAAGATTGGGCAGGGAAACAAATTTACAAAGTATATTTCTATCAATTCTTGTCTAGCCTTAGGGATCCTATATTTTTATCTAATGGCTGCATGATGCAGTCAATCAAACTACACAACCTTACACTATAAGTCTCCAACAGAAGAACAGGTTGATTTATTTTGTCCAATTTGATTGAATTATCCCAGGTATGGCCTAATTAGAAGGGGGCATTGCATCCCAGATGAAGCTGGGTGTTGTCCGCTTCCTGAGAAACTACAAGGTTAATATCAGGCAGCAATCTTGTACAAGTTGCCTTTTCAAAATAAGTAGAATATAACCTGTATTAATCAAAAGAGATGAATACAAAATATAATGTCTTCTTTAGAAGACGTTTACGTTTTGTATTTAATTAATTGCAAGCTTTCCTTGTATCATATTTGAAATAAATGGAAACCATGGAAGTGCATTTAAATGAATAGAACAGTGCAGAAAAAATAAATAAAAAGTGTATTTTGCAGTTTTCCTTTCGCATGCAGGTTAGAGGTAGTCTAGTCATTTCTCTGCCATTTCCTTCCTCCCTTTGTGCCACAGTCTCTTGTAAAATCTAATTGTAGCATTCTGGTGACTTGCTTTTGTTTTAGATGTCGGACAATGTCCGGTTCACCAAGACCAAAGAGTTTCAAGAAAGTTCATTTTATAAAGAGTATGAGGCAACATGATACCAAGAATGGCAGGTATGTAATATGTAAATATCTCTGCATATTTATTAATTCACTTCCGATTAAAGGACCAACAAAGTACAAGCCCTATACAACTTTTAAAGTCTTTTACTCCCTGTCAAAAAAGTCTTTACCCTTTACCATGTTTAAAATGGTAAAGGGTAAATACCATATTTCCTAGATTAATCAATACCCATCTGTAAGTTTATTAAAGGCTATGTCCACCCTAAAAAAAATGTTTTTATATAAGGTCCCCCTGGGCTCCCACCCCAACCGCTAATTTTTTTTTAGAAAGCCCCCCAAACTCTACTTACCTCCCCTCGATCCTCCGCGCGCTCCCGGCCCCTGCTTGCAAGGAAATGCAAGCAGAGGGGCGGGACCGGCAGCCGGTCTGTGATTGGCTGAGCGGCAGCCAATCACAGACGCGGCTGCCGCAGCTCACTTCGCCGGAAGGAGAGGAAGTAAGTAAGAGTTTGGAGAGCTTTCTAAAATAAAAAATACCCGGTTGGGGCTGGGGACTGGGGGAGCAGGATGTTAAATGGTTTTATGCTAGGGAGGGAGAGGGAGGGAGAGGGAGGGGGAGGGAGGGGGGAGAAGGGCTGCAGTACGCATGGCAAAAATCTACCTGAGGCCAGCTAGCAGGCAGTGTCCTATATGGACTCTGCTAGCCTCCTGGTAGTCATTTTTTGGGACTTTGGGGGGGGACTACAGGAGAACCCTATGGAGCTGGGATGTGAGGTAAGGATTAAACTACACTACATGGTGGGGCCAGTAGTTGGGGGGATTATAGTTTTGGGGGTGGACATGCCCTTTAAGGGATCTGCTGCTCCAAACTGTTGAATATGGCTGGGGGCTGATATCACCCAGGCCAATCATCTGTACTACTTTATGTTACTAATGCATTAAAAGGCATGTCCATCCCCAAAACTATAACTTAACCCCATACTGGCCCAACTCTGTAGTGTAATAAAATCCTTACCTTACATCCCAGCTCCAAATGGTTCTCCTGTAATCCCCTCCAAAGTCCCAAAAACTGAACACCAGGAGCCTAGCAGAGTCCATATAGGACTCTACCTCCTATAGAAGTTAGGCATGCGCACTGCAGCCCTCCCCACTGCAGTTGGACTGAAAAATCTGCTTGTGTGTATGGTAAGACTTACTAACAATAATGTTATGATGTATTACACTCCATGCCACAGCCCTAAATATATTGTTCTGTTATTTATTGGTTATGTGCTTTTGCTCTTTCCACAGGATAGTCCTTATTAGTGGAAGAAGATCATTTTGTAGTATATTTTCAGTGCTGCCATATCGAGACTGTTCCCTTACTGGGTAAGCAATAATTGTTCCTTGAAATATATTTAAAGTTACACTACAGCTGAAAGCTGTTTTTTTTAAACTGTGCTTATTTAAAGTGTCTGTATGACAAAGTTTGCAGATGTAAACAGCATATCTTAAAAATAATAAAGAATACATTATAAATTATCAGGGAGATTCAATGAAAGTTTTTATTGTTCAAAATGGTGCTAATTTTGCAAGCAAATTGTTAAAAGGGGAACTGTGGTCCACAAATGACTTTAGGTAAATTGATAGGAATTGCTCTCCTGAGAATTTTTGAAATGTGTTTTTATTGTTTATTTTGCATAGTTTTAAAGCTTGAAGTAGTTTTGTCTGTGATATGGCAGCAGTATCACCAGGTCCCCAGCACTTCCTGCTCTGAAACCATGCAAGTGGATGACAGTCAATCTGTCCTGTGTCTCCTCCTCCCCTTGCAGCCCCCCTCCTCTTGCAAGCCACTTTGTTCCCTCCTACTCATGGACCCTCCATTTGTAGGCCCCCCTTTGCCCGTTCCCTTATTGCCCCATGTGCCCCCGCCAACTTGTGGGTGCCTTAGCCCCGCCCACTCGCAGGTGACTTAGCCCCGCCCACTCGTTGGTGCCATGGGACACTCAGTGAGAGTGAGAACTCTTAGAGGGTGCCGTGTTAACATTCTGATCTTGTGGCTATTTTCTTTAATCAGTAAGGGTTCGATTTAGTGCATGCAGAAAGTATTTACATTGTATAACTTTTCCCACATTTTGTTATGTTACACCCTTATTCCAAAATGGATTAAATACATTTTTTCCCTCTAAATTCTACACACAACACCCCATAATGACAAGGTGAAAAAAGTTTAATTGAGGTTTTGGCAAATGAATTAAATATAAAAAAACTAAGAAATCGCATGTACATAAGTATTCACTGCCTTTGCCATGAAGCTCAAAATTGAGCTCAAGTGCATCCTGTTTCCCATGATTATCCATGAGATGTTTCTGCAGCTGTGGTAAATGCAGTAGATTAGAAATAATTTGGAAAGGCACACACCTGTGTACAAGGTCCCACACACCATGTATACAAGGTCCCACATTGGACAGTTCATGTCAGAGTACAAACCAAGAATGAAGTCAAAGGAATTGTCTGTAGTCCTCAGAGACAAATCTGGGGAAGGTTACTGGAATAACTCTACTGCTTTGAAGGTCCCAGTGAGCACAGTTGCCTCTATTATCCATAAGTGGAAGAAGTTCAAAACCACCAGGACACTTCCTACAGCTGGCTGGCCATATAAAGTGAGCAATTGGTTGAGAAGGGCTTAGTCAGAGAGGTGACCAAGAACCCGATGGTCAGAGGTCCACTGTGGAGAGAGAAGAACCTTACAGAAGGACAACCATCTCTGCAGCAATCCACCAATCAGGCCTATATGGTAGCGGCCAGATGGAAGCACTGTACCATACAGGCACATGGCAGCCAACCTGGAGTTTGCCAAAAGGCACCTGAGGTACTCTCAGACCATGAGAAACAAAATTCTCTGGAGGAAACCAGGCCAATACCGCCCTTACAATGAAGCATGGTGGTGGCAGCATAATTCTGTGGGGATGTTTTTCAGCGGCAGGAACTGGGAGACTAGTCAGGAAAAGGGAAATAAGACTCTAGCAATGTACAGAGACATCCTGGATGAAAACATGTTCCAGAGTGCTCTTGAACTGAGAATGGAGCAACAGTTCATCTTGGACAACTCTGTAAATGTCCTTGAGTGGTCCATCCAGAGCCCAGACTTGAATCCAATTGAACATCTCTGGAGAGATCTTTAAATGCAAAACTGCCCACGGATAGGTGTGCCAAGCTTGTGGCATCAAATTTCAAAAGACTTTCAGGGAGATTCAATAAAAATTCTTATCGTTTTAAATGGTGCTAATTTTGCCCCAACCAATCAGATCTTTGAAAGCTAACATCTGATTGGCTGGGGCAAAATTAGCACAAATTTAAACGATAAGAACATTTATTGAATAACCCTGTTTATGCTGTAATTGCTGCCAAAGGTGCATGTGAATGTACATGTGATTTCTCAGTTTTTTCATATATAATTAATTTTTTTCACGTTGTCATTATGGGGTGTTGAATGTAGAATGAATTTAATCCATTAAGGAATAAGGCTGTAACATAGCAAAATGTGAAAAGGGATGAGCTTTCTTGATGCACTGTACATAAGATAGTTGTATATGGAACAATAATTCCAAAGACAATTATCTGTTCTGTTTAAAATGCAGAGGAAAGTGACCAAGAGAGAGTGTGTGTAGTGTGGGAGAAAATAAAGGTGTATCTCGTGGACGGATTAATAAACAGTGGCGTTAAGGGCCTGTACACTGCTTCAATCGAAACCACCTTGTGCTGACGATCTTCCGTAGATTTAAGCTTAACCTTAAAGGGCATGTCCACCCCTTATAAAAACTTTTGATATGCGATAGGGCATGCTCCCCCAGCCCCAACCGCATTAATATTATTGTTAGAAAGTCCCCCGATTCTTACTTACCTTCCCTCTTTCCTCCGCCGCACTGTACAGGCCCTCTGCTTGCAGGGAAATGCAAGCTGGGGACGGGACCGGCAGCCGCGCCCGTGATTGGCTGAGAGGCAGCCAATCACGGTCGTGGCTGCCAGGAGTTCTGAAGAGCAGAGGAGAGAGGGAAGGTAAGTGAAGATTGGGGGACTTTCTAACAATTATATTAATGCAGTTGGGGCTGGGGGAGCATGCCCTACCACATACCCAAAGGTTTTAATGTAAGGGGGAGGGAGAGGGAGGGCTGCACTGAGCATGCCTCAAACCTTGACGAGGTTGAGGCAGACTCAGCCACAACATGAGTCACACACTGCTCCTACACAGCAGTTTCCTGGACTTTGGAGGGGCACAGCAGGGGAACTATTTTGAGCAAAAATGTAAGGTAAGGCTTGTTTTAAACTACTTAATGTGGCCAGTAAGGGGTTAAATTTTAGTTTTGGGGATGGACATGCCCTTTAAGGCCTTAAGGAGTTTTACCAAGCTGGATTTCAGTGAGATCTCATTCTAATGGTTCATACACACGTGCTATCGCCAACAATTGTTCCATGTATGGGAGCTCGGTCAGCCAAAAAAGGACGTACAGTTGGGTGGATAATTAACAAACACCGACCGAACACCCTTTCGGGGGACCGAGCTCTCATACATTGAACAATCTTCGGCAGAAACAGATGTTCACTACACATTGTATGTCTTGCGTGGCCCCCCGCGATTGCACTTGTGTATGAACCTTAACTCTATTCTAGCTATAGATGGATGTCTAATCTATTTAAGAACTGTCTAGCCCATTCTTTCTAATTTAAATAGTGTATAGGCATCTTTAGTTAATTGAGTAATTAACAAAATTTACTTTACTGAGAAATGCATTGCACAAAGCTGTGCTAAGATCAGGTTCACTTCATTATACTCCCTTTGCATCTCTGTACTATGTTGTTTCTAAGTGTTTTCTATTACTATTAAAGGGTATGCAGATAGAATGTAATCTGTGAGAGACTGTTGCCCAGGTTTGTCAGCATCTTGTTCACTTGGGCTATACTTTTTTTTTCTTTTTAAATTCCCATGCACTTCCTGGTTCTCCCCTATGAAGGCCTTGATTATTATTTTTTTCCTTTAGGAATTTTCCCCAATAAATTGGCATCCATATTTATTACAGTAGTTTAGAATAGTATAGTATTTGAGGTTGAATAAAGACATACATCCATCCAGTCCCACGCAATACCCGCGTTTCCTGCCTATCTCTGTTGTATTCAGTTAGATCAACTGGACTTAAAGTTTAGTTGTTGAAAACGTTTCTGAATTGAGAAAGCCAGTCGGATGACTAGTGAAACGTCTTCAAGAACTAAACTTTATATCCTATTGATCTAACTGAATAGAACAGATATACCATGAAACTCCACAAGCATTCCTGCCTATCTCTTGATCCATTAAATTTAGTTTTTCCTTTATTTGGTTCATGTTTGTGGTGGAGCAGTCTGGGTACTTTTTAGTACTTTTATCCCTCCCTTATAGACGCCCTGGTGGCATCTGGCCGTCAATGGGTAGTGTAAGTATTAGTATTTGTGGATCTTCTAATGCCTACCAGCACAGGGAGGACCAATGGATCCCCTCTTGATCCAAGAGAAGATTAAGAGGGGAAGTGTGGTGTTTGGGTATGAAAGCATTGTCCTCAGGCCTTTAATTAAATAGAAAAAAAAATCTTGCCCTTGCACTTTGCAGAGTACTCCAAGCTGGATGATTTCTTGGTCCCCTTCTCAGTATTGCCAACTGGTGTACCATAGCCCTTTCCAGTTGTTCCGGCTTGTAACAGGGAAAGAAAAGCCAGCAGGAGTCAGGAGTAGATTTGCAACTACTATCATAGATTTGGGAAGGGGTTTTGCAGTTTGCGGACTAGTCAAAATTTCAACTGGTTCTCAAAATTGCAGAACCCTAAGTTATGCTGAGAAATAAGTTTGTCAGAAATGTCAGTTTATCTTCAGTAGTAAAGCTGTGATCTCATTCATGCTTTTAGCAATTTGCAGAAATGTGCAAATGAAATGTTTCTTCTTGTCTGTTAAAAATTTTTTGTTGTGCCATTACAAGTATATTTATGGGTTTTAGTATTACAGATCGGTTTGAACTTCCCAGAGAAGTAAAAAAAAGACATCCAGTTCTTATATTTCATCTTTTACATTTACTCCTATTGTGTAAATATAACCACCACCCCCTACTTTGGGGTTTGTAGGAGAACCATTTGGAGCTGGGATGTAAGGTAAGGATTTTACTACACTACACGGTGGGGCCAGTAGTGGGGGGATTATAGTTTTGGGGGCGGACATGCCCTTTAACAATAAAACACAAGTTTTAATGACTTATGTGGCACTGATGACATAGGTTAGCACCAGTTAGGACTATAATTCATTTAACTATTTATAAGGATGTAATTTAAAGGATTTTGTGTTTTTTATTTTTAGAATAGGGCTGCCACCTTGACAACATTTCTTTGTTGACAGAACAAACCCATTAGCCTGGCTTGTAATGTGGATGATACTTGATAGGTCTTGTATTTTTTAATTGCAGAGGTGGCAACTATGGTGTCAAAGTACCTGTACTCAATTGACAATGTATGTGACCAATAGGGTATTTCTGTCATTTATGTGTATACAGTTAGTGTTATGTATAAAGGTAGTGGACTTGCCCAATATTTTGAGAATAATGAAACCACAGTGACTATAATATTGAAGTTTATTTTTCAGCATTTTTTTCCCCACAAATTGCATTGGTTTAAAAAATGCTGACAGGTAAAGACGCACTCAGCTATGGCCAGCTATAAATAAATGGATATATACCTTAACCATGATGTTGTGTTTTTCTTCTTTAACTAGCAAGGCAATCCAGACATGCAACTGTGAATCAGGTGACTGAAAATGTCAAAGTAGGGTGTGGACAGGCCACATCAGCAAGGAATGACTTGTCAGTTGTGGTTAATATGTAAAAATCCTCTATTTTACTCATGTTTTCCTTGGTACTATTCTAATGCTAGGTAAACAAATACCCACTCTGTTCTTTTTATTTTTTACATGAATTTGAGAATATCCCAATCTCAAAAGATCATTTTGTTAGGGCTGGTACACATAGACCAACCAAGGCTATATTCCTTCCATACAGACATATCTGTTGTATACAGTTAGATCAAATGAACGTAAAATTTAGCTCTTGAAGACGTTTCGCTAGTCATCCGACTGGCTTTCTCAATTCAGAATGACTTGGCTTTCTCAATTCAGAATGACTTGTACAAGAATCTGATGGCAATTATGTACCCTGGAAAGTCCCAATTAGCATATCACAGCCAGGGGTTAAAGGAATGTCCACCCCTCCACACACAAATCTTTACCGGCTACAAAAGCAGGACTTCGTTATGTTTAAAATTACCAATCCTGCTCCCACACTGCGCTATTATACTTACATGCTCCTCCTCGCTCCACCGCCGCGGTCTCCACTTCCGGGTAAGGCAGTTAGTGTCACGGCCAATCACTGACTGCCATTCCTGGAGCAGTCTCCACTGCGGCTGCTCAAGAACAGAAAAAGAACAGAGCAGCCACAGTGGAGACTGAGTAAGGAAACCGGAAGCGGCAGTGGAGCGAGGAGCATGTGAGTATAATAACTCTGTCTGGGAGCGGATTTGGTAATTTTTAACATAACGGTGTCCTGCTTTTGGGTTTTTTTGTAGCAGGTAAAGCTTTTTGTGTAGAGGGGTGGACAGTCCCTTTAAGAACCTTCTGAATGCAAGGCTATGCAGGGCTGTCTCTAGACTTTTTGGCACCTGAAAAAAAAGCAAAATGCTGCCCCTCTCTGCGCCGCCAGAAGGGGAGAAGTTTTATGATTGAAAGTGGGTGGTGCTTGGTCCGGAAGTGGTGTGGCTTGTCCAGAAGTAGGAGAGGATTTGTACACATGACTAGTAAATGATACCCACAATGACTGGTAAGTGATGCCCACAGTGACTGGTTAATGATGCCCACAGTAAAAGGTAATGATGCCCAACGTTGATTTTTGATATGCTGGGCTGACAAAAATAGATTTTTGATTTGCAGGGATGGCAAACATTGATTTTGGATCTGATGGGCTGACAAACATTGATTTTGGATCTGATGGGCTGACACACATTGATTTTGGATCTGATGGGCTGACACACATTGATTTTGGATCTGATGGGCTGACACACATTGATTTTGGATCTGATGGGCTGACACACATTGATTTTGGGCTGACACTGTGACATATAACAGAGACTCCAGTAGTTTGAGGGATTAAAAAAAAAAAAAAAAATAGCTGGAAATAAAAAGTTAACACCTTGTGGTCTGTGTCCCATCATCATCTTCAGCTCTCATTAACCTTTCCCATACACTAACCTAGCTAGTGGCTTTAACCTAGCTAGTGGCTGCTTTGCCTTGTGGCTCAGTCACCTTGAAAGCTCTCTCAATGTAAATCACATTGTACAACACTGTGGGACTGGGAACTTACAATGGGGAATGGATCTCATGGATTCTTGTGTTTCGATATTGGGTCTTTCGGATGTACCAATTGTCTTAATTCTTCTTAATTTCTCGGAAACCCCTGCTACATATGGGGTGACCATGTTCTTTCACCTGTCCAGTTGATCTAACTCAATACAAAAAATATACCATGACCTGGATGAATGAGAACCTTCACAAGGATCTTCCATACAGACATATGATCGATAAACCCTTTTGTATTCTGTTTGTCACTAAAAGTAATTAAAACTGTACCACCAGTATTTAGCCTTGTGTTCCATTGAGCACTGCAGGATCTAGTTGATTTACAATAAACCAAAATATCGACTGCAGTGGTGCTTAAAAATGCACTATGCATATTCTGTATGTCTCATGTTGAACAGAGGTGCAAAAAGCCTATAAATATCTTAATATCTAACAGCAATAGAAGTCAAAGGAGGATATAGGCTGCAACACCCTATATATATTATAAAACTAAAAGTCCTTTATGCTTGTGATTTAATTGAATACAACAGATAAAAGTCCTTTATTTTCAGAAGGGATATCATTTAAAAACATTTAAAAACATATACAGGGTTAACACCCAATTATAGTTGCTCTACTACAGTAATAATATGCAATGACGCAGATATTGAGACCTTTATACAACAGTAAGTAAACTGTGATAGGTATAGCTACCAGTCTTTAGTTATATCAGTCAGTGCCATCCATGTGGTGCCAGGTGGGTGATCCCTGTGAAAGCAGAGCAGGTTGGACGCGTTTTGCTTCTCCGCTCAAGGTAAGGGAGCTTTTTCAGCCATGCTGCCGTTGTCCCCCACTATCCTCTTTTTTATTTAGGCTGCAAATGCTGAATTTTGCACATCCGGAGTGACATCACGCAGAGCGATCCTATTGGACGTGCTCGCTCATGTGTGTCATACGCGGAAGTGGGGCTTTTTTGTCAGTATAGAGTACAGTCAGTCCCTCTCGAACCGGAAGTCCTCTATTATGTGCAAATACAACAATATATTGTGCTCGTTTCACTGTGCAAAATATATCACAAAGTAAAGTGTCATCTTATTTAAAGATGCAGTGGAAATATGGATACCCATAAAACCTGCAGCATCATATATACATACATGCACCTCTAGCATATATGATAGGGTAATCAGTTATTTACATATCAAGGCTATTTAACTGCTTATTGAATATATATACATAAATATTTTAAAGGACAAGTTTGACCTATATAATGGAGAAGTCCACAGTGGATATTTATGAGTTCATTTTTATTTGCTTTTGTTTACATATTTGGAGCATTTCTTTTGATGGTCCTTCTTTTAGGAAAAAGCAAGAGTTCACCATCGTTATAATTCAAAAATAAAATAGTCTCTCAATAACTGCAATCCATTTAAAGAGTTAAAAGTCTTGTGCTTGGTCCCATATGCCAGTTATGTTTTGTTGCATATATATCGCTCAAATGAATGGAGTACGGTCAAACTCCTCGTTAAGTCCTAATGGTGCTTTTGAGTTCAACAAATAAATCCTTTTTGTTTCCATGTGTAGTAACTTATTGGTTACATCTCCTCTTATATCTCAGTGAGTCAATTCCGAAACATTTAAGTCCTGTTATCGAACTGTGATGCCTTTACAGAAAATGTGTTGCAACACTGGATATTGCTTTTCCTTCGTATTTGTTTCTTTCTGCTAAACCGTATGTCTGAAATTTGTTACAAAATCTTTTTTTCAGCATTTGTTCAGTTTTGACGACAAACAGTTTCCTAAATGGACATAGGAGACCATAAATGATGTTAGATGTTTTACAATTAAAATATTTATAAGTCTTATACGATTTCTCCAGATTATGTCTGTCTTTTCAATAAATTTACAGAATACACAGTCACCACATGGATAGCTACCTGTAAGCTAACCTTATAGGTAGCTGTATAAAGGTCTCAATATCTGTGTCATTGCATACTATGACTGTAGTAGAGCAACTATAATTGGGTGTTAAACCTGTATATGTTTTTAAATATTTTTAAACAATCCCTTCTGAAAATAAAGGACTTTTAATTTTATTCTATATATAGAGTGTTGCAGCCTATATCCTCCTTTGACTTCTATTGCTCTATTTTAAAATGGCAACATTTTCACAGCTTAATGACAATAAAACGTGTAAATCAAATTTCTCTCTGAGTTGCGCTATAACATTTTTTTATATCGGCCTTGGAACTGAGAATTAAGAGGTTTTGATTTTCAAAAATAGCTGTGCAGTAATGTCATTTTTTGTTGTTGTATAATTCTACAACTAAATAGTCCTTGTAGTAAAAAATTGCACATTAAAACTTTTGTCCATGCTCCGTCCCACATCAATCTGAGATCTGTCCAATGGGAAGAAGTGCTTCTTGCAGAACGTGAAGAACTTCTTCCCATTGGACAGATTCCCATTAGTTAGGCCCTAGTTAGATTTTAATAATGTGACACCTTCCAAAAGAACCTTGTAAAATCAGATGTATATTATGTGAAAAATATTTATTTAGTACATATTTAAACTGTTTATTGTTTAACTGTAACACACAGAGACCTGAAGATGGAAAGTACAAGGCAGCGTCATTCTTCTGGAGGAATGGGAGCTCGCGAAATGATTCTTGGGCTTGAGGGTGTAGAGCTTGGTGCTGATGGGAAGGTGAGAATATAAGCATAATCGCTTGTGCTCTTCTAGTTAGAACTGGTTGCCTTCTTCAGTCTTGTTTTATTGTGTATGTATGGCAGTTACCTTTTACATATTTGATCCTACTATTTAAAGCACATGTATACTGAACTATATATATATATATTTCAATCTACCAATGCAATCTATAATACTATGGGAGCCAGAAGCTTGCATTAACCTTGGTAATGTTTAGGGCTAGGCCCCACTAGTCTATTTTGTTGTGCGCTGCTTTAGCTCCACTGCCCTGCACTGCCAACCCTTCTCGCAGCTCATGCTATCACCATTTTTGGTGTACATCGCATGCACTGCGATAGGGGTACATCAAAGCAGTCGCCAACTCTGTTCCCCCTGACTTTCTTGTGTCCACGCCGATGCTTGGCTGGTGTATTCTATTAACACATTCTAACACAGGGTTTACTGTTCTGATTTGTTTTCTATGTAAAACCAACCTTACAAGCTACATTGCTAGAGTTTGAAAATATTACTGGTGGAGCTTAACTGAAATGAAAGAACTGCTTGTACATTTTTAATGGTAAATGATCAGCACCTGACACTTTCTTTTCACCCTAGAGTGTATCATATACCCAGTTCTTGTACCCAACCAATGCCTTGGGAGCTCGGAGAAACACTATAGATTCTACGTGTTCTTTTTCTCAATTTCGGAACACGAGTCACCGCAGCTTGACCCTTGGCAGAGCAAACAGCATTCAAGGCAGCATTGATACAGGTAAAACTAAACACTTTTGTTCAGTAATGACTTCATTGGAAGATTCATTTTTTATTTATTACTTTACTGCAAATGTATTGCTTTTCTGATTGTCTTACAGTGATGTGAGAAATTGGTTTATCAGTCTTCTTTTGGGATAATGTTGAGTTAAGTCTGGGCACATGTTCAATTTTTGTTTGTTTGTTTGTTTTTTTGTTGGCCTAAACAGGTTTCCACTTTGATGATGACCATATTTTGTGTTTACATGATTACCAACATTGTTAAGGGATACAACCTGCCAGAACAAGCATTTTAGGAAGCGACAGATATTTTTCCTATGCACAGCAGGTCTCCTTAACATTCCCCCCCCCCCCCCACATAGTACAAAACCGGTAGCTTGGCTGGAGCAATTGTCTATGGGCTCATACACACGCACGATGCACACGATTCCTGAGTGGGCTACAAACGCCCATCACTTGCGTTCAGTCAGGCATCCACCAGATCAACAAAAGTCACCCAACCGAGCCGCTTCACAAGTGTGAATATCATCTGAAAAGTCCCTTTGTTGCACGCCTGTTGGTGCTGTATCAGACGTGTGTACGAGGCCTTACAATCCCTTCACACAAGGTTTATCCAATGTGTATAGCCAACGTAAGGTTGATGTAAGTTATTTAGGCAGGGGATTGGGGTTAATCCTTATAGTCATCCAAATATTTATTTGTTCAACCAATACAAATAGGGCTAGGGGGACAATATAAACACTGTAACTTAAAAGATGCAGGAGAATCTACTGAAACCAATTATCTATATATACCATATAAATGAACCAGTAAGATGCTAGACAGAGCTTAAAGACTTAAGTAAAATTAGCCCCATTTTTTTTTCCCCTTCATAGGGAGTGATATAGGAGAATTTATTGATTATGACCCTAACCTCCTGGATGATCCACAGTGGCCATGTGGCAAGCACAAACGGGTCCTTATCTTCCCATCATATATGGTGAGTGCAAATGCATTTCTTTAATGCAATAATAGTTTAACTAAGACAAAAGATAAGCATGAGACTAGGTTAACATCTAGAATGGAATGATTCATCTGCATAATTATGACCAAAGGAAATCTTAACGTCAAAAACACCTAAAAGAAACAAATTTAAGGCCTATACACATGTGAAATGTGTGTCAGCCTCAAGCAGACGTCGCATGTCAGACAAACAGCCATTTCAGGTAACAATCTCGCATACTGCTGTATTTTTCATCTAATTTTGTAAAAAAAAAAAAAAAGATTAAATAGTAATTTGCAGGGGACATTTCTTGATTCAATCCACTCTATAGTGTATGATAATAAATATATGTTGGATGAGTATCTGGAGGTAATGCACTTGTAGTAACAGTAGTTATACAAGATATACCGTATACATTATAATGTGTGGGGAGTGTTATTATTTAAATCACACAGAGACAGGCACAGACTTCATACAGCTTAAAATCATTTATGGTGAAAATAAGTAAACAACAAGAAATGAGTGGCCAAAATTATACCAGTTCTAAGATGCTAAAAGTCCTGGTTAATTCAATTCTACTTTGTGGGTTCCTGTCTTTGTAGTGGCTCAATGTATTGTAATGTAGGAAGCATGATAAAATGTTATGTTGATGTTATCTAATGTATGCTCACTGTGTTGTATATAAGCACTGGATACTGATGACATCAGCAAACTTCAACAATGTCTTTGTCCCACTAGCACATTGTATGCTCAGTCCTTAAATAAATGGTCAAGGGATATAGGGTGGATGACCTGTCATTAGCTGACTGCTGTACAAGGAGAGCAATATGTCTGCATCCTGTACAATGGGAACAATAAATAAAAAAAAAAAGATAAGCCAACACACCAATACCCTGCATTGCTGCTTGGTTTTATAGTATAACAGAAATTCCCCCTCTGAAATGACATCACTCATCCATGTCAACAATGAACTTGTTTAGTTCTATATGGCAGCTTTTTGTGCTGTCCTAAAATATAAAACTAAAAAAGTATATGGCAGAAACTCAGGGTTCTGGTTTTAGTCCATAAATAATTTTTATTTAGCTTCTAGTTCTGGTTTAATACTGGTTTCTTCTGTTACAGACCACTGTAATTGAGTATGTGAAACCTTCTGACCTCAAAAAAGACATGAATGAAACTTTCAAAGACAAATTTCCTCATATCAAGCTGACTCTAAGCAAAATAAGAAGGTAGGTTACACTTAAGAGCATTATAGCTAGAGAATATATCTGTCTGTTTTTCGATCTTTCATGTTCAGGTCTTAAAGCACAGTTAAAACCCAACCCCTCCTTCTGATGTATCCAAGGTGAGGCACTAAAACACTAGCTCCTTACCCCTTGGGGTACATGTGATTGCCCAGGATACTTAGTAATATGTAGATCTTCCTATCTGCTTTTGCTCTGCCCTCTTCCTCATGCCAGGACCTTGCTTATTGAGACACACTTTCTACGGGTTAGGAAACATATTTACAAAAACTAAGTATGTCACTTCCCCTTCTCCCTATCATTCAAGTTAGTAAACTGTCGGGTAATGTAATAAGCATGTACGAATAAACCTGCATTTTCACAGTTTTGTCTGTGCGGTTCCCTTTTCAACATTTTCTCCTTATCTTCTATTTGACTGTTGGGGTTGATTTAATAATATTTACAGTGATCTCATTAAGCTGTTTTAATTCCTTACACTTACAGACTTATCTCTGGTTCACTGTCTTTGACTGCAATTTCATTAAATAGGGCTGCTGTATACATCTTGTGAATACCCTCTGTATGACAACTTGTAGCAGCTGTCTGTAATGTATCCCAGGTGTCCATATCATGTTCATTGCTTAAAGGGTAACTGTGGTCTCCATACACGTGCTCTCTATTTAACAGCATTCTTTCATATTGTTCAAACAAGCCAATGATGATGTCTCTAGCTTCTCAGGATCTCAAGCAATGAGGCAGGGTGAAGCACATTACAGAGCGGCCCCCTGTAGGAAGGGAGGCCATTTAAATGACAGGGGGGAAAAATTGCATTGCACTTCAACTTGCGCCATATGGACGGACTTCCAACTAGGCACGCTAGGCCTGTGCCTGTAGGTGGGAGACGGATAGAGTTGCTGTCCCTTTTAATCCCAGACCCTTCTCTTTCGGTGCACACCTTTTATTAAGTACAAAATCTGTTCTCAGGTCTCTGTTTACCTCATTGCGCACATTGTCCATGCTGCTTTTCCTGTATCCTTGCGCAAGGGAGAGAGTGCACAAACTATGGCGCACACAGACAGGAGAACTGGATTTGGACCAAATAAAATGCGCATAATGAAAGAGAAAAAGGATGGGCTTAAAAGGGGAAAATAGCTGCACTGTGCCGTACTTCAGCCTCAGGTATGAAAACATGCTAATACTGGCAGTCACTGTGGGCAAACTTGATACCAGTCACTGTGGGCAAACTTGATACTAGTTACTGTGGGCAAACTTTTATATCAGTCACTGTGGGCAAAGCAATTTTTATATCAGTTACTGTGGGCAAACCACCCACTTTCAATTATCATCCAGCACCCCTTGTGGCGGGTGGTAGCATTTGGAATTTTGTTTCAGGTTCCAAAAAGTCTAGAGAGGGCCCTGATCTTACGGTAAGTTATAGGCTTGTAAAGTTCCTGGTCTGTCCTGTCTGTCTGAGTCTTTTTGACAGTCACATGATGTTCTGTGTAAGAAGCCCCACCCCCAAAAATGTATTTTTCTATAGCTTTTTACAGACCTGCAACCATACTCTAACCTTCCTCAACCTATGGGCACATTAGGGAAAGAAAATGTTTTCTTTCCAGGCTTGTGGCTAACTTTAAATATGATTTAGAATTTTGGGGGCAGAGCTTATGATGCAGGTGATGATGTTCTGTTCCAGCAGTGCCTTAAACTTGGAGGCAGACCCCAAAATTCTGGCGATGTTAAAGATCACAGTACTAGCAAGAAAAAACACCCTTTATACTGCTCTTACTTTGGATAGACTGAAGCTAGAGGAATGATCCTGAATGATGAGTCACTTTAAAGGTAAGAGTGTGCCCTTTTTAATAAAAAAGGGCTTGTATGGAGACCAAATTTACCCTTTAAGTTGATCAAAAAAGAAGCATCTATATTTCTTTGTAACCTGCCCCACATATCCATGCCCCATTTAAACCGAACCCATAAAGCCAGATTGCAGCCTGAAAATTAGGCAAGGTATTGTTCTGTTATTAATCCACAAACGGGATTGCTCCTAGAGGCATTACTGATAGATAAAGGGAGTCAGTAGATATGTGAAGACGGATTTCTATGTGGAGGACATTAATGGAAGGAGGATCGCTTCTTTCATGCAATTCTTTGTTTTATATATTTAAACATCAATAGCGTGGGATTCTTGTTTCCCTCAGCTTAAAACGGGACATTCGCAAGCTAGCCCTGGATGAGTGTGGCTACGAGGAACCAACTGTTGCCATGGCCTTTGTGTATTTTGAGAAACTTGCATTAAGGGGCAAGTTAAACAAACAGAACAGAAAGCTTTGTGCTGGGGCCTGCGTTTTGCTAGCAGCCAAGATTGGTAGCGACCTGCGTAAACATGAAGTCAAACACCTTATTGATGTAAGTGAAAAAGGCTTATTAGTAATCCAGAAAAAGAATAGTATTTTCATATATATATTCCCATTTGCAAAGGATAATGCTGATTGTTATATATTGGACTTTAATATTTACACATGTAATATCTTTGCATTACAGATTTTTAAATTAAAGTCTATTCCTACCTCCCTTTATAAGTAGTGTATTCAAGTAAAACCTACTATTGTTATAGAGGACTGTTGATTATATAAGCCATTTGAGAGTAGTTGTATGATGCACTTATTGAATCTCTGTGCTTGCCTTGTTTATCAGAAACTGGAGGAGAAGTTCCGCCTAAACAGACGAGAGCTGATGGCCTTTGAATTCCCAGTCCTGGTTGCATTGGAGTTTGCCCTTCATTTGCCAGAACATGAAGTGATGCCTCATTATAGACGACTGATTCAAAGTTCCTAGCACAGGCTACACCATAGAGACAAATTCTTCTGGTGCCTAGTAACTATGCTGGACCAACAAACTATAGATAAAGAAAATCAACATCTCTGTACCATTTCTTTCACGGGAAGGACTTTGGCAGCTCATTAACATCAGCAACAAAACAACTTATGACTTCTTATGAATTCATTGCATCTGGATAATAGATGTAAAGTAGCAACACACACATTCCTCTAAAGTGGGTTTACAAGTTGACTACTGCCCCAAAAAAAGAGAACCGTGCATGTACATGAGACATAAGATGCAGCCTTCACTGTGTCAAAAAGCTTGTGCCAATCTATTTTATATTCAGTTGTTGGAGGGGAAAAAAGCACCTTTTATTGTACTTGATCTGACGCTGAATCTGGTCTCTAGATAAGTGACCAAAGTTTTATGTTGTGAAAGACAGACATGTCTTTTAATGTCTGTCTTCATCTTCTTGTTCTTAATACACTAAACACAGACTAATGGAACATATTTTTTTCATTCCAGAAATATTACTTAAGATTAAAAGTTCTATTTTTCCATTACAGTCGGTTGGCAGTGATTAGTCTAATGTAGAGCCACGTCAACATGATCATTTGCACTTTCCCCACAGAGAAAATTTTTTGTAGCCTCACTCTTTGGGGATAGGATTCTGTGCTCTATGTTAGAGTGCATTCCAAGCACAATTTACTGTGCTACTTCTTAAGCAGTGTTGTGGACAGGTTTATACAGAAATCTCAGGCCATGGGTCTGTGTTAAGGTGTCTGTTCATGAGGACCCTGTTAACAATCAGCAACATTCCTTGGTGTACTGCTATAATATATCATGGATCACCATTCTATGCAAAACTGTGCAAATTGCAGTGTACAGTATCAGAAAACAAAGAGTCCTACCACACTATATGACTTAAAACAGTTTATGAACTACTATAAAACTTGCCATCTCGGATACATGGCTTGGGATCAGTTTTATTTTTGTAAGATGAAAACCTGGCTTAATTACTGTTATGTATTCTTATGATGTCGTGTATATGTTAAATACTAAACCGATAAATGAGATTTCTGATATTGCTCACAGATGCCTTGATTTCCCTGAATCAAACAGATTGTATATCCATTTAATATATCCACTAATAATTCTATAGTTTGTTTTTCCATGAAAATACCACTAATTTCAGTATACCAAATTCTATTAAACAACTTTGTCCTCTGTGTTAGTAGAAGTTATTTCTCTTTATAAGGCTGTCGATTTTGATACTGCCTGGTATTATTGAAAACCGGTGGGATTTTTTCTACCACGATAAAGGAATGCTATTGGTAATTACAGATATTTATAGCTTTTATAGATTCCATCTCTAGTACACTATCTACCAGATATTCCAACTGATGGACCTACTGATCAATAATTTGGAATTAAAGTTTATAGACAACCAAGATCATCTATGAATGCTTTTGAAAAAAATGGGCAGAAAGTTTGTTCTTGTTTCAAATCACCTATCTGAAAAAAATATTGGGCCGAAAAAATGTTCCATGTGTACCAGCCCTTAGTACATGTACAGTATTGTTTGTCTCGGCTGATTCATTTATTTTTTTTACAGAAAAACATCATGTCTGGTAATCATATAGATTTTACTATTGCTATGTTTTGCTCCAGACCTCAGGCAAACATTACACTATGTATACATGGGCAGATACTTTGACCCATCTGACCACATCCAATTGTTTGGACATCTGCCTGTTGTGGGTCAATAAACCCGAAATGTGTAGGCTTAGGCTTGTGTGTACACAGCCTAAAAAGACTGGTACACATGATGCAATATTTTGGTCAGATCAACCAACAGTCAGGTTGAAATGATCTCATGAATTTTTGCTCGTGTCCGACCGACCATTCGACCGAATTGGTGGTGGAAAACCATGTCCGATCATGTGGCCGTCTATGGATCGCACAATCAGTCACAGTAAACTGTCGGCCGAGGCTACTAATGCTGTGACCGGCAGTCCTTCCTCCTGGCCGACTGGTTGTAAGAGCCAAGCAGTCAGTCAGGAGAAAGTCGCTGATGTGGACCAGCTCCTCTGTAACCAGTTTGCTGTTACAGCAATGCTACTGTGTGCTATGACACCTACTACAAAACTACCACTAAAATATCACTGATGTGAACTTCTATAGATTATAAGGCACTTTGCTAATGCAAATATTATATTTACAGCAGAGAGACTAATTAGCAAGTGAACCAGTGAGGGAAAGTTACAGTAAGTGTAGCAGCTGAGCCACACTGTACCCAGGGGTGGGGACTTTTTTGTTTTTATTGATACCAAACTTGATATGACTATTACGGTATTTGATTGTTCTAATGAGCAGCCAATAGAGTGCTTCTGATATTCTTTATCACATAGACCAGGGGTGTGTAAATTCTTTATAACAATTTGCATTAGGCCAAGTACAGGCGTTAGATCAAAGTCAAATATCTAATGGAGAATTTGTGTAGGAAAGAACATTATATTACAATAGTATATCTAAGCATGTATATATTTTGTTTGTGACAGCATTGACCTGATAGTTTAAAACAAATAAATTATAGATGATGGAATAAACCATAAAAATATTGATTGCCATCGCACATCTCCAGGATGTTGCTATTGCTTTTACAGAAAGTGATTTTGTTATACTCATGGCTTTAGAAGATCCACTTACAGGCCCTGTCCATAATAAGCACAATTACTCCAGGACACAATATGAATGATGGCAGAAGGCACAGTAAATAACTGCAGGCCACAGGGGACCACAAACTACATTTGGAATCTGGCTTGTATCATTGTTTACAGAGCTATTTAAACCTTTCTCTGTGGTTTACTAATATAAGGATTAGTAGAGTACACGAGGCCATACACATGCGACTTCTTTATATTTGGCAATTCACAAATAAACATTCACAATCAATCCCAATAAATTCCAATGGCGGTAGTTTTGCACTTAAAAAATGTTGGGTGTGGAGTTTCCACAACAAAATGACTTGCAGTGCAGTGCCAACTCTTGCTTTTGGCTTTATAGCTATCCTAAAATAACAATCTTGCTATGTAACACAGCCTTGTAAAATAAGGATGTACTTGTGCCTTTATTATTTGACATGTACTAATAGTTTCTTCAAAATAAAAATACCATATTGAAAAGAAACCAGCAGTACTTACGTCAAATAATAAATGCACCAAAAATAATGAGTTAACGATATTGTTTCGCCCTTAGAGTAAAATATCTCTGGTTATGCTTCTGTACTCAGAAATGCACTGTACGCACATAACGTAATATTAAATATAGGATTTAATAGAAATTGTATATATAAACAAAATGGAATTTGTTCAACATTTGGTCATGCAGTTTAGCATAGTCATTCATTGTTTTTTTATTAGCCTTGCAGAAAAGGTGAGAGCAGATGATCCAGCTATGATGGTTTTTCTTCAATGCCATTGTTAGAGGAAATTCAGTCTTATGTGATTCAGCACATGCAAGATAACAATTCGGACGTTCCAATTTGAAACCACATAGGGATCATGATATTGTCCCTTGTCCATGATTTAAAATTAAATTCTTTACTTTAGAAATCCATACAATCTGGAACACAGACGCAACGTAAGGTTTTCATTACAATCTAAGGAATTAGATTAAGGTCACAAATGAAACTGTTCAGATGAATATTTTGATTTTGACAAATTCACTGCAGATACCCTTCAGAATAGGGAAGGAATGTAAAAGGGTGTGGGTAATAGTTTTTAAGGCCAAATTGTAAGTTGGTAATGGCATATCAAAAGGAACAGTATATGGTGTTTATAACAAATTATTTGTATGTAAAGTCCGGATGGTGAGCACGGTGACTGACATTTGTGGATTAGTGTTTTGGTGATCACCATCTATTTACATGACTGTCCTTTCTGTATACACCGACAGAGCTTCTCCAAGACCACACATCAGGAAACTGTGGAGAAAATGCACAAAATTTTGTTAATATAGAACTTTTGTTTCATGATTTTAGTAGCTAAATCATATTCATAATCAATAATAGTCTAATGGGCAGCAGATACCTCCCATTTTAAAAATAAATTCTCTGATCATATTAAAAATTCAAAGTCTACGCAAATAGAGGGAGTCCAGAAGGATGGCCACAATGCATCAATATTAATAAGTGCATACAAATGTACACAAGGTTGCACACGCCAGTCGTTAAGTTAACAGGCTGCGTGGTTATCCAGAACATCTACAGGTAAGTGGTAGTGTATGGGTCGGGTGTCAATGATTATCCGACCCAGCGGATCATTGATAAAGCTCAAATAAACGTCCATACAGGATAGATGGACGTGAGACTCCCACTCCTGTGTCGGCCCCACAGTTGCACATGTGTGTTTAAGATTGCACCAAGTTAAGTAGCAGATCTAATGAGGCCTTGGACAATAGTATTGGAATTTGCTGGGCTGATTTTTCAACTACAGTACCAATCTCATTCTGTCCTGCTCAAAGTAGATACAAACATATATATATTTATACAGCTTAAAGACAGATTTTAGGACCAATAATATACATTCCATTATATTTTACATTCTACATTGATAGAAGAAAAAGAAAGAAATGAGTGACTTCATGTACTTGAAATAAAGAAAACCCAGGGTAAAAATAATGGAATGTTTTGAGTGCCACAACTGCTAGTTAGTGGATACAAACACAAGCAAGTAAAAAGCTCCAGTGTTGCAGATTATTAAATCGCTATCCCTATAAGCACACATTCATCTTAAAGGTACTAACATTTTCACAGATTTTTGTCCGACAATGTTAATATCAATAAAGCCCTATCTAGACCACTGTTTCTTTTCAGATTCACTTTGGTGTGGGGATGTGCCGCTGGATTGGAAAAAAAGCCAATGTAATACCAATATTCAAAAAAGGTAGTTGTTCACAGCCTGGTAACTATAGACCTGTAAGCCTAACATCAGTGGTAGGGAAGGTGATGGAAACGTTGTGCCCCAGGGTTCTGTACTGGGGCCGCTTCTGTTTATAAATTACTTTCTCTGTGTTTGCTGATGACACTAAACTATGCAGAGCTTTGGAAACTTAAAATGATTTGCAAGTGTTGCAAGCAGACCTAGATAGATTAGCAAAATGGGCAGCAGAATGGCAGACGAGATTCAATGTTGATAAATGTAAGGTGATGCATTTGGGATTTAATCCTGTGCCACCTACACCATAACTAACTCTGTGTTAAGTGCATCTGTAATGGGAAAAGATTTAGGGGTTCTGGTAGATAACAGACTTGGCTGTAGCTAACAATGCCAGGTAGCAACGGCTAGAGCTAGCAAGATATTGTCTTGTATAAAGAGGGGAATGAATTCAAGAGAGAAAGATAATTTTCCCTCTTTACAAGGCACATTTGGAATATGCGGTGCAGTTTTGGAATCCCATATACAAAAGGGACATCTTGGAAATAGAAGCAGTTCAGAGAAGGGCAACTATAACAATAAGGGGAATGGAGGGGCTTGAATATGCAGGCAAATTAGACAAGTTAGGGCTGTTTACATTGGAGAAGCGACGTTTGCGTGGGGATATGATCACCTTATACAAATATATTAATGGGCCATACAATGAACTCTCTGGTGCATTATTCACTAATAGGTCATATCAGAGGACACGTGGACATCCTTTAAGGTCGGAAGAAAAGAAGTTTCATCTTCAGGTTAGGAAAGGTTTATTTACGGTGAGAACGGTGAAACTGTGGAACTGTCTTCCAGCAGATGTGGTAATGGAAAGTTCATTAAATAGTTTAAACAAGGCCTGGATAAGTTTCTAAAACTAAAAAATATTGAGAATTTAAAAAAAAAAAAGAGGGTAAATAGGTTGGACTTGATGGACATTTTACATGCTGGTTGGGTTCTTTAACCCCCCTAATTCACCCTCTCCCACCCTGTCATAACAGCCAAATAACAACCAAATAACAACTGGATGACCAACCTGTGACCTCTCTGTAGTAAAACTGAGCTGTCAAACATGATAAACTAGAATACTCAGCGTAGCTTTCGACACAGAACTGCAGCTGTGTAAAAAGAGAACTTTATTGGTAAAGAGACACGTGTGCTACACGTGTCGCTTTACCAATCTTTGTCCAATCTTTACCAATCGTGTGCTACATGTGTCCCTTTACCAATCTTTGTCAATCGTGTGCTACATGTGTCTCTTTATCAATCTTTGTCCAATCTTTACCATTCGTGTGCTACATGTGTCTCTTTACCAATCTTTGTCCAATCTTTACCGCTGCCTGGCATTCTTTGCTACAGCTAAGTCTGCCAGAACCCCCAAATCTAGCGAGCACTCTTACTGATGAATCTATGTGAATATATGGGAATTGTTCTTTAATAGGTGGTATGTTGCTGGTCTATAATTCCAGGGTATTAATTGTACATTTGGAAGATGCTCCTAGTTGAGTTGTAATCCAGAACCAATTTAACACAATGAATGATGTAAATACATTTTCGTTATGTGGTTTATAATGACAGTATCAGGTAATTCTTCCCTTTCTCTTACTCTTTATAGAGTACAATATGTAAAGGCTAAAAAGACATACAGGAGAATTATGCTGGTCCTGCATTGTCAACTTACCTCCCGGTTCCCGCACATTCTAACAACCGCATGCCCAGTTCCATTGGAAATAATGATCCAGTTAGGAAACATTGCGGGAGCATCGACAGGTAAAATGCTACTCTACTCAACATCATGGTGATTAGATGATTTAATGTCAAACCATTGTGTGTCTAATACCAGCTCTGCTTCTTTTTACCATTGTTATTCTTCAGGGTGTTACTGCAGGGGCATCGCTGTTTTTCTTGATATGAACTGAATGTGCACTAAACATATGGTAAGATTAACCAGTATAATAAACAGGACCACCCACAACATGCGTTTAACCACAACCTTTCTCTTTGTAAAAATGTTATTATACATGTAATGAAGTTAATATGCTTATAAAGGGGAAACAATACAGATGAGCACTCCCATATCCTAGTCCCCCCCCCTAAAAACAATTTTGGCTATTTTTTTTCTATCCCCCCAGAGCCTTCCTTTACTGCTTCAAAGTTGCTGCTTTCATCATCCTGTGTATTGGAATTTGTAGCTCCGCCCCGCCGAGATTCCTGGCTCCTCCAGCTTCTTTACAACATTCTTATCCTTTAAAACATTATCAGGGACTTTTTAAGCATCTATGAATAATATTCACATCTATACCCAGTTAATATTGTAAAGGGAAACTTAAAGGAGAAGGAAACTCAAAAAAATAGTTAGAAAGTACTTGCCTCAACATCCCTCTCAGCATGGAAGATTCCAATCAGGGGCCTTTTCTTTACCTCTATGAGCTCATTTCTTAGTTCTGTTGTTCCCCAAATCTGAAGGACATTTTCCTTTGCCTGCCATTACTTTACCTTGATTACTTTTCAGCCCCTGTGTGATTTCCACTCCACTTTTAACCCCTATAATGTAGGAAATATAAATCATCAATATTCAAATTGCAGAAGTTTCTGGATGGGACAGAGATTCACTGATTACAACACTGCTACTAGGGAAGTGTTGTGTGATGTATCTAGGGTGTCCGGATCTGACTCACCTACAGCTTCTACTCCACGAATCCGATACATAACAATAAATTGCTGGTGTAACATACAAAGACACAGGTCTGTAGCTGTGAATGGTGCAGGTTATTGCAGAATGTTTGCTACATGTTTCGGACCCACTCAAGCACTTGAGGAAGGACAGGTGGGTCAGAACATGTAGCACGCATGTTTTGCAATAAACCTGCACTATTCACAGTTACAGACCTGTTTCTTTGTATGTTTCACCTGCAATATATCTTTTAAAGTGTTGTAGGGCCATATTTAAAAAAACGTTAGTATTGCAAGTTTGTGATACCGCAGGTTTCATTACTGTACGACCGTGGCAGTAGTAAACAATGCGGTAATAAATTACCACAATGGTATTTGTATGGGAGATCTAAATCTACGATCGCAGTCATAGATTTATGTCTGCTATGGTACATTTACAATCTCTAGCGTAGATTTACGTCAACGATCAAAATTAACGACACCATAACAATATCTAAAGGCGATACTGCACCTTTATAAAATGGGCCATAAGGAGAAGGTCTCTAGTCTTCTGTCAGCTGCAGCAGTGGAGAAAGTGGAAAGTGGACCTTCTTAAAGGGGATGTTGGAGGGTAAGAAGAGGTGTGTTGCTATATTTATAGAAACCACAGGTGCAGAACTTAGGGGGAGGATACTGAAGTGAACCTGATCTTAGCACAGCCTATGCAATGCATTTCTCATCAGTGTACCTTATTAAAGGATATGTTGGAGGGTTGGAAGAGTTTGTTTTGGTTTCTGCTGTATGTATAAAAACAACATACTGTAGTAACAGAGATAATCTAAGAAATGCATTATGCATTATCTTCCACCTGCAGACTGCACCATGTTCTATAAGTGTCCATATTAAGGGGAATGTTGGAGGGGATGCCACTTGAGCTTGCACCATGTTGTTTTTTTCAGTTACCAATAAAGGGGTACTATTTGAGGGAATGCATACATATTCTGTAAAATGCTGCCTGTGGGAAGTTAGCATAAACAAACACTCTTCCAACTAGGGTTTCCACCTTGCTTAATGGTTTGTACACACGTGTGACACGAGTATGACCGTAACGCACAATCTGTATAAAAGGCTTTTTCGGCCAATATTGCTGAGTGTATTGGCACTTTATTGGCTGAAATGGCCACTCATTCGAAGATCTGTGCGGACGTCGGGAATGATCCTGGAACGGGTCCAGCCAATAAAGTGCAATCCAGCAAGATTATGGGATGGCTTTATTGTGATAGGGTTAGTGAACAACAAAGGTACGTGTACTAACCTTTAGATCTGAACTATATAAAATTTACACAACAAAGGCTGTTAGTATTTTCTTTAGAAACATGATACAGACTACATTGATTTAAGTGTAGCCATACACTTTGTATTAATGCATGGTACTTAGCTCTGCAGCATGTAGATTTAATACGTGTGGCCTTTGCCTTTACACTACTCAGGCTCCAACATTCCTCTTAGCTGTGCTAAGACCATGTTCTCTTCAATATGCTGCACTGCAGCTAAGTTGTTTTTATAAGTGAACCTTATAAAACGATCGTACAATTCTACTGGGATTGCCACCTTTCCCTTTAAGACTCAAACTCTTAGAGCTATTCCCACTAGAGCATTTTGGATCGCGACCCGATTGTGCTAGGGGGAGCGCAGACATGTAATAGCCTATAGGACCGGCCCCACTACATGCGCTGCGCTTCTATACGCAACACATGCGATCGCCATTTTTGCTCCATACCGCATGCGCTTGCTAGGGTCCAGATGTGGAAGCGCAATGCTGTGCACATTATTGCTCCCTTGCATTAAGTGGGAATGCAGCCTTATGAAATTGACCTGCTGCAAGCTAAGTTGCGTTAAATACATGCTGTATGGCTTCACTGAAATCAATGCAGCTTGCATTACACTTCTAAATGTACATTGCATCAATACACACACTAATCACACTATATAAATGGTATGCAGAAATAAACACATAAAGAATTACAGGGTTATTCGATAAGTTCTTATCGTTTAAAATGGTGCTAATTTTTCCCCAACCAATCAGATGTTAGCTTTCAAATGTTAAATAAGATCTGATTGGTTGGAGCAAAATTAGCACATTTTACAGGATAAGAAATTTTATTGAATAACCCTGACAGTCTCTTGCAGATGGTCACAAATATAAAGGGTAAACAAGTTGCTTCCTAAATACATACGTAAGAAAAAGGGTTAACACCTTTCTGTTTGAGCAGGAAAGTTTCTAAATATTCACTGCTATCTCTGATGATTGGCTGGGAGACACTGGCCTAGCAAATGTAATTTAGTGTGGCCTAGCCCTAAGGGGCTAGGCCACACAAAATTGCATTTGCGATTGCTCGTCTGATTTTGATTTAATGGAAATCCTGGGAACGTAAAAAGTTCCTGCGTTCTCCAATGCGTTTATGATTCTGATTCTGTTTTGGAAGCGCATGCAATCACCATTTTTAATTGCAATCCTGTGTGTTTCCATAATCAGAATTGGGGAGTCGCAAGCGCAAATGCGTTGCAATGCACGGAAATAGCAAGCGCACATCCGTTTGTGTTGCCGTGTGCCCTTGCCGTTAAAAGAGACACATGTAGCGCACGATTGGTAGAGAGACACATGTAGCACAAGATTGGTAAAGATTGGACAAAGATTGGTAAAGAGACACCTGTAGCGCACGATTGGTAAAGATTGGACAAAGATTGGTAGAGACACATGTAGCGCACGATTGGTGAAGATTGGTAAAGAGACATGTAGCGCACGATTGGTAAAGTGACACATGTAGCACAAGATTGGTAAAGATTGGACAAAGATTGGTAAAAAGACACATGTAGCGCACGATTGGTAAAGAGACACCTGTAGCGCACGATTGGTAAAGATTGGACAAAGATTGGTAGAGACACATGTAGCGCACGATTGGTAAAGATTGGACGAAGATTGGTAAAGAGACATGTAGCGCACGATTGGTAAAGAGACACATGTAGCACAAGATTGGTAAAGATTGGACAAAGATTGGTAAAGAGACACATGTAGCGCACGATTGGTAAAGAGACACATGTAGCCCACGATGCGATAAGATTGGACAAGATGGTAAAGAGACACATGTAGCGCACGATTGGTAAAGAGAGAGACACATGTAGCACACGATTGGTAAAGATTGGACAAAGATTGGTAAAGAGACACATGTAGCACACGAAACCAATCGTGTGCGCCACATGGGTCTTTTTACCAATCGTGCGCTACATGTGTCTCTACCAATCTTTGTCCAATTTACCAATCTGTGCTACATGTGTCTCTTTACCAATCTTTGTCAATCTTACCATCGTGTGCTACATGTGTCTCTTTACCATCGTGCTGCTACAGTGTCTCTTTACCAATCTTTGTCCAATCTACCAATCGTGTGCTACATGTGTCTCTTTACCAATCGTGCGCTACATGTGTCTCTTTACCAATCTTTGTCCAATCTTTACCAATCTTGTGCTACATGTGTCTCTTTACCAATCGTGCGCTACATGTCTCTTTACCAATCTTCGTCCAATCTTACCAATCGTGCGCTACATGTGTCTCTACCAATCTTTGTCCAATCTTTACCAATCGTGCGCTACAGGTGTCTCTTTACCAATCGTGCGCTACATGTGTCTTTTTACCAATCTTTACCAATCTTGTGCTACATGTGTCCTTTACCAATCGTGCGTACATGTCTCTTTACCAATCTTCACCAATCGTGCGCTACATGTGTCTCTACAATCTTTGTCCAATCTTTACAATCGTGCGCTACAGGGTCTCTTTACCAATCTTGTCCCATCTTTACCAATCTTGGCTACATGTGTCTCTCTACCAATCGTGCGCTCATGTGCCCTTTCCAATCGTGCGTACATGTGTCTCTTTATCCAATCTTTACCAATCGTGTGCTACATGTGTCTCTACCAATCGTGCGCTAATGTGTCTTCTTACCAATCTTGTCCAATCTTTACCAATCTTGTGCTACATGTGTCTCTTTACCAATCGTGCGCTACATGTCTCTTTACCAACTTCGTCCAATCTTTACCACAATCGTGCGCTACATGTGTCTCTACCAATCTTTGTCAATCTTTACCAATCGTGCGCTACAGGTGTCTTTACCAATCTTTGTCCAATCTTTACCAATTTGCTACATGTGTCTCTCTACCAATCGTGCGCTACATGTGCCTTTTTAACGGCAAGGCCACACGGCAACACAAAGGATGTGCGCTGCTATTTTCGTGCATTGCAACGCATTTGCGCTTGCGACTCCCCAATTCTGATTATGGAAACACACAGGATTGCAATTAAAAATGGTGATTGCATGCGCTTCCAAAACAGAATCAGAATCATAACGCAACGCATTGGAGAAACGCAGGAAATTTTTACGTTCCCAGGATTTCCATTAAATCAAAATCAGACGAGCAATCGCAAATGCAATTTTGTGTGGCCTAGCCCCTAGGGTAGGCCACACTAAATTACATTTGCTAGGCCAGTGTCTCCCAGCCATCATCAGAGATAGCAGTGAATATATTAGAAGACTTCCTGCTCAAAAAGAAAGGTGTTAACCCTTTTCTTACTGTATGTATTTAGGAAGCAACTTGTTTACCCTTTATATTTTGACCATCTGCAAGAGACTGTCGGGTTATTCAATAAAAGTTCTTATCCTAAAATTGTGCTAATTTTGCTCCAACCAATCAGATCTTATTTAACATTTGAAAGCTAACATCTGATTGGTTGGGGAAAAATTAGCACCATTTTAAACGATAAGAACTTATCGAATAACCCTGTAAGTCTTTATGTGTTTATTTCTGCATACCATTATAATAGTGTGATTAGTGTGTGTATTGATGCAATGTACATTTAGAAGTGTAATGCAAGCTGCATTGATTTCAGTGAAGCCATACAGCATGTATTTAACGCAACTTAGCTTTGCAGCAGGTCAATTTCATAAGGCTGCAGTCCCACTTAAATGCAAGGGAGCAATAATGTGCACAGGCATTGCGCTCCACATCTGACCCTAGCGAGCGCATGCGAGGTATGGAGCAAAAATGGCGATCGCATGTGTTGCGTATAGAAGCGCAGCGCATGTAGTGGGGCCGGTCCTATAGGCATTACATGTCTGCGTCCCACTAGCACAATGGGTCGCGATCCAAAATGCTCTAGTGGGAGATAGCTCTAAGAGTTTGAGTCTTAAAGGGAAAGGTGGCAATCCCAGTAGAATTGTACTGATCGTTTTATAAGGTTCACTTAAAAAACAAACTTAGAGCTGCAGGTGCAGCATATTGAAGAGAACATGGTCTTAGCACATAGAGGAATGTTGGAGCTAGCTGGAAGTAGTGTAAAGGCAAAGGCCACACGTATTAAATCTACATGCTGCAGAGCTAAGTAACAATGCATTAAATACAAAGTGTATGGTACACTTAAATCAATGTAGTCTGTATCATGTTTCTAAAGAAAATACTAACAGCCTTTTGTGTGTAAATTTTATATGTTCAGATCTAAAGGTTAGTACACATGTGTGATGACCCGTGATGCACAATGTGTATGAATGGCCGATTCGGCCAATAATCGTGCTGTGATTGGGCACTTTATTGGCTGGAACGGCCGTTGGGTCCAGGATCATTGCCCGACGTCCGCACAGATCTTCGAATGAGTGGCCATTTCAGCCAATAAAGTGCCAATACAGTCAGCAATATTGGCCGAAAAAGGCCGTTTTACAGATTGTGCGTTACGGGTCAGTACTCGTGATCACACGTGTGTTACAAACCATTAAAGGCAAAGGTGGAAACCCTAGTTGGAAGAGTGTTTTGTTTATGCTAAACTTCCCACAGGCAGCATTTTACAGAATATGTATGCATTCCCTCAAAAGTACCCCTTTAATTGGTATAAACTGAAAAAAACAACATGGTGCAGGCTGCAAGTGGCATACCCTCCAACATTCCCCTTTAATATGGACACTTATAGAACATGGTGGCAGTGCTGAGGTGGAAGATAATGCATAATGCATTTCTTAGATTATCTCTGTACTACAGTATGTTGTTTTATACATACAGCAGAAACCAAAACAAACTCTTCCAACCCTCCAACATATCCTTTAATAAGGTACACTGATGAGAAATGCATTGCATAGAGCTGTGCTAAGATCAGGTTCACTTCAGTATCCTCCCCTAAAGTTCTGCACCGTGTGGTTTCTATAAATATAGCAAAAACACACTCTTTTACCCTCAAATCCCCTTTAAGAAGGTCCACTTTCCACTTTCTCCACTGCTGCAGCTGACAGGAAGAGCTAGAGACCTTCTCTTATGGACCATATTTATAAAGGTGCAGTATCGCCTTTGATATTGTTATGGTGATCGTTAATTTATGATCGTTGACGTAAATCTACGCAGAGATTGTAAATGTACCATAGCAGACATAAATCTATGACTGCGATCGTAGATTTATGATCTCCCATACAAATACCATTGTGGTAATTTATACCGCATTGTTTACTACTGCCACGGTCGTACAGTAATGAAAACCTGCGGTATCACAAACTTGCAATACTAACGTTTTTTTTAAATATGGCCCTACAAACACTTTAAAAGATATATTGCAGGTGAAACATACAAAGAAACAGGTCTGTAACTGTGAATAGTGCAGGTATTGCAAACATGCGTGCTACATGTTTCTGACCCACCTGTCCTTCCTCAAGTGCTTGAGTGGGTCCGAAACATGTAGCAAACATTCTGCAAAAACCTGCACCATTCACAGCTACAGACCTGTGTCTTGTATGTACACCAGCAATTTATTGTTATGTATCGGATTCGGTGGGGAGTAGAAGCTGTAGGTGAGTCAGATCGGACACCCTAGATCATCACACCAACACTTCCCTAGTAGCAGTGTTGTAATCAGTGAATCTCTCTGTCCCATCCAGAAACTTCTGAATTTGAATATTGATGATTAATATTTCCTACATTATAGGGGTTAAAGTGGGAGTGGAAATCACACAGGGGCTGAAAATGTAATCAAGGTAAAAGTAATGGCAGGCAAAGGAAAATGTCAGCTTCAGATTTGGGGAACAAACAGAACAAAGAAATGAGCTCATAGAGGTAAAGAAAAGGCCCCTGAGTGGAATCTTCCATGCTGAGAGGGATGTTGAGGCAAGTACTTTCTAACTTATTTTTTGAGTTTACTTCTCCTTTAAGTTTCCCTTTACAATATTAACTGGGTATAGATGTGAATATTATTCATAGATGCTTAAAAAGTCACTGATAATGTTTTAAAGGATAAGAATGTTGTAAAGAAGCTGGAGGAGCCAGGAGATCTCGGCGGGGCGGAGCTACAAATTCCAATACACAGGATGATGAAGCCAGCAACTTTGAAGCAGTAAAGGAAAGGCCACACGGCAACACAAACGGATGTGCGCTTGCTATTTCCGTGCATTGCAACGCATTTGCGCTTGCGACTCCCCAATTCTGATTATGGAAACACACAGGATTGCAATTAAAAATGGTGATTGCATGCGCTTCCAAAACAGAATCAGAATCATAAACGCAACGCATTGGAGAACGCAGGAACTTTTTACGTTCCCAGGATTTCCATTAAATCAAAATCAGACGAGCAATCGCAAATGCAATTTTGTGTGGCCTAGCCCCTTAGGGCTAGGCCACACTAAATTACATTTGCTAGGCCAGTGTCTCCCAGCCAATCATCAGAGATAGCAGTGAATATTATTAGAAGACTTTCCTGCTCAAACAGAAAGGTGTTAACCCTTTTCTTACTGTATGTATTTAGGAAGCAACTTGTTTACCCTTTATATTTGTGACCATCTGCAAGAGACTGTCAGGGTTATTCAATAAAAGTTCTTATCCTGTAAAATTGTGCTAATTTTGCTCCAACCAATCAGATCTTATTTAACATTTGAAAGCTAACATCTGATTGGTTGGGGAAAAATTAGCACCATTTTAAACGATAAGAACTTATCGAATAACCCTGTAAGTCTTTATGTGTTTATTTCTGCATACCATTTATAATAGTGTGATTAGTGTGTGTATTGATGCAATGTACATTTAGAAGTGTAATGCAAGCTGCATTGATTTCAGTGAAGCCATACAGCATGTATTTAACGCAACTTAGCTTTGCAGCAGGTCAATTTCATAAGGCTGCAGTCCCACTTAAATGCAAGGGAGCAATAATGTGCACAGGCATTGCGCTTCCACATCTGGACCCTAGCAGAGCGCATGCGGTATGGAGCAAAAATGGCGATCGCATGTGTTGCGTATAGAAGCGCAGCGCATGTAGTGGGGCCGGTCCTATAGGCTATTACATGTCTGCGCTCCCACTAGCACAATCGGGTCGCGATCCAAAATGCTCTAGTGGGAGATAGCTCTAAGAGTTTGAGTCTTAAAGGGAAAGGTGGCAATCCCAGTAGAATTGTACTGATCGTTTTATAAGGTTCACTTATAAAAACAACTTAGAGCTGCAGGTGCAGCATATTGAAGAGAACATGGTCTTAGCACAGCTAAGAGGAATGTTGGAGCCTGGAAGTAGTGTAAAGGCAAAGGCCACACGTATTAAATCTACATGCTGCAGAGCTAAGTACCAATGCATTAAATACAAAGTGTATGGCTACACTTAAATCAATGTAGTCTGTATCATGTTTCTAAAGAAAATACTAACAGCCTTTTGTTGTGTAAATTTTATATATGTTCAGATCTAAAGGTTAGTACACATGTGTGATGACCCGTGATGCACAATGTGTATGAATGGCCGATTCGGCCAATAATCGTGCTGTGATTGGGCACTTTATTGGCTGGAACGGCCGTTGGGTCCAGGATCATTGCCCGACCGTCCGCACAGATCTTCGAATGAGTGGCCATTTCAGCCAATAAAGTGCCAATACACGTCAGCAATATTGGCCGAAAAAGGCCGTTTATACAGATTGTGCGTTACGGGTCAGTACTCGTGATCACACGTGTGTACAAACCATTAAAGGCAAAGGTGGAAACCCTAGTTGGAAGAGTGTTTTGTTTATGCTAAACTTCCCACAGGCAGCATTTTACAGAATATGTATGCATTCCCTCAAATAGTACCCCTTTAATTGGTAAACTGAAAAAAACAACATGGTGCAGAGCTGCAAGTGGCATACCCTCCAACATTCCCCTTTAATATGGACACTTATAGAACATGGTGCAGTGCTGCAGGTGGAAGATAATGCATAATGCATTTCTTAGATTATCTCTGTACTACAGTATGTTGTTTTTATACATACAGCAGAAACCAAAACAAACTCTTCCAACCCTCCAACATATCCTTTAATAAGGTACACTGATGAGAAATGCATTGCATAGAGCTGTGCTAAGATCAGGTTCACTTCAGTATCCTCCCCCTAAAGTTCTGCACCGTGTGGTTTCTATAAATATAGCAAAAACACACTCTTCTTACCCTCCAACATCCCCTTTAAGAAGGTCCACTTTCCACTTTCTCCACTGCTGCAGCTGACAGGAAGAGCTAGAGACCTTCTCCTTATGGACCATATTTATAAAGGTGCAGTATCGCCTTTAGATATTGTTATGGTGATCGTTAATTTATGATCGTTGACGTAAATCTACGCTAGAGATTGTAAATGTACCATAGCAGACATAAATCTATGACTGCGATCGTAGATTTATGATCTCCCATACAAATACCATTGTGGTAATTTATTACCGCATTGTTTACTACTGCCACGGTCGTACAGTAATGAAAACCTGCGGTATCACAAACTTGCAATACTAACGTTTTTTTTAAATATGGCCCTACAACACTTTAAAAGATATATTGCAGGTGAAACATACAAAGAAACAGGTCTGTAACTGTGAATAGTGCAGGTTTATTGCAAAACATGCGTGCTACATGTTTCTGACCCACCTGTCCTTCCTCAAGTGCTTGAGTGGGTCCGAAACATGTAGCAAACATTCTGCAATAAACCTGCACCATTCACAGCTACAGACCTGTGTCTTTGTATGTTACACCAGCAATTTATTGTTTATGTATCGGATTCGGTGGAGTAGAAGCTGTAGGTGAGTCAGATCCGGACACCCTAGATACATCACACCAACACTTCCCTAGTAGCAGTGTTGTAATCAGTGAATCTCTCTGTCCCATCCAGAAACTTCTGCAATTTGAATATTGATGATTTAATATATTCCTACATTATAGGGGTTAAAAGGTGGGAGTGGAAATCACACAGGGGCTGAAAATGTAATCAAGGTAAAAGTAATGGCAGGCAAAGGAAAATGTCAGCTTCAGATTTGGGGAACAAACAGAACTAAAGAAATGAGCTCATAGAGGTAAAGAAAAGGCCCCTGAGTGGAATCTTCCATGCTGAGAGGGATGTTGAGGCAAGTACTTTCTAACTTATTTTTTGAGTTTACTTCTCCTTTAAGTTTCCCTTTACAATATTAACTGGGTATAGATGTGAATATTATTCATAGATGCTTAAAAAGTCACTGATAATGTTTTAAAGGATAAGAATGTTGTAAAGAAGCTGGAGGAGCCAGGAGATCTCGGCGGGGCGGAGCTACAAATTCCAATACACAGGATGATGAAGCCAGCAACTTTGAAGCAGTAAAGGAAGGCTCTGGGGGGGATAGAAAAAAAATAGCCAAAATTGTTTTTAGGGGGGGGGACTAGGATATGGGAGTGCTCATCTGTATTGTTTCCCCTTTATAAGCATATTAACTTCATTACATGTATAATAACATTTTTACAAACGGAGAAAGGTTGTGGAGTAAACTGCATGTTGTGTGGGTGGTCCTGTTTATTATACTGGTTAATCTTACCATATTGTTAGGTGCACATTCAGTTCAATATCAAAGAAAAACAGCGATGCCCCTGCAGTAACAACCTGAAAGAATAACAATGGTAAAAAGAAGCAGAGCTGGTATTCTAGACACACAATGGTTTGACATTAAATCATCTAATCCACCATGATGTTGAGTAGAGTAGCATTTTACCTGTCGATGCTCCCGCAATGTTTCCTAACTGGATCATTATTTCCAATGGAACTAAGGGCATGCGGTTGTTAGAATGTGCGGGAACGTCGGGAGGTAAGTTGACAATGCAGGACCAGCATAATTCTCCTGTATGTCTTTTTTAGCCATTTACATATTGTACTCTTATAAAGAGTAAGAGAAAGGGAAGAATTACCTGATACTGTCATTATAAACCACATAACGAAAATGTATTTACATTCATCAGTGTGTTAAATTGGTTCTGGATTACAACTCAACTAGGAGCATCTTCCAAATGTACAATTAATACCCTGGAATTATAGACCAGCAACATACCACCTATTAAAGAACAATTCCAGCATATATTCACATAGATTCATCAGTAAAGAGTGTCTCGCTAGATTTGGGGGTTCTGGCAGACTTAGCTGTAGCAAAGAATGCCAGGCAGCAACGGCTAGAGCTAGCAAGATATTGTCTTGTATAAAGAGGGGAATAGATTCCAGAGAGAGAGAGATATCATTCTCCCTCTTTACAAGGCACTGGTAAGGCCTCATTTGGAATATGCGGTGCAGTTTTGGAATCCCATATACAAAAGGGACATCTTGGAAATGGAAGCAGTTCAGAGAAGGGCAACTAAATTAATAAGGAGAATGGAGACACTTGACTATGCAGGCAGATTAGACAAGTTAGGGATGTTTACAATAGAGAAGCAAAAGTTTTCGTGGGGATATGATAACCTTCTACAAATATATGAATGGGCCATACAATAAACTCTGTGGTGCACTGTTCATGTGGAACTGTCTTCCAGCAGATGTGGTAATGGCAAGTTCATTTAATAGCTTAAAAAGTGGGATAGATAAGTTTCTAAAACTAAACAATACTGAGAATTACTGGTATTAATACATATACTGTAGATCTGGTTGATCCAGGGATACTTACCGATTGCCATTTGGAGTCAGGAAGGAAACCCCCCCCCCTTTTAGCTGTTTTCTTTTTGCCTTCCTCTGGATCAACTGTTAGGGCACAGGGGCACAGCCACACGGAATCACACGGGATTCCTGTGCATTTGCGCATGTGATTTCTTCTTTTAAGATACGAAATCACATGCGATTGCGTATCGCAAATGGATGTGCAATCGCATCGCACCTGATGCGTTGCCGCGATTCCTATGATAGAAAAAAAAATCACATGCGCAAAATCGCACAACTGCGGCCTAGCCTTAGGTAGGGTGAAAAGGTTGGACTTGATGGACATATGTCTTTATTCAACTTCTGAAACTCTCCTTTTCTTTCCCAGGATGCACACTTCCTTGGAATCTTCTTCACAGTAATGTCAACTGATTGGCTGTTGAATGGTTCAAACAAGCTCCAATCTCTACTGAGCAACTGAATCAACCCAGGCGCTGGGTCAAGGGCAAGACCATAATGGTCTATATTGGGGGTCCTGCAAACAGGAAGTCAGTATTTCAGAAGCATTTATTTATACACAGATACAATGCTGAATGGACAGGTTAAGGTTATTAGGATGGAAAAATACTGCTCTTTGGGTTTTTTTTACCTTGAAAGTAAATGTATTTGCACTGAAATTCCCTATTAAAGGGGAATTATACACATTCTACCTCATTTTAATTAATCCAGTAGTGTAATGGGAAGAAACCACACTCACAGACTCAGCTGTGATAACAATGTGTTAATTCACACGTTTTGGGGCATTTACCCTTGATCAAGTGCAGTTGAGAAAGGCTGCATGCCCCCTGAAACATGTTGTGTGACATGTAAATGGATCAGTGAGAGTTTTGGTTTCTCCCCCATTAAAATACTGGATTTACAAGTTAGGAGGAGATTGGTATCATACTGCATCGATGGACGATTGAGACCTTGAAAGATGAAATTAACAGTACTAAGCCTAAAATCTTTAATTAAAAGTACCCAGGGGGAATGTTCACAGAAATCTTTACCCAAACTCTAGTCAATCATGTTTAAAAGTTTAATGTATCCTTGGCATAATGACATACTGAGTTTGCCCCTAGATATTATTTATTGGAGGAAAATTAACATCCAACCCTCACAGCTGGTTAAGAACGCATTCACTTCATTTTGGAATATTTGTAGCTTTAAATAAGGAAGAAAAATAAAACCTAATCCTGACAACTATCCAGCCTCTGTGTCCTTGCATGATTTCATTATCAGTGCCAATGCAAAGTGAAAGGAGCACCGGTTAGACAGAACAAACCATGTGCCTACATGCTTGGAAAAATTCAATAAGAGATCTTGGCAAGCTATACATCTATTACATGCAAGGAAAGCTGCCAAGTCAACAAAAATATTTAGCAGGTAAACTGTCTGAACTGTAATTAATTTAAGGAAACAGATTATCACAGTCTGACTGCGCATCTCTATTAGCATAATAATATACAAATGTCTAAAAGCGCATCTGTGTGGCCTAGCCCTTAATCTGTGGGCCCATGTATGGATTTAAATACTTTAATGGTGAAATGAAAATTCCAAGTGCTTTATGGAGTGCATGTGCAGTATATGTCTGGGAACACTAAATTGTATCTGACATGAGAATGCACTGACAGCTCTGCTGGAACAGAAATGATCCGAGTGTCATGAAATTAGATTATTCTGCATAGAGTTTTGGTATCACTGGGCAAAGCCATATGATATGAAACCATTAAGAAGTGCTGCATAGACTATACTGTATCTATATCACGCTCAAATTCCAATGACAAAAAGAAAGGTATGAAACGAATTTAAGGGCATGTTCACCCTGTAAATAACATGATCTGTAAAGGTAAAGCACCCCTATATAATCAGTTTCCCTTTTACTTACCTTTTAACAAAGACATTGCAAACACTACTTACAGACCCCAGATACTCCGCTGCACTGACACAACCCTTCGCTGCAGTTGCAAGCTGGTTTTGAGCCATGATGTCATTGCTAATCGTTGTTCCCCAAAGCTGCCAACTCACATTGCGAAGTGAGGAGACAGCCATGACGGATGATCTGGGTGTGTCAGTAGAGTTAGGCTGGGTACACACGAGCAGATATTTTTGTCCGACTGACTGATTCACGGCACTTTTGGTCAGCCGAAAATATCTGCTGGTGTGGGGTAGGCGGCCACGACCGACCTCGATCGTTCGTTGGTCCGAATTTGCTGAGACAGAAGGACATTTGTCCCGGCCGAGTGCTCGGTCGGGGCAAATAGTCCCTTTGTGTGTACCCAGCCTTAGACACATCTTTGGTAAAGATATGTTTAAAGGAAACAACTTATGTGGGGTGCTTTACCTTTACAGATAATCTTATTTAGAGGGTGGATATGTCCTTTAATTGAAATATGAAGCCTATTCTAACTCTCCTGGAGTGGATCTGCAACAAAATCTATATTTTACAGTTAATTTAATCTGTAGATGTAGATTTAGGGTGGAAATGTCCTTTAAGAAATAACTTGTGCTACGTTGTCCATTAAATGTTAGCCAGCTGTCACTTTCGGCTCCATAAACTAAAGTATAGAGGCCAGATTAATAATTTTTGCCTGTGGCCGAGCGATGTAAAGGACAAGTCTACTGCTCGAATGAAAAACGGTAAATAACCCCAAAACCTGCAATAGTTAGAAAGCTGTACAACATAATATGAACCGGTTTTACATACATCTGTTAGCTTTCAAAGTGTGTATGTGTGTGTGTGCATTTTCCAGGGGTGGAGTTGCCCTTTAAATGTGATTTAGGTAAATATGGTGATCTGTTTACAGGTAAATGTTGCGCTGCACATGCAATCGCACACAAAATCGTATGCGTTTTCCCATGCGGGGAAAACCGCATGGGCAAACGCATCAAAAATCGCTCTAGTGTGGCCTAGCCCTTACATTAGATTTTGTAAACAATACATAAACAAGCAAAACAAAAACATGTTTCTTTAAATGCCTCATTACACAAAGCCTCAATGGCCCACATTGATGAATACTAAAATTGTACCGTATTTACCGTATGGAACCTTTCCACAAACATACAATACTTCACGTTCAATTTGAAAGATAAATCCACCCAAGTCATGTCAAAGTCTAAGCACAAGTACGTTTAACTCCTTCTGCCCTTTGTACACTATTTAACTTGTGTCTGCTGTAATAAATTTATTATTCTAGTGCTGCTAGCGATTTGCCAAGATTCAAGTCATATTAATGGCAAATCATTGCAAGTAACAATGTACATAGAATTATTTTAATTGCATCTCACACTGATGATTCCTTCTGTAGGACTATCATAAGATTTCCTGCACGATGATGAAAGGTATGAAGTCCCACAGAAGGAATCATCAGCCCCTGGCAGACCCTTTTTATTCTTTGGGACTGGAAAATATTGATATTTGTACAATCAGAGTTCTACTGCACACCCAGCAACTGGAATGCAAACGGTCTATATTCTCAGTATCATGTCTATATTCCCATGTTATCATGGCACCTGGATATAAATAATACTTTCATAGTTCACAGGTAAACAGTTGTTTTATTCTGAATTAAGGTCAGCATTGGTTATCATCCAGCTCTATTCTTTGATAGGCTGCAGTGGATATAAATCTACACACCCCTGCCAATTGCCATGTTTGTGGTTAATAAAAATAAACTCAAATCAACTAATTTCCCCTTTATTGCATAGTTACCATCTATATAAATTAGTTACAAAAACGAATGAGAAACAGTTTAGTGTAGGTAAAAATGATTTCCAAAACCTGGTTGCATTAAGAACTGGCCATGAAACTGTCATATAGAATTATATTTCAAATGAAATGTAAACTTCACAAAATCATTACCAACAGATGCAGGGTTACCCCAACCAAAGACAATGCAGCTTAAAGAGTTTTTTGTTCATTTAATATTCTATAGAGATGTCCAACATGATTATACGTGTATCCAAGTTTTCCAATTCACTGTGAACAATGAAGTAAATCCATTACCGGTAAGAAAGCAATATCCATGTAAATTACACAATGCACACAGAAAACCCCTAGTCTATGGGAGCTGATTTGACTGCATCAAAACAAAAGCAACAAAAAATAAACATACAAAGCATGAGAAATGTGTTATTAGACCCATGGCCCTGCTAACAGGCTACTAAGGAGAGAAATTCACAGCATAGGAAAGCAAGCGATCCATAAAGCTATGCAGAGGTTAAGCCAATGTCAGATATTATTTACAGTAGGTTTGGCTCCGATAATAGAAGTTATCTTGAAATGCCTTTCCTTTTTCCTTCTGTTCTCTAGGAAAAAAATATTTTTGCCTCTTCTCCAATCTTTTCTTGCTTTGTTAATGAGAAAATATCCTAAAATAGCAGGGCCATTCCAGACTGCCCTAAACACATGCAATCCATCTGCAACTTTCTAGAATGTTCACACTATTTTCATAGTGATGTCATGGAAACACGGAGACGCTTGTTACTTAGTGGAAAATTAAGGTTTTGAGGGTTTTAGGTTTTCCATGGGATATTTTTAAAAAAATGGTTCAGACCACTGGATTTCTTTGTGCTGTATTCTATGAATGGCCTGATTTATCAAAAGGCAGAGCTGTGTAATTAGCCATTTCCAGAAGCTTCAATATCAGACAAACCAAAATAGCATTAGCAAAGATTTTTTTTTAGTTTTACTCTACATTTAATTTAAATCCCAAAATGGATTTCTGTACAGAGTGAATACACGCTTCAGTCTTTGCTCTATGCCAGGGATTTCATACTTGCATCCCTCCAGATGTTTTAAACTACAACCCAGCATTCCTTGGCTGCAGTATGTTGGAAGTTATAGTTTTCAAACATCTGGGGGGCCACAAGTTTAACATCCCTGCTCTTTGTAGTAAAAGCTCCTTAATACTGTGTATTTCTTACATGCACATAAAATTGTGGGTGTTGAATGAGCTAGGAAGTGGAAAACCAAAACATGGGTTCTTTAAAGAATCTTGTACTATGCTTTTTGCTTACACATCCAAATCAAGTATGACCTATGATTAGGGTAATACAACGGATTAGTTTGTCCCCAAATTAATCTAAGTTTACTTACTTAGATGCAAAAATGACCCGTGTGCCTTTCCCTGGATTCCTCTCTAAAGCCATGCCAGCAACAGGGTCCTGGATACCTCATCTGGCCTATCTAGTATGTAGATATGTTAATTTAACAATTTGTGGCATATAAAACTATAAGGTCACCCAATAGTCGCGGTAGATCAAATTGCTGCCGCCCCAAACCCATCATTCCACGCAGTCCGCAACTTTAATCCACACCAACAAGCAAATGGGTAAAGGTGCACTTTGAACAAAGACTACAAACTGTATCAATTTTGAAATAGGTAAACGGAATTTATTAAGTGTCTACAACATGACCAGGCCCTGGACGCATAACGCACTGCACGCACTAAGTCATAGGAATCTGGAACTAACATTAATTTGAAAGTCTGAAAGGCTTGTTCAGAAATAATTTACAGGCAATACAGCAAAGACCAATACTCTACTGTGTTACTAAACAATGCAATGTTTTCATTCACTCAACATGCTTGATTTGCAGGTTTGGATTGTAAACTGCCGAGTAGGGATTATAAATGGTATAAATGCTAAATGGCAGACTCAGGAGGTGGAAATTTATTAACAGGATAATCATTTATTTGACTTCCCCTGCTAAGTTAGCTTATTTTATCACAAAGGGTAGGTAATCAATAAAGTGTATACCAAAACATGGAATTTAAATGATTAAGTTCTAAATATTTCTAAGGGCTCGTTCACACATGGAACGGACAAAAACACAACTTAAAGGGGAAGTTCAGTGCAAATACATATGCTTTCCAGAAAAAAGAGCAGTATTTTATCATCCCAGTGACCTAAACCTGGCAATTCAATATTTTATCTGTGTATAAATAAATGCAACCGAAATATTGACTTACTGTTTGCAGGACCCCAAGTAAAGACCATTATGGTCTTGCCCTTGACCCAGCGCCTGGGTTGATTCAGTTGCTCATTAGAGATCTGAGCATCTTTGACCCATCCAACAGCCAATCAGTAGAAATTACTGTTAGGAAAATTCCAAGGATATGATGCATCTTGGGAAGAAAAAGGACTGTCACCTCACTAATGTCAACAGCAGGGAACAGCCAAGGGTATGAAAAAAAACAGATTTTTCAAAATGGGAGAGAATATGTAGAATAACTAAGGAGGCATTACACAAACTAACAATTTAACAAATATTGATAATTTCCATTGAACTGTCCCTTTTATTCAACTTTTTAGCCGTGGCAATTAACAGGACACTGGTGTTTTTTTTTACTATAGTTAGCCTTTAAGTATGGCTGTCACAGGAATGATGAAAGGGTAGGTCAATACTGTAGTTGTGTGTACCTGTGTCAGGTTGGGGGTAAAACAAACTTTTTCATGATTGGTCAAAATGTTTTTTTCTCCTTTTTCTTTTACTACCCTTTTTTAACCCTTTAAGTATGGCTGCCACATGAATGGATGGGTGTGCCAGAAGTTGTGCGTAACGGTGTTAGGTTGTTTTTTTTTTTTTACTATAGTTTCTTTAAGTATGGCTGCCACAGATTGGAAGCATAGGTCAGTAGTGTGTACTAGCGCCAGGTTGTGGGGTATGTCTTTTTTGAGTTTATGACCATAAAACCTTTATTATTTTTTTTTATTATTAATGTAAAAGGATTGGCTAGAGGCTACTAGTGGGTGTGACCACCTGTTCCAACTCTTACAAGTTCCTGCAGTACCCTAGGTCTGACATGTGTACAGAACATAATGGTCAGTGACCATACTGTGTGATACTGGAAATAAACACAAACCCCATGTTAGAAAGGGAAATTTCCCAACAGCCATATAAATGAGAGAAGGACACAGATTACTGCTTTTGTATTAAGGTGCTCTCACTTCTGAAAGAGTTTTCTGAGGCTTTAGTCTGTTGCAGCTAATACCTACCTAAAATGAAACATCTAATCAAGGGTTTCTCAAATATGTATCTAGTACATTGATGTAATTTCAGACAGCCAGAGTTTTGGTTAAAAAAAAATGTAAGTTTTTTTTTTACTATTTTATTTTACTTTTTATTATTGCCGTACTATAATATATTTATTATAATAAATTTCAATGCAGTCACTTTACACTACATAAATATGGGAAATTCCAACATTAAAACAGGGCCAGTTCTCGGTCCTCATTCTCCTAGATCTATCTGCTGCCATTGATACACACAGGCCGAGCATCGGCAAAACGAATGGTCGTTCACATCGTGCGGCGAAGGTCGGGACCCGCACACATGATGTGTATGCCTGTCCATATTACCCGAAGATTGTTCCATGTATGGAGCGTTTCATCTGCCAAAATGGCCATTCGGTCAAGGCTCGTTGATAATCTGCACTGAAAATCGGTCAACGAGCTCTGACCGAACACCTGTTTTAAAGCGCCCATACATGGAATGATCTTAGGGCAAATACGATGTGCATCAACATGTGCGTTGCTGGTGGCCCCTTAGTGTGGGGGACCCTCAGGGCTCGGTTTTGGGCACCCTTACTGTTTTCACTATACACCATTTCTTTGGGAGTATACAATCAGTTTATTTTGGTTTAAAATATCACCTATACCATGCCACAGCTTTAAACTCAATCTTTCTAAAACTGAATAATTTCCCCCCCTTAAATGGGACCTTGTCCACCCACCTCCATCTCTATTGACAATATGGTCATCAACCCTGTTGAATCTGCTCGCTTCATTTTTGACCCATCGATTTGCTTCTGTCATCACATTAACATGCCACCAAAATTCTCCTTTTTTCCTTTGCAATACTGTCCGTACTTTCCTCTCTCACTCCACTACTAAAATAATCATGCATGCCCTCTACTCTCCCATCTTGACTAGCATTCTACAATTATAGGTCTCCCAATCTATCAACTGTTCCCTCTCCAGTCCATCTTAAACTTAGCAGTTATTATTCACTCTCCTCCTAGGAGAACCAGCAACTACAACTGTAGTCTATTGGGTGGTTTTCCCATCATGTTTACCTTCTTTTAACCTTTAAATCCCTTCACTGCTGCACCACCCTACTTATCTTCTCCCTTGGCCTCTTATACCTGGACGTGGCCTGTGCTCCTCACAGGAAATCTTCCCCCACAAACCCCCAACTAGCACTGCTTACACCCGTCTTAAACCATTTTCTCTTGCTGCTCCCTACCTTTGGAACTCTCTCATTTGGCAGGTGTCATCTAATAATACTTTCAAATCTAAACTTTTATCCTACGTTTCTGTCTGTTTAATTGCTTGCACTCTGTATATTATATTGTACAAGCGTGGGTACCCCAGTGACACTTTATAAATAAAATGATGCATACATACAAAGGAATGAAAGTCTAATACATATTATGTTCCAGTGATTACCCACGTTAAACTGATTCCATTTTTTTATGCTCTCTTTCCTCGGGTTTTCCTAATCACTATGTAGGATGTTTACAAATGAGGATTTGGCTCAGGAAGGTTGTTACCAGAAGCAGAGGAGCTTGGGAAATTTAGAACCACTGAACTAAATGTCAAAGCACCAAAGACCATCAAAAGTTCTTCAGTCACTCTCACCTTAGCAATGAAGCACCAAGTTGCATGTTGAGCAAGGAGTAGGTTACTGTTCACACTTGACAGATGTAGTGTCAGTAAGAAACCCAAAATCCCACTGCAATGAACCAACAGTGCAATTAGATGACTATGTGACATGTTTTGGTAGCATACCATTTTTAAAAAAAATTAATTGCTTTGTCATATTAACCTGGCACCATACATTTAAGTGAAACAGGAAAAATGTTGTTAAAAAAAAAAAGATTAAGTTAAAGTATATAGAAATGTCAGCTTTTATTTTTTAAATAATGATTTCTGATTATTTACGGTAACATTTTGTTCTACAGATATTGTATTTGGAAAACTATTAGACACTACTAAAAGATGTCTACAGAGTAATTTATTTTATGTTTTCAGCAGGATTCACGAGTAATAGGGACCTTAAAGGAAACCTATGTCCTTTATATCTTCCACTAGTACATAAATGGTTAAGGGCAATTGTCCAACTCCAACCAAACTATCCCCCCCACTAATGGCCCCACCATGTATGTAGTAAAATCCTTACCTCACATCCCAGCTCCATGGTTCTCCTGTAGTCCCCCCCAAAATCCACAAAACTGCCCACCAGGAGGATAGCAGAGTCCATATAGGACTCTGCCTCCTATCTGGCCTCCGGGAGAATTTGGCATGCGTACTGCACCCTTCTCCCCCTCCCGTTTTGCTATCCCTCCCCTACCATAAACCCATGCCCATAAAGAGAATAACTTCCCCCAGCCCCAACCGCAAAAAATAATTTTAAGAAGTCCCCAGAACTCTACTTACCTTCCCTCTCTCCCCGGCATTCTGAGGAGCCGCACTGGTTCCGAAACGTTACCATTAAAAGAATTTTTTTCACGATCAAGACTGGTGGCCTAGCATGTCTTACCCCTTATGATCTTGTCAGCCAATCACGGACGCGGCTGCCAGTCCTGCCCCCTGCTTGCAGTGTCTTGCAAGCAGAAGGCCGGCTGGGCCGGGCGTCGGAGGAGAGAGGAAGGTAAGTAAACATCTGGTCACTTTCTTAAATTATTTTTATAGCGGTTAGGTCTGGGGGGGGAGGTAATTCTATTAAATGGCAAAAGTTGATAATAAGGGTGGACATGCCCTTTAAGAAAACATGCTTTACACAGTATTTTTACAAAACATTCTGGTTACCCAGAAAAGTGCCAAAACCTTCTGTCTACTCGTTTGCTGTTTAGATAACAGCAGTAAACAAAGCCCGTCAATTACACCCATTTTTTACTTTATCTCAATGTGATAAAGCTAGGTACCTGGGGCTTTATCCTTATGTTTGTACCTACGTTTCCCCGAACATGCGCGGCCGCCGAACGTCCTCGTTCGTGAAAGACTGAAAATTTCCATCGCCGTGCTAGACTCCCTATAGGATGTCTAGCGCGGCTGATGGAAACACACAGTCGGAGCATTCTCCCTATTAGTTCATGGGAGAACCTCGGCTGTGTGTATGCAGATCTTTGAAAGATGGCAGACAGGATCTTGCAGATCCTGTCTGTCATCTTTCAGAAATCTGTACTGGTGTACCTAACTTTACCCTTTGAGCTACAATGTAACCTATTAGGCTAAATAGAGGGAGAGTTGGACTATCCTCTTATGTGTGAGGATTTACAGCTTTCAGTTAAATTGTAATTTTTAAAAATATTTGTCGTCAGACATTTGCATCTAGTATAAAGCACTGGAGCTATTAAGTTGTATATGTTCATGGACACTTCCATGATTTCTTTTTAACTTATGAACGATACATCTGAATGTGCTGGCCATCGATCTATGAAATTGCCTTGGTTTTATTATTTATAAATTAAAAATCTGGTAAGGGACTGAGAACCCAAAATGTACGCCCCCTCAAGGTTCCGCATACACTCACCCTCGACATTCCTCCATTTCCTTCTCCCGACATTACTGAGTCCAGAAACCCTCTTCCTCAACCGAGAAAGAATCGCCATGTGTGGGGAAGATGAAAGTAAAAAGGCTATGGTTTTTTAGTATTCCTTTAGACAATTGGATAGATTAACCTCAACTGGATCTAGTATAATTCTGATTAGTAAGTATGGCCGAATTAGGATTCAATGAACTAATTACCTAGCACAACATCCCGTTGGATCTGTAAAGTTAGAGAAAAGGAAACTCCACTGCACTGATGAGGTGCACCTACCAAGACAAAAGGAACGGCAAGTTTATTCGATGGCCACTATCCCTGTGCGGGAAGAGCAAAATAATAAGTATGTAAAGCAGTTCCACCTGAATATCTATAAAAAACTAATTTAAGATCAATATCTTTTAGATCAGACCATAGACATCAAGATCAAAACAAAAGTATATTGTAGAATCATGGTAATTTCGTATTTGATATATAATGTGAACAGTTTAATTGAAAATTCGAAAAGAGTTGCTAATTCAATTTGGTTGTCCAATCTCAGATTTTCAGAAGTTCTGTGGGAACCGGTTGGTGCTAGTTTTTTTTAGTCTCTACTAAGGAGCAGTTCTCCATGCAGTATTTTTGATAACTTTCTATAAGCCACAATAGTAACCGACATATTGGAGTTAAAATGGCAGTTGAGCAGAGAAAATAAATCAGATTGACATGAACTATACTCAAATGGTAACTCCTGTGTCTCTTATTGAAGCTTAATTAGTATACATAAATGTGGACTAGAAATATACTAAGGTGTGTGTTTATCTCACTGTATTATTTTAGCATACTGTAGGTCCATATTATACATTTTTCTTACCTGTAGGTGTTAGTGCAATGGTCATAATTAACACTGCAAAATAGAAACAGAGTTCAAAATGTTGATCCACAATTTTAATCAAAGATATTTACATTACATTAAAGGGCATGTCCACCCCCAAAACTATAATCTCCCCCCACTACTAGCCCCATTGTGTAGTCATGTTAATCCTTACCTTACATCCCAGCTCCATCTGGTTCTTCTGCTATCCCCCCCCCCCCCCCCAAAGTCCAAAAAAACGCCCACCAGAGTACTGCAGAGTCCATATAGGACTCTGCTCGTCCTCCCCTCCGGGAGAAGTTTGGGCATGCGTCTGCAGCCTTCTCCCCCTCCATCCCCTCCCTCTCCCTCCCGATTAGAGTTTCCCTCCCCCTAGCGTAAATCCTTTTTAATAATATTCTCCCTGTCCCCCCATCCCACCCGCTATAGTTTTAGTTCTGAAATACCCCCAAACATTACTTACCTTCCCCCTCTTTCCTTCCCTTCCTCCGCTGCACTGACTCCCGTCAGCCGCGTCCGTGGTTGCTGCTGCTCAGCCAATCACAGACGTGACTGCCGGTCCCCCCGCCCCTCTGCTTCCATTTTCTCGAAAGCAGAGGGCCTGGCAGTGCGGCGGAGGAAGAGGGAAGGTAAGTAATGTTTGGGGCACTTTCAAGCTTAAAACTATAGCGGTTTTGGGGCTGGGGGGACAGGGAGAATATTATATAAAACATTTTAGAAGGGTGGACATGCCTTTATGCCAGGGAAGATCCTTGCTTTAGCAACACCCCATCTCAGTGTTCATCAACAATCTGAAATGTATTCTAGTTTGCAAATAAAAGGCTAGAGTCTGGCCCTTTTATTTTGCCCAGAGCAGGGAACATTGGGGTGAAAGAGAGCAGATCTGAGTGATATTAGAATTGTTAACTCATTCTAATCTCAATTAAGACCCACAGTGTCAAGACCATTTGGTTTTATAGTGCTAAATGTAATTAAAGCCTTGCCTTTAAGCAATGTAAACATGAAAGATACCACACACACCATTTTTTTTGAAAATTGATTACATTCTAGACTTGAAAAATGGTTGCACACATACGACTGCTTAAAGCCAATCCTAGTTATAAACACTTTGACACATATAAATCCAAAAATGGAAATGGCAAGGGCACAGCATTATTGTATAACAACACCTTACACTGCAATGGTCCATACACTGTAATAAGCTTGCCACCCATATCGAATACAACACACCTTCTATACTGCAAATATTAGTTAACCAGCATTAGCTGTGACAACTACAACACCAAATGCTAACAGTCAGACAATAGAGGATTTGCTAGGTCTACGCTGGGTCACACCCATGGAATTCTTCGTCCAAACCAACCCTTCACACATCACACCAGTTGGCCAGATGAAGGGACCTGGCAACCAAGTGCACAGTCCATACAGTTTTCCCATTGTTCTTATCACCCATTCGTCGCCATTGGCATATTAAAAAGGTAGAACAAAGCAGTACAAGAGGACATTCATATTTAATTCGAACTGCTGGCTTCTGCAATACACAGCATTGTGCCATCTGTATTCATGTTTAGGGGACATGGTCAGACACATAAACCCCTTTATCTAAACATTACACGCTGTGATTTATACCAATATCAAGAAATAACAAATTGAGGCTCGCATTCCAGGTAAAGATAATAAATTTATTAGTGACCACACATCAGCTCACACGTTTGGTGGTGTGTGTTGGAAGCTCCACTAGAGGAGCAGGAGTAAAAATATGGATTATACACAAGCTCCTACACTTATTTTTTTGAACTTTTATCAGGCCCTGCAGGACAACTGTAAGAGAAATATAAGTGTGTTTTAACACTATACAGTGGGGCAATTTTAGTTGGGGGGGAAGGAAAAACCCTTTAAAGGAATGTAAGCAGCAACAGAAGGTAGCCGAGTAGGGCTAAACTTCACTGCACATGTCAGTTAGAGACGAACGAATACACCAGTGCAAGGCTCCTACTATTCAGTTTCCTGTACTGTAGCCATGCAGCAGAAAGAAAGGTAGGGGTCAATTAAACACTACACGGTATCTCAACTTGGGGCAAATTTCAATTTGGGGAGGACATGCCCTTTAAGTTATACTACACAAAGAATGTGTAAGGGAGTTTTTAACCTTTTAATTGTCAGCGAAAAATAACAAATTCCTGCTTTGGCTGCATAATTTTCACTTACACAGTCTCCCATGAATGGTAACTGCTTGGAAAAGGCAGGTTAAACTGAAATTCAAGGCCTTTTCAACATAAACCTTTTTTTTTTAAATATTTTTATTGAGATAGGAGATGGGAGTTAAAGAATAAACAGTAGGTAGCGCAAGTTAGCACAAATTTTGCATAGATATACTCAGTAATCACATGAAAAGACAGGTTAGGAATATACATTTTAATTGGTATGTTCATTGGGGAGGGGTTCAGATAAGAGATTCAAGATTTTCTTTGCAGTAGTCATGCCATTGTATATTCTCTATTAGCGACTATTGAACACGTCATGTACAGATATCCACATTGGTTCCATTCTCCTATTATTTGTGTCTTATAAAGTATTTTGGCCCACATCTCCAACTCTATATTATTTTATTATTTTTACTTAACGTTACCGCAACTAGTTGGCGGGTTTTATACATTAAATTAACTTATGTTAACTAGTTGCCTAATTCAAAGTTGTGACAACAATATCATTACTGTCGTTATTCTGTCGCCAAAGATCGGCGGGGGCCCAGTCCCGTGGTTAGAGGAGGGGCCGAGGAGGGGGGGAGAACGCGCAGGCGCCCATTCTCCATTCATGTTAGAGATAGGGGGATTATGGCTCAGGGTTTGTTCTGTTGTACCCATACTGTTATGTGGAGGCAGTTGTGAATATTTTGTTTGTATCGTGGGTAGAGTGTCAATAAAGCTTTCCCAGAGTTTGAAGATTGTTTGACTTTGTTTTCTTTGTCTAATGTCGCTTCCACCCAATCCATTCGGAATAGGTATGACAGTTTGGTTTTGAAAGCTTTAGGGATGGTGGGGTTGGTGTTATCCATTGTTGGATTAGGTTTTTTGGCTGCTGCTGATATGTTGGAGAAGTACTTTTTAGCTCCTAATTTAATGGGTGTTTGTGTGTCAAATATTGCCCAGAGTGGTGTTAGGGGACATAATTGACTAAGTGTTGTGTGGAGAATGTGCTACTTGTTTCCAGAAGTCCTGGATAACCAACAAGACCACATACAATGGAGAGGTCTGGTTTGGGATCTTTGCATTTTGGGCACAGAGTCTGGGGCAGACCCTGATCTCCCCAACCTATATGGTGAGATGTAGCCCCTGTGTAATAACTTCAGAGTCATTTCGTGGTATGAGGTGTGCGGGGAATGTTTTTATGTGAGATTGAATGATTTCTGTGTGATGTTTTCTGTTAGCGTGGGTATATCTGTCTCATTGGTTTAATCTTTGGGTGTGTGGTTTGAGTGTTGATGGGTGTTTTTGCAAGGAGTTATTGGTTCGTTAGATAAAGAGTTCAGACTCTGTTCTGGGGATCGCAGTATTGTGTCTAGTGGGTTATTCCAGTCTCTTCTTTCAGACTGGAGATTGATTTGAGACATAGCTGCTGGCTTGTAATAGTGGAATAGATTAGGTCCCACAACGGAAATTTATTCTTTGTCTGTGAGAAAGTCAGGGGTCTTTTAGTGTCATATCTACAAATCTCGAATCTTTTCTATCCCCCCCGTTTCTCCAGCTGTAGATACCACGTGAAGCCCTCCCCTCCTGGAATTTTGGGTGTTTAGTGAATGGCAGCCACACTGAGTGAAGCGTGTTTTCAGGCCCATCGCGGACGGGCTCTGTTCCATGCCTTCCAGCCTGACATCAGCAAGGGTTTTCCTACTCTCCTCCGGAGTCTGAGAAACGTGTAAGCAGCATTGAGATAGGGCTGGGAGTCACACAGTTGTTGTTCTAGGTCGGTGCGGGTGTAAGTTCGAGGAGGCATGCAGCCAGTCCCTGACTATTCTGAGATGTGAGGCTAATGTTGTAGAGTTCAATATTTGGGAAGCCGATGCCTCCTTTATTTTTGGGAAGAGTAAGAGTGTTGTATTTAATTCGTGAAGTTTGTTTTGCCATATGTATTTGCGGAAAATGGTATTTATGTGTTTTCAGTCTTTTCCGGGATAGAATATTGGTAAGGTTTGTAATAGTAAAGCAGCTTGGGAACACTATCATCTTTATGAGATTAGCTCGACCTGTGAAAGAAAGGGGAAACTTTCCCCATGCATTTATGTATCTGTCATTCTGGTTATGAGTGGTGGATGTTTTTTTGAGTATAACAGGTCTATTTGTTGGGGAGGAGGGTTCCTAGGTATGTTATGGTTATGGTGGCCCATTTGAATGGGAAGTTTACTTGACCACGTTGGGGGCCGCCGTTCCTAGGAGAAGCGCTTCAGATTTGTTGTAATTGACCTGTAGTCCTGAGAGTCTCTCAACCCTGTCATCGCTCGTCCATTATGGCTGGTATGATTGTAGGGGTCTGGACACGAATAGAAGGATATCGTCTGCGTAAGCTGAGAGTTTTAGATCTTCTTTTACCAATTTTTGATGCCTGTGATTTTTAGTTGGAATCCCATATACAAAGGGACATCTTGGAAATGGAAGCAGTTCAGAGAAGGGCAACTAATTAATAAGGAGAATGGAGACACTTGACTATGCAGGCAGATTAGACAATTTAGGATGTTTACAATAGAAAGCAAAGTTTTCGTGGGATATGATAACCTTCTACAAATATATGAATGGCCATACAATAAACTCTGTGGTGCACTGTTCATGTGAAACTGTCTTCCAGCAGATGTGGTAATGGCAAGTTCATTTAATAGCTTAAAAAGTGGGATAGATAAGTTTCTAAAACTAAACAATACTGAGAATTACTGGTATTAATACATTACGTAGATCTGGTTGATCCAGGGATACTTACCGATTGCCATTTGGAGTCAGGAAGGAAACCCCCCCCCCTTTTAGCTGTTTTCTTTTTGCCTTCCTCTGGATCAACTGTGGCACAGGGGCACAGCCACACCGGAATCACACCGGGATTCCTGTGCATTTGCGCATTTGATTTCTTCTTTTTAAGATACAAATCACATGCGTTGCGTATCGCAAATGGATGCAATCGCATCGCACCTGATGCGTTGCCGCGATTCCTATGATAGAAAAAAAATCACATGCGCAAAATCGCACAACTGCGGCCTAGCCTTAGGTAGGGTGAAAAGGTTGGACTTGATGGACATATGTCTTTATTCAACTTCTGAAACTCTCCTTTCTTTCCCAGGATGCACACTTCCTTGGATCTTCTTCACACGTAATGTCAACTGATTGGCTGTTGAATGGTTCAAACAAGCTCCAATCTCTACTGAGCAACTGAATCAACCCAGCGCTGGGTCAAGGGCAAGACCTAATGGTCTATATTGGGGGTCCTGCAAACGGAAGTCAGTATTTCAGAAGCATTTATTTTACAACAGATCAATGCTGAATGGACAGGTTAAGGTTATTAGGATGGAAAAATACTGCTCTTGGTTTTTTTTTACCTTGAAAGTAAATGTATTTGCACTGAAATTCCCTATTAAAGGGGAATTAACACATCTACCTCATTTTAATTAATCCAGTAGTGTAATGGGAAGAAACCACACTCACAGACCGCTGTGATAACAATGTGTTATTCACACGTTTTGGGGCATTTACCCTTGATCAAGTGCAGTTGAGAAAGGCTGCATGCCCCCTGAAACATGTTGTGTGACATGTAAATGGATCAGTGAAGTTTTGGTTTCTCCCCCATTAAAATACTGGATTTACAGTTAGGAGGAGATTGGTATCATACTGCATCGGGGACGATTGAGACCTTGAAAGATGAAATTAACAGTACTAAGCCTAAAATCTTTAATTAAAAGTACCCAGGGGGAATGTTCACAGAAATCTTTACCCCAAACTCTAGTCAATCATTTTTAAAAGTTTAATGTATCCTGGCATAATGAATACTGAGTTTGCCCCTAGATATTATTTATTGGAGGAAAATTAACATCCAACCCTCACAGCTGGTTAGAACGCATTCACTTCATTGGAATATTTGTAGCTTTAAATAAGGAAGAAAAATAAAACCTAATCCGACAACTATCCAGCCTCTGTGTCCTTGCATGATTTCATTATCAGTGCCAATGCAAGTGAAAGGAGCACCGGTTAGACAGAACAACCATGTGCCTACATGCTTGGAAAAATTCAATAAGAGATCTTGGCAAGCTATACATCTATTACATGCAAGAAAGCTGCCAAGTCAACAAAAATATTTAGCAGTAAACTGTCTGAACTGTAATTAATTTAAGGAAACAGATTTCACAGTCTGACTGCTCTCTCTATTACTAATAATATACAAATGTCTAAAAGCGCATCTGTGTGGCCTAGCCCTTAATCTGTGGGCCCATGTATGGATTTAAATACTTTAATGGTGAAATGAAAATTCCGTGCTTTGTAGTGCATGTGCAGTATATGTCTGGGAACACTAAATTGTATCTGACATGAGAATGCACTGACAGCTCTGCTGGAACAGAAATGATCCGAGTGTCATGAATTAGATTATTCTGCATAGAGTTTTTGGTATCACTGGGCAAAGCCATATGATATGAAACCATTAAGAAGTGCTGCATAGACTATACTGTATCTATATCACGCTCAAATTCCAATGACAAAAAGAAAGGTATGAAACGAATTTAAGGGCATGTTCACCCTGTAATAACATGATCTGTAAAGGTAAGCACCCCTATATAACAGTTTCCCTTTTACTTACCTTTTAACAAGAACATTGCAAACACTACTTACAGACCCCAGATACTCCGCTGCACTGACACAACCCTTCGCTGCAGTTGCAGCTGGTTTTGAGCCATGATGTCATTGCTAATCGTTTGTTCCCCAAAGCTGCCAACTCACATTGCGATTGAGGAGACAGCCATGACGGATGATCTGGGTGTGTCATAGAGTTAGGCTGGGTACACACGAGCAGATATTTTTGTCCGACTGACTGATTCACGGCACTTTGGTCAGCCGAAAATATCTGCTGGTGTGGGTAGGCGGCACGCCCGACCTCGATCGTTCGTTGGTCCGAATTTGCTGAGACAGAAGACATTTGCCCGGCCGAGTGCTCGGTCGGGGCAAATAGTCCCTTTGGTGTACCCACCTAGACCACATCTTTGGAAGATATGTTTTAAAGGAAACAACTTATGGGGTGCTTTACCTTTACAGATAATCTTATTTAGAGGGTGGATATGTCCTTTAATTGAAATTGAAGCCTATTCTAACTCTCCTGGAGGGATCTGCAACAAAATCTTATTTTACAGTTAATTTAATCTGTAGATGTATTTAGGGTGGAAATGTCCTTTAAGAAATAACTTGTGCTACGTTGTCCATTAAATGTTAGCCAGCGTCACTTTCGGCTCCAAAACTAAAGTATGAGGCCAGATTAATAATTTTTGCCTGTGGCCGAGCGATGTAAAGGACAAGTCTCTACTGCTCGATGAAAAAACGAAGAAAATAAACCCAAAACCTGCAATATTAAAACTGAACATTATAACCGGTTTTACATACATCTGTTACTTTCAAAGTGTGTATGTGTGTGTGTGCATTTTCCAGGGGTGGAGTTGCCCTTTAAATGTGATTAGGTAAATATGGTGATCTGTTTACAGTTAAATGTTGCGCTGCACATGCAATCGCACACAAATCGATGCGTTTTCCCATGCGGGGAAAACCGCATGGGCAAACCATCAAAAATCGCTCTAGTGGGGCCTAGCCCTTACATTAGATTTTGTAAACAATACATAAACAAGCAAACAAAAACATGTTTCTTTAAATGCCTCATTACACAAAGCCTCAATGGCCCACATTGATGAATACTAAAATTGTACCGTATTTACCGTATGGACCCTTTCCACAAACATACAATACTTCACGTTCAATTTGAAAGATAAATCCACCCAAGTCATGTCAAGTCTAAGCACAGTACGTTTAACTCCTTCTGCCCTTTGTACACATTTAACTTGTGTCTGCTGTAATAAATTTATTATTCTAAGTGCTGCTAGCGATTTGCCAAGATTCAAGTCATATTAATGGCAAATCATTGCAAGTAACAATGTACATAGAATTATTTTAATTGCATCTCACACTGATGATTCCTTCTGTAGGACTATCATAAATTTCCTGCACGATGATGAAGGGTATGAAGTCCCACAGAAGGAATCATCAGCCCCTGGCAGACCCTTTTTATTTCTTTGGGACTGGAAAATATTGATATATTTGTAACATCAGAGTTCTACTGCACCCCAGCAACTGGAATGCAAACGGTCTATATTCTCAGTATCATGTCTATATTCCCATGTTATCATGGCACCTGGATATAAATAATACTTTCATAGTTCACAGGTAAACAGTTGTTTTATCTGAATTAAGGTCAGCATTGGTTTACATCCAGCTCTATTCTTTGATAGGCTGCAGTGGATATAAATCTACACACCCCTGCCAATTGCCATGTTTGTGGTTAATAAAATAAATCAAATCAACTATTTCCCCTTTATTGCATAGTTACCATCTATATAAATTAGTTACAAAAACGAATGAGAAACAGTTTAGTGTAGGTAAAAATGATTTCCAAAACCTGGTTGCATTAAGAACTGGCCATGAAACTGTCATATAAATTATATTTCAAATGAAATGTAAACTTCACAAAATCATTACAACAGATGCAGGGTTACCCCAACCAAAGACAATGCAGCTTAAGAGTTTTTTGTTCATTTAATATTCTATAGAGATGTCCAACATGATTATACGTGTATCCAAGTTTTCCATTCACTGTGAACAATGAAGTAAATCCATTACCGGTAAGAAAGCATATCCATGTAAATTACACACTGCACACAAAACCCCTAGTCTATGGGAGCTGATTTGACTGCATCAAAACAAAGCAACAAAAATAAACATACAAAGCATAGATGTGTTTTAGACCCATGGCCTGCTAACAGGCTACTAAGAGAGAAATTCACAGCATAGGAAAGCAAGCGATCCATAAGGCTATGCAGAGTTAAGCCAATGTCAGATATTATTTACAGTAGGTTGGGCTCCGATAATAGAAGTTATCTTGAAATGGCCTTTCCTTTTTCCTTCTTTTCTCTAGGAAAAAAATATTTTTGCCTCTTCTCCAATCTTTTCTTGCTTTGTTAATGAGAAAATATCCTAAAATAGCAGGCCATTCCAGACTGCCCTAAACCATGCAATCCATCTGCAACTTTCTAGAATGTTCACACTATTTCATAGTGATTGTCATGAAACACGGAGACGCTTGTTACTTAGTGGAAAATTAAGGTTTGGAGGGTTTAGGTTTTCATGGTTATTTTAAAAAAAATGGTTCAGACCACTGGATTTCTTTGTGCTGTATTCTATGAATGGCCTGATTTATCAAAGGCAGAGCTGTGTAATTAGCCATTTCCAGAAGCTTCAATATCAGACACCAATAGCATTAGCAAAGATTTTTTTTAGTTTTACTCTACTTTAATTTAAATCCCAAAATGGTTTCTGTACAGAGTGAATACACGCTTCAGTCTTTGCTCTATGCCAGGATTTCATACTTGCATCCCTCCGAATGTTTTAAACTACAACCCAGCATTCCTTGGCTGCAGTATGTTGGAAGTTATAGTTTTCAAACATCTGGGGGGCCACAAGTTAACATCCCTGCTCTTTGTAGTAAAAGCTCTTAATACTGTGTATTTCTTACATGCACATAAAATTGTGGGTGTTGAATGAGCTAGGAAGTGGAAAACCAAACACTGGGTTTCTTTAAAGAATTTGTACTATGCTTTTTGCTTACACATCCAATCAAGTATGACCTATTTTAGGGTAATACAACGGATTAGTTTGTCCCCAAATTAATCTAAGTTTACTTACTTAGATGCAAAATGACCCTGTGCCTTTCCCTGGATTCCTCTCTAAAGCCATCCAGCAACAGGGTCCTGGATACCTCATCTGGCCTATCAGTATGTAGATTGTTATTTTTAACAATTTGTGGCATAAAAACTATAAGGTCACCCAATAGTCGCGGTAGATCAAATTGCTGCCGCCCCAACCCATCATTCCACGCAGTCCGCAACTTTAATCCCCACCAACAAGCAAATGGGTAAAGGGTGCACTTTGACAAAGACTACAAACGTGTATCAATTTTGAAATAGGTAAACGGAATTTATTAAGTGTCTACAACATGACCAGGCCCTGGACGCATAACGCACTGCACGCACTAAGTCATAGGAATCTGGAACTAACATAATTTGAAAGTCTGAAAGCTTGTTCAGAAATAATTAACAGGCAATCACGCAAAGACCAATACTCTACTGTGTTACTAACAATCAATGTTTTCATTCACTCAACATGCTTGATTTGCAGGTTTGGATTGTAAACTGCCGGAGTAGGATTATAAATGGTATAATGCTAAATGGCAGACTCAGGAGGTGGAAATTTATTAACAGGATAATCATTTATTTACTTCCCCTGCTAAGTTAGCTTATTTTATCACAAAGGGTAGTAATCAATAAAGTGTATACCAAAACTGGAATTTAAATGATTAAGTTCTAAATATTTCTAAGGGCTCGTTCACACATGGAACGGACAAAACACAACTTAAAGGGAAGTTCAGTGCAAATACATATGCTTTCCAGAAAAAAGAGCAGTATTTTATCATCCCAGTGACCTAAACCTGGCAATTCAATATTTTATCTGTGTATAATAAATGCAACCGAAATATTGACTTACTGTTTGCAGGACCCCAAGTAAAGACCGTTATGGTCTTGCCTTGACCCGCGGTTGCTTCTAGTTGTTACATCTCATTAGAATCTGACATCTTTGACCCATCCAACACATCAGTAGAAATTATGTTAGAAAATTCCAAGGTATGTGTGCATCTTGGGAAAAAGACTGTCACCCTCACTAATGTCAACACAGAACAGCCAAGGGTATGAAAAAAAAGATTTTTCAAAATGGGAGAGAATATGTAAATAACTAAACATTACAACAACACAGTTTAACAAATATCTGTTGTATTCAATTAGATCAACTGGACTTGAAATGTAGTTCTGAAGACTTTTCGCTAGTCATCCGACTGGTCTTCTCAATTCAGAATGACTTGTACAAGAATCTGTGGCAATTATGTACCCTGGAAAATCCCAATTAGCATTCACAGCCAGGTGTTAAGGTGTTGATAGATAGTGGCTAAGAGGTGTTTATAGGAACGCCCAGAGTAAGGTGTTAAAACAGCATTGTACATGGCAGACAGTTGGTGTCGAACCCCCCCACCCTATTTAGGCTTGGTTTCTTTATTTTCACATAAATGGCCTCCTTAACACCTCTCTTGAACCAGTCACTCCTTTGCCAATATGTTAACATTACAATCTTCAAAGGTATGTCCTTTATCCTTAAGATGCAGATACACGGCTGAGTCCTACCCGAGGAATTGGCTCTTCTGTGCTGGGCCATACGTTGATCAGTTGCTGTTTGGTCTCCCCCACATACAATCAGAGCATTCTTCACTCACGGCACCCCATATATGATGTCGCTTTTCTTGTGTTTTGGTATTGGGTCTTTTGGATGTACCATGCTGCCTAGTGTGTTGTTCGGTTTAAAGCAGACAGGGATACGATGTTTTTTGAAAATTCTTCTTAATTTCTCAGAGACCCCTGCTACATATGGGATGACCAGTTCTTCCTCCTGTCTTGCTTTTCCCTTCACTGTTTGGTATTGTGTTCTTTTCTTTCCTCTACTTCTTTGACAAAGGCCCAGTCTGGATATCCACAAGTTTTAAGGGCTCCTCTGAATGTTTCATTTCTTTAGCCTTCGCCTCTGTGCTAGTGGGATGTTCTCGCTCTGTGTTGCAGGGTTCTGATGACACCCAGCTTGTGATCTAAAGGGTGGTGGGAGTCAAACATCAAATACTGATCTGTGTGTGTTGGTTTTCTGTAAACCTCTACTTCCATTTTACCATTTCCTTAACTTCTACCAAGCAGTCCAAGAAAGACAGTTTGTTGTTTTGTACCTCTTCCCTTATGAATTTAATTTTTGGTCCACCGCATTAATGTGTTCTGTAAAGCTTGTACTTCCTTCTGGTGGATTTTAACCCAGGTGTCATCAACATATCTGAACCAGTGGCTGGGTGCTATGCCCTTAAAGGTATTAAGCGCCTGTTTTCTACCTCCTCCATGTAAAGGTTGGCCACAATAGGTGAAACTGGAGATCCCATAGCACATCCATGTTTTTGCTTATGAACTTATCCCTGTATTTGAAATAGGTGGTATTCAGCACAAGTCCAACAAGGAACACACCTGTTCTGGGTGAGATTCAGTTCTGCTGGTAAGAGTGCTGTCTTTGCCCAGCCGTTTTCTCACCATGTCAACAGCCTCCTTGGTGGGTATAAAGTGAAGAGAGAAGTCACATCAAGGACACCATAGTTTCTTCTACACCGAGTACTATATCTTCAATCTGTTGGTAAATCCTGAGAGTTCTGGATGTGATGCTTAGAACTTCCCACCAAGGTCCTAAGATGTTAGCTAGATATTTTGCCACCTTGTATGTTACAGAGTTGATGCTGCTGACTATAGGTCTTAGTGGGGCCCCTTCCTTATGTATCTTTGGAGTCCATATATGCATGGATGTGCCTCACCAGGGTAGCGTGATATCATTGCTCGGTTCAATGGCTTTATCCTTTTGAAGCTGTTGTAGTAAGTCTAGACTCTTTTCGTAACGGCTGGTGGGATCCCTTTGTAAAGGCCCATAGTGTTGTTTATCGGCCAGGAGCATGGTCACCTTATCATGGTAAGTCTGAGGTGTTGATTACCATGTGCATCTTCCTTTTCTGCGTAGAATGGTGATACTGGAATCTTTCTGAGGGATGTTAAGGCTCTTCTTTCCTGTGTAGTCAGGTTAGATGAAGGAGTTTTAGCACTGGCTAAAAAAAAAACATCGTATCCCTGTCTGCTTTAAACCGAACAACATACAGCAATTGGTACATCCAAAAGACCCAATACCAACACAAGAAAAGCGACATCATATATGCGGTGCAGTGCAGTGAAGAATGCTCTGATTTGTATGTGGGGGAGACCAAACAGCAACTGCATCAACGTATGGCCCAGCACAGAAGAGCCAATTCCTCGGGTCAGGACTCAGCCGTGTATCTGCATCTTAAGGATAAAGGACATACCTTTGAAGATTGTAATGTTAACATATTGGCAAAGGAACGTGACTGGTTCAAGAGAGGTGTTAAGGAGGCCATTTATGTGAAAATAAAGAAACCAAGCCTAAATAGAGGTGGGGGGGTTCGACACCAACTGTCTGCCATGTACAATGCTGTTTTAACACCTTACTCTGGGCGTTCCTATAACACCTCTTAGCCACTATCTAATCACACCCTTAACACCTGGCTGTGATATGCTAATTGGGATTTTCCAGGGTACATAATTGCCACAGATTCTTGTACAAGTCATTCTGAATTGAGAAAGCCAGTCGGATGACTAGCGAAACGTCTTCAAGAACTACATTTCAAGTCCAGTTGATCTAATTGAATACAACAGATTTACCATGACCTGGATGAATGAGAACCTTCACAAGCATAACAATTTAACAAATATTGATAATTTCCATTGAACTGTCCCTTTTATTCAACTTTTTAGCACGTTTTTGTATCCGTTGCTAAACGTTTGTCTTCAAAGGCTGCATTTTGGAAGGGAATGTGTGCGTCTGTGCTGCAAATTTTAAAACTCAATAATCTTGCCGTGGCAATTAACAGGACACTGGTGTTTTTTTTACTATAGTTAGCCTTTAAGTATGGCTGTCACAGGAATGAAAGGGTAGGTCAATACTGTAGTTGTGTGTACCTGTGTCAGGTTGGGGGGTAAAAACAAACTTTTTTCATGATTGGTCAAAATAGTTTTTTTCTCCTTTTCTTTTACTACCCTTTTTTTACCCTTTAAGTATGGCTGCCACATGAATGGATGGGTGTGCCAGAAGGTGTGCGTAACGGTGTTAGGTTGTTTTTTTTTTTTACTATAGTTATCTTTAAGTATGGCTGCCACAGATATGGAAGCATAGGTCAGTAGGTGTGTACTAGCGCCAGGTTGTGGGGTATGTCTTTTTTGAGTTTATGACCATAAAACCTTTATTAATTTTTTATTATTAATGTAAAAGGATTGGCTAGAGGCTACTAGTGGGTGTGACCAACTGTTCCAACTCTTACAAGTTCCTGCAGTACCCTAGGTCTGACATGTGTAACGAACATAATGGTCAGTGACCATACTGTGTGATACTGGAAATAAAACACAAACCCCATGTTAGAAAGGGAAATTTCCCAACAGCCATATCAAAATGAGAGAAGAGACACAGATTACAGCTTTTGTATTAAGGTGCTCTCCCTTCTGAAAGAGTTTTTCTGAGGCTTTAGTCTGTTGCAGCTAATACCTACCTAAAATGAAAACATCTAATCAAGGGTTTCTCAAATGATGTATCTAGGTACATTGATGTAATTTCAGACAGCCAGAGGTTTTGGTTAAAAAAAAATGTATAGTTTTTTTTTTACTAGTTTATTTTACATTTTTATTATGCCGTACTATAATATATTTATTATAATAACATTTCAATGCAGTCACTTTACACTACATAAATATGGGAAATTCCAACATTAAAACAGGGCCAGTTCTCGGTCCTCATTCTCCTAGATCTATCTGCTGCCATTGATACACACAGGCCGAGCATCGGCCAAAACGAATGGTCGTTCACATCGTGCGGGCGAAGGTCGGGACCCGCAACACATGATGTGTATGCCTGTCCATATTACCCGAAGATTGTTCCATGTATGGAGCGTTTCATCTGCCAAAATGGCCATTCGGTCAAGGCTCGTTGATAATCTGCACTGAAAATCGGTCAACGAGCTCTGACCGAACACTGTTTTAAAGCGCCCATACATGGAATGATCTTAGGGCAAATACGATGTGCATCAACATTGTGCGTTGCTGGTGGGCCCCTTTAGTGTGGGGGACCCTCAGGGCTCGGTTTTGGCACCCTTACTGTTTTCACTATACACCATTTCTTTGGGAGTATACAATCAGTTTATTTGGTTTAAAATATCACCTATACCATGCCACAGCTTTAAACTCAATCTTTCTAAAACTGAATAATTTCCCCCCCTTAAATGGGACCTTGTCCACCCACCTCCATCTCTATTGACAATATGGTCATCAACCCTGTTGAATCTGCTCGCTTCATTTTTGACCCATCGATTTGCTTCTGTCATCACATTAACAATGCCACCAAAACTTGCCTTTTTTCCTTTGCAATACTGTCCGTACTTTCCTCTCTCACTCCACTACTAAAATAATCATGCATGCCCTCTTACTCTCCCATCTTGACTAGCATTCTACAATTATAGGTCTCCCAATCTATCAACTGTTCCCTCTCCAGTCCATCTTAAACTTAGCAGTTAATTTCACTCTCCTCCTAGAGAGAACCAGCAACTACAATACTGTAGTCTATTGGGTGGTTTTCCCATCATGTTTACCCTTCTTTTAACCTTTAAATCCCTTCACTGCTGCACCACCCTACTTATCTTCTCCCTTGGCCTCTTATATCCTGGACGTGGCCTGTGCTCCTCACAAGGAAATCTACCCCAAAAACCCCCAACTAGCACTGCTTACTCCCGTCTTAAACCATTTTCTCTCGCTGCTCCCTACCTTTGGAACTCTCTCATTTGGCAGGTGTCATCTAATAATACTTTCAAATCTAAACTTTTATCCTACCTTTGTCTGTTTAATTGCTTGCACTCTGTATATTATAATGTACAATGCTGGGTACCCCAGTGACACTTTATAAATAAAATGATGCATACATACAAAGGAGAATGAAAGTCTAATAACATATTATGTTCCAGTGATTACCCACGTTAAACTGATTCCATTTTTTTATGCTCTCTTTCCTCGGGTTTTCCTAATCAACTATGTAGGGATGTTGACAAATGAGGATTTGGCTCAAAGGAAGGTGTTACCAGAAGCAGAGGAGCTTGGGAAAGTTTAAGAACCACTGAACTAAATGTCAAAGCACCAAAAGACCATCAAAAGTTCTTCCAGTCAGCTCACCTTAGCAATGAAGCACCAAGTTGCATGTTGAGCAGAGGAGAGGTTACTGTTCAACTTGACAGATGTAAGTGTCAGTAAGAAACCCAAAATCCCACTGCAATGAAACCAACAGTGCAATATTAGATTGACTATGTGACATGTTTTGGTAGCATACCATTTTTAAAAAAAATGAATTGCTTTGTCATATTAACCTGGCACCATACATTTAAGTGAAACAGGAAAAATGTGTTTTAAAAAAAAAAAGATTAAGTTAAAGTATATAGAAATGTCAGCTTTTATTTTTTAAATAATGATTTCTGAATTATTTACGGTAACATTTTGTTCTACAGATATTGTATTTGGAAAACTATTAGACACTACTAGAAAAGATGTCTACAGAGTAATTTATTTTATGTTTTCAGCAGGATTCACGAGTAATAGGGACCTTAAAGGAAACCTATGTCCTTTATATCTTCCACTAGTACATAAATGGTTAAAGGGCATGTCCAACCCCAAAACTATAATCCCCCCCACTAATGGCCCCACCATGTAGTGTAGTAAAATCCTTACCTCACATCCCAGCTCCATATGGTTCTCCTGTAGTCCCCCCCCAAAATCCACAAAACTGCCCACCAGGAGGATAGCAGAGTCCATATAGGACTCTGCCTCCTATCTGGCCTCCGGGAGAAGTTTGGCATGCGTACTGCAGCCCTTCTCCCCCTCCCGTTTTGCTATCCCTCCCCTACCATAAAACCCCATGCCCATATAAGAGAATAACTTCCCCCAGCCCCAACCGCAAAAAAATAATTTTAAGAAAGTCCCCAGAACTCTACTTACCTTCCCTCTCTCCCCCGGCATTCTGAGGAGCCGCACTGGTTCCGAAACGTTACCATTAAAAGAATTTTTTTCACGATCAAGACTGGTGTTCCTAGCATGTCTTACCCCTTATGATCTTGTCAGCCAATCACGGACGCGGCTGCCAGTCCTGCCCCCTGCTTGCAGTGTCTTGCAAGCAGAAGGCCGGGCTGGGCCGGGCGTCGGAGGAGAGAGGGAAGGTAAGTAAACATCTGGTCACTTTCTTAAATTATTTTTATAGCCGGTTGGGGCTGGGGGGAACATATATAGGCAAAAGTTGGATATAAGGGTGGACATGCCCTTTAAGAAAACATGCTTTACACAGTATTTTTACAAAACATTCTGGTTACCCAGAAAAGTGCCATAAAACCTTCTGTCTGTTTAGAATAACAGGCAGTAAACAAAGCCCGTCAATTACATCCTCATTTTTTACTTTATGCTCAATGTGATAAAAGCTAGGTACCGGGGCTTTATCCTTATGTGTGTACCTACGTTTCCCGAACGAGTGCGCGGCCGCCGAACGCTTGTTCGTGAAAGACTGAAAATTTCCATCGGCCATGCTAGACTCCCTATAGGAGTCTAGCGCGGCTGATGGAAACACACAGTCTGAGCATTCTCCCTATTATGTTCATAGGGAGAACGCTCCGGACTGTGTGTATGCAGATCTTTGAAAGATGGCAGACAGGATCTTGCAGATCCTGTCTGTCATCTTTCAGAAATCTGTACTGTGTACCTAACTTTACCTTTGAGCTACAATGTAACCTATTAGGCTAAATAGAGGAGAGTTGGACTATCCTCTTATGGGAGGATTTACAGCTTTCAGTTAAATTGTAATTTTTAAAATATTTGTCGTCAGACATTGCATTCTAGTATAAAGCACTGAGAAGCTATTAAGTTTGTATATGTTCATGGCAACTTCCATGAGTTCTTTCAACTATGAACGATACATCTGAATGTAGCTGGCCATCGATCTATGAAAGTTGCCTTGGTTTTATTATTTATAAATTAAAAAATCTTGGTAGGGACTGAGAACTCCAAAAATGTACGCCCCCTCAAGGTGCCCATACACTCACCCTCCGACATTCCTCCAACATTCTCCCGACATTTACGTGAGTCAGAAGACCCATCTTCCTCAACCCGAGAAAGAATCGCCAGGTGGGAAGATTGAAAGGTAAAAAAGGCTATGGTTTTTAGTATGTCTTTAGACATTGGATAGATTCAACTGGATCTATGTAATGTCTTATTAGTGTAAGGCCGGAATTAGGATTCAATGAACGAATTACCTAGCACAACATCCCGTGTGGAATCTGTAAAAGTAGAGAAAAGGAAACTCCACTGCACTGATGAGGTCACCTACAAGACAAAAGGAACTGGCATTTATTCGATGGCCAACTAATCCTGTGCGGGAAGAGCAAAAATAATAAGTATGTAAAGCAGTTCCACCTGAATATCTATAAAAAACTAATTTTAAGATCAATATCTTTTAGAATCAGACCATATGACATCAAGATCACAAACAAAAGTATATTGTAGAATCATGGTATTTCGGTATTTGAATATATATATTTGAACAGTTTAATTGAAAATTTGAAAAATTCTAATTCAATTTGGTTCAAATCAGATTTTCAGAAGTTCTTTGGAACCGGTGGTGCTAGTTTTTTTAGTCTCTACTAAGGAGCAGTTATCCACTGCAAGTATTTTGTGATAACTTTCTATAAGCCACAATAGTACCACATATTGGAGTTAAAATGGCAGTTGATGCAGAAGAAAATAAATCAGATTGACATGAACTATAACTCAAATGGTAACTCCTGTTCTCTTATAGAAGCTTAATTTAGTATACATAAATGTGGACTAGAAATATACTAAAGGTGTGTGTTTATCTCACTGTATTATTTTAGCATACTGTAGGTCCATAATTATACATTTTTCTTACCTGTAGGGTGTGATGCAATGGTCAGTAATATAACACTGCAAAATAGAAACAAGAGTTCAAAATGTTGATCCACAATTTTAATCAAAGATATTTACATTACATTAAAGGGCATGTCCACCCCCAAAACTATATCTCCCCCAGTACTAGCCCCATTGTGTAGTATAGTTTACCTTACCTTACATCCCAGCTCCATCTGGTTCTTCTGCTATCCCCCCCCCCCCCCCCCAAAGTCCAAAAAAACGCCCACCAGGAGTACTGCAGAGTCCATATAGGACTCTGCCTCGTCTCCCCTCCGGGAGAAGTTTGGCATGCGTACTGCAGCCCTTCTCCCCCTCCATTCCCCTCCCTCTCCCTCCCGATTAGGATTCCCTCCCCCTAGCGTAAAATCCTTTTTATATAATATTCTCCCTGTCCCCCCATCCCCACCCGCTATAGTTTTAAGTTCTGAAAGTACCCCAAACATTACTTACCTTCCCCCTCTTTCCTCCGCTGCACTGAACTCCCGTCAGCCGCGTCCGTGATTGGCTGCTGCTCAGCCAATCACAGACGCGACTGCCGGTCCCGCCCCTCTGCAGGGCCTGGCAGTGCGGCGGAGGAAAGAGGGAAGGTAAGTAATGTTTGGGGCACTTTCAGAACTTAAAACTATAGCGGTTGGGGCTGGGGGGACAGGGAGAATATTATATAAAAACATTTTTAGAAGGGTGGACATGCCCTTTATGCCAGGGAAGATCCTTGCTTTAGGCAACACACCTCTCAGTGTTCCAGCAACAATCTGAAAATGTATTCTAGATTGCAAAATAAAAGGGCTAGAGTCTGGCCCTTTTATTTTGCCCAGAGCAGGGAACATTGGGGTGAAAGAGAGCAGATCTGAGTGATATTAGAATTGTTAAATCATTCTAATCTCAATTAGAGACCCACAAGTGTCAAGACCATTCTGGTTTTATAGTGCTAAATGTAATTAAAGCCTTGCCTTTAAGCATGTAAACATGAAAGATACCACACACACACATTTTTTTGAAAATTGATTACATTCTATACTTGAAAAAATGGTTGCAACACATACGACTGCTTTAAAGCCAATCCTAGTTATAAACACTTTGACACATATAAATCCAAAAATGGAAATGGCAAGGGCACAGCATTATTGTATAACAACACCTTACACTGCAATGGTCCATACACTGTAATAAGCTTGCCACCCATATCGAATACAAAACACCTTCTATACTGCAAATATTAGTTAACCAAGCATTAGCTGTGACAACTTACACCAAACTGCTAACAGTCAAGACAATAGAGGATTTGCTAGGTCTTACGCTGGGTACACACCATGGAATTCTTCGTCCAAACCAACCCTTCAACACTAGCAACCAGTTGGCCAGGATGAAGGGACCTGGCAACCAAGTGCACAGTCCATACAGGTTTTCCCATGTGTCTTATCACCCATTCGGCCAATTGGCATATTAAAAAGGTAGAACAAAGCAGTACAGAGGACATTCATATTTCATTCAGAACTGCTGGCTTCTGCAATACACAGCATTGTGCCATCTGTATTCATGTTTAGGGGACATGGTCAGACACAATAAACCCCTGTATCTAAACATTACAGCTGTGATTATACCAATATCAAAGAAGATAACAAATTGAGGCTCGCATTCCAGGTAAAAGATAATAAATTTATTAGTGACCACACATCAGCTCACAACGTTTGGGTGTGTGTGTGTGTGAGAGCTCCACTAGAGGAGCAGGAAGTGAAAAATATGGATTATACACAGAGGCTCCTACACTTAATTTTTTTGAACTTTTATCAGGCCCTGCAGGACAACTGTAAGAGAAATATAAGTGTGTTTTAACACTATACAGTGGGGCAAATTTTAGTTGGGGGGGAAGGAAATACCCTTTAAAGGAATGTAAGCAGCAACAGAAGGTAGCCGGAGTAGGGCGAACTTCACTGCACATGTCAGTTAGAGACAGAAACGAATTACACCAGTGCAAGGCTCCTACTATTCAGTTTCCTGTACTGTAGGCCATGCAGCAGTAGAGAAAGGTAGGGGTCATTAAACACTACACGGTATGCTCAACATTGGGGCAAATTTCAATTTGGGGGAGGACATGCCCTTTAAAGTTATACTACACAAAAGAATGTGTAAGGGAGTTTTACCTTTTAAATTGTCAGCGAAAAATAACGAATTACTGCTTTGGCTGCATAATTTTCACTTACACAGTCTCCCATGAATGGTAACTGCTTGGAAAAAGGGCAGGTTAACTGAAATTCAAGGCCTTTTCAACTAACACCTTTTTTTTTTAAATATTTTATTGAGAATAGAGATGGGAGTTTACAGATAAACAGTAGTAGCGAAGTTAGCACAAATATTTGCATAGATATACTCAGTAATCACATAGAAAAGACAGGTTAGGATATACATTTGTATTGGTATGTTCATTGGGGAGGGGGTTCAGATAAGAGAGATTCAAGATTTTCTTTGCAGTAGTCATGCATTGTATATTCTCTATTAGCGACTTGAACAGTCATGTACAGATATCCACATTGGTTCATTATCCTATTATTTGTGTCTATAAAGTATTTTGGCCCACATCTCCAACTCTATATTATTTTATTATTTTTACTTAACTTACCGCAACTAGTTTGCGGGGTTTATAACATTAAATTAACTTATTAACTAGTTGCCTAATTCAAGTTGTGAAACAATATCATTACTGTCGTTTTCTGTCGCCAAAGATCGGGCGGGGGCGGGCCCCGTCGGTGGTTAGAGGAGGGGCCGAGGGAGGGGGGGGAAGTAACGCGCAGGCCGACCATGCATCCATTCATGTTAGAGAAGATTGGGGATTAGGGCCAGGGTTTGTTCTGTGTAAATACTGTTATGTGGAGCAGTTTGTGAAATTTTGTTTGATATGCGTGGGTAGAGTGTCAATAAAGCTTTCCAGAGTTTGAAGAATTGTTGACTTTGTTTTTTGTCTAATGTCGCTTCCACCCAATCCATTCGGAATAGGTATGACAGTTTGGTTTTGAATAGCTTTGGGAGTGGTGGGGGGGTGTTATCCATTGTTGGAGTATGTTTTTCGGCTGCTGCTGATATGTTGGAGAAGTAACTTTTTAGGTCCATGTAAGGGGGTTTGTGTGTCCAAATATTGCCCAGAGTGGTGTTAGGGGGACATAATTGACTAAGTGTTGTGGGAGAATGTAGCTACTTGTTTCCAGAAGTCCTGGATAACCAACAAGACCATACAATGGAAGAGGTCGGTTGGGATTTTGCATTTTGGGCACAGATGTCTGGGGCAGACCCCTGATCCTCCCCAACCTATATGGTGAGATGTAGCCCCTGTGTAATAACTTCAGAGTCATTTCGTGGTATGAGGTTGCGCGGGGAGATGTTTTATGTGTAGATTGATGATTTCTTGTGTGATGTTTTCGTTACGTGGGTATATCTTGTCTCCATGGTTATCTTTGGGTGTGTGGTTTGAGTGTTGAGTGGTGTTGCAGGAGTTTATTGTAGTTAGATAAAGAGTTCAGACTCTGTTCTGGGGATCGCAGTATTGTGTCTGTGGGGTATTCCCAGTCTGCTTCTTCAGACTGGAGATTGATTTTGAGGACATAGCGCTGGCTTGTAAATAGTGGAATAGATTAGGTCCCACAACTGGAATTTATTCTTTGTCTGTGAGAAAGTCAGGGGTCTTTGTGGTCATATCTATCAAATCTCGATCGTTTCTATCCCCCCCGTTTCCATCTGTAGAATACCACGTAGCCCTCCCCTCCTGGAAATTGGGTGTTTAGTGATGGCAGCACAATTAGTGAAGCTGTTTTCAGGCCCATCGCGGAGCGGGCTCTGTTCCATGCCTTCCAGCCTGACATCAGCAAAGGGTTATTCCTACTCTCCTCCGGGAGATCTGAGAAACGTGTATGCAGCATGAGGATAGGGACTGGGAGTCACACGTTGTTGTTCTAGGTCGGTGCGGGTGTAGTTCGAGGAGCATGCAGCCAGTCCTGACTATTCTGAGATGTGAGGCATGTTGTAGAGTTCAATATTTGGGAAGCCGATGCCTCCTTTATTTTGGGAAGGAAGAGTATAGGTTGTATTTAATTCGTGAAGGTTGTTATGCCATATGTATTGCGGAAAATGGTATTTATGTGTTTCATGTCTTTCCGGGATAGATATTGGTAAGGTTTTGTAATAAGTAAAGCAGCTTGGGGAACATATCATCTATGAGATTAGCTCGACCTGTGAAAGAAAGAGGGAAACTTTCCCCATGCATTAATGTATCTGTCATTCTGGTTATGAGTGGTGGGATGTTTTTTGAGTATAACAGGTCTATTTGTTTGGGGAGGAGGGTTCCTAGGTATGTTATGGTTATGGTGGCCCATTTGAATGGAAGTTATCTGACCAGCTTGGGGGGCCGCCTGTTCTAGGAGAAGCGCTTCAGATTTGTTGTAATTGACCTGTAGTCCTGAGAGCTCTCAACCCTGTCAGTCGTCATTATGGCTGGTATGGATTGTAGGGTTCTGGACACGAATAGAAGGATATACGTCTGCGTAAGCTGAGAGAGTTTAGATCTTCTTTACCAATTTTGATGCCTGTGAATTGTTATTGTTGGATAGTTCTGAGTAGTGGGTCTATGCTGAGGTTGAACAGCAAGGGAGAGAGAGGGCAACCCTGTCTTGTCCTCTACCGGTTTGGAAAGTTTGTGAGTTGGTGTTGTTTATTAGTAAGGAGGGTGTGGTATTTTTTGTAGGAATGTGATTACCTGATGAAGTTGGGTCCAAAGTTACGTGCGATGAGGATTTTATGTAAGAATTCCCAGGAAACTCTATCGAAGGCCTTATCTGCATCTAAACTTAACAGGATCTCTTGGGAATGGGGTCTGGTGGAGTGGGCTGTGAAATAGCCGCTATGGCGGTGCGTATGGCTATGGTGGTGTTCCTGTTTGGTGAAACCTAGTTGTGAGTCAGTGATAAGTCTGGCATAATTGGCTGAGTCTGTTTGCCTATTATTTTGTTAAGATTTTATAATCTTGGTTTATAATGATATTGGCCTGTAGGATTGGACATAGTGGGTCTTGTTTGGTTTGAGTAAGAGGATGGTTTGGAGTCATTGAAGTTTTGGATATGAGTTTCTTGAGTGAGTATGTATTGTATAGGTCCGTGAGGGTAGGGAGTATGTGAGGGTTAAGTAGTTTGTAGTATTCTGCGGGGGAGCCGTCTGGGCCGGGGGCTTTGGTGTTGTGAAGTGATTTAATGGCTTGGAGATTTTTGGTGGGTTATTGTGCGATTGAGAGATTCTTGTTGTTCCACTGTAAGTTGGGGAAGGGAGCATGTTTCTCTATAGTTATCGCCTCTTTATATGCCCCACGCGCCTCACCAGCTAGAGACCCGAAATATTGTAGGAAAAATATGTTGATCTCAGGCTGGGCGGTCATGGTTTGGTTTGTATTGGTGTTGAATTTGTAGTATCGGGCCGGCGGGGAGCGTGCGTTTTGTTAATCTTGCTAGTAATGTGCCTGTTCGGTTTCCCATCTGTGGTATTTGTTTCTTCTGGCGTCTACCACCACCGTGCCTGACCCAGAAGATATGTGTCTAGTAGGTTTTTTGTCGATGTATAGTACTCTCTGTTTGTTTCAGTGGGGTCATTAAATACCGAAGAGAGCAGGGTCCTCCATATGTGTCATGTGTCGTCTACATAGTTCTGCCATTGGGGGTAGAATATTCTAAAGTTTCTGAGTCATAAAGGTATGCCGGAAATCTCCATGGTTTGTCTAGTAGATTGGGTGTTCAGGTTATTGATAGCTCGATTGGGGCATGGTCCGAAATTAGGATGTTGTTTATGAACGTGTTGGCGTTGAGCGGGAATAGTTCATTGGATATTAGGATTTATCAATACTGAGTGTGAGTGGTGAGGGTGGGAGTAAAAGCTGTATTGTCTGGTAGTTGGGTGTTGTAATCTCCAGGGATCGCAAAGTCCTGCTGTGAGATTATTTCCAGGAGGGGGGAGGTGTGGCGACAGGGTTTGTCTAGGTCCCACTCTGTCGATGGCTGTCTAGAATCGTTGTTAAAATCTCGCCTAAGAAAATTTGGTGTTTTGGTTTGGCCAGCAGCTGTCTCAGAAGGGTGGAGTAAAAGTCTGTGTTAGTCCCATTTGGGGCGTAGATATTTGCTTATGGTGTATGTTGTGGTTTAATCTCCAGGTCTAGGATCAGGAATCTGCCCGCAGGGTCCCTCACCAGTCCAGTATTGTGGCTGTTAATCTTTGTGTATCAGTATGGCTACTCTTTGATTTAGATGTATTTGAGGCTGTTGCAGTTGTGAGATCCATGGTGCCTTTAATGTTCCTTCTTCGGATTGTTTCCAATGTGTCTCTGTGTAGTAGGACTATATGTGCGTGGAGCCTCTTTAAATGGGTGAGGACCCTACTGCGTTTACATGGTGTGTTTAGTCCGTCAACATTCCAGGAGACCATTTTGACTTGGTTTAGTTATTCATGGTACGTTAGTGTGTTGTTTTTGGTTTGAATATGTGTGAGATGTGTGTGGACTTGCGTATTCCTGTTCCCAGCGAGCAGGGAGGTATCAGGGCTTTCTTCTGTGGGTGGGGTGTCTCCTGCGGGCTCCCCCCCCCTCCCCCCCCGGCGACTTGGCGATGGCTGACTGAAAAAAGAAGAAGAGGTTAGGCAAGGCATAAAAACAATTTAAACTGGTTAAACATAACATTGAAATACATAATAACTCTATTATTCTTAGGAAAACAATTAAGGTGGCTTGTTAGAAGAGTGGGCTGGTCCGAGCCCCAGACATTGTGTAGGTTCCTTTTGGGTGTTGTAAAGTTTGTCAGTGGGTTTATTTAATTTAGTTGTTCCCAGGTAATGGGTTGAAGCTTCCCCGGTGTGTTATATAGTTGGGATCTGCCATTGTCTGTTACTCTAGTTTTGCAGGATACAGCATTTGAAATTTTATATTATGTTCGTGTTAGGTATTGGCAGACAGGGTTAAATGCTTTCCTTGGCACTTATCATTGCAGAGAAGTTCCTGGAACAGTAGTAGTTGTGTTTGTTGACTTCAAGATTTTTCATTTTCCGGTATAGGCTTGTAGGATTAGTTCCTTGTCCCTGAAGTCCAGTAGTTTCATAATCACTGGCTGGGTTTCTCGTTGTTTTGTATTCTCAGGACCAATTCTGTGGATTCTTTCAGTCTGCAGTTCATTGTGGTGTGGGTTTATTCCAAGCGTGTTTATTAGATCGTGGGTGATGAAGTGGGTTAGGGCTTGGCCTTTGTATGTTTCAGGTATGCCAATAATTCTCAGGTTATTTCTCCTTGTGCGATTTTCCAGGTCGTCAAATTGTCTTGGAGTTGTTGAAGCATATTGTGTTGTTGTCTGGAGGAGTTTTCCATGGGGGTTAAAGAGTCTTCCATGTTGTTGATTCTGGCTCCAGGGTGAGATTTTGGGTATTATCTGTAACCTGGGAAAAGGGCAGAGGAGATGGAGGAGTGTAGTACTTCCAGTCTCGTATCGAGTAGTGGCATTATTAGATTAGATACTTCCGTTGCTATTTTGGCTGGTTGGTCTGTAAAAGTTGTTTGTGGGTCAAGGGTTTGAGAGATGGGGTTTCATCTTGGATGAAACATCATTCTCCTCTAGAGGTGAGGCAGGTAGTTTGTTTGAGTTCTTGGGCATATCCTTATGCTTTTTATGGTTTTATGGTTTTGGGGTTTGTGGTTGTCTTTATTGTTTGAGGTGTTGTGGGTAGCAGTGCCGGAGGAGGAAGTTTGTGGTCAGCTTTTTTGTTTCTTTTACCCATATTCTGAGTTTGATTTTTCTAGTATTTGTCCATACTATAAGTTAGTGGTTTTCCGTGGTAAATAATGTGTTTCGATGGTGTGATAGATCTTGTAAGATAGATGCGGGGCTCTTAGGGATTGTCTATTTACATGTTTAGGTCATTCGATATTTGACATTCTTAATTGTGGATTTGTGGGTTCAAGTTGAAGTTTTGTGGGAGAATATCCAGGTTTCTGGTGTATCGTCCTTGTACGTCGGTATGACTTGTTTCAGTTGGATACAGAAGTGGGTGGTGACTGGAGTTCAACGTGGGTTGTACTGTGGGGTGAGGGAATTGGGTTTAGTTATAGATGCGTTAATGGTGGGGTTCAGCAGAGGTACCTTCAAAGGGGAGTATTCGGAGTTAGATGTAGGTGGTGTGGTGGTCCAGGTTTAGCAGTAGTGGGTATGGGAGTGAAGGTTATATCACTTGGTTCGATGTAGGATTCACTTGCGTATAGGTGATGGTGGAGGCGTCTGTTGTCTGAGGCAGACTCAGACCCGGCGTGGGTATGATCGCTTGGCAGCAGAGGGTAGGTATTAAGGGTCTACTCGGGACCGCAGGTGCCTAATTGGTTGTATGGCCACTGGTGTTATAGAGGCAGTCAGTCTTTTAGTATTGTGAGGCCTAGACCGCGTGGGTTGTTCCAGAGTTAGGTGTTGGGCCTTGGGTTGGTTTCGCTTTGGCTCCCACGTGGATCGCGACCCCCCAGTCTCCTGGGCGGGGTCGTGGTTGGGTCGCCCCGGGGCCTAGTAGTTGGGCCTTTGGATGGTTTGCGGTGGGGCGCCGCTTGTTGTGCCGGGGCCGGTGGCGTGGAACCCCGCGGCGACTCCGGGTCACACGGATCCTCGGACAGTCTCAGTGTTCGTACGGGTGGGTCGGGTACTAAGTCTAGGGTTGCTGTCTAGGGCCCTGGTCCCACGTGGTCCTCTTGGTTGGTCAGAGTCAGGCCTGGCTGGGTACCGCTTGGGGGATCTGGCCACGTGGTTAGGGCCTGTGTGCGATGCGGCGAGTACCTGGATTCCAGCGGTGTGGGGTCGGTGTCGGCCGCGGTCTCCCCCGGGCCCGGTAATGCGGTTGGGTCCTCCTGTGGGATCCTGTCTGATGCCGGTGGGGTGGTGGTCGGCGGGGTAATGGAGTTGGGGGGAGCTCCTTTGTGGCGGGCTCTGTCTGTAGGGCGGGTGTTAAGTGCGTTCTCCGCGTAGCTCAGCTGAATTCGGGGATGGTGGAGGTTACAGCTGGGTGGTTATTGATGTTTTGTTGGGGGGATATCACTTTTCGATCCCTTGCATTGGTTTTTGGCTGTTTTCACCTCTTTGTGCTCCTGGGTGTACGGAGCGACCGCTCTCAGCGCCCCGCCCCCGGAAGTCTTCAACATAAACCTTAAGCAAATATCTGCCCATGTTATTTGATTTGTGAAGTATAATCTGGAAATGCAGATAGTGCGGTGGAAGTTAATTTGCCTCCAACCATAGAAATGTGTATGCATTTAAAGGAATAGTTCACTTCAATAGTGAACTATTCCTTTTCTACATTGATTGAAGCCCGGGAGGTTAAGGAGCTATGCCTTACCTCCTGTTCTTCAATTCAGAAGATCTTACCTTTCACGCGATCCAGCGGGGTCGCTCTGACAGTTCCTGACTGTTTCCTGCTTCTGTTACACTATAAAGCGCGTGCCCGATAAAACGCGTTATAGTGTAACAGAAGCAGGAAGCAGCCGGGAATTTCAGAGCAGCCCTGATGGATCGCGTGAAAGGTAAGATTTTCTGAAGTTCGTTCCTGGCTATCTAAACATAGATTGAAGAACGGGAGGTAAGGGATAGCTCCTTAACCTCCCAGGCTTCAATCAATGTAGAAAAGGGATAGTTCACTATTGCAGTGAACTATTCCATTAAAGTTGCTTTCTGTCAGCTTGAGCAAGAATGAAATTTGAAGTGCATAGGCAAGTGCACATTTAGTGCAAGTGTTGATTATAGTACCCTACCACATTTTTGTGGTTCTAGGGCAATAAAACACACAGGCATGTGTATGGGTTATATTTTAATAGTTAGCTAATGTTGTACTGATTCAGGGGCATAACTAGAGGGGAGCAGGGGGAGAAACCGCAGGGGGGCCTGGGAGCCAAGGGGGCCCCATCGTCTTATTTTTCATTATGAGAGATATAGCTTCCTCCCAGAAAACCACTGTGGATGAAGCACGAATAGGGGCCCCATCATAGTTTTTCTGGGGGCCCAGTGATTCCTAGTTACGCCACTGTACTGATTCCACCTCATAACAAGAGTCAGAAAACACATAAAATGAAGCTAGCACAGAAAGAAAACATGAGACCAACTTCAATGAGACCCCTTCAATGAACCACCTTCTACCACTCAATATTGAGCAAATTTCAGCAGCCTAACAGATAAAACTTTACCATATCTGATCACCTTTAAGTCAATAAACTTCTTGAAAGTGGATAAGTAAAGATAAATCAATGTATGTCCAATTAAACCAAAATAATGATTGAACCACATAAACAATCTGAGTATTGCCATCATAACAGCACTTAGATCTGCTGAAGCCACACCTAAAGCCATCTATTCCAGGAGGAGTCAGGCAGATAAGGGAGAACTGGGTATTTTCCAGTAATGAGTTTCTTGAATAAGGGTAATTTGCTGGATTAGACAGTGAAGAAAAAGAACAGTTAATATGCAGGCTTTTACAACCAATTGAACCATGACCACAGGATGAAAGAGACGTATGCTAACTCCTATGTTGTCCCTCACTCTAGGTTTATACGGTTAGCATAATAAATGTACAGTATCCTGTGAAAAGAAACCATGTACTCCATCTATTCACAGAGTGTTCATTAGTTATGATGGAAGGGTAGCAATGCTTTTTACACAAGTGGGTGTGTTCGATATTAATGTTCAAGGCAGTAAAAGGGTTGTTGTTTTTTTTAAATGCCTTTGAAAACTTCTACCCTTATACACACAGGCTTTCTGTGGCTTTTTTGTGCTCCTGCCTTTCAGTTCTAATTAAAGCTGGGTTGCTACAGTTCATTGAGACTTGCATTTGTCAAAGGGCTTGTTTTTAGATCTGATGTGCTGTTGCGCTAACCAATAATAGCCAAGCTTAGCTGTTGAATTAGCCTCACTCACGCAGGGGCGTAACTGCAGGAGGTAGGGCCCCTCACACCCACCCCCTCTACAATTTTTAAAAAGCTGATCGTGCATAAAAGATTCATGCGATCAGCTGTTTAAAAGCTGCTTAATTCATACACGCGATTGGTGGGGGGATGATAGAGCGGCCTCTTACCCCCATCCTCCCCCCCGCACAGTCAGGCCCTGACAGTATGCTACTGGCCTCACATTTGACTCTATAATACTTAGATATAAAGAGGAGATCATGGTCGACTTAATGACTTTCAGGGTTATTCAATAAAAGTTCTTATCATTTAAAATGGTGCTAATTTTGCCCCAACCAATCAGATGTTAGCTTTCAAATGTTAAATAAGATCTGATTGGTTTGGGGCAAAATTAGCACCATTTTACACAATAACAACTTTTATTGAATCTCCCTGTTCATTTTAAATGCTAACCAAGGCCTGTAAAGTCTGAGAAGCAGAAATCCAGAGTGCCATCTAATAGTGGAAAAGTCCATTAAATGAAGACCTAAAAGTTATGTCAGGTATACAATAGCATTCTCATTTTTCTTTTGGAATATCATTATGAACCTCTGCAATATTAATATTTAAAGTTAGGAAAAAATAGACACAGGAGTAGTCATTAAATGAGTGTTATAAGAATGAATATGAGTGTGAAGAGTAGAATAGTGTTCCATAAGTGTTATACTGGCTATACATTATTAGACAGCCACCTGGGCTGATCATTTTGAAATCGTCATTCAAGGGCCAGAATGTACAATGCCGTAGGAACATCTGATCAAACATTGATCCAAGTCACTACAATGATTAGTTGTTGAAATGTCACAGACAATTATGTGTGGTTTAAGAATGAATGCTGAAAAAAGAGATTATTATATCTGCAGGTGACAGGTATATAAAGGTGCGGTTTTACTGGGTTTGGCATGAGTAAACAATGCAGATTTTATATATTAGGCGTGGGTGCCTGGAACAGAACTATAGCAAACCGCTATAAGTGTTATTCATTAATCTGTAGATAAATACCACAAACAACAGTCTGCAGGAGCATACAGCCAGGTGTTCCACTGATGGTTGGCTACCCACCACTTTTTAATGGACCCCTTTACTCACCTTGCTCTGTACCAGAAGCAGTTATTAAAAACAGCTGATCGCAATGTGTCAGGCACCGAAATCCCTTTTTAAAACTGCTTTAATAACAGGTAAATGTACCTGTTCCAACTTACATACAAATTCAATTAAACAAGATTTGGGTTGGTAACCAGCGGATTTATCCAAACTGGACAAAAATTCTGTCGGACCTTTAAGTCAATTTTGGCAGATCCCGGCCCACATGATTGGTCACAGGAAAAGGTCTTCGCTGCTGTGTTTTTTTCTAAAAAAATAATCTGAACAGTACTTACAGCCCCTCCAGCAGTGTTGTGATCCAGCTCCCTACTTGCTGGAAATAGCAAATAGGGGCCGGACCGGCAGCCATGGCTTTGATTGGCTGAGAGGCAGCCAATCACAGTCGCAGCTGCTGGCAATAGAGAACGCTGTGGGAGCGAAGGGCTGTAAGTAGATTTCAGATTCTCTTTTTAGCAATGTAATATAGCTGTTGGGGGTGGGAAGGCATATCCTACATTATATATAAAAAATTTCACCCTAGGTAAGGGAAGGAAGGTAGGGAACAGGAGGGTGGTGGGGGGAAGGACTCCCTTGCGCTTGCCACTGTCTTCTCAGAGGACAAGGAGGAGGCAGAAACCTTTCATACAGGAAGACAGCTCCTACACATACTTAATTATGCTACATATTCTTTTCCATTTTGAAAAATCAGTTGATTTCATATCCTTTGCTGTTCCCTGCTGCTGACATTTCAGGTTCCTTCTTCTTCCCAGGATGCATCATATCCTTGGAATGTTCCTAACAGTTATTTCTACTGATCGGCTGTTAGATGGGTCAAAGATGCTCAGATCTCTACTGAGCAACTGAATCAACCCAGGTGCGGGGTCAAGGGCAAGACCATAACGGTCTCTACTGGTGTTCTGCAAACAGGAAGTCAGTATTTCGGTTGCATTTATTTATACACAGACACAATGCTGAATTGGCAGATTAAGGTCATGGGATGAAAAAATACTGCTCTTTTTCTGAAAAGTACATGTATTTGCACTGAACTTCCCCTTTAAGACATTCCATAAAACTATCTGGAGAAAATGACCACAAGCAACAACAGAAATAAAGTAATACAACCTGAAAACTAGTGTTTATTGTATTGTTGATCAAGGTCACTGTAAAAGAAAAAGAAACAATTAAAACTATAAGCAATACGACTATAGGAAGATACATAGCAGGAGAAAAAAAACATATACAGGTTACCCTTGTAGCAGTACCCCTAAAAGGGTATGCAATGTCTGCTGGTTTGGCCCCTTCTGCTGCTTCCGTCATGGAAAAAGCACAGGAGACAGCCACAGGGGTAAGTATATTTAGGAGCAGATTTTGAAAAGTTTAGACTTTGCAAGGTCAATGTTTTGGGGGGAAATTAAGGCAATATACAAAATTTAGTTTTGGGGGTAGACACTACCCTTTAATGGCAGAATCTTATTGTTGGTGTTACAAAATCATGCAAACCCAATATAAATCAAATGGGGAAGATGCTTTAGTTAACTTTGAAATTATTGTAGCTATTTCATAAATGAAAAATTGTATACATTGGTAAATCCCCTGCCAAACCCCAAAACTGCAATTGTTAGAAATCTCAGAGATGTAAGTCTAAACTAAAATGCTGCCTGATGTTCTGTTCCTCATTTACTGCTTCCTGGTTCTTCCAGCATCTGTTATGGGGCCCAACACCGAACCAATACCGGTCGTACGATCCCAATATCATATGATGCCCATACACGAACCTGCGATTGTAAATATTGGGATTGTACATCGTATTGGTTTGTGATCGCCAATTTTTTATATTATCAGGCCAACAGGGATATTTTTTTGTCCCATTGAGTGATCGTACAATTACACAATTGTATGACCGGGGTTGCTTTGGGTATGGTTCCTATTAGTTGTGGATGTGACATATGACATCACAGCCAATGACAATGTAATTCCCTAGCTGCCTCCTGTGAGCATGGAAAACCTTGAACATGGTTAGAGAGCTTAGAGAGCGGAAACTTTTAATGGGCAGAAAGAAGGGAAATGCATAATTTGCTGCATAACAATTGATTAGCCTACTTCTGTCAGCTTTCTAACTATAGTTGTTTTGGGGACGATATACATCGATATGATTAGTGTTTTTTGCACTGTGATTGCGCTTCTCCTCTATTTGTATTCCTACAAGTCCTGGGAATATCAACAAAGCACCATGGCAACTTCAAATGTTTGTAAAGGTTTGAATAGAAACTTTGAATCAGGTGGACAATCACATTTTCAATCTGATGCAAAGAGTGAAATGACAACTCCATCCTTCCAGCATATGCAGATACACAAACATTTAAATTAGCATCTCTTCCTATCAAGCAGCATAAAACTTGTGGAAAAGTTTTCTTCAGCCTGTGAGATTGTAAGTGTACAGGGAAAAATAAAAGGTCCTTGTAATGTCCTTAATTTATTCTGATCCAAACTATGAAGCCAAATCTTTTGAGAATGTTAATTATTTAACTACAGATTTTCTGTTTCCATGGTTTAGAAACTTTTGCTAAGAACTTTCATCACATTAAAATGGTAAATATCAAATAATAAGAACTCCACCCTCATAATAAGATCTTTTAGAAGAAAAGCCTCTTTAAATATGTTGATAATCTATTTGTCCTCTGAATGCATTACTGTATGCCTGCTATGCTTCTGGATGCTCATGGAACTGAATAATTTAGAAATCTTACTGAGCCTGCATGCTGTCTGCTAGTCGGCAGCCATGTCGTGATTGGCTGACTCTCAGCCATCAGAGAACGGCTGCCTGTCCAGCCCGTTTGCAATTTCCGGCAGAGAGGGCCAGGAGCAGACAGCTTGGGAAAGAAGGAGAGTATTATGTTTTCTGGGGCTTGTTTTACAAATCTAACTTGGCAGTTGGGGGGTGGGCTGGGGTGGCCCTACACTACCTATGTGTATTCTCATTGGGCCGGGGTTAGATATGCATATTTATGAGGCACAATCACCTCTTGTACCTACAATGGCAGGTTATCAGGTTTATTTCCAAAAGACAGTGCGATTACAGATTTAAAATCATTTGTTGTGTATCATCCAATTAATAGGGTTTCTTTCAACACAAAACTTGGAGCCAAAACCCTGACAGAAGCTGGTTAGTTCAGTAGTGCACACTTAATGTCAATATTCACATGACGATCATGTACAAATGCTAAAAGTCAACAAAAAGCCTGTCTAAATAAGTAGACATCCATACTATTTTATATTTAGTAATTGCAACCATATTACCTTAGTAAGCTTGACTTTTGGAACTTCTTGAATGCTTTGTAACACCCTGTTGAAAAGGTGGAAATTTTACCACATTTTATACAATAAATTTGCACCTTATCATTTCAAATCCTTGAAGGACATTACAAAAAAAGCACTTTAAAAATAGAGAGCATTCAATTTGGTGCCTGCAGAAAAACTCCCATTAAAGCTAAAGGCAGCCGTTCTTCGAGTGTAACAATAGGAAATACGATTGGAAGAAACACTCAAAGCCTTCCACCTTGAGGCTTTGAAAGATGCAGACAGAAGACTGAAGAAAATTTTCCACCTGGCCCAATCTTTGCTTTCTGATAAACCGATTGACATTGTCTAGCAGTCGATTGGATTATTGGATCGGATCGCTCAAAAAGTCGATCTCGTCATGGGTCTTTAGCACTGAAACTTTATAAACACACATTAGCATCTGGCAACCATAGAAACAAAGTAGAAGGCAGTTCTGTTGGTGTACAAAAAAAACACATTTTGCATGTAAAACACAAATTAAGGGGGTGTCCCCCCCAAACCCTAAAATGTAACCCATTACTGGCCCCACTGTGTAGTGTAAAAAATCCTTACCGTACATCTCTGTTCTTTATGGTTCTCCTACAGTGCTTGTCCAAAGTCCAGAAAAGGGAAGAGTAGTAGCTTCTTCCTGTACTGTCTTGCCTCCGGGAGGGATGGGGGCATGCGCACTGAAGCCCTTTACCCCCCCCCCTCCCACCACCCGGATCCATCCATGCCCCTTTCCACCTAGCATAAATCCTTTTATATATGGTACTCCCCCCCCCACCCCTAACAGCTGAGTTATTTCTTTAAAGGGCATGTCCACCCCAAAACTATATTTTAACAGACTACTGGCCCCACTGTGTAGTGTTGAAAAATCTTACCTTACATCCCTGCTCCAAATGGCTGCCCTGCAATGTCTGTTCATATCCAAAAAAGTAAAGAGCAGGAAACTGGCTGGGTCCCATAATGTTTCTGCCTCCTGCCTCTCCCTCCACCTGAGAAGTTTGGCAGTGAGCCCTCCCTCTCTCTCCCTTCCCCTTACTCACAATCCCTTTTCTGTAGTGTAGCATCCCTATCCCACCCCCAACCACTATATTTATTTGTAAAAAAAAAAGATCCGAACATTACTTACTTTACTTCATCCTGTAATGCCTGCAGCCGCGTCCATGATTGTCTGCCTCTCAGCCAATCACGGACACGGTGCAGGTCCGGCCCCTGCTTGCAGTTCCAGCAAGCCGAGGCCAATATTACAGCACCGGGGGAATGAAGCAAAGTAGTATTGTTAGTATTGTTTTCTTTTAAATAAACTATAGCGTTGTGGGTGGGATAGGGAGTACTACAATATATAAAAGATGAACTTGAGGATGGACATGTCCTTTAAAAAAATTAGAACATTACTTCAGCACTTTGTTCCTGCGGTGCTCTCCATGACACGCACCGTGTCTGTATTGGCTGAGAGGCAAGTTCTGGCAAACAGGGAGCCGATCATGCACCATGCGAATGATGTGCTGTAAGGGACGTTCTGATTTTTTTAAAGAAATAACTCTGCGTTTGGGGTGGGCAGGGGGGAGCTACCATACATTAAAAGTTTATTTTTTGGGTGGACCTGCCCTTCAAACTATCAGTTTTATGGGTGACAGACAGAAAACATACCATACAAACATTTAAGAACTCCATAAAAGGATATGTGCTTGAAAAGCAGTACTTGTTTTGCTCAGGCTCAGTCCCCCAGCCCCCTTCCAGACTATCTGACTCTCTGTGGGGACTCTGTAATCCCTATGAGGCAACACTGGGAGAGGGAATTTCCGCCATGTGTACCAACGTCAACATTTCAGTTACAGCAAAACTGCACATAACAGAAGAGTTTATATATGAGGCACTTGCGTGACATCTAAAGAAATAAGGGCAGATGGGAATAGATGCAGATCAAAAAAAATAAAAAATCTGTTAAGGCCTAAGCTAGAGACAGAAGTACTCAATGTATTTCCTGGAACCTTCTAGTGGACATTTCACATTGGCGATTCTGATCATTACATTTTGGAACAAATGTGGTGAGTGATCTCTTTCCAGAAAACAAATGCAAATGGACGCTCCAAAGTTGCTTTTGAAAAATGGATATTCCTTTTTCTTCACCCTTTGTGAGATATCCCTCCAGCAACGTTTCAGGGTCCCTCCACGACACCCACGAATGGGTGAATAAAAGCAATATCCATTTTCAAAAGGAACTTTGGAGCGTCCATTTGCATTTGTTTCTGGGTACATATATTATGGGCTGAGGAGCAGTGCAGCCAGCGGTGGGACACCCTTGGAGGAGTGTAGTTCAACAACCTGCGAGTGATCTCTTCCAGAATCACTTCATTATCAGCTGAAATGTGCAAATTTTCACCTTCAATTTTCCTTTAATATGTATAGAATAATAAAAATAGAATAGAATCTTTAGAACTGTCGTGTTAACAAGCACACACGAGTAGCTACCACAACCAGCATATCCTCGCTAGTGTACAATGGAAAAAATCCACAAGGCCACAAAAGGAAAAAAGACACAGGGTAAAAATAAAATAACATAAAATGCTTCAAAACCTATCCCTGACATTATATCATTGGAGAATGGACTGGGTTTGTTGGCACTTACCTACACAGGTCAGGTGTATTGTACCCCAAAAATAACCATCAGCATCAAACTGCAAAGAATAAGCAAAACAACAAATATTGTTTACGTTTTTGTGCTGCATTGTAATCAACCGCTTCCGATTTCTTTCTGTCAGTAAATTCTGGTACTTTGGGTAAATGCGGGAAATGGTGCAGATCCCTTTCCCAACATTTTATACATCTAGCTATATTGTGGAAATATTGCATCAATTAATAATACAATTGCATAAATCAATTGCAAACAATGTGCAAACAAGTTGTGGCTCAGTGGCTAGCACTAATTCCTTGCAGCACTGAAGTCCTGGGTTTAACTTGGACAAGGAGTTCTTATGTTTTCCCTGTGCTTAGAATAAAATGAAAGCTCTTCAGGGCAGAGCCTGATGTGGTATATGTGGTGCTATACAGGAAATAAAATACATACACACTCTGGCTGTTTATACAAACACCAGTGGCATCTACAGGTGCTCAATTACTTCACCATCCAGAAAAGCTATTCGAAGATTTCTGCACTTGTGGCAGCACAATAAAGAAATTCAGAAGGTGTAAAGGCTCAATCCTCCAGGTCTGTGGATACTTTTACACAGATTCATTCTAATGTTTTCCTGTACTTTTACTGCTGACACTAGACACTTCTGAAACTGGGTACTGTAGCAAATGTAGCTACTGTTCAGTAATGACCTGCCTGGTAATGAGACGGGCATCTGAAAAGAAATGTATTTGCAAAATGTATTTGCACTGAACTTCCCCTTTAAGGACATTCCATAAAACTATCTGGAGAAAATGACCACAAGCAACAACAGAAATAAAGTAATACAAACCTGAAAACATAGTTTATGTATTGTTGATCAAGGTCACTGTAAAAGAAAAAAGAAACAATTAAAACTATAAGCAATACAGACTATGAAGGAAGATTACATAGCAGGAGAAAAAAAACATATACAGGTTACCCTTGTAGCAGTACCCCTAAAAGGGTATGCAATGTCTGCTGGTTTGGCCCCTTCTGCTGCTTCCGTGCATGGAAAAAGCACAGGAGACAGCCACGAGGGCAGGTAAGTATATTTAGGAGCAGATTTGAAAAGTTTAGACTTTGCAAGGTCAATGTTTTGGGGGGAAATTAAGGCAATATACAAAATTTAGTTTTGGGGGTAGACATACCCTTTAATGGCAGATACTTATTTGTTGATGTTACAAAATCATGCAAACCCAATAATAAATCAAATGGGGAAGATGATTTAGTTAACTTTGTAAATTATTGTAGCTATTTCATAAATGAAAAATTGTATACATTGGTAAATCCCCTGCCAAACCCCAAAACTGCAATTGTTAGAAATCTCAGAGATGTAAGTCTAAACTAAAATGCTGCCTGATGTTCTGTTACCTCATTTACTGCTTCCTGGTTCTTCCAGCATCTGTTATGGGGCCCAAACACGAACCAATACCGGTCGTACGATCCCCATATCATATGATTGCCCATACACGAACCTGCGATTGTACAATATTGGGATCGTACATCCGTTATTGGTTTGTGATCGCAAAATTTTTTATATTATCAGGCCAACAGGGATATTTTATTGTCCCATTGAGTGATCGTACAATTACACAATTGTATGACCGGGGGTTGCTTTGTGTATGGGTCCTATTAGTTGTGGATGTGACATATGACATCACAGCCAATGACAATGTAATTCCCTAGCTGCCTCCTGTGAGCATGGAAAACCTTGAACATGGTTAGAGAGCTTAAGAGGATGCGGAAACTTTTAATGGGCAGAAAGAAGGGAAAGTGCATAATTTTGCTGCATAACAGATTAGACCTACTTCTGTCAGCTTTCTAACTATAGTTGTTTTGGGGGACGATATACATCGATATGATAAGTGTTTTTTGCACTGTGATTGCGCTTCTCCTCTATTTTGTATTCCTACAAGTCCATGGAGAATGATCAACAAAGCACCATGGCAACTTCAAAATGTTTGTAAAGGTTTGAATAGAAACTTTGAATCAGGTGGACAATCACATTTTCAATCTGAGGTGCAAAGAGTGAAATGACAACTCCATCCTTCCAGCATATGCAGATACACAAACATTTAAATTAGCATCTCTTCCTATCAAGCAGCATAAAAACTTGTGGAAAAGTTTTCTTCAGCCTGTGAGATTGTAAGTGTACAGGGAAAAATAAAAGGTCCTTGTAATGTCCTTAATTTAATTCTGATCCAAACTATGAAGCCAAATCTTTTGGAGAATGTTAATTATTTAACTACAGATTTTCTGTTTCCATGGTTTAGAAACTTTTGCTAAGAACTTTCATCACATTAAAATGGTAAATATACAAAATATAAGAACTCCACCCTCATAATAAGATCTTTTAGAAAGAAAAGCCTCTTTAAAATATGTTGATATATCTATTTTGTCCTCTGAATGCATTACTGTATGCCTGCTATGCTTCTGGATGCCTCATGGAAACTGAATAATTTAGAAATCTGTACTGAGCCTGGGCATGCTGTCTGCATAGTCGGCAGCCATGTCTGTGATTGGCTGACTCTCAGCCAATCAGAGACACGGCTGCCTGTCCAGCCCGTTTGCAATTTCCGGCAAGAAGAGGGCCAGGAGCAGACAGCTGTGGGAAAGAAGGAGAGTAATTATGTTTCTGGGGCTTGTTTTACAAATCTAACTTGGCAGTTGGGGGGTGGGCTGGGGTGCCCTACACTACCTATGTGTATTCTCATTGGGCCGGGGGTTAGATATGCATATTTATGAGGCACAATCACCTCTTGTAACCTACAATGGCAGGTTATCAGGTTTATTTCCAAAAAAGACAGTGCGATTACAGATTTTAAAATCATTTGTTGTGTATCATCCAATTAATAGGGTTTCTTTCAACACAGAAACTTGGAGCCAAAACCCTGACAGAAGCTGGTTAGTTCAGTAGTGCAACACTTAATGTCAATATTCACATGACGATCATGTACAAATGCTAAAAGTCAACAAAAAAGCCTGTCTAAATAAAGTAGACATCCATACTATTTTATATTTAGTAATTGCAACCGATATTACCTTAGTAAGCTTGACTTTTGGAACTTCTTGAATGCTTTGTAACACCCTGTTGAAAAGGTGGAAATTTTACCACATTTTATACAATAAATTTGCACCTTATCAGCTTTCAAATCCTTGAAGGACATTACAAAAAAAGCACTTTAAAAATAGAGAGCATTCAATTTGGTGCCTGCAGAAAAAGCTCCCATTAAAGCTAAAGGCAGCCGTTCTTCGAGTGTAACAATAGGAAATACGATTGGAAGAAACACTCAAAGCCTTCCACCTTGAGGCTTTGAAAGATGCAGACAGAAGACTGAAGAAAATTTTCCACCTGGCCCAATCTTTGCTTTTCTGATAAACCGATTGACATTGTCTAGCAGTCGATTGGATTATTGGATCGGATCGCTCAAAAAGTCGATCTCGTCTATGGGGTGCTTTACTGAATACTTTATAAAACACAACATTAGCATCTGGCAACCATAGAAACAAAGTAGAAGGCAGTTCTGTTGGTGTACAAAAAAAACACATTTTGCATGTAAAACACAAATTAAAGGGGGTGTCCACCCCCAAAACCCTAAAATGTAACCCATTACTGGCCCCACTGTGTAGTGTTAAAAAATCCTTACCGTACATCTCTGTTCTTTATGGTTCTCCTACAGTGCTTGTCCAAAGTCCAGAAAAGGGAAGAGTAGTAGCTGTCTTCCTGTACTGTCTTGCCTCCGGGAGGGATGGGGGCATGCGCACTGAAGCCCTTTACCCCCCCCTCCCTCCCACCACCCGGATCCATCCATGCCCCCCTTCCACCTAGCATAAAATCCTTTTAACATATGGTATCCCCCCCGCCCACCCCTAACAGCTGAGTTATTTCTTTAAAGGGCATGTCCACCCCCAAAACTATATTTTAACAGACTACTGGCCCCACTGTGTAGTGTTGAAAAATCTTTACCTTACATCCCTGCTCCAAATGGCTGCCCTGCAATGTCTGTTCATATTCCAAAAAAGTAAAGAGCAGGAAACTGGCTGGGTCCCATAATGTTTCTGCCTCCTGCCTCTCCCTCCACCTGGAGAAGTTTGGCAGTGAAGCCCTCCCTCTCCCTCCCTTCCCCCTACTCACAATCCCTTTTCTGTAGTGTAGCAGTCCCTATCCCACCCCCAACCACTATATTTATTTGTAAAAAAAAAAGATCCGAACATTACTTACTTTACTTCATCCTGTAATGCCTGCAGCCGCGTCCATGATTGTCTGCCTCTCAGCCAATCACGGACACGGCTGCAGGTCCGGCCCCCTGCTTGCAGTTCCAGCAAGCCGAGGGCCAATATTACAGCACCGGGGGAATGAAGCAAAGTAAGTATTGTTAGTATTGTTTTCTTTATAAATAACTATAGCGTTTGTGGGTGGGATAGGGAGTACTACAATATATAAAAAGATGAACTTGAGGATGGACATGTCCTTTAAAAAAAATTAGAACATTACTTACAGCACTTTGTTCCTGCGGTGCTCTCCATTGACAGCAGCCGTGTCTGTGATTGGCTGAGAGGCAAGTTCTGGCAAACAGGGAGCCGGATCAGTGCACCATGCGAATGATGTGCTGTAAGGGACGTTCTGATTTTTTTAAAGAAATAACTCTGCGTTTGGGGGTGGGCAGGGGGGAGCTACCATACATTAAAAGTTTATTTTTTGGGTGGACCTGCCCTTCAAACTATCAGTTTTATGGGTGACAGACAGAAAACATACCATACAAACATTTAAAGAACTCCATAAAAGGATATGTGCATTGAAAAAGCAGTACTTGTTTTGCTCAGGCTCAGTCCCCCAGCCCCCTTCCAGACTATCTGACTCTCTGTGGGGACTCTGTAATCCCTATGAGGCAACACTGGGAGAGGGAATTTCCGCCATGTGTACCAACTGTCAACATTTCAGTTACAGCAAAACTGCACATAACAGAAGAGTTTATAATAATGAGGCACTTGCGTGACATCTAAAGAAATAAGGGCAGATGGGAAATAGATGCAGATCAAAAAAAAATAAAAAATCTGTTAAGGCCTAAGCTAGAGACAGAAGTACTCAATGTATTTCCTGGAACCTTCTAGTGGACATTTCACATTGGCGATTCTGATCATTAACATTTTGGAACAAATGTGGTGAGTGATCTCTTTCCAGAAACAAATGCAAATGGACGCTCCAAAGTTGCTTTTGAAAAATGGATATTCCTTTTATTCACCCATTTGTGAGATATCCCTCCAGCAACGTTTCAGGTGTCCCTCCACGACACCTCACGAATGGGTGAATAAAAGCAATATCCATTTTTCAAAAGGAACTTTGGAGCGTCCATTTGCATTTGTTTCTGGGTACATATATTATGGGCTGAGGAGCAGTGCAGCCAGCGGTGGGACCACCCTTGGAGGAGTGTAGTTCAACAACCTGCGAGTGATCTCTTTCCAGAATCACTTCATTATCAGCTGAAATGTGCAAATTTTCACCTTCAATTTTCCTTTAATATGTTATAGAATAATAAAAATAGAATAGAATCTTTAGAACTGTCGTGTTAACAAGCACACACAGAGTAGCTACCACAACCAGCATATCCTCGCTAGTGTACAATGGAAAAAATCCACAAGGCCACAAAAGGAAAAAAGACACAGGGTAAAATAAAAATAACATAAAATGCTTCAAAACCTATCCCTGACATATATATCATTGGAGAATGGACTGGGTTTGTTTGGCACTTACCTACACAGGTCAGGTGTATTGTACCCCAAAAATAACCATCAGCATCAAACTGCAAAGAATAAGCAAAACAACAAATATATGTTTTACGTTTTTGTGGCTGCATTGTAATCAACCGCTTCCGATTTCTTTCTGTCAGTAAATTCTGGTACTTTGGGTAAATGCGGGAAATGGTGCAGATCCCTTTCCCAACATTTATACCTTCTAGCTATATTGTGGAATAATTGCATCAATTAATAATACAATTGCATAAATCAATTGCAAACAATGTGCAAACAAGTTGTGGCTCAGTGGCTAGCACTAATTCCTTGCAGCACTGAAGTCCTGGGTTTAACTTGGACAAGGAGTTCTTATGTTTTCCCTGTGCTTAGAATAAAATGAAAGCTCTTCAGGGCAGAGCCTGATGTGGTATATGTGGTGCTATATAGGAAATAAAATACATACACACTCTGGCTGTTTATACAAACACCAGTGGCATCTACAGGTGCTCAATTACTTCACCATCCAGAAAAGCTATTCGAAGATTTCTGCACTTTGTGGCAGCACAATAAAGAAATTCAGAAGGTGTAAAAGGCTCAATCCTCCAGGTCTGTGGGATACTTTTACACAGATTCATTCTAATGTTTTCCTGTACTTTTACTGCTGACACTAGACACTTCTGAAACTGGGTACCTGTAGCAAATGTAGCTACTGTTCAGTAAATGACCTGCCTGGTATAGGGAGAAAGAGCACATGAAGAAATACACCATCCCCTCCCACAGGATGTAAACTAGAACCATAACAAATACAACATTCATTTACTAATGTAAAATGTGCCCATGTAGAAGTATAAATAATAACATTAATTCACTGAATGAATTAGTGATGGTGAGACACTGACAGTTTGTCAAAATGACATTGAAAGTTGGGCACATTTCACACCCAAAATCATTTTATATGCATATATATTTTATATGTTGATCCATTATAGTTTTATTTACCTTTGTCATTTTTAGATCTAATGTTTCCTTTTCCACCTCTATAAGTTTCATTTCAGAAAATAACCATGTATGTGAATAATTATGATGTTTAGCACAGTTTACCTGTGAATCGTGCAGTGGAAGACACCCAGCTGAAAATAACAATAACAGGATACTGTGTCGGGAGTAAAGGGACAGCAGCATTAGACTTATCATGTATTCAAGAAAATAGGGCTACTTTTGCATTTTCTTATTATCAATGTCCATCATTCCTGGCTCAAAATTAACTAATATATAAAACTAATATAATATACTAACTTATATAACTAATATACAAAATAAATAGCTTTTTTTTATTAGCAATTGAAAATTAATTTGCAGCAACTTCTGTGTATATTTCCCAGAATTAAATGTGAATGTTGTGCAAAGTGTCTGGCAAGAAGAGAATTTCTGTGAGACTACACTGCCCATGCTATGTAAATAAATTGAAGATTGCAGTGCATTTTGGGCAAGTTTTTCACTGCCACACATAGGTGCAATGAAGAATCCAGCTCATAAATAATCTTCTGTTTTTTTGGTGCAAATGTTGCCTTTATTTTTAATCTGCTGCAACCAATCAGATTTAATCAAATGTTTTTTAACTGTAGTAGACCAGTAAAAAGGTACCAATTATGGGCGCATTTTTGCACCTTCAAATAAGCCTAGACACTATGGGGGCGATTCAATATTGGGCATTAAATGCCCAAGTTAGTGTAAAATTCAAGATATCCAATGTATTTTCATGTTAGCATGGGTTTCACAATACCTCCTAAGTCAAGGTTTTGTACTACTATTTAGCAAAAAACGTTATGCCTTTGAATAGGAGGCGTAAGCCGGCAGTTACCTGTCTGATATCCTGCGATGCACTCACAGAACCTCAGCAGGTAAGCTGCGTTGAATTATAATATTGCATTGCCCCCAATATAATACATAGCTCACTGTTAATAAATAATAAGATTCTAGCTGGAAGATACGATTCCCCAGGTGAAACCTTAGGAATTTTGAGGAAATTCTCTCTCTCATAATCCCCCCTCCCTCTCTCCCCCCCTTTCTTTTTTTTTTTTCTCTTCTCAAATGAAGATCTCCATCTTGAGTATAAAAACATGGTTATGTAAACCTATATTGTTGACCAAATTGTTGTTGTTCAACTAGTTTGTTATAAGTTAAAAACCACTTTGCTAAGAGTGAATAACAGTTTGTATGTAGTTAAATAACGTTATGAGAAGATAATATGTAAGGGGGGGGGGAAGAAGGAGAAGAAACACTGTGAAAATAATAGTTGAAGTAAATATTACGCTTTAATAAAAATGATAGAACTAAAAAATTAAAACATGGTATATACAAAAAAAATTAACATCTCACCGCTATAGTAAATGACAAATTATAGAAACTTTATGTAAATTGGGAACCTTTTTTTGTATGTATATCGTAAAAGTGATATAGCAGCGATGTTATCAATTTTCATTGGATTCTGTGTTTGGTTGTTATCTTCGTCAATTAACACAATAAAAAAAAATAAAACCTTTTTTGCAGCAAAAGCAAAGTACAAAAGACACAGTGAATTGTCATTTGTGAGGAAATAAATACGATTCCGTGCAGGTTATATAAAGAATTTTTCATATAATTTTGAGCGACCCAAATAATCATCGTATTCTGAGCAAACAGTGCAGTTTACAGTCGAACGTTACATTATGGTGATAAAATCAACTCACCTTAATGTTCTTGTGTAAGGAAATTGCTTTAAAAAAAAAAAAAGAAAAAGAAGTGATGATAAAATATGGTGTTTTAGTTTCACATTAAAATTAGAAATGCATTTCTTTAGATGGTAACTATTAATGAAAGTGGTATTAAAGTAGCATAACGCTTTCAGATTAAGGGTTGAAAAATAAGAGCAAAAGAGCGAGAGCCCTGGTTTCTATATATCCACAACAGTCTTACCTCTCTGAAAAACAGTCTCTGGATTCCATAGCTAATAACTTCAGCTGCGTTGTGCAGAGTGAAAAACACAGGGATAGGCTAAAAGAGGGGAGAGTAAAGATTTAGATTGCAACGCATTAATGTTATCATTGACATCACTAGTTTAAAACAATCCTACAATCCTATCATTGTAGTAGGGTTTGATTAGTCCTTGAAATTGATTAAATCGCCCCAAACATATAAAATACCCAAAGATTTTAAGCAAATGTTTAAGGCACGCCTAAGGAACTGCTTAGTTCTACTGCATGTTTCATTCTATGGATCACATCTAGATATACTAGGAACATATGAAATAATCCTTCCTCTGGATCAACAGTTAGGCAGGAAATGAGGATATTGCTAGATGGGTTGGACTGGATGGACGTATGTCTTTATTCAACCTCAAATACTATACTCAATGATACTGTATAAAATACTGTCCCATTAGGTTTAATGACATTGATAGCTTTTTTGGCAAATATGAAATTTGTTGAACATGACAAGCCTTTATGAGCTGATCTGTAGATCTCCTTTTTTTGCATTTGCCAGATCTCCTAGAAAACAGAGACACTGGGTTTGGTAATGAAAAAGAAGGGCAAGGAGAGTGGGATCATGTCGATCTATAATTAATTCAGCATTTACAGTAGGCATACCCTGCAAACTAGAGTGTCAGAGGAACAAATGAGAGTCACTAAACATTACAGGGGCACATAGAAATGTGGTAACTATGACTGAGATGCTGGATTCTGTTCATGCAATGTTGTTAAACTAAGCATTGTGACCATTATGGTATTATTTATTAAAACAAAGAAATATTGTTTGGGTTTAAACTCTGCATCAGCTTGCTTATTCACTTTATTTAGCCCTTTATTATTATTATTTACCTCATCACAGGTAACAATCACTCTGAGGCCGGCTTCTGAAAGTCAGCCCTGGACATGCCACCCTTTACTTCACTTATTCAACCCAAGGAAAGACGTGCTCTGCAGGGAATGTGTCTTCCCATTGATTAGCCCTGCCATAGTCCAGAGCACTGCAAAATCCAGGGGTGAGGACCTTTCAGTTTAGGTCCTCACCCCTGGTAATGTTAACTGTGGTGGTTGGGGGTGCATGGGTGGCCATAACTACCCTTTAAAAGTAATGGGTGGATAATACTGCAAGTTTAAGCTTTATGGGGAAAGTACAATTCTGAAGTGAATTAAAGGGGAACTGTGGCCTCAAAACAAGTTGAGGTTACATGAAAGGCCAGTTTCCTACCTTTAAAACAAGCCATCAACGATCTCTACCTGCTCCACTGCCCAAGATATAAAGAAATTACTGACCAGAAAGTTAATGGGTGGGAGGCTGACACGTGACATTCCTAAGGCTGCTCCTCCACCTCGCCACTGGCAAGCACAGCCTCAGACTCCCTCATTGTGTGAGGGAGAAAGGAAGTCCCTCCCCCCTACCTCCTGTGTTAAGGACCTGCAGCTGCAAAGAAGATAAGGGAATCTACAGCCCTTCTCTCTCACTATTTTCACACAATTTTCTGTAGAGGGGGGGTCTGAGTGGCCCACAGCACCCACGACTGGGCTGGACCACAGCACCCACGACTGGGCTGGACCACAGCACCCACGACTGGGCGGGACCACAGCACCCGCGACTGGGCGGGACCACAGCACCCGCGACTGGGCGGGACCACAGCACCCGCGACTGGGCGGGACCACAGCACCCGCACTGGCAGGACAAACCCGGAGGCGTGGCTGGCGACACACCCGCGACTGGCGACCACATCCCCCGACTGGCGGGGCTAAACACCCAGGAGTGGGGGGGCAAGACCACCACGGTGGGCGGAGTTAAGACCCACGAGTGGGTGGGGCTAAATCACCCGTGACTGGGTGGGGCCACATGGTGCTGTAAGCGAAGGGGCCATGGGGGGGTCTGCAAATGGAGGGGCCATAGGGTCCATGAGTGGGAGGGGCCAGGATGGGCTTGCAAGGGAGGGCTGCAAGGAGGGAAGACCACAGGCAGATTAACTGTCATCCATTGACATGGTTTCAGAGCAGGAAGCAGGAAGTGCAGGGGACCTGTTGATGCTGCTGCCATATCACACACAAAAATGTAAATATCTTCAAAACGATGCAAAATAAACAATGTTGAGTTATACGCAAAAAGAAAAATGCATTAAGCATGCCTTCCATGGGGTTGGTTTTTTTCTTCTTCACCCCTATTGAAACTGGTTGAAAAAATCATGGCTGGTTATCTGATTTTTCAATCAACTGTTTGAAAATATTGAGTGTCCAAAAAAAAGGATAATGGGTCAGATGGTTAGTTTTCCGTCAACCCCATCTTTCATTCCACATCTTCAGCAGTTTCATTCAATGCTATGAGGCTGAATCAAATCTAATCACATGCTAATCCTCTCAGGTTGATACGTTTCAAAAAAGTTTCTACAGTTAAACACAACAAATAGTGCCACTACAAAAGGCCAAATAAAGATCTTTTGGGTCTAATTACAGTTCCCTAAATGTTTGTTTTTTCTGGAAGGAAAACAAGTAAAACAAGGAAAAGTCAGCATTCCTCACTCATCCCTTATATCTTGTGCCATGGGCCACACTCTATAACAAGGGTGCATATGCAACTAATGGAATTTTCCAAATATAAGTCCAGGTGTATGGACACCTAAGAAAGGAGAGAGAAGATTCCCAAAGGAGCCAGCGTCAGGTCAGATTCTGCACGTTATGGCAACATAAACCACTATATCACTAAGATGTCCGAACTTCGCAAAATCCGGTCCGCCCGAGGAATCCGCGAATTTCGTAAAATCCGCGACCGGACCCGTTAAAATTAAAAATACCCTTGAAATAACGAGATTTCCCGTATTTTCGAAAATTTTCGAAATTACGATTTCGCTATTTTCGGATTTTCGAAATTACAGTTTTCATGTATTTTTCGAAAATACTATTTTCGAAAATACAGTAATCCTCGTATTTGGAATTTTCGAAATACGTATGTAAGGAATTGAAGAATCCTTGTTTTTCGAAAATTTCGAAAATACATTTCCGATATTTGAAAATTTTCGAAAATACGTGAAAACTGTAATTTCGAAATTTCGAATACGAAAATCCGCGAATCGGAAGTTCGGAAGGCGGAAAAATCTGGAAAAGTCCGCCGTTCACGAACGGGATAAATCCACGAACCGGCCATCCCTATATATCACTACATATAGAAAGATATATCCTTTGTGTAAATCTTCTTTAGCCCCATTTTAATTCAGGTGCAGGGACGTAATTACCCATTGAAGTCTCTGTTATAAGGCCCAATTAGGAGAAGGAAGATGACTAGAGGAAGGGTTGACAGAAATAATCCATGTAATTTATAGTTAAGTAATTGTGTTTTGAAAATTTACAGATACAGTATTGTGGTTCAGGTCCCCAAACTATAGGGAATCAATCACCTGATCTTTAAAAAGGTTTAGAGTTGCCTTTGAATGACATAGGCCTTTACAACCTGACATTTTCTTACATCGTATATGAATAATGGGGAAAAATAGAAAGACTTGTATTCCTTTTCTTGTCACTGCAAGGTTAGAGAATTGTAAATAAGTAGAAGACAATCATCATGTAATAAAACTCATATTGCTCTATACTTGAAACCAACAAATGTATAGCTTTTGCAGTCAAATTACAGCATAAGACTTAAGGAATTGAAAGAAAATAAAAATCCTGTCAGTGCTGCATAAATCATAAAGCAGGCTTTTATATGAGAACAGCAAAGACAGCAATAGAATTATAGCACAAGGAACAAGCCACGACAGCTAAAGAGATAGGTTGTTATAGTGATTTTATCTTGCCTGCCTTCAAGCTGTTTTACTAAAGAAGAGGATGTCAGAAGAGGATGAAAGGTCTTTCCAAGAAGAAAATTTGAAAGAAGGGAAAACAAAATCTAAAGGAATGTTCTTGCACAACAAAAAAATTATAAATGAAGTTTTACTATGGAAGTGCCTTATTAACTGGGTGGGAGGTTACTGTTACAAGAAATTCTTATTCTGCAATGGAACTGCAGAAATCCAGCAATTTCCTATCTTACACTAAACCTAATAGTAATTAGCTAGGCTAATACTAAGTGTTTAGACAAGGCCGGTTATATCTGTGTATACAGTGCAGCATTTGAGAGTGGGATGGTTTGAAACCAAGTACAGGATTTACTAACTGAATAAAAAAATGTAGCTACAGGATAAATATGGATCAGCAGCAGAAGGAGCAACACATGTTCCAAACATAGTTTTCTAACTGCATTATTCATTGTCAGGTGTCTAGCAGGTAAGTGGTGTAGGGTATATAATTTAACAATACAAGCATAATAGTACAGAGCCCATTTATCCTTGCCTTATTTTGCCTATCTGGTGTTAACACTGCTATATACTATCGGTACATCAGGATGATGTCCATAATGTCCCCAAAGCATGACATACCCTATGGCAGCCAATCGAAGAACACCTGTAAAATACAGACGAAACATATATAACATGCATATAGCCTCTCCCCTAAAACATTGCTCTCTCATGAGCGACATACCAGTCTTGTTAATGCCCTGGAACCAGCATAAATAATTCCTACAAAAATTGCACAACCTGGGAGCCATGACAGGACCTCCGATCTGTCAAAAAAAAAGAAAAAAAGAGAAGATGAAACAGAAATATGGCAACATACAACAAAGTCAGCCAAAAGAAAGCAAACTTTTCTACTAAAAATGTAATAAATCAACATTCTATTCATTTCTATTGAGCGTGAACACCTCAAGAATTGTCTTCAATTGTGAATGCATGATCTGCATTAAAAAGGATGGGAGTGCTATTCATTTTTTTAGACCTGTACACCACTTAAAGGGTATCTCCACTCATAATATTGACTTTTAGGAATCAGGTTCTATTGAAGAACGGGAGGTAGGGCTGTGGCCTACCTTCTCTTCTGTTCTTCAGTAGAACAAACAGGAGCCAGGAGAGAAGGTAAGAAACTTACCCGCTCGTTCGCTGCCCCGGCACTTAGTCTGACAAGTCCCGACGGACCTTGTCTTCTATGCGCATAGATCGCGCATGCGCATAGAAGAAAGAATAAGTGGAGTTACCATTTAACTTTAGATTGGCCACCTTCATATGTGGTCTAACTTGTGCCTAGAAAACCAGCCTGGGTGGTTACTGGGTAAAAAAAAATATAGTTAATATGTAGTATATTGCACAAAGGGTAGCAGCACCATACCCCACATTATGCATTTTTTGGGTTTTGGTATACCTGCTATATGAATTTAGGGACATTATTAAGCTTTGTAGCACTGTAGCCTCTACCTTTAGATATTACAGTCTAACATCAAAGAAATAGTTTAGCCCAAGTATTTGATAACAAACTAAGAACAAATCATTTCCAGACATCCAACCCTGCCACTGTTTCTAGCCATTTTAGTGCCCTAGGTGCCCTCCCACCTACGTGGGATTAATAATCCCACGTTTATATTATTTATTGGCATTAATAATTTCAGTGCCAGCAGAACATTACCATTAAACCTTTAGTGCCAGCAGACTTTACTATTAATACTTTCAGTGCCAGCACTTTCCAGAGTATTGCTATTAACCCTTCGGTGCCAGCAGACTTCCCCATAGTATTGCCATTAACCGTTTCAGTGCCAGAAGAGTATTACCACGAACCATTCAATGCCAACAGACTTTACTATTAACCCTTTCAGCTGCCAGCATTGACACGATATACAATATGTACCTGGTTTCCATGTCTCCTCTAAGTTCTAATTGCAGAGTTGGGTGGAAGGAAAAAAGAGGCAGGGATAGGAATCTCATGGCTGCTAGTGACAGGTGCCACTGTTATAAAGCCTGCAGTAGCTTTTACCTGGCATTTTAGAACTGTTCTCCTCAGTCCTTTTAGCTGAGCTCATCCTTCCCCCTCCTTCCTTCACCTTCAGTTAATTTGCTAATTGCAACATTTGTTGCTATGTAGAGTGTTTGGAGTTCAGGCTCTGTACTAGATACAATGTTGCAGGTTATAGCTGAACAAGGAGAGCAGGTCTAACACAGCAAGTAAAAGCTGACAGGGAAATTCTAGGGAGAAGAATAGGCGCCCTGGATCAACATAGGCACCCTAGTTCTTTGCCTAGGTGGCCTAGACATTAGTGAGCTGACATTTTAGGTTCTAACGGTCCTTCTTCTTCCCAGGATGCACCACTTCCTTGGAATTTTCCCAATAGTAATTTCTACTGATTGGCTGTTGGAAGGGTCAAAGATTTCCCAATAGTAATTTCTACTGATTGGCTGTTGGAAGGGTCAAAGATCCTCAGATCTCTACTGAGCAACTGAATCAACCCAGGCGGTGGGTTAAGGGCAAAACCATAACGGTCTCTACTAGAGGTCCTGCAAACAGGAAGTCAGTATTTTGGAAGCATTTATTTATACACAGACACAATGCTGAATTGGCAGATAAAGGTCATTGGGATGAAAAAATACTGCTCTTTTTTCTGAAAAGTATATGCATTTGCACTGAACTTCCCCTTTAACATTCAGTCATTGGCTGTGATGCCATCTGTCAAATCCATAACTGACAGTTACTAACTGGAAGAACCAGGAAGCAGAAACAGGACATTGTGCAGCATTTCAAGTTAGACTTATATATTTCATATTGCAAACTATTACCATTTAGGGTTTTGGGGGGTGATTTACCTGTATGTAAGTTTTCATTTTAAAGGGCTGTTGGACTTAGCCGCTTGATAAAGGTAGAATAATAGGATAATGGCCAATAACTATTAATTAATGGTTTTGGGGTGGACATTCCCTTTAACATCTTGCCTCTGTTTCTTTTGTTATTGTACAAAACCCTGAAATTTTATAGGGTGTGTAGAGATTTTTTTATCCACTGTGTCCACACATAATTCCCACTGTGTCACCCACTGGGCACACTTTTGCTAGTATTTGTATAAAGTTATTCAGTGTCTAATCTGTCTGCATAGTCAAGTCTAATCCATTCCCTTTATTAATATAGTTGGCATTCTCAGAACTATTTCCATTCCCAAGATGTCCCTTTTTATATGTGAAATACCAAAACTGGACCGCATATGTATGTATACTCCTTCTATTGTGAGGAAAAATATCTTAAATCTACTATTAATGAATAACGGGGGAAAAGGCAAAAGAAGACTGATGGTAGGAGAGTGATATAAATGTAAGTGAAAAGGTGGTGTGCAATGTATGGAGTTTTAAGATATACACATTATGTTTGGATGTGTTTTTGCATTATATTTAAGTGTTAAGTGGCTTGCGTAACAGGCACCTAAAGTGATTTATAAAAAAATAATTATAACCTTAAGTGTTTACTATAACATGTACTTGAATGTTTCTTATTGAGAGGCCTACACAACATGTCTGCGTCTATTGTCTGCCAACATTCTCAGCTACTTCATAAAGTTTTTCACCAGCACTGAGCTATACAGATATTTTTCGTAGTTATCTCTTACTAGCATATACTGCCCTCTAGTGTTTAGTAGGGGTAGCAGTGGAATTGCATTGACTAAGAAACAGATAGAGAGCTTTATTATAAGAAAGCAGCTATTTTTGTGGGGTGCTAAAATTAATTCAATTAAATTAACTATTGTCCATGGAATGATGTTCTCTCTTGTGTGCTTTCTAAATGTATTCCCCAGTAAAGTGTTTAGTCACTTATCAGTACACAGAACGCAGGCACTCCTTTAAGGTAGACAGTATATAAAGTTTATCTATTCAGTGTCAGAACCCTCTGTCTGCAACCCAATGTACAAATTGTGAATTAAGATAACAGACACAAAGAGAATAAAAAGGAAATAAACAGCAGTTCACACTAGGAGTGTTTTATTGCATTTTTGTGCGTTTTGGTATAAAAAGCAAAGACATGGATTGGTTTCTTATAGGGATAAAGGTTCGTACACACGACTGATATAGACCCCCACCTGAGCCTAATACAGACGCGTGATTAACATGATCTGCCATGGCGGATTGACGAACGATGCCCAATGCAACACATACACAGGCGTGATTAACAGCCGTTTGTCACACGTGTGCACACACTCTGAGGTCGTGCATCGGGCGTCCTATCGGACATGTGTACAAGGCTTAACATAAAACCATTCACACGACTACACTTACGTTTTGCCAACACACTGCTTGCTGCAGTTCAATGCGATAATGCATAAATTTAAGTCTATGGGGAAGAGAAAACAATGCATACAACTGTATAAAATATGTAAAAAAGCTGTTGTGTGCATTTCTTGTTATTAAACCCAAAAATCTCACAAAAACCCACTGCATACAAACACAATATAAAACACATACAACTGCAAATTAATGCAAATGCATAAAAACATACTGCAGAAACTAATTAAATCACGTTATGTTTATTGCTTTTTTTTTTCTATACTTTTTTGTTGCTCTATGTTGTGAATTTAGCCTAAATCCTATTCTTGCTTGCATTGTGAGATATATACACAGGGTTATTCAATAAAAGTTCTTATCGTTTAAAATGGTGCTAATTTTGCCCCAACCATTAGATGTTAGCTTTCAAGTTAATAAGATCTAATTGGTTAGGGCAAAATTAGCACCATTTAAACGATAGAGAACTTTTATTGAATCTCCTTGATAGTGTTTTTTCAAATCAAATGCTTTAATGGAAAATGTGCTCTATTGCATATGAATGGCCACATTACGGACTCTGATTGTAGTTTTAACATTATGGTGTTTTTATAGTCAGTCCTCCAGTGTTTGAAAACTACAACTCCCAGCACTGCAGAAACTAATTAAATCACGTTATGTTTATTGCTTTTTTTTTTACTTTTTTTGCGTTTTGTGCTCTATAGTGTGAATTTAGCCTTAAATCCTATTCTGCTTGCATTGTGAGATATATACAGGGTTATTCAATAAAAGTTCTTATCGTTTAAAATGGTGCTAATTTTGCCCCAACCAATTAGATGTTAGCTTTCCAATGGTTAAATAAGATCTAATTGGTTAGGGCAAAATTTAGCACCATTTTTAAGCGATAAGAAACTTTTATTGAATCTCCTTGTAGTGTTTTTCAACAAATGCTTTAATGGAAATGTGCTCTATTGCATATGAAGGGCCACATTACGGACCTCTGATGTAGTTTTTTACATTATGGTGTTTTTTATAGGTCAGTCCTCCAGGTGTTTGAAAACTACAACTCCCAGCTTCCCCAACAACAGAGGACAGGAAAGAGAATGCTGGAGATGTAGTTTATATCTAGTGGACACCCTTGCCAATGTGCTGACAAGAAAGATGAATAGGCCAGAGTTTTCCATTTACTATATATATATACTATACACTATAATGGCCAAGGTTCAGTATCCAACATTTCATATTTTCATACTTTACCGTTTTAGTGGTACCAGATCAACATACCGTATATACTCAAGTATAAACCATCCCGAGTATAAACCCGAGGTACCTAGTTTTTTAGCTAAAAAAAAAGAAGGAAACCACATTGACTCGAGTATAAACCAGGGGGTAGTATTTGCCACTAAAGATGTTTGGAAACTACACTCCCAGCATGCTTTATTGCTGGGAGTTGTAGTTTTCAAACATCTTAAGTTGCAAATACTTACAAATAAGAGTAAACCTTCTTTATTTGTGCATACTGTATGCACAAATATAGGAGGATTTACCCTATTTGCAAGTATTTGACACTTAAGATGGTTTGAAAACTACAACTCCCAGCAATAGCATACTGGGAGTTGTAGTTTTCAAACATCTTAAGTGCAAATACTTGCAAATAGGGGTAAATCCCCCTTTATTTGTGCATACAGTATGCACAATAAGAAGTTTTTACTCTTATTTGTAAGTTATTTGCAAATGGTGTGTTTTGCCCTGTGAAGTAAAAGTTTCTCCTACCTTGTCGCCGGCCGCGCGTTCCGCATCCCTCTCCACACCTCTGCGCATCCGGATGATGTCACTACCCGGCGCCTCTCACTTTGCGGCGCCGGGTAGTACATCATCCGGATGCGCAGAGGCTGTGGAGCAAGGATGCGGATCGCGCGGCCGCGGACAAGTAGGAGATAGTCTGACTCGAGTATAAACCAAGGTAAGATTTTCAGGCTTTTTTAAAGCCTGAAAACCTCGGTTTATACCGAGTATATACGGTAGTTCTAATTTAGTTATTTGCCAATTTTTTAATAGTAACAAATATTATTGTGGTATTTTGTGTCTGATTGGCTATATGTATATTTACATGGAAACCAAACAGGCTGAGAGGGGTAGGCATTTTGTAATTAAGGACAAATCACACTCTCCTCAATAGATTACTGTGTAGTTCCTCTGTCTCCTTGAATAAAGAATACTGGGCATTTGTGCACTGTGCATCAATTAGAATATTCGTTCATATGTTAAACTAATTTGTTTAGACAACAAACACACAGCTTCTCTTTGAACACTAGTAATACTCTTGTTATATGTGGTGTTAACCCCAAGTTTTGCCATGCACCTGCAATTCAATAAATATGAAGATGGTGGATGCACTCATGGAATACAAGTCATTATAACTGTGATATGAAATGCACAACTACAGTAACCATTTAAGGGAAATGAAGTCTAAATTACCTGGAACCACAGTTAATCCCAGCCACCCTGCTTTCCAACATACGTGAAGGATAAGGCCACCCACTAAGGTTTGCCACCATCGGTAAAAAAGGAAAAATTTAAATGATTTAACCCTGTAGTTAAGATCTAATAGGAAAGTGATCTAAAAAAAAAAGTGTAATTTACTTTATATTTATATATTAACAAACCAATGTGTAAGTCATTCTTCAAATCTTTCCTCAGCTTTAAACATACAGGACTCTTTAAAAGGACAAGTTCTTACTGAAGCACACATTGTCTGCCATTTAGCTTAGATACTACTGATTAATGAATCACTTACATTTCTATATCATTTCTGTGTGTAAAAAAATATTTTACACAAATATTACATACAATTTACATAAAAATTAATTTACTTCAGAAGGTCCTGCAGTTACTTCCACCCTCATTCTCTACTTCTATTAGCACAGGGGGGAAATAAGTAGCTTATTAGACTTCGCCTTTACTTATCCCCGGATGAACACCATGAATCATGTTTTGGCATGTAGCTTATATATAAGACAGTTTATTAAGTGACTAAAGCACTTATCTTTACACAGGTGTACCTTTCACTTGGAAAACATCTACATAGCAAAGTGTACGTTCAATTTGCAAAAGTCTACTATTGCTTATAATAAAAAAGACAGATATACACTTCCACTATTAAACCAGAAACAATTTATGATTTGTTTCCCTGGATAATATGACTATTTTTTATTATTTACGTACTGTATATAAAATATAAAATATTCCAACATTTTTTTTTTATTAAGGCTCTATACACACATATTATGTCAGACACAAGCTGCTGACGGACAACCGTTTTTTGCTGAAAATCGAAGGCGTGTGGGGGCATTGTAAGGTGACTTGGTCCCATCACCATGCTGGGGAACCACGGAAGGTCTACTGCTCACTCCCCCTCACTATAGAACAGAACAGTTGCTTGGCTAATGCCTGGCAGCCTTTCTGTAGGTATAAATTGGCAAAGCCAATCATCTACAAATATTCTAACAATTTTTTTATCTAATGTGTTTACAATACTTATGACGCACAAGCTGTTAATTAACATAAGGGATAAGCTGTTTTCGTGAAACCTAATAAACCTGGGGGTATGCAGTAAACTGGTGGGGGAAATAGGGCAGAATATGGAGATGAAATGTAGATTTGTAAGGATTACCCATCTAGTCCAGCCAACAACGATTTCCCATCTATAGAGAGGACGGCTCAGCATTAATGAAGAAGGCTGATTCCTTGAGCACCAGTGCACCAGCATCTCTAATACAAGGTAGGGGGAAAGGAAGGCTAGGCAGGGGTAGTGATAGGAGACTGTATTATCTGTCTTAGAGACCCTACGTGCTAACAGTGTTTGTCTGGTGCTAGGGCTCAACATGTTCAGGATCATGTAGAAGATTATTGGTTGTGGCTAGAAGTAACCCAGCAGTCTTGGCTTCCCGAGTTAGGACCAAGTTTAAAATAAGAACCTCCAGGGTAGTATTTTAAGAATTACTACAGCAGCCATGTTTCTATATTAGAGAGATAACAAGAGCTTAGGTTTATTAAGGGTATATCCTGGGTATAAACAGAATTTGGTATTCAGATTTATTAAGAACGGGGGGTAAAGGAGCTGAGTCTTATCTCCCTTTTTCAATAAAACCTGCAGAGCCAGGAGAGAAGGTAAGCTACTTACCCAATACACTGGACTGAATTATTGACTCATGTTTGGTAAATGCCACATACAAAACAAATATTTTCAACAATTTTAATACTATCCAATTTGACCCTCACATATAGTTTGATGGTAATAGTCGGAATGATCCAAAATTTACTTACCTTTTACCTAGAAATTAAGCTAATCGCACATATTTTGTTCCTCTAAACTTTACCTTATCTGTCTAAATTGAATGTTTTGTACGAAGGTTACAAAACTGCTCCATAATTATAATCCATAGCAGCAAGAAATTATTTTTTGTCTTCCTATCTACCCAACAGATCAAAGCTTGCAATAGGGTCTACAGGTTACTTTTTTTTATAAACATTTGATTCTGATGTAACATGTCTACTATACCTTGGAAAAGAGTGGGGTATGTAAATTTCAGGATAGACAGATATACTGGAAAACAAAGGCCACATTAATCTAAGATACATTACATTAATAGTACTGAGAGCATGCTGAATAATAGTATAATATTTACTGCCCAAAAAGTTAAGGGTGGGAGGCTGACATGTGACATTCCTATGGCTGCTCCTCCACCTCGCCACTGGTGAGCACAGCCTCAGACTTCAGTGACAGGACAGGAAACAGGAAGTCCCCCCCCCTCCTGCTGGTGTGAAGATCCCCACAGAGAAGAGAATCTACAGCCCTACTCTCTCAATATGTTAGAACAGCCTTTTCAGGCAGAGTTCTCATTCTGCCTGAAAGGGCTGTTTTCACCATTTTCTGTAGAGGGGGGGTGTTCTGAGTTACCCACGGAACCCGCAAGTGGCGCGGGCCACAGAGAAGGGGGGCCTGCAAATGGAGCGGGGCTGCAAGGGGAGGAGGAGACACAGACAGATTGACTGTCATCCCACTGACATGTTTTAAAGAGCAGGAAGCGCTGGGCACCTGGTAATGCTGCTGCCATATCACAGACAAAATTTAAATATCTTGAAACTACGCAAAATAGAGCAATGAAAACCATTGCAAAAAATTCTCAGGAGAACAATTCCTATCATTTTACCTTAAGTCATTTTTGGACCACAGTTCCCCTTTAACATGCTCTGCCTATGCAAACAGTGAATAGTAGAACAATCATACAGTAACCAAAAAGGATACTGTCGTATTGCCGGTTTTTATTGTCACAACAGTACAAAGTAAATATCATGTGCTGTTATTACCTATTGCAAAGAAAAACACGACAATGCTATTTCTTTAAACAAAAAACTGGTGACTGTCAGTTATCTGCATGGAACCTCAATTGCTATTTTAAATCCAGTTTTTTCATGCATTTGTAAACATATATTTCTCTTCTTTCTGGCAAAGGTATACCCCTACCTCTGCTTAAAGGGCAAGTCCAGCTCCTAAAACACATACAGTAAAAAATCACCCCCCAAAACCCTAACGGTAATAGTTTGAAGAATCGGAAATATATAAGTCTAACCTGAAATCCTGCATAATGTCCTGTTTCCCCTCTTTCTGCTTCCTGGTTCTTTCATTTAGCCTGTTCAGTGTTTATGGATTTGACAGATGACAATGGCTGAATGTTAATCCCCTAGCTGCCACTACTGAGCAGGCCCAAGCTCAGTACAGGCTCAGTACAGGTTTCTAAATTGCAATTTTCCTTGAGGCATCCAGAAGCATAGCAGGCATACAGTAATGAATTCATAGGACAAAGTATGATATATCAACATATTTTAAATAGGCCATTCTTTCTAAACAATGTTCTTATGAGGTGGAGTTTTCCTTTAAGACAAAGTCCACCCACAAAATAAAATCACCTCCAAAACCCTAAACGGTAATAGTTTTATATCTGAAATATATAAGTCTAACCTGAAATTCTGCACAATGTCTGTTTTCCGTTTCTGCTTCCTGGTTCTTCCAGTTAGCAACGGTCAGTTATGGATTTGACAGTTGACATCACACCAATGATGGAATGTTAATTCCCTGACTCCTCTTCTGAGCATGCCCAGGCTCAGTACAGGTTTCTAAATTGCTCAGCTTCCATGAGCATCCAGAAGCATAGCAGCATACAGTAATAATTCATAGGACAACTATGATATACCAACATATTTAAAGAGGCCATTCTTTCTAAAAGATGTTATTATGAGGGTGGAGTTGTCCTTTAATGACCTTTTTAAGCTTGAGCATTTTTCACATTTTTCTGCTTTGCTTTGAAAAATTAGAGAAAAAGCAAAGTGTGTTTTTATAAGTTTTATCCAGTCGCTTATAACATATCATTTGTGTGGCCTAAAGGGCCAGATTTCCCACTAGGCCACCTAGGCCGTGGCCTAGGGGTGCCACAGATGCTACGGCCAGGGGTACACAAAGCAAACTGTTTTCTCAGGGCGCTCCCCTTTTCCCATTGAAAGGCGGCTTCCTTTTACAGGGGAAAAAATCTTTCATGGCCGACACCTTAGAATCGAGTGTGCATGTACACCGGAACGCAGAAATGAGAGGCTAGGAGAGCGGAGTCGGGATGCATCTAATATGTACCCTCATTCATTTCTATTGGGGCCAAGCCAGAGCTGAGACAAAGTGGGGAAGGGACAGGATCACTGATGCTGTACCTTTGAAACTCACACAGGTAGTAAAGTTTTTGCTATTGTTTCGCCTTTCCATGATCACAACTTCCCTGTCTCCCTATACCACTTAAGGTTATTACACACACTTCATCGCGGGTGATGCTGTTTCGGCCGATAATTGGCCTGTGTATGGGCACTTTATAGGCCAAAATGCCATTCGTTCATAGTGTCTTACTCAATCCGCCAGCGGATCTCGGAACGACACACCATTTCGCGCGATAAGTGGCCATAACCAGCCATTCGTACACATCGTCGCCGCGGGTCGTGATCGCACATGTGTACAAACTTTACTTGAAACTTCCCTCTGCCTCTGTCCCCTGGGAGTCTCTTCCCTGTCTGTTTTGTCCTCTTTACCCTTATCTTCCTACCATTTTGCTTCCTCTCTATTCCCCCATTATTCCAGTTGTTCTCAATTCCTCAACTAAACAACTCTTCAGCATCCATAGATAAACAAAGTATTCTGGGTGCTGTAGTTAACTCTGAGAGCATAGCAGGGCTCCGCCTGATGTAATTTCTATTTCCTTTCCGCTCTTTTTAGCCTCACCTGCGTTTTATTACTATTGTGTTTGTAGTATCAGTGTTTATTCTGCATTCTCCCCTTTCACACAGATCTACCCCTTGGTTATATTCCATGATCTTAACCTCCAACCAATGTTAACTGTGTACACATTATCCAATTTTACGACATTCCATCTGTCGATCAGCCAAAATATTGAAGGCCTTCCTGCACTGGCCGCATTCCACGTCCAAACTGTTTGTTCATTTCGAATCAGACGAACGGCGATCGGACGCATCAAAAAACACAGCAATTGCGGCAGTCCTCTATGAACCACAACACACGGTTTGCAGCAAACTGCCACCGCTGGTACTTTGCTGTGACCGACAGTCGTTCTTTCCCGACCAACCTGTTGAAGTGCCGAAAGGTCTTTAGGACGAACCATCTTAAGGTGTGTACCCAGACTAATCCAACCAATCGAGTTTGTTTACTCCAGACAAGGAACCCGTCCCCTTATTGTTCTAACATGTACACATTTTTTTCTTATTTTCTATTATTATTTACAATCTGTTGTTTTTTTTTGATTGTTGTCCTCCACATCTCTATTTTTCCCCGCCCATAGCCCATTGTAGGCCTTTATGGCGTTCCCTTCCACTTCCCACCCAATTTTTGCCCTCTTGTCTGTCCCAAAATCTTGTACTTCAGTGGGCCACCGTTCCCCACTGTGTGCGGTGGGTGGGAGCGCTTTTGTCGTACTTTTGGGCGTCTTGTTCTCTGACCCCTGGGCGAAAATTATTCCCGGCTGGTGGCTCGTCCGCTAAAGATATGGACATCTTTTTACCGTGTCCCCTACTTTACAACCCCCCTCCCTCAAGTTCTGTCCGGTTCGTCCAAATCTCTAGCTGTGTTTTGTTTTTGTGTTGCCGCGCCTTAGGTATTGCAACTGTCCCATCCGTTCCTCAACTTGGCGCTGCCGCGTTTCCAATACTTTTGTGATATTTTTTTTCCCTCGCCCCTCCGGCCTACCTTTGTGCATTCAGTCCCCACATCTTGTTTTCTTTGTTGTGCCTCTGCCCCTCCGTTTCCGCTCCCCTCCCCTTCCCCTTTATTGTAGGCCCTTTCGCTCTGTGCGCCTGCAACTCCGCACGTGCCTGTGACATCAGTTTGTGTACAGGGTGTGTGGGCACGTGATGTCCATCTCGTGTGAATGTCATAGAGGGACGTCACATTTGGCACACGTCCATACATGCACGCCATGACATCATGCATGTGTGGCACGGTGCAAACGGTCTTACCAATTGAGGCTGAGGAATCAGAAGGTAGCTGAAAATCTCGGAGCAGTGGAACTAACATTCACCAAAAAAGAACAAGATGTCAGCACTTTGAATCTACAAATGTAGGCTCTGGAGGGGCTTAGGGAAAAAAAATATCACAAAAGTATTTTTTACAAGCTGCAGTTTCCAATTGAGCATAACTTGATTTTACAGTGCACTTATCCTTTAAGCGGATTATAGAGAAACGGGTAGGTAACTACTACATAGGCGAACTATGATTATACTGTTCCTGATATAATTTTTTTTCCCAAAGATTTTATCTTTGGGACAGGATGAATGAATCACATAAACATTACATTTTATTTTTTCTTAGTTTTGTTACATTACTCTGTAATGTCACAATGTGAATATAATAAAATAAATGTAATAAAGTTTCAGGGTATCCAACTGCTCAAAATCTCCCTTAACCGATACATTTGGGTGTTCTAAGCCCAGAATGAGTCTGCTTAACTATTCTGCTTGACTTTATGAAAAAATGGGATTCCATTTAACTCACTGGTATCACTAAGTGTCAGTGGCTGCTTCTCCCCTTAACAGAGGTAATTATTGCTTATAAATACACAACATTCAGCCAGTCATGAGAGACTGATGTCTACCTGCAACATTCCATTTTAATAGGTTTACTTATTGAAACACAAAGTGAATGGTAGAAAATTTCTTATAACAAAAATAATCCCTATTTAAAGATAAATGTTAAAGAGTATGAGCTAAGGCAAGCACAGATTAAACCTGTCTTAACTAGAGCACTATTTATAAGTATATAACTTACAGGTTTTCCCATCGCTCTTGCATATTCCTAAGTGCAAAACACTACTGACACAATTGGTATAAGATACACCATAAATGAACTTAGAATTTTGGAAAAATGGATGGGGTGATCCTGTAATAGAAGCATTAGACATGCTGGTGGTCAGGTGCCAGCATATATATAACTAACAACACCAACCCTTGGGTCTATGTAGTAACTCCCAGAAATAAGGTTAATTAGTTTGATCATTAATATTCTTGATCAGGGATGTCAAACCTGCGGCCCTCCAGAGTTTGCAAACTACAACCCCCAGCAGAATGTTGTTGGTTGTAGTTTAAAACAGTTTGACATCCCTGTTCTTGACAGAATGCTGCCCAGACATGTAAACCATAATGACGTAAGGTTCTCAATCTCACCTTGTTTGTGAATAGAGCCAAGTAAAAGCAGCAGAAGATGACACCCACTAGGGGTCCCCTAAAATACATCGGTCATCGCATTACCATCCCCCAAATATCTACACTAGACAGCTAATGGTCACTTCCCTATCCTGTATCGTACAAGGAAGTAAACCACCCGAAAGCCGGGACACGATGGCTAAGCAACCTAGACCAATGGCCAACTATCTACCGCCCCTTACTGACGTACAAAGTAGTGTCACAGTGACAGATGGTCTTACGGGCGGAGATTCACTAGAACTACAGGATTGCGTCAAGCATATTATCCATCATGGCATAGCTGTCGATGAAAGAATGGAATTGTGGTTGGATATGTTCGTCACACCAACCCACATAACTATTAGTAAGTCACACCCACATAACTATTGACCAATCAGCACTTAGCTTCTTTACTACGTGAGTAGCCGTTTCCTCCTCCTACCTGCCGACATTATTTCCACTGTGCCAGGCAAGGGACGGCTGTGAGTCCAGGCGCTCTTATTATAACTACCCCACGTTTCTTTCTCCTATAATTAATCGTCTGAATGAAAGATTGGACCAAGGGGTATCCTCACAGCAGAAAGCCGGCCGGTAGTCGCAGATACTGGGATTCCACTTGGACCCAGTGTTTCTAACTCCTAGTAGTGGTTGTCCAGGCCTGGCTCACCACATTGACCTACGGCACCATGGTAATAGTAGCACAGTGATACAACCCTTCACTCTCTGTTACCGTGTTCTCTAATTCTCCTCCCTGACATATTACCGGATAACACTCTCTGTCACCGTGTTCTCTAATTCTCATCTCCTGACTATTTAACCGGATAACACCTCTGTTACCGTGTTCTCAATTCTCATCCCTGACATATTACCGGATAACACTCTCTGTTACCGTTCTCCAATGTCTCATCCCTGACATATACCAGGATACACTCGTTACCGTGTTCTCTAATTCTCATCCCTACTATATTACAGGATACACTCTCTGTTACCGTGTTCTCTAATTCTCATCCCTGAATATTACAGATAACACTCTCTGTTACTGTGATTCCATTCTCATCCCTGACATATTACCGGATAACCCTCTGTTTACCGTGATCTCCAAATTCTCATCCCTGACATATTACCGGATAACACTCTCTCTGTTACCGTTTCTCTAATTCTCATCCCTGACATATTACCAGGATAACACTCTGTTACCGTGTTCTCCTAATTCTCATCCCTGACATATTACAGGATCAACACTCCCTGTTACCGTGTTCTCTAATTCTTCATCCCTGACATTAACAGGATAACACTCTCTGTTAACTGTGATCTCCAATTCTCATCCCTGACATTCATTACCGGAATAACACTCTCTGTTACCGTGTTCTCCAATTCTCATCCCTGACATCTTCCGATACACTCTCTGTTACCAGTGTTCTCTATTCTCATCCTGACATATTACAGATACACTCTCTGTTACGTTTTTCTATTCTCATCCCTGACATATTACAGGCATACACTGCACCGATTCTCCAATTCTCATCCCTGACATTTTACCGGATACACTCTGCACCGTATTCTCTATTTCTCATCCCTGCCATATTACGGATAACCTCTGTTCCGTATTCTCCAAATTCTCCCGACATACAGCAACTGCTGTACCACCAGGGATGGGGAACAGCAGGTTCTTATTCTACATTGCTCAGTTTTTATTCAAAGCTTTAAAGGGCAAGTCCACCCTAAAATGAAAACTTACATACAGGTAATTACCCCCCTAAACCCTAAATAGTTTGAAATCTGAAATATACAAGTCCTAACCTAAAATCCTGCACAATGTCCTGTTTTCCCATTTCTGCTTCCTTCCTGGTTCTTCCAGTAGTAACTGTCATTATGGATTTGACATTTGACATTACAGACAATGACTGAAGTTATTCCCCTGTTTGCCTCTTCTAAGCATGCCCAGGCTCAGTACAGGTCATGAATTGCTCAGGTATCCAGAAGCATAGCAAGCATACAGTAGAATTCAGAGGACAAGGTAGGATATATAACATTTTTAAAGAGGGCCATTCTTTCCTAAAAGATGTACTTGTATGGGTATGATAAGGAATATAAAGTGGTTAATTAAAATGATCTGGTTACAACGTTCACTTGTGTTTGCTAATGTATTTAATGAGGCTTACCAACTTTTGGAATTTCTATTTTTAAACCATGTTACAGAAATGCAGCAGTGACCTTATATTAAGATTTACTAGGGCAAATCTTCCCCCCCTCCCTTATAGTAGCACACCCCCCCTTTATAGTAGAATAGCAGAAAATTAAGCAGACTTACCATAATTTTCTTTTCCTGTGCTGAATTACGGGTTAATCCTCTTGCTGTGTGTAGGTCAAGATGTTTTAAAAGGGCTCTGTAGTTTTACATTATGGTGTTTTTATAGGTCAGTCCTCCAGGTGTTTGAAAACTACAACTCCCAGCATTCCCCAACAACAGAGGACAGAAAGAGAATGCTGGGAGATGTAGTTTATATCTAGTGGGACACCCTTGCACAATGTGCTGACAAGAAAAGATGAATAGGCCAGAGTTTCCATTATACTATATATATATATACTATACACTATAATGGCCAAGGTTCAGTATCCAACATTTCATATTTTCATACTTTACCGTTTTAGTGGTACCAGATCAACATACCGTATATACTCAAGTATAAACCATCCCGAGTATAAACCGAGGTACCTAGTTTTAGCTAAAAAAAAGAAGAAACCCCCGTTACACTCGAGTATAAACCAAGGGGTAGTATTTGCCACTAAAGATGTTTGGAAACTACAACTCCCCAGCATGCTTTATTGCTGGGAGTTGTAGTTTTCAAACATCTTAAGTTGCAAATACTTACAAATAAGAGTAAACCTCTTTATTTGTGCATACTGTATGCACAAATATAGGAGGATTTACCCCTATTTGCAAGTATTTGACACTTAAGATGTTTGAAAACTACAACTCCCACCAATAAAGCATACTGGGAGTTGTAGTTTTCAACATCTTATGGCAAATACTTGCAAATAGGGGTAACATCCCCTTTATTTGTGCATACAGTATGCACAAATAAAGAAGGTTTTACCTTATTTGTAAGTATTTGCCAATTGTGTGTATTTGGCCCTGTGTGAAGTAAAGTTTCTCTCTCCTACCTTGTCCGCCGCCGCCGTTCCGCATCCTCTCATCTCCACAGCCTCTGCGCATCCGGATGATGTCACTACCCGCCGCCCTCTCACTTTGCGGCGCCGGGTAGGTGACTCATCGATCATCCGTGACTCAGCATCATCCAGGAAAAAACTTATAAACTTCTGGAGCAAATGCGGATCTCCGGCGGCAAGGTGACAGGAGATAGAATAGTCTGACTCGAGTATAAACCAAGGTAAGATTTTCAGGCTTTTTTACAAAAACAAAGCCTGAAAATACACAAACCTCTCCAAAGTTAAATACACGATCGAGTAATATACGGTGTTCTCAGCATCATCAGTTATAGAACAAGTTGGCGCAAATATATATAACCAACTAACGAATCAAAACGAAAATTTATTGTGGTATTTTGTGTCTGATTGGCTATATGTGATATTTACAATGGAAACCAAACAGGCTGAGAGGGGTAGGCATTTCTGATTTAAAGGACAAATCACACTCTCCTCAATAGATTACTGTGTAGTTCCTCTGTCTCCTTGAATAAAGAATACTGGGCATTTGTGCACTGTGCATCAATTAGAATATTCTGTTCATATGTTAAACTAATTTGTTTAGACAACAAACACACAGCTTCTCTTTGAACACTAGTAATACTCTTGTTATATGTGGTGTTAACCCCAAAGTTGTTGCCATGCACCTGCAATTCAATAAATATATGAAGATGGTGGATGCACTCAATGGAATACAAGTCATTATAATTGTGATATGAAATGCACAACTACAGTAACCATTTAATGGGAAATGAAAGTCTAAATTACCTGGAACCACAGTTAATCTCCAGCCACCCTGCTTTCCAACATACGTGAAGGATAAGGCCACCCACTAAGGTTTGCCACCTGGCAGGTAAAAAGGAAAAATTTAAATGATTTAACACTGTAGTTAAGATCATAATGAGGAAAGTGATCTAAAAAAAAAAGTGTAATTTACTTTATATTTATATAAATTAACAAACCAATGTGTAAGTCATTCTTCAAAATCTTTCCTCATGCTTTAAACATACTAGGACTCTTTTAAAGGACAAGTTCTTACTGAAGCACACATTGTCTGCCATTTAGCTTAGATACTACTGATTAAATGAATCACTTACATTTCTATATCATTTCTGTGTGTAAAAAAATATTTTACACAAAATATTACATACAATTTACATAAAAATTAAATTTACTTCAGAAGGTCCTGCAGTTACTTCCACCCTCATTCTCTACTTCTATTAGCAGGGGAAATAAAGTAGCTTATTAGACTTCGCCTTTACTTATCCCCGGATGAAGCACATGAATCATGTTTTGGCATGTAGATAAGACAGTTTATTAAGTGACTAAAGCACTTATCTTTACACAGGTGTACCTTTCACTTGGAAAACATCTACATAGCAAAGTGTACGTTCAAATTTGCAAAAGTCTACTATTGCTTATAATAAAAAAGACAGATATACACTTCCACTATTAAACCAGAAACAATTTATGATTTGTTTCCCTGGATAATATGACTATTTTTATATAATTTACGTACTGTATATAAAATATAAATATTCCAACAATTTTTTTTTATTAAGGCTCTATACACACATTAAGTAATTGTCAGACAAAGCTGCTGACGGACAACCTTTTTTGCTGAAAATCGAATGCGTGTGGGGGCATTGTAAGGTGATCTGTCCCATCACCATGCTGGGGAACCACGGAAGGTCTACTGCTCCCTCCCCCTCACTATAGAACAGAACAGATTGCTTGGCTAATGCCTGGCAGCCTTTCTGTAGGTATAAATTGCAAAGCCAATCATCTACAAATTATTCTAACAATTTTTTATCTAATGTGTTTACAATACTTATGACGCACAAGCTGTTAATTAACATAAGGGATAAAGCTGTTTTCGTGAAAACCTAATAAACCTGGGGGTATGCAGTAAACTGGTGGGTGGAAATAGGGCAGGGAATATGGAGATGAAATGTAGATTTGTAAGGATTACCCATCTAGTCCAGCCCAACAGATTTCCCATCTATAGAGGAGGACGGCTCAGCATTAATGAAGAAGGCTGATTCCTTGAGCACTCAGTGCACCAGCATCTCTAATACAAGGTAGGGGGAAAGGAAGGCTAGGCAGGGGGTAGTGATAGGAGACTGTATTATCTGTCTTAGAGACCCTACGTGCTGAACAGTGTTGTCTAGTGATGCTAGGGCTCAACATGTTCAGGATCATGTAGACAGATTATTGGTTGTGGCTAGAAGTAACCCAGCAGTCTTGGCTTCCCAGAGTTAGGGACCAAGTTTAAAATAAGAACCTCCAGGGTAGTATTTTAAGAATTACTACAGCAGCCATGTTCTATATTAGAGAGATAACAAGAGCTTAGGTTTATTAAAGGGTATATCTACTGGTATAAACAGAATTTGGGTATTCAGATTTATTGAAGAACGGGGGGTAAAGGAGCTGAGTCTTATCTCCCGTTTTTCAATAAAACCTGCAGGAGCCAGGAGAGAAGGTAAGCTACTTACCCAATACACTGGACTGAATTATTGACTTCATGTTTGGTAAATGCCACATACAAACAAATATTTTCAACAATTTTAATACTATCCAATTTGACCTCACATATAGTTTGATGGTAATAGTCGGAATGATCCAAAATTTACTTACCTTTTACCTAGAAATTTAAGCTATCGCACATAGTTTGTTCCTCCCTAAACTGTTACCTTATCTGTCTAAATTGAAATGTTTGTACGAAGGTACAAAACTGCTCCAGAGTAATAATCCATAGCAGCAAGAAATGTATTTTTGTCTTCCTATCTACCCAACAGATCAAAGCTTGCAATAGGGTCTACAGGTTACTTTTTTTTATAAACATTTGATTCTGATGTAACATGTCTACTTACCCTTGGAAAAGAGTGGGGTATGTAAATTTCAGGATAGACAGGATATACTGGAAAACAAAGGCCACATTAATCTAAGATACATTACATTAATAGTACTGAAGCATGCTGAATAATAGTAATAATAATTACTGACCAAAAAGTTAATGGGTGGGAGGCTGACATGTGACATTCCTATGGCTGCTCCTCCACCTCGCCACTGGTGAGCACAGCCTCAGACTTCAGTGACAGGACAGGAAACAGGAAGTCCCTCCCCCTCCCTGCTGTGTGAAGATCCCCACAGAGAAGAGAATCTACAGCCCTACTCTCTCAATATGTTAGAACAGCCTTTTCAGGCAGAGTTCTCATTCTGCCTGAAAGGGCTGTTTTCACACAGTTTTCTGTAGAGGGGGGGGTTCTGAGTTACCCACGGAACCCGCAAGTGGGCAGGGCCACAGAGAAGGGGGGCCTGCAAATGGAGCGGGGCTGCAAGGGGAGGAGGAGACACAGAGCAGATTGACTGTCATCCACTGACATGGTTTAAGAGCAGGAAGCGCTGGGCACCTGGTAATGCTGCTGCCATATCACAGACAAAAATGTAAATATCTTGAAAACTACGCAAAATAAGCAATGAAAATACATTGCAAAAATTCTCAGGAGAACAATTCCTATCAGTTTACCTTAAGTCATTTTTGGACCACAGTTCCCCTTTGACATGCTCTGCCTTATGCAAACAGTGAATAGTAGAAACAATCATACAGTAACCAAAAAGGATACTGTCGTATCTGCCTGTTTTATTGTCACAACAGTAACAAAAGTAAAGTATCAATGTGCTGCTTATTACCTATTGCAAAGAAAAACACGACAATGCTATTTCTTTAAACAAAAAACTGGTGACTTGTCAGTTATCTGCATGGAACCTCAATTGCTATTTTTACCAGTTTTTTTCATGCATTTGTAAACAGATATTTCTCTTCTTTCTGGCAAAGGTATACCCCTACCTCTGCTTAAAGGGCAAGTCCAGCCCTAAAACTTACATACAGGTAAAAAATCACCCCCCAAAACCCTAAACGGTAATAGTTTGAAATCTGAAATATATAAGTCTAACCTGAAATCCTGCATAATGTCCTGTTTCCCCTCTTTCTGCTTCCTGGTTCTTTCAGTTAGCAACTGTCAGTTATGGATTTGACAGATGACAATGGCTGAATGTTAATCCCCTAGCTGCCACTACTGAGCATGCCCAAGCTCAGTACAGGCTCAGTACAGGTTTCTAAATTGCTAATTTTCCTTGAGGCATCCAGAAGCATAGCAGGCATACAGTAATGAATTCATAGGACAAAGTATGATATATCAACATATTTTAAATAGGCCATTCTTTCTAAACAATGTTCTTATGAGGGTGGAGTTTTCCTTTAAGACAAGTCCAGCCACAAAATAAAAATCACCCTCCAAAACCCTAAACGGTAATAGTTTGATATCTGAAATATATAAGTCTAAACTGAAATTCTGCACAATGTCCTGTTTCCCGTTTCTGCTTCCTGGTTCTTCCAGTTAGCAACGGTCAGTTATGGATTTGACAGTTGACATCACAGCCAATGATGGAATGTTAATTCCCTGACTGCCTCTTCTGAGCATGCCCAGGCTCAGTACAGGTTTCTAAATTGCTCAGCTTCCATGAGGCATCCAGAAGCATAGCAGGCATACAGTAATAAATTCATAGGACAAACTATGATATACCAACATATTTTAAAGAGGCCATTCTTTCTAAAAGATGTTATTATGAGGGTGGAGTTGTCCTTTAATGACCTTTTTATAAGCTTGAGCATTTTTCACATTTTTCTGCTTTGCTTTGAAAAATTAGAGAAAAGAAGCAAAGTGTAGTTTTTATAGTTTTATCCAGTCGCTTAATAACATATCATTTGTGTGCCTAAAAGGGCCAGATTTCCCACTAGGCCACCTAGGCCGTGGCCTAGGGTGCCACAGATGCTACGGCCAGGGGTACACAAAGCAAACTGTTTTCTCAGGGCGCTCCCCTTTTGTCCCATTGAAAGGCGGCTTCCTTTACAGGGGGAAAAAATCTTTCATGGCCGACACCTTAGAATCGAGTGTGCATGTACACGCGCAGAAATGCGCAGAAATGAGAGGCTAGGAGAGGGCAGTCGGGATGCATCTAATATGTACCACTCATTCATTGCTATTGGGGGCCAAGCCAGAGCTGAGACAAAGTGGGGGAGAGGGACAGGATCACTGATGCTGTACCTTTGAAACTCACACAGGTCAGTAAAGTTTTGCTATTGTTTCGCCTTTCCATGATCACAACTTCCCTGTCTCCCTATACCACTTAAGGTTAGTACACACATTCAATCGCGGGTGATGGCTGTTTCGGCCGATAATTGGCCTGTGTATGGGCACTTTATAGGCCAAAATGCCATTCGTTCATAGTTCGTTACTCAATCCGCCAGGCGGATCTCGGAACGAACGACCATTTCGCCCGATAAAGTGGCCATACACAGCCATTCGTACACATCGTGCGCCGCGGGTCGGTGATCGCACATGTGTACGAAACTTTACTTGAAACTTCCCTCTGCCTCTGTCCCCTGGGAGTCTCTTCCCTGTCTGTTGTGTCCTGCTTTACCCTTATCTTCCTAACCATTTGCTTCCTCTCTATTCCCCCATTATTCCAGTTGTTCTCAGATTTCCTCAAACTACAACTCTCAGCATCCATAGATAAACAAAGTATTCTGGGTGCTGTAGTTAACTCTGAGAGCATAGCAGGGCTACGCCTGATGTAATTTCCTATATCCTTTCCTGCTCTTTTTAGCCTCACCTGCGGTTTTATTACTATTGTGTTTGTAGTATCAGTGTTTATCTGCATTCTCCCCTTTCACACAGATCTACCCCTTGGTTATATGTCATGATCTTAACTCCAACCATGTTAAGCTGTGTACACATTATCCAATTTTACTGACATTCCATCTGTCGATCAGGCCAAAATATTGAAAGGCTTCCTGCACTGGCCGCATTCCACGTCCAACTGTTTGTTCATTCGAATCAGACGAACGGCGATCGGACGCATCAAAAAAACACAGGCAATTGCGCAGTCCTCTATGAACCACACACACGGTTGCAGCAAACTGCCACCGCTGGTACTTTTGCTGTGACCGACAGTCGTTCTTCCCGACCAACCTGTTGGAAGTGCCGAAAGGTCATTTAGGACGAACCATCTTAAGGTGTGTACCAGACTAATCCAACCAATCGAGTTTGTTACTCCAGACAAGGAACCCGTTCCCTTATTGTTCTACATGTACACAGTTTTTCTTATTTTCTATTATTATTTAACATCTGTTGTCCTACATTATTCTTTTTATACCAGCAAATAGCCCATTGTGAGAATATTAGATTGAGCGATTCCACTTCACATTCCAGAAATTTTTGCCCTCTTGTCTGTAAAAATCTTGATATTAGATTGGCAACCGTGTTCCAATCTGTGTGAGGTGGGTATGGGAGCATCTTATATGTACTAGTCTTTGTTGGGCAGTACATGTTAGCTGGCCCATGGGAGAAAAAATTATAAATCCGGCCCTGGTGTCTAAAGTACAGCTAAAGAATATGGACATCTTTTACTTACGTGATCCCTACTTTACAACCCCCAATCACTAAGTTATACTTAAAGGAGAACTATAGATAAAATATGAATAAGCCTGAATGTTTTTTTATTAGTGTTGCCGCAGCCTTAAAGGATAATTGCACTGTAAAATCAAGTTATACTCAATTGGAAGCTGCAGCTTTAAAAATACTTTTGTGATATTTTTTTTCCCTAAGCCCCTCCAGAGCCTACCTTTGTAGATTCAAAGTTGCCAACATCTTGTTTTTCTTTAGGTGAATGGTTAACTCTGCCCCTCCGAGATTTTCAGCTACCTCCCGATTCCTCAGCTTTAATTGGTAAGGCCCTTTCGCTCTGTGTGCACGCATGACATCACGGCACGTGCAATGTGACATCAGTTTGTGTACAGGTGTGTGGGCACGTGATGTCATCTCGTGTGAATGTGCAGAGAGAGGACGTCACATTTGCACACGTCCATACATGCACGCCATGACATCATGCATGTGTGCACGGTGCAAACGGTCTTACCAATTGAGGCTGAGGAATCAGAAGGTAGCTGAAAATCTCGGAGCAGTGGAACTAAACATTCACCAAAAAAGAAACAAGATGTCAGCAACTTTGAATCTACAAAAGGTAGGCTCTGGAGGGGCTTAGGGAAAAAAAATATGACAAAAGTATTTTTAAAGCTGCAGTTTCCAATTGAGCATAACTTGATTTTACAGTGCATTATCCTTTAAGCAGGATTATAAGAAACGGTAGGTAACTACTACATAGGCGACTATGATTATACTGGTTCCCTGATATAATTTTTCCCAAAGATTTTATCTTTGGGACAGGATGAAATGAATCACATAAACATTACATTTTAATTTTCTTAGTTTTGTTACATTACTCTGTAATGTCACAATGTGAATAAATAAATAAAGTAATAAAGTTTCAGGGTTGCCAACTGCTCAGAAATCTACCTTAACCGATACATTTGGGTGTTTCTAAGCCCAGGAATGAGTCTGCTATAAACTATTCTGCTTGACTTTATGAAAAAAATGGATTCCATTTACTCACTGGTATCACTAAGTGTCAGTGGCTGCTTCTCCCCTTAACGAGGTAAATATACAGGGTTATTCAATAAAAGTTCTTATCGTTTAAAATGGTGCTAATTTTGCCCCAACCAATCAGATGTTAGCTTTCAAATGTTAAATAAGATCTAATTGGTTAGGGCAAAATTAGCACCATTTTAAGCGATAAGAACTTTTATTGAATCTCCTTGATAGTGTTTTTCAAATCAAATGCTTTAATGGAAAATGTGGCTCTATTGCATATGAAGGGCCACATTACGGACCTCTGAATGTAGTTTTACATTATGGTGTTTTTATAGGTCAGTCCTCCAGGTGTTTGAAAACTACAACTCCCAGCATTCCCCAACAACAGAGGACAGAAAGAGAATGCTGGGAGATGTAGTTTATATCTAGTGGGCACCCTTGCCAATGTGCTGACAAAAAGATGAATAGGCCAGAGTTTTCCATTAACTATATATTATACTAATACACTATAATGGCCAAGGTTCAGTATCACACATTCATATTTTCATACTTTACCGTTTTAGTGGTACCAATCAACATACCGTATATACTCAAGTATAAACCATCCCGAGTAAAACCCGAGGTACCTAGTTTTTAGCTAAAAAAAGAAGGAAACCCATTGACTCGAGTATAAACCAAGGGGGTAGTATTTGCCACTAAATGTTTGGAAACTACACTCCCCAGCATGCTTTATTGCTGGGAGTTGTAGTTTTCAAACATCTTAAGTTGCAAATACTTACAAATAAGAGTAAACCTTCTTTATTTGTGCATACTGTATGCACAATATAGGAGGATTTACCCTATTTGCAAGTATTTGACACTTAAGATGTTTGAAAACTACAACTCCCACGCAATAAAGCATACTGGGAGTTGTAGTTTTCAAACATCTTAAGTGGTCATACTTGCAAATAGGGGTAAATCCTCCTTTATTTGTGCATACAGTATGCACAAATAAGAAGTTTTTACTCTTATTTGTAAGTATTTGCAATTGGTGTGTTTTGCCCTGTGGAAGTAAAGTTTCTCCTACCTTGTCGCCGGCCGCGCGTTCCGCATCCTCTCTCCACACCTCTGCGCATCCGGATGATGTCACCCCACTACCCGGCGCCTCTCACTTTGCGGCGCCGGTAGTGACATCATCCGGATGCGCAGAGGCTGTGGAGCAAGGATGCGGATCGCGCGGCCGCGGACAAGTAGGAGATAGTCTGCCTCGAGTATAAACCAAGGTAAGATTTTCAGCTTTTTTAAAGCCTGAACCTCGGTTTATACCGAGTATATACGGTAGTTCTAATTTAGTTATTTGCCAATTTTAATAGAACGAAATATTATTGTGGTATTTTGTGTCTGATTGGCTATATGATATTTACAATAAACCAAACAGGCTGAGAGGGGTAGGCATTTTTGAATTAAAGGGACAAATCACACTCTCCTCAATAGATTACTGTGTATTTCCTCTGTCCCTCCTTGAATAAAGAATACTGGGCATTTGTGCACTGTGCATCAATTAGAATATTCTGTCATATGTTAAACTAATTTGTTTAGACAACAAACACACAGCTTCTCTTTGAACACTAGTAATACTCTTGTTATATGTGGTTTTAACCCCAAGTTGTTGCCATGCACCTGCATTCAATAATATATGAAGATGGTGGATGCACTCATGGAATACAAGTCATTATAATGTGATATGAAATGCACAACTACAGTAACCATTTAACGGGAAATAAAGTCTAAATTACCTGAACCACAGTTAATCTCCAGCCACCCTGCTTTCCAACATACGTGAAGGATAAGGCCACCCACTAAGGTTTGCCACCTGGCAGGTAAAAAGGAAAAATTTAAATGTTAACACTGTAGTTAGATCTAATGAGGAAAGTGATCTAAAAAAAAAAGTGTAATTTACTTTAATATTTATATATTAACAACCAATGTGTAAGTCATTCTTCAAATCTTTCCTCATGCTTAAACACTAGGAACTCTTTTAAAAGGACAAGTTCTTACTGAAGCACACATGTCGGCCATTTAGCTTAGATACTACTGATTAAGTGAATCACTTACATTTCTATATATCATTTCTGTGTGTAAAAAAATATTTTACACAAATATTACATACAATTTACATAAAAATTAATTTACTTCAGAAGTCCTCAGTTACTTCCACCCTCATTCTCTACTTCTTTAGCACAGGGGGGAAATAAGTAGCTTATTAGACTTCGCCTTTACTTATCCCCGGATGAAGCACATGAATCATGTTTTGGCATGTAGCTTATAGAATAAGACAGTTTATTAATGACTAAAGCACTTATCTTTACACAGGTGTACCTTTCACTTGGAAACATCTACATAGCAAAGTGTACGTTCAATTTGCAAAAGTCTACTTTGCTTATATAAAAAAGACAGATATACACTTCCACTATTAAACCGAAACAATTTATGATTTGTTTCCCTGGATAATATGACTATTTTTTATAATTTTACGTACTGTATAAAAATAAAATATTCCAACATTTTTTTTTATAAGGCTCTATACACACGTAATTGTCAGACACAAGCTGCGACGGACAACCGTTTTTTGCTGAAAATCGAATGGTGTGGGGGCATTGTAAGGTGATCTGTCCCATCACCATGCTGGGGACCACGGAAGGTCTACTGCTCACCTCCCCCTCACTATAGAACAGAACAGGTTTGCTTGGCTAATGCCTGGCAGCCTTCTGTGTATAAATTGCAAAGCCAATCATCTACAAATATTCTAACAAACATTTTTTTCTATGTGTTTACAAATACTTAGAACGCACAAGCTGTTAATTAACATAAGGTAAACTGTTTTCGTGAAACCTAATAAACCTGGGGGTATGCAGTAAACTGGTGGGTGGAATAGGGCAGGGAATATGGAGATGAAATGTAGATTTGTAAGATACCCATCTAGTCCACCCAACAGATTTCCCATCTATAGAGGAGGACGGCTCAGCATTAATGAAGAAGGCTGATCCTTGAGCACCCAGTGCACCAGCATCTCTAAACAAAGGTAGGGGGAAAGGAAGGCTAGGCAGGGGGTAGTGATAGGAGACTGTATTATCTGTCTTAGAGACCCTACGTGCTGAACAGTGTTGTCTAGTGATGCTAGGGCTCAACATGTTCAGGATCATGTCGCAATTATTGGTTGTGGCTAGAAGTAACCCAGCAGTCTTGGCTTCCCAGAGTTAGGCCAAGTTTAAAATAAGACCCTCCAGGGTAGTATTTTAAGAATTACTACAGCAGCCATGTTTCTATATTAGAGAGATAACAAGAGCTTAGGTTTATTAAAGGGTAATCCACTGGTATAAACAGAATTTGGGTATTCAGATTTATTGAAGAACGGGGGGTAAAGGAGCTGAGTCTTATCTCCCGTTTTTCAATAAAACCGCAGAGCCAGGGAGAAGGTAAGCTACTTACCCAATACACTGGACTGAATTATTGACTCATGTTTGGTAAATGCCACATACAAACAAATATTTTCAACAATTTTATACTATCCAATTTGACCTCACATAATTTTGATGGTAATAGTCGGAAGAATCCAAAATGTACTTACCTTTTACCTAGAAATTTAAGCTAATCGCACATAGTTTTGTTCCTCCCTAAACTTTACCTTATCTGTCTAAATTGAAATGTTTGTACGAAGGTACAAAACTGCTCCAGAGTATAATCCATACAGCAAGAAATTTATTTTTTGTCTTCCTATCTACCCAACAGATCAAAGCTTGCAATAGGGTCTACAGGTTACTTTTTTTTATAAACATTTGATTCTGATGTAACATGTCTACTTAACCTTGGAAAAGAGTGGGGTATGTAAATTTCAGGATAGACAGGATATACTGGAAAACAAAGGCCACATTAATCTAAGATACATTACATTAATAGTACTGAAGCATGCTGAAAATAGTATAATATTACTGACCAAAAAGTTAATGGGTGGGAGGCTGACATGTGACATTCCTATGGCTGCTCCTCCACCTCGCCACTGGTGAGCACAGCCTCAGACTTCAGTGACAGGACAGGAAACAGGAAGTCCCTCCCCCTCCCTGCTGTGTGAAGATCCCCACAGAGAAGAGAATCTACAGCCCACTCTCTCAATATGTTATAGACAGCCTTTTCAGGCAGATTCTCATTCTGCCTGAAAGGGCTGTTTTCACACGTTTTCTTTCTGTAGAGGGGGGGTGTTCTGAGTTACCCACGGAACCCGCAAGTGGGCAGGGCCACAGAGAAGGGGGGCCTGCAATGGAGCGGGGCTGCAGAGGAGGAGAGACAGAGCATGTTGACTGTCATCCACTGACAGGTTTAAAGAGCAGGAAGCGCTGGGCACCTGGTAATGCTGCTGCCATATCACAGACAAAAATGTAAATATCTTGAAAACATACTGCAAAATAAGAATGAATACATTGCAAAAAATTCTCAGGAGAACAATTCCTATCAGTTTACCTTAAGTATCTTTTTGGACCACAGTTCCCCTTTGACATGCTCTGCCTTATGCAAACAGTGAATAGTAGAACAATCATACAGTAACCAAAAAGGATACTGTCGTATCTAGCCGTTTTTTATTGTCACAACAGTACCAAATAAATGTATCATGGTCTGTTTATTACCTATTGCAAGAAAAACACGACAATGCTATTTCTTTAAACAAAAAACTGGTGACTGTCAGTTATCTGCATGGAACCTCAATTGCTATTTTAACAAGTTTTTTTCATGCATTTGTAAACATATATTTTCTCTTCTTTCTGGCAAGGTAATACCCCTACCTCTGCTTGGGCAAGTCCAGCTCCAAAACTTACATACAGGAAAAAAAATCACCCCCCAAAACCCTAAACGGTAATAGTTTGAGAATCTGAATATATATAAGTCTAACCTGAAATCCTCTAATGTCCTGTTTCCCCTCTTTCTCTTCCTGGTTCTTTCTTTCGTTAGCAAGGTCAGTTTATGGATTTGACAGATGACAATGGCTGAATGTTAATCCCCTAGCTGCCACTACTGAGGCATGCCCAAGCTCAGTACAGGCTCAGTACAGGTTTCTAAATTGCTCATTTTCCTTGAGGCATCCAAGAAGCATAGCAGGCAACAGTAATGAATTCATAGGACAAAGTATGATATATCAACATATTTTAAATAGGCCATTCTTTCTAAACATGTTCTTATGAGGTGGAGTTTCCTTTAAGACAAGTCCAGCCACAAAATAAAAATCACCTCCAAAACCCTAAACGTGTAATAGTTTGATATCTGAAATATATAAGTCTAACTGAAATTCTGCACAATGTCCTGTTTTCCCGTTTCTGCTTCCTGGTTCTTCCAGTTAGCAACGGTCAGTTATGGATTTGACAGTTGACATCACATCAGATGATGGAATGTTAATTCCCTGACTGCTCTTCTGAGCATGCCCAGGCTCAGTACAGGTTTCTAAATTGCTCAGCTTCCATGAGGCATCCAGAAGCATAGCAGGCATACAGTAATAATTCATAGGACAACTATGATATACCAACATATTTTAAGAGGCCATCTTTCTAAAAGATGTTATTATGAGGGTGGAGTTGTCCTTTAATGACCTTTTTATAGCTTGAGCATTTTTCACATTTTTCTGCTTTGCTTTGAAAAATTAGAGAAGAAGCAAAGTGTAGTTTTTATAGTTTTATCCAGTCGCTTAATAACATATCATTTGTGTGCCACAAGGGCCAGATTTCCCACTAGGCCACCTAGGCCGTGGCCTAGGGTGCCACAGATGCTACGGCCAGGGTACCAAAGCAAACTGTTTTCTCAGGGCGCTCCCCTTTTGTCCCATTGAAAGGCGGCTTCCTTTACAGGTGGAGAAAAAATCTTTCATGGCCACACCTTAGAATCGAGTGTGCATGTACACGCGCAGAAATGAGAGGCTATGAGAGGGCAGTCGGGATGCATCTAATTGTACCACTCATTCATTGCTTTGGGGCCAAGCCAGAGCTGAGACAAGTGGGGGAGAGGGACAGGATCACTGATGCTGTACCTTTGAAACTCACACACAGGTTAGTAAAGTTTTGCTATTGTTTCCGCCTTTCCATGATCACAACTTCCCTGTCTCCCTATACCACTTAAGTTTATTACACACATTCAATCGCGGGTGATGCTGTTTTCGGCCGATAATTGGCCTGTGTATGGGCACTTTATAGGCCAAAATGCCATTCGTTCATAGTTCGTTACTCAATCCGCCAGCCGGATCTCGGAACGACGCACCATTTCGGCCCTGATAAAGTGGCCATACACCCCATTCGTACACATCGTGCGCCGCGGGTCGTGATCGCACATGTGTACGAAACTTTACTTGAAACTTCCCTCTGCCTCTGTCCCCTGGGAGTCTCTTCCCTGTCTGTTGTTGTCCTCTGCTTTCCTTACCTTTCTTCCTACCATTTTCTCTTTGCTTCCTCTCTATTCCCCCATTATTCCAGTTGTTCTCAATTTCCTCAACTCAACAACTCTCAGCATCCATAGATAAACAAGTATTCTGGGTGCTGTAGTTAACTCTGAGAGCATAGCAGGGCTACCCTGATGTAATTTCCTTATCCTTTCCTGCTCTCTTTTTAGCCTCACCTGCGGTTTTATTACTATTGTGTTTGTAGTATCAGTGTTTATCTGCATTCTCCCCTTTCACACAGATCTACCCCTTTGGTTATATGTCATGATCTTAACTCCTAACCAATGTTAAGCTGTGTACACATTATCCAATTTTACTGACATTCCATCTGTCGATCAGCCAAAATATTGAAGGCTTCCTGCACTGGCCGCATTCCACGTCCAAACTGTTTGTTCATTTCGAATCAGACGAACGGCGATCGAGACGCATCAAAAAAACACAGGCAATTGCGGCAGTCCTCTATGAACCACACACACGTTTGCGCAACGCCACCGCTGGTACTTTGCTGTGACCGACAGTCGTTCTTTCCCGACCAACCTGTTGAAGTGCCGAAAGGTCATTTAGGACGAACCATCTTAAGTGGTGTGTACCAGACTAATCCAACCAATCGGTTTGTTTACTCCAGACAAGGAACCCGTTTCCCTTATTGTTCTACATGTCACATTTTTTCTTATTTTCTATTATTATTTAACAATCTGTTGTCCTACATTCTCTTTTTATTGAACCAGCAATAGCCCATTTGAAATATTAATTTAGCGATTCCACTTCACATTCCCCAAAATTTTTGCCCTCTTTCTGTAAAAATCTTGATATTAGATGGCAACCGTTTTCCAATCTGTGTGAGGTGGGTTATGGGAGCATCTTTATATGACTATGTCTTTGTTGGGCGTACATTTACCTGGCCTATGGAGAAAAATTACTAAATCCCGCCCTGGTGTCCTAAGAGTCAGCTAAAGAATATGGACATCTTTTACTTACGTGATCCCTACTTACACCCCCCACACTAAGTTAACTAAGGAAACTTAGATAAAATATGATAAGCTGATGTTTTTTTATTGTGTTGCCGCACCTTAAAGGTATTGCAACTGTAAATCAGTTATACTCAATTGGAAGCTGCCGCTTTAAAATACTTTTGTGATATTTTTTTTCCCCTAAGCCCTCCAGCCTACCTTTGTGATTCAAGTGCCCTAACATCTTGTTTTTCTTTAGTAATGGTTAATCTGCCCCTCCGAGATTCAGCTCTCCTCCCGATTCCTCGACTTTAATTGGTAAGGCCCTTTCGCTCTGTGTGCACGCTGACATCACGGCACGTGCAATGTGACATCAGTTTGTGTACAGGGTGTGGGCACGTGATGTCCATCTCGTGTGAATGTGCAGAGAGGGACGTCACACTTGGCACACGTCCATACATGCAGCCATGACATCATGCATGTTGGCACGGTGCAAACGGTCTTACCAATTGAGGCTGAGGAATCGAAGGTGAGCTGAAAATCTCAGGAGCAGTGGACTAAACATTCACCAAAAAAGAACAAGTGTCAGCAACTTTGAATCTACAAAAGTAGGCTCTGGAGGGGCTTAGGGAAAAAAAATATGACAAAAGTATTTTTAAAGCTGCAGTTTCCAATTGAGCATAACTTGATTTTACAGTGCACTTATCCTTTAAGCAGGATTATAGAGAAACGGGTAGGTAACTACTACATAGGCGAACTATGATTATACTGTTCCCTGATATAATTTTTTCCCAAGATTTTATCTTTGGGACAAGGATGAATGAATCACATAAACATTACATTTTATTTTTTCTTAGTTTTGTTACATTACTCTGTAATGTCACAATGTGAATATAATAAATAAATGTAATAAAGTTTCAGGGTATGCCAACTGCTCAAATCTACCTTAACCGATACATTTGGGTGTTTCTAGCCCGGAATGAGTCTGCTATAACCTATTCTGCTTGACTTTATGAAAAAATGGATTCCATTTACTCACTGGTATCACTAAGTGTCAGTGGCTGCTTCTCCCCTTAACAGAGGTAAATTATTGCTTATAATACACAACATTCAGCCAGTCATGAGAGACTGATGTCTACCTGCAACATTCCATTTTAATAGGTTTACTTATTGAAACAACAAAGTGAATGGTAGAGAAATTTCTTATAACAAAAATAATCCCTATTTAAAGATAAATGTTAAAGAGTATGAGCTAAGGCAAGCACAGATATACCTGTCTTAACTAGAGCACTATTTATAAGGATATAACTTACAGGTTTTCCATCGCTCTTGCATATTCTAGTGCAAAACACTACTGACACAATTGGTATAAGATACACCATAAATGAACTTAGAATTTTGGAAACACATGGATGGGGTGATCCTGTAATAGAAGCATTAGACATGCTGGTGGTCAGTGCAGCATATATATAACTAACAACACCAACGCCCTTGGGTCTATGTAGGTAACTCCCAGAAATAAGGTTATTAGTTGATCATTAATAATTCTTGATCAGGGATGTCAAACCTGCGGCCCTCCAGATGTTTGCAAACTACAACCCCCAGCAGAATGTTGTTGGCTTTGTAGTTTAAAACAGTTTGACATCCCTGTTCTTTGACATGTGCTTGCCCAGACATGTAACCATATAAACGTAAAGGTTCTCAATCTCACCTTGTTTGTGAAATGGAAGCCAAGTAAAAGCAGCAGAAGATGACACCACTAGGGGGTCCCCTAAAATACATCGGTCATCGCATTACCATCCCCCAAATATCTACACATAGACAGCTAATGGTCACTTCCCTATCCTGTATCGTACAGAAATAAAAACCACCCGAAAGCCGGGACACGATGGCTAAGCAACCTAGACCAATGGCAACTATCTACCTACTCGCCCCTTACTGACTAGCAAAGTAGTGTCACAGTGACAGTGGTTTACGGGCGAGATTACTAGAACTACAGGATTGCGTCAAGCATATTATCCATCATGGCATAGCTGTCGATGAAAGAAGGAATTGGTGGTTGGATAGTTCGTCACAAACCCACATAACTATTAGTAAGTCACACCCACATAACTATTGACCAATCAGCACTTAGCTTCTTTACTACGTGAGTAGCCGTTTCCTCCTCCTAACCTGCCGACATTATTTCCACCTGTTGCCAGGCAAGGAGACGGCTGTGAGTCCAGGCGCTCTTATTAAACTTACCACTACCGCGTTTTCTTTCTCCTATAATTAATCGTCTGAATGAAGAGATGGACCAAGGGTATTCCTCAACAGCAGAAAGCCGGGCCGGTAAGTCGCAGATACTGGAATTCCACTTGGACCCAGTGTTTCTAACTCCTAGTTGGGTTGTCAGGCCTGGGCTCACCACATTGACCTACAGGCACCATGGTAATAGTGAGCACAGTGATACAACCCTTCACTCTCTGTTACCGTGTTCTCTAATTCTCCTCCCTGACATATTCCGGGATAACACTCTCTGTCACCGTGTTCTCGAATTCTCATCTCCTGACATAATTTACACCGGATAACCACTCTCTGTTTCCGTGTTCTCCAATTCTCATCCCTGACATAATTACCGGATAATCACTCTGTTACCGTGTTCTCTAATTCTCATCCCTGCACATATTACAGGATAAACTCTCTGTTACCGTGTTCTCTAATTCCTCCCTGACATATTACAGGATAACACTCTCTGTTACTGTGATCTCCATTCTCATCCCTGACATATTACCGGATAACCTCTGTTTACCAGTGTTCTCCCAATTCTCATCCCTGACATATTACCGGATAACACTCTCTGTTACCCGTTTCTCTCAATTCCTCATCCCTGACATATTACAGGATAACACTCTCGTTACCGTGTTCTCTAATTCTCATCCCTGACATATTACAGGATAACACTCCTGTTACCGTTTCTCTAATTCTCACATCCTGACATATTACCGGATAACACTCTCTGTTACCTGTATGCTCTAATTCTCATCCCTGTCATTCTACCGGATAACACTCTCTGTTACCGTGTTCCCCTTCCAATTTCTCCCTGAACATATCTACAGACTGCTGATCACCACATACCGACCAAAGGTGTCATTCTCGACATTTTTAGGATACACTCTGTCACGTGGACACAGGCATACAGCAGACTTGCTTCCACATTTTACTAACACCTTGCTCAGTTTATTCAAAGCTTTAAAAAGGGTCACAGTCCCAGCCCTAAAATGAAAACTTACATACAGGTAAATTACCCCCCTAAACCCTAAATAGTTTGAAATCTGAAATATACAAGTCCTAACCTAAAATCCTGCACAATGTCCTGTTTTCCCATTTCTGCTTCCTGGTTCTTCCAGTAGTAACTGTCATTTATGGATTTGACATTTGACATTACAGACAATGACTGAATGTTATTCCCCTGTTTGCCTCTTCTAAGCATGCCCAGGCTCAGTACAGGTCATGAATTGCTCAGGTATCCAGAAGCATAGCAAGCATACAGTATGAATTCAGAGGACAAGGTAGGTATATTCACATATTTTAAAGAGGGCCCATTCTTTCTAAAAGATGTACTTGTATGGGTATGATAAGGAATATAAAGTGGTTAATTAAAATGATCTGGTTACAACACGTTCACTTGTGTTTGCTAATGTATTTAATGAGGCTTACAACTTTTGGAATTTCTATTTTTAAACCATGTTAACAGAAAACTGCAGCAGTGACCTATATTAAGATTTACTAGGGCAAATCTTCCCCCCCTCCCTTATAGTAACACCCCCACCTTTATAGTAGAATATCAGAAAATTAACAGACTTACCATAATTTTCTTTTCCTGTGCTGAATTACGGGTTAATCCTCTTGCTGTGTGTAGGTCAAGATGTTTTAAAAGGCTCCTCCCCCCCACATACCTTGTCTTTTGAATGACTGCGAAACAGTTAGGGATGGACTTGCCCGCTGGCCGTGCTTCAGCCACAGGAACAGTAAATTACGTAAGTCTGATGACAATTTTTCTTTCTGCTTTCTCCCTGCCTACCACGGCAGTGGGCAACCATGGATATACCCAAGTAGACTAAAAAATGGGAGGGAGACAATTGATGCAACAAGATTATTTACAGGAAGCCTTCAAGAGCTTTTACGAGGCAAATTATATACATCATTCTGTAATGCTTAATGAACTTAGAAAATAAATGACCCAAATATAGCAGCCTACAAAGTCCTCACCCTTTCTGCAAAGGGCCAGTATGTCAAACAGCACGGGTTGAATGGCCCTTATAGTAGAGGGATTCCCTCTCTGGCACTAAGTCTGTAGCATAGTCCCTGATGGCTTCTTTTAAATTCAGAAATGCTCAGTGTAATGTTTAAGGCATCTGATTAGCTCTTATTCATAGACAAACCAATCCGTAATATTTTCCAGTTATGGTATAATTCTTAGAAGTGGAAGGGTTTCTCTTGACAGAGATTAAAGTCTATATTGTCAACACTTGATATAAACTACTTTCTCTAAGTTTCCCCCTTTCACGAACCAGCAGTCACGTTGAAGTTCACATTGTGGATGGTAAATGACCCTGAACGAAGAAAGATTTCCTGGCGTAGTCTCTAAGGTGGGCGCAAGTCATTTATATCCGATCTGTTGATAACCAGGTCTGCTTGGGCCACCATGGTAGTATTAAATTGCTTTGACTTTCTCTCTCTTCACTCAGATTTTTTTAAATGTCTTGTTGGAATTAGAGAGTGCGAGGAACTTAACCATTCGCAATCCAACGCGATGCAACGCTGTTCTGTCATCGGGTAGCGGGAACAGAATAATGGAGTTTTGCATTGATTGGGTGCCATTAGGTCCTATTGTTTGTTTCCTCCCCATTGGTACAGAGGCATTAAGTATTGTTTGATTCAGCTCTCCATTCTTCCCCGGGTTAGCTCTTGCGGCTTAAGAAAACTGCCTGAATATTGATTTTTGCCCGGAATGTGTAACTGAAGACTCTTCAATTTATTGACATAACAAGAATTTCCCGGTAACAAACATCACGATAACTTCAGGACTTTGTGGCCGAGCCCAGTAGGTCAGAATAGCATGCAGCACCCTCCTTCTGTACCCGCCATCATTTGTTTTGCTTCCACTCCCCATCAGATGGAACGAGACGCCCCACGCCACCCGTACCCTGGCCTCTGGCCTGTGATCGCGCTGAACTGCTCTTCCGCTCTTTCTGCCGTACTTTCCAATGCCCCTCGTAAGCTACATGTTTCAGACTGGTTCCGCCCTCCCTCCTTCTTGAGTGCTGCGCTCTTCCTGTTCCCCATGTACTTGAAGCTTGTCAGATAGAATGGCTATTTTTGCTTAGAAATGTTTGAACTGAACGATTCCCCATCAGTTCTGTATGACCTGTCTGCTGCGACACACCCTGGTCTACTGGGTCAATTTGCCCCCTGGCATCTGTCCAGTTGTTTGGATTCAGGATAAGGTAGTTTTTTGAATTGTCCTGGCTTCAGTTAATAGTTTGCAACGGACGGAGATTCTAACATCGCCCAGGGGATAAGACCCGCGGTTGACACTATCTTTCCCAAAACTGTTCCAGATTTCAGGGAATTTTATGAGTTTTTTTGAAATCTTTGGATTATTTTTTCTCTTTTCTTGAACACAAACGAGGAGAGATGAAAAATCTGGATCACACTATAGCATATATATTCTGCATTTGGTGTTTTTGGATGAATTGGTATCTTCCCCCTCCCAATTTATAAGGCCAATCCATGTTTTTGGAAACAATCTTAGGCCCTCTGAATATGAAGAGACTAAAAGATCTTTGGAGTGAGCGTTTGGGGCCTCATGTCGTCCAAATAAGGTACCAATGTATCACCTCGAGTTCTTAGGTATGCTAATTAGAACTACTAGGATCTTCGTAAGGACTCTCTGGAAGTGGAGACGAGTCCTAAAGGGAGCACCCTGTACTGAAATGATGAATAGGAATTGAAATCTTACAAACTTCTCTTTCTGTGAGCTGATAATAGGAATAGTGTGGCTTTGGCTAAAATCTATTTTGCACACTTCACATCTAGAATGATGAATACATCGCTCCTTAAACCTTTATGTTTATCCATTTTAAAGTTTTTTGCAAGACATGAAGGAGTTAAGATAAACATATCTAGAATGTCTGAAATCCCAGGACGGCTTTTCTTACCAGAAAAAGGGGTGAATACACTCCTGTATCCATGTTGGAGGTTGTTTGATCTTTCTTTACCTTTTCTGGACCAACAAACACGCGTACGCGCATCACAATAACGACGGCTTTCTTGCTGCGTAACAGAAGCTGAACATTATCCGACCGAGCGCGTACGGCGTGGTTTTGTCCAGCACATTGTTCGGGAGGGAATTGTTTAGCCCTTAGCCAACCTTTTCTTGACCTGGGTTTATGTGTCCCAGTTTAATTGCACCTCCCTGTCTTTGACTACTACTTTGACTGAAAACCTCTGAGACCGATAAGTAGTGTGCTATTGAGTATTTTTCACCTAAGTTTGGCTCTCCTTCATACCCATCATTTACTGTCAGCTTTACCATGTTGATGTAATTGGCTGTTGCACATGTGACCATTTAATATCGTTTTTTAACTTTATTAAGATCATTTTTTCTCTAGTATATTCCTGTTCTAAATAAATGAATTTTACACTTTAACTATCGAAGTGTCGGATTCTATTAGGGAATCTTTCTTCCTGTTTGAGTATATGTATATTTCCTATCCCTACCTAGCACCTCTATCTTAAACGACCATAATACTTAAACTAGTCTCTAAATCTCTCTTTCTTCCGGTTTACGGTATTGAGGAGAAGAATTCTTCTATCTACATTCTGAGAAATATTCCCATAAGTTGGTCCAAAGAGGAATTGCTCCTTTCAAAAGTTTGCTAGTTTTTATTTAGCAATGTTTGGACTGCATGTCTTACACCATACCTATCATGATGGCTGCAACAGAGAGAGACAATACTCTTCTAGAATTTAAAGGCATGTCCACCCCCAAAACTATAAATTAACTATTAATTACCACTTGTACTGTTTTAAGAGATCCTACCTTGTCCCTAATTCAGTCTGGTTGCTTAGGATTGTCCTTCATTGAACTCGTAAAACGGACACTAGGAGGCTTAGATCGCCTTTTTAATATCTTCTCACACAACACACCTCTAAGCCCTCCCGGAGAATTAGTCCTGCGCGATGAAGACGCACCTTCCCGAACCCGAAGCATCCGCTCCCCCCCTCCCCCCTCCCTTCCTAGTGACGGCCGTCTCAGAGAAAAAATACGGGTATTTGAGTGTCATGCTGCCGGCAATTTGACCCAATCGTGGACCATGAATATAATCATCCAATGGCATAAGACAATCAGCTTGTCGATGCCGTCCCCAATCAGGAAGGGAGGTACGTATTGTTATCCCACATGTGGTAACGGCACAGCAAAACGTCCCTGCAAAAACCACGATCCTACTTCAACACTATGTTGATTCCGGCAGTAAGGCGTACATCTTGAAACCCACATTTGTAAAAAATAAGGTAAAATATGTATATTTTAATAAGATACTACAAAAAGCAATCTTTGATTAAACATATCACTGCCCATTGATTACTTATAACCGTATTTATGTGGATTTTGAGGATGGAGACGCGATTTTAAACACTAACCCTCGAGCAAGCTGAATCAATCCGAATAATGCACTCTTGCGGGAGCCACGTGTTGATGTTACATTTCTTCGTCAGTGATGTATCCATGCATGGGGCGGAGCTAAACATTGTCAGTCGCTAGTGCCGCCGGTAGAAGCCGCGAGATAATCATCCGTGTCAAAAAGCGTTATTACGTCAATGTGTTGATAGCTGGTTGGGCTTAGACGCCTTACGATGCCGAGTTTACACAAGTAAGAACTTTTTATACAAAGCTTTTTTTGAAAAACGGACATGCCATTTCGCTAGGCAACCACATTACTACACATTCTGTGCAAAAATGATTTTTGGGGTGGACATAACCCTTTAACAATATCTAGAGGATGCATGGGCAAAAAATTTGTTGACATAGACTTTTTTTGAAGCATATCCTCTTAGTTCTTTCTGGAACACCTGAGCTATGGCTGGTCTAGATCTCTGATCCAGTATATGCCTTGCTCATCGCTTCTCCAGACCTGTAATAGCAATTGCAGGCTCTACAGTTGCTCCAGATACAGAGTAGCTGCTTTTTGTAAGGAAATCCCTGTGGGGCTTCTTTTCATAGGGTCACTTTATTGCCCCATCATCACATGGCTAAGATGTTTACTAGCGAACCCGTCATTGCCAAAAAAAAATCAAACGAAAAAAAAAAAAAAAAACAAAAAAAAAAAAAAAAAATCAAAAAAAAAAACTCCTCCACCTTTGGGGTCAGAATTCCGAAACTTTGGCATCTTCTTCAGGACTGAGGGATATAATCTCTGAAAAGATGGTTCATAGGACGAATCTTCTATCGGGGGGGGGGGAACAACCATTCGTCTAAGAAATATTTTTGAAATCCTTTCATGTACTGGAAAAAACAATTGGCGGATTCTGATTTTCATGAAACCATCAGTCTGTTCCGATGGCTTACTGGATGAATCAATTAATGTGTTTTCTCAAATCGGTAAATCAGAATGATCCACCAATTTCAGGTCAGGCTAGTCGTTGAAGATTGTTAAAATCTCTTCACGTTCCCTCTGATAGTTTCATCTCGTCTTGAATGGACCAGGAATCAAAGTAAGAAGGGCCAGATGGATTAACTAGTAGGATCTCCAGAAGAATCTCTACAGGGAGATGGAAAGGAGAACAAGCAATTTTGGGACAGCAAACTTATTTTTTCCAGAAGGGCATAGGTTTGTCACAGACAGACCACTCTTTGCAGTTGTTAGAAGGCAGTCTCTTCAATCATAGTGAACGTGGATCTAAAAATACAAGCACCTAAAAAAATAAGGCTTAGAAGATAAAATTGTATGGTAGGTTAAAAATCCATCCTAAAACCCACTTGGAAGGATGATTAACAGCAAAAAAAAAAACAAGCCAGGTGAGCTAAAGTACAGACAGCCTAAAAGGGCAAAAGAAATTTAAACAGCAGAGGCTTACACCACAAAGCTACGAGACTAATCAAAAGCTTGCTGCACAACAAAAAAAGCCAACACACATGGTAATAACAAAGCAGGAAGAGACAAACAACGTCCGTTAAATCTGTTTTTTTTCACCGCGGTGTAGGGTGATCAGTCAATGCGTGTCCCGCGAATCAGGAGAGATTTCCTCCAGCGCTCATAATGCTGGAGGAGTGCAAGTAAGCCTCTCACTACACTAAGCAGGGGAGACAGGCCTTCGTAAGGCAAGAGCCGCTACCAGAAGGAGGGAGAAAAAATCGTGGCGGATCTTTCACTACCAGAGCAGGATAAAAAGACAAGGTGTGGGGGGTGGGGGGGAGAGTCCTTTTTAATACATCCTGACCGACACACAGCGAAAGGGGATTAACCCCTGGTTGCGCCACTACGTATGATAAGGCAGAAACAGTAAAGTGATGATCAACGTTACAATTAAAAACTGGAAGACACAGAATTTGGGTAAAAAAAAAAAAAAAAAATATATATATATAGGGTATTAATATATATATATATATATATATATATATATATATATCTATATATATATATATAACTACATTACAACACAAAGTCTCCAGCACCTCAACACACCATCATTATAATTGATGAGAGTAAAAGAAGTTTAGACATGGAATGCAAGCAAGAGGCAATCACCTGAAGGGTATTTGAGAATACAGGTTTGAGGCAGCAAAATTGTATTTGTATTTAAATTAGGGTAGTTTCGGGCCAAGCCCGTTTTATAGCTTTTGCTCCCTGTTAAATGTATTCCTCCTCCCGCTTTAAGGATCCTGAAAGAAGGTTAAAAGGTGAGAAGCTTTGTAGCTCATTTGATTCCCCTGAAAGGTCAGCTAGATAAATAGAGAGATAGCAGGTATGGCCTGGTAGCCCCCATGGGAACATAGTATTTCTGTTTGTATAGGTTAGGACGCAACGGATAAACGGGCTTGGCCGAACTACCTAATTTAAATACAATACAAATTTATGCTGCTCAAACCGTTAATTGCAAATCACTTTCAGTGATTGCCTCCATTGTCTTGCATCCATGTCTAACTCTCTTTACTCTATTCAATTATAATTGCTGTGTGTGATTGTCTGGAGAGCTTTTGTGTACTGTTAAATATTGGCCGTGTCCCTCCATTGCACGCACCAGAAAGTGTATTTGAATTAAGGTTTGAGCAGGCATAATTTGTCATTGTATTAAATTAGGGTAGTTCGCCAAAGCCCGTTTATATGCTTTGCTCCCTGTGTAAATTATTCTCCGCCCTTTAAGAGCAGTCCTGAAGAAGGTTAAAAAGGTGGAAGCTTTGTAAGCTCATTGATTCCCGGAAAGGGTCATGCTAGATAAAGAGAGAAGCAGTAGTGGCCTGGTAGCCCCAGGAACATATATTTTGTTTTATTAGGTTGAGGACGATACTGCCGTGAATGGCGTTCAGCTAAGCATGTTTTACAAACAAATGTAAACTAAAGGTATCCATGTTGAACTTAAGTGCAGGTTATTTTTGCCTCCATGCTTGCAATCCATTTCTACTACTCTTTTACTCTATCATTATAGTGCAATGTGTAGTTGATCTGGAGACTTTTTGTGAATGTATAAATTGCCGTTCCTTCCATTGCACCGCACCGAAAAGTGTATTTGAATTAGGTTGGAGCAGCATAGTAATTTGTTATTTTGTGTGTGTATAATATATATATATAAAATATATATATCTTATTAAATTTATATTTTTATATATTTTTTTTTTTTATCTAGATATTTATTAATTTTAATAGTATATTTATTCCTGACTTGTATCGCACTAACTTGATGTACTCACCGAAATAAAGACGATTTCGTAGAGCTATCTACGGATTGGGTTCTTGTTGTGTTTGCAGGGTATGGCTTACCTTAAAGGGTATGTTCCACACCCAAAATAAACTTTTTCATATGTTTCTTTATATAATGCAACCAACCGTCAAACGCCATGGTTAATTTTTTTTTAAAAATAACGTTGCCTTGCCCGATATTTAATGAGATATATATCATCACTTCCTCTCCACTCCACTCCTCTTTGATGACCCTCGACTGTGCCAGCTTAGAAAAAAAAAAAAATTCTCCCTCTCTCTGTCCATTTTAATTCTGCTACAGTATGCTGATGAACTTAACTAGTCACCTGCACTTATCATTCCTGTACATCTTCGACAGACTTATTTGTTTTTCTCCACACCCTTCTAAAAAAATGTTTTTTAAAAAAAGTAAGTTTGTGCCAAAAAATCACCATAGACATGAGTTATGAAGGTTCTGTGTAAATAATTGGGAATCTTGAAGAGTATTTTTGTGAAACAAAGGATATTAATAACGTGGGAAAACAAATCACAAGGGATAAAAGTAACGTTTTAGATCTATTTTGATCTTGTTGTGTATAATAGTTCTCTGGAAATGTTGTAAAAGAGTCATTCCATGGACTTTTCACATTTGTTCTCTATAAATAGGCATTACCCTAATGCTCAGATAATTTGCATTGTGAATCATTTGTACTCACCAACACACCCCTTTGGAAAATTTTGCGTGCGTCACTTAAATCCCAGAATGATCCATGTTAAGGGTAGAGTCAGCTTTAGTTGACCTACGTCACGCGCATTTGCCTCATTGACATTATTTAGTTTGGGTGATTTATGTGCCAATAAAACCATGAGATAGTGATAACTCCCCACCCATATGGTACTGAGACTGAAAACTATTGTGTGGGGTGGCCCCAACTCTTTTGCCTCTCCTATGTTATTTCCCTATACTATTCAGTCCTAATAAAACTGGGCTGAACAAATATAGATGTTGGTTAGATGGCGTCCAGGTTTTTGCTTGTTTGCTCTTTTACATTACAGTAATTGGTTTAATAAAGACACTACATCTCCACCAAGTCCAAGCTTTAAATCATCTTCTTTTTAACCCTAACCTAACAGTTATCCATAGAAGCAAAAACAGCTAAAAATGGGAAAAAAAAAAAATCCTTCCTGACTCCAAAGAGCCATCACATAGTATCCCTAGATCAACCAACAACTAACAGTATATGTATCTCAATGTTTTTTTAGTTTAGAAATTTATCTAACCACTTTTAAATCTATTAAATGACACTTGTCTTACCACATCCTGCTGGAATCAGTTCGCCGTTCTCACTGTAAGAGAACCTTTCCTAACCCAAAGATGAAACTTCTTTTCTCTAATCTAAAGTGTAAGACACCAAAACAAACTTTAGATTTGTTTTTTAATTTACAAAGCCTGTTTAAAAACAAAATTGTCAAACATTTGTCATTTCTATTTTCCTGCCATGTTCCAATGCGTGTCAACTCAGCCTGTTGAGACTCGTGCGCACGACATGAAACTCCACACGCGCAGCGGGTGACATTTAACATCACAGTGTTTTACATCACCACACTGCATTCACAGTCCCATCGCTGTGACAATAATGTTGTGTGCGTGGAACAGAGGCCGTTTGTTGCATAGCCACCTAGGCACAAGAACTAGGGCACCTATGATGTCCCAGGGCGCCTATTCTTCTCCTTAGCAGTCTCCCGTCCAGCCTGTACTTGGCTGTTAGAACTGCTCTCCTTGTTCTGCTGCTGATATTTTGCAACATTGTCTTTTAGTAGCAGAGGCCTGAAACTCCACACTCTACACTGTCAAACAAATGTTTGCAATGCAAATGAACTGAATGAGAGGGGGGGGGGGATATGGCTCAGATAAAAGTAACTGATGAGAACAGTCTAAATGCCAGGTAAATCTCTGCAGACTTTATAACATGGGGCCGCCTGTTACTAGCAACCATGAGGTCCCCTGCTCTTCTTCTTCTCTTCCACCCAACTCCCCAATTAGACTTGGGTGAGGAGTGAACATGCAATGGATGAGACTGAAAGCAGGTCAATATTGTATTCATGTCAATGCTGTCCGCTGGAGGATTAAAAAATATACTGTGCTGGCCCTGACAAGTGTTAATAGGAAAAAGTCGTTTGGGGCATTGCAATGATTCTGGTACTCTTACTCTTCTGTCACTGAAGGTATCGGGCAATACTATGGGAAAGTCTGCTGGCACCCGTTGGGTTAAAAGCAACTTCTTCTGGAAGGTTTTTGGCCATTGAAATGTATTAATAATTAAGTCCTGCTGGCACTAAAGGGTTATGCTAATGTTCTGTCTGCTGGCACTGAAATTATTAAGCCAATTCTTCGGAAAAGCCACTGAAAGAGTACACATCTTAGTCTCCTCAACCAAATTTCCCTGTTCGGCCCTACACGTCTGGAAACAATTTGTGGAGAACACCTGTGCCACATACTGCGCATTCCACTAAACCTATCCTGTCCCTCCAATCAGTATTTCATTTTGTGTGCCATGTCGCTGTATACTCACAAACGGTATCTCTACTATGCCCGCCCACCTAGTTGGTTTTTTTTGTGTTTTTTTATTCCCCCCCCCCCCCCCCCCCCCCCCCCCCCCCCCCCAACTCCCCCCATCACCCCCCCCCCCCTTATCCGCACTATAAGAACAGAAGCATGACAGTGTCAGAAGCAAATGAAGAAACCCAGCTGAGTTGACAGGCCACGTTTTTTTTTTTTTTTGGGGGGGGGTGTGTCGCAAGTAGTTGGGCAGGGCTAGAAACGGCCCTGGCGTGAACTCCAGAAATTCATTTGGAGGCCAAGGAACTGCTGAGGTGAACAACGCAGGACATCTCTCGAGCAGAGCATGAGCTGCAGAGTGACGTGTTCCAGGAGTGAGGAACCAGCAGGTTTCTTCCTTCTTTGCCAAACTTGTTTAAAGGATGTCCACAAGTCCTCTGATTTACCTTTAGTGAACTAATGGCACCAGAGAGTTTTTTTAAAATGGCCCTAATATATAACGTCTCAAGAAGGTAAAAAAGTTCTAAGTTTAAAGTTTAAGGACCGCAGAATAACAAACCGTGAGTGGTTTGCTGGGCTTAAAATAGATTTGGCCCAAGTTCTGAACTAATTGATTTAATCTTTATCCAGAAGATCAAAGGCTTTTTTAAAGTTGAAACTAAATGGTAAATAAAATATTAAGTAACAAATAAATTGGAATTTGCACTAGGCTTCTATTTTTTTATGAGTGTAGGTGGGCACCAAGGGATTGTAACGCCCAAATGCATCACCTTACATATATCAACATGAGGGCTAGCCTCACGCATTGCAGTTTATTTGTGTCGTCATGAAAACCCGCGTAACGCACGAAAATGTGTCATTTTCGGGTGCATTGCGATTGCGTTCCGCATTTTTTAACGCAATCGCCGCGATTTCCTACCTAATTAAGAAAAACGAACAAAATCGTACACAAATCTCGTGCAATTTTCGTTGCGGCATGTGTCTTTCTTCATTAAGTAGAGAAAACCTACGATTGTGATTAAAAATGTGAACACGATTAATCACAATGCACCCGAAAACGCGCGGTTTCAAATGATTTGAAAAAAGCCGCAAAACGCAGACAAATTCAGCAGTGGGTGGCGCTAGCCCCTTAATCTCATCTGCTCACTCTGCACTCCTCATTTGATAACTATCTAGTCTGCTTACAGTCAATTGGCATATCATTTGAAGTTTCCTAAGCTCTGCATAGTACCCCCCCCACCCCGAGCACTACACTTAAACTGGTTAACCCCAATGGATATAGTCTCAATTGACCCCACTCACTCTCTGTTTGCGATCCAATAACCAAGTCTCTATCCCTGTACAAATTTGTTTTCTAGGCCAACGGTTCTCATTTATACCATTATCCTGGCACAATGACAACTGTACATGATCACTAATTACCTTCCTAACCTTCCGCATTACCCTTCATCTTCCAAAATACAATGGTCAGGCTTTTAGATATCACGAGACGCCCCTGTCAAGTAAGACTTCTACACAGTCTTTGAACTCTGTCAGGTAATTGAATGCCCACATAACCGGACTCCCCTTAACCAGCAGTCCTTTTGCCAACTGCATAGGATTATTTTCCCTTTCACTTACTGGCATTGGTGGCGTAAACATACACCAACAATTAATTTAACCCCTTCTTGCTGCCTGTACACATTTCCACCCTATTGTTTTCGTCTGCTTGTTTGTGTTATGCCCCATCTATCTGATCCTTTAAATTTTGGCTTCAGTTCTGTTTACATACATACACTTCCAACCCGTCCACCGTCTTCCTTACTAACTGTCATGTCCATTAAGTAGCATCTTTCAATATTTTACTTACTACTCGCCCAATAGAGTAATATTTTGCATATTCGCTATATATCGATCTCCATCATACCTTTCCTTAAAGCTATTTTGTTTTCTAGTTCCCAAGTTTTTTTTTCCGACGACTATTTCTTGCATTTGGGGTAAATAATACATTTAAATATCATTCAAATAATCTTCCATATTGTGCTATGTGTGATATTATGTTTTTGATGCTATGTCGGCCTCCATTTCTATTTTTAGTTAGCTTTTTTGGCTAGGTAAAATTGAAATACTGTAGCCTTAACTAGATTTTAATGAAATTAATTCTAGTTTTTTCAGAGCCCTTGGGGCAATGTTGGCAAAGCCTATAATTCAATGCTCCCTGGCAAGGTCATGATGAGGACTTGCTAAAGACAGTACTCAAGCTATGGAAGAGTGAGAGCCACAGCCTTTTTTCCCTAATAAGCAATTCTGTAATAATACTGTGTGGAAAATCTTTTCAAACGAGGCCATCGGTCCACTACAGATTGCCCATATATCAAACTAATTCAACAAAACCCAAAAAAACCACTACTGCCCACTCTGTAGTGTGTATAAAAAATCCTTACCTTACATCCCAGCTACCAAATGGTTCTTCCCTGTAATGTTCCACCGAGGAAGTTGTTTCCGCCTCTGAGCTGTCCTCTCAGAGGTTTTTTGGCTTCTCAAGCAGCCCTTCAACTCCCTCCCTCTTCCCCTCACGCTTTGTTCTCCCATCCCCTCTAGTGTAAATCCCACTTTCTCACATATTGGGGATATGTTCGCCCAGCCCCACCCCAATCAAATATTTGTAAAAAGTACCCCGACTATCACTTTACCTTTCCTCTTCCTCCGACTTCTGAACTGCCGGCAGCCCGTCGTATTGGACTCCGCTCATCCAATCACATGACGCGGCTGCCAGGTCGGGTTCGGCCCCCTGCTTTGATTCCTGCAAACCAAGGCCGGCATTGCGGCGGAGGAGAGGTGGACAGGTAATAACGATTGGGGACTTTCTTTGCAAAAATATAATATAGCGGTTGGGGCTATGGCGAACACCCTACAGCATATACTAAAACTTTACCCAACAGGGTGGACATGCCCTTTAAATAAATCATAATACCATTAAGTCTTTGACCCAGCTAGTGAGGACCTTCTATAAAGTTAAACTGAATTTTAATGTTGGGACAATGTGGAAAATTGCCAATGTTATACCGCTGGTTTGCTTGCATTATAATGCTTCTTTTTTTATTGGAGTGCCATTTTGTTGTAGACTGTTCTCTTTTGAAATTTCAAACCAACCACCCACTGTTAGATCCTTTTTTTTTTTTTTTTTTTGAAATATTTGTTTTTATTTTGTCAAATATCTCTGCATCCTTTTACAAAATATTAAATTCGTATTTAAACAAAAGTTTATAAAACCGTTAAAATATTGTTATCAATAAACATTCCCTGGTTAAGCTGTGGTTAAATCTTAACAAACAATTAACTTTAAAAAATAACAACAGCGATAACCATTGGTACTGGTTGTATAGCTAATAAGGCTATTGTCTATAATAAAATTATTAATATATATTTTAATATAAATTCAATATAAAATATACTCATAAAATCTGTCATTATTAACAATTATAAATCCTGTAGTGTCCAGACCATGAATGCAGAAATTATATATTTGATATTATAAATGACTATCTGGTTGTGCCATCCTCAACCTTCAACCTCGGCACCAATATCCAATCTTATCTTGCTGGTCTTCCCTGCCTGCCCCCCCTCCCTTTCCATTTTATCTAATAATTCCCATTTGGGCTATGTGATATGTGTGCTCCTGTATAGGGTGGTTGCCAGGGTTGACAGAGGGAAGGCTCCTCCTCCTCTCATATACTGTCTGCCATGGTTGGCCCCCACTTTTGTTTTAACTTGGGGATCTGTCTCCATTAGGGCTGTAGATATTCCCATCCTTCTAACATTGTTGATTTTGTTAATCCATGCTGGTTGTGAGTGGTAGATTTCCATTGTTTGGCTATTTTGCAGGTGTTGCGCGTGTATAGATGTGATTTAGCTGTTTTTTGTGGGGGGGGCTGTCCCGGATAAGTCCTGTAGTAGGAGACCTTTTAATAAACAGTTTATTGGTCAACAGGTGGTTTTTTGACAGAACTTTTGTGCACATCAATCATATAACCAATGGAAAAACCGAAAACCTCTTGAATCAGTAATATTTGTTGAGAGGTGCAAGTCCAGAATATATGGATAAAGTGCATTATGATTGGCATCTCCCATTATTATATTTAGGTGTAGAAGGGAAAAATTTATTTAGGCAGGTATGGGTATGATACCTTGAGCATAATTTTATATTTTCTTTGTATAGCGTACAATGGAGGTTTTTCCTGAGCAGGTTTTGCCATATTTCGTCCATGTGGGATTCGGGGATGTTGTGCCCAGTTCGGCTTCCCAATTGGACCATATGTATGAGGACGCCAATAGACTCCATTGTCATGTCCTGTAATATTGATATGAATGATTTCTGTTGTCTTGGGCCCTTATAAAAAGTCTTTCCAAGCCCTTTAGCAGCGGGCAGAAAAGTGGGGAAGAGACGAAAAAAGTTCTTTGTACAATTGGTTTCAATGGAGATAAATATAGAAGTTTTTGAGCTTGAAATTTGCGGGCAGAATTTCTGAAGTGTTGGAACTTCCCCCCATTTAGGGTCTCTGACCTGTCAAACCCTTTATGTCGAACCAATATGGTCTTTTGATTTATCTCAGGCGGGAAACTTGAGTTCCCTTAAAGGCAGCATATGGGAGGGGCATTCCGAAACATCATATTATTAACAATTCTATCCACACCGAGACTGTAACAACACCTCGAAGAGGAGAGAAAAGTACCTTTTGGAAGTCGTTGGTGACCATACACAAGTCATCCGTTTGTTTGGGGATCCATCTTGCTCTAGGGATGCCCATAGAGCCTGGCCATTGGGGGGACCAGTGTGCAGATTGCTCTCATCTGGGTTGCTTCAAATATCGTGAAGCTTGGTCGTCTAAGCCCCCATAGCTCTGTCAGCTGTCAGTAATGTGTGGGGATGCGGTGACGTTTCCCTGCCAATTAAATCCATGCCTCTTTCTGTATTTTTACACGTAGTTTTTTGGGGATCTGACAATTGCAGTGTTTCAAAAGGTATAGTAACTTCTTGGAAGTATATTCATTTTTGACGCGTTATTATTCTACCAAATCCATGAAATTTGAAAACCGCGCGCACTTGTAAATCTGTATTTATCTTATTTATCATAGGAATAATATTCTTTTTATAGAGGGGGTTATTGCTTTTGGTGCACCATGTATAACGATAGGTCGATTTCAATGATAGCCAAGGTGTGGGCGGTATGTTTTGACAGGAGGGCTTCAGTTTTTGGTTTGTTAATTTTTGTAACCCACGGAGCAGATTGTTTTGGAAGTCAATTGTAGATGTGTAGAGATTAGTGGGTGAAATGTTAAAGGACATTGTTCTTCATATAACGAGAATTTATATTCCGCTTGCCGGGTTTGTATCCCTTGTATTCCCTGGTGTCCTTCTGATTTGCGCTGCCAGTTGACTCTATACAGATTAAAAAAGTAGGGGGGAGAGGGGGAAATTTGATACTTTATTCAAAGGTAAACTGTTGGTCCTCGCAAGTGTCTTTAGTCAGGATGCAACAAGGAAGTGTGTGACCGTCGCAGTATGTAATGAGTAAGAAGCCCCACTCTCACCCCTCAAAACTTGGTCTTTTTAATAAATTTTACTTGTATGGAGCCACAGTTACCTGTGATTGGCTGAGATTCTGGTCTCTGCAATCACAGGAGACATGTCTGGTCCAGCCGTTTTTACTTACTTTCTTCTGTTCATGGAAAAGGCAGGAAGCAAGCAGAAGCGTCCAGGGGAAAGAAGGCTGGGCAAGTACTGCTAGAACATCTTGGATTTTTATAAACCTTGGCGAGGTCGAGGTTTTGGGGGCTTGCCCAACGCAAATCTTAAAAAGTTTTTTGGGGGGGATGGACATGCCCATTAAAAAACCCTATAATTTATACCAATTATAAAATATTACCCTGATTAAACTATAGCGAGAAATTATGGGGGACTTGACAAACCGGTGCACTTAAAAGTTCACTCAATTTAATCAGTAGTTTCGGATATTCGGAATAATGTGTTTTGGGGTGAACAGTCCTTAATTGATATCTACTAAAAAAAATGAGTTACATTTTTCATTTTAGCACACGACTATGGACCTTTTCCTAACTGGTGAAAACGATAGACCCATCCCAAAAGGGGGGGGGGGGGGGATGAAATCTTGGCTCCATATGCTTACAGCACACAGTGTGATAAGAGTTTTGATGCTCATCGAGTCGAGAAGAAAAAAAATTCAATGGTGACAGCAGGGTAGGAGCTTTTTTTAATGGAATATAATTAATCCCAAAGACGATATATTAGATATATATTGATATACATTTTTTTCCCTCCAGTTTTCTATATCATTGACAACTATCGCAAATTTGCATCCATGTGAGGAAATTGACAGCTTCAGAAGGATGAGTAAGACTGGCAATACACTCGGCTGATCCATACAAGCAGGTCTGACCTATCAATCTGTCTATATTTCTGTGGGAAACTGTTTTTGAGCTTTTTTTTTCTTAACCACGTTTCTAACTTTTTTTAAAAGGCTCTTTTCACTGCACGATTTTTTTTTTTTAATTTTTACTTGCAGATAACCCACAACTACTCCTAAGAAGGGATTTATAGAAAGGGGAAAGATATTACAACACAAACAAAACATGATGAGGTGGTGTGTGGTAGAAAAAACACAGCACTAAGGAAAATGTAAGTGGGAGTCTACTATTCAAAAGGCTTGTTGTTGTTTAAAGTGGTTACTTTACACTGGACATTTTTTTCTGAGCAGTTCAGATGTTTCGCCGCTGCCAAAAATGCTCCTAATTTCTCTCACACTGCGACATACCATCCATCTGCAAGTATACTTAAGTTCTTTTAAAAATTCCACAATACGATTTGAAGCCCGAAAAATTGCTCTTGGTTGAACTTATTCTTTATAGTAACTAATGTTAAAATGGAACATCCAGTCTGTATTGAGACCTTCCTGGTCCTTAATCATGGCTCTTAACAAAAAAGTTATTTTTTGATTGCTCCATCCTTTTTGACAGAGCCCATTGGGGGCACAATGGCAAGATCATTGGATAGAACCCCTACTGACTGTCCAAACCAAAGAAATATGTCATATATGGACACTTGCACTACTAGGTGCATTGAAATCGCAGATTTAGTTCACTGAGAATTTTTAAAATGTATTTAAATATGCTTCCACTATAGCAGTTTGATGGGGGGTTTTCTTACGAAAAAAAAATATCTGCAACAATATTTACATTTTGTATTGCCAAATAGATCAGGGCTTCTGGGGTTTATTTTTGTTACTCCAGTGCTTGGATATACGGTTTTTTATTTTAAAAAAGGAGCTTTGTAGTACTGTACTTAAATTGAATGATTACAATAAATTAATCTTTTAGTCTTTTGTGTTATTTTTGTTGTTTTTTTTTTTCTGAGTGGATTTTTTTTTACTTTTCAGTTTACCCCTAGAATTTCAAGTTGGGATGAATTGGAATACCCTCAAACTGTCGCAAACCAGGTTTCACTGCTTTAAAATAAGCAACATTCTTTTCTCTGAGCAGCGCAGATGCCAGCGGCCATGACCAAAAAGAAGTCTCTACTGCGGTAGTTTACAATTAACCAATTGAAAGCATCTGCTCTATTTATCAAGGGTCTGATTTCAATTATAATTAGTTTTTTTTTTACTGATTTAAAATATCCCACTGTATCGCATATAAATTATATTGTTACGAAATATCTTAAAATAGAATTCGTGTTGTATATATTATAGGAGAAGGTAGTAATCCACAAAATAGACTGCTATTATATAAAAATGGTGAATGCTGGTGTACTGGAACGGTTTTGTTATGGCTGTGTTAGCACTGGTGAAAGGAGTCGGTTGTATTTCATGCTTAATGGCTGAAGGTAAAAGAGAAAGCTAATTCTGTCTTTGATTTGACAAAGTATGAATTTTCCTTATTTGGGGTCTGTTTTAAATTGTTTGTAAGAAGTGTTTTCTTTTTCTTTTAAGATGGAAGTCAATTGTTCCAGCAGAGTGTGCCTTAAAAAGTCTTCAAAACAACTTTAAATGAGTTCAAGAATAGGGATAATACATTAAAGATGATTATCCAGATTTACGATCGTTTCACAAACTCAATCCACCGCAAGATCATTCGAATGTGGGCAGAGAAGGAATGCACAATTTAAAAAGGTATTATATTCTATATAATCTTTATTGATGTACAACTTGAAGGCGTACGGCGTTTCTATGCTATTACAATGATGATTCTATTGGACGTATTTTTCTATACTTTTTTACTGATGTAGTATGATTTTTTTTTTTTTTTTTTTTTTTTTTTTTAAATATCTTCCACCCTTCAACATTTAAAAATGTATTGCTGTAGCACACTTAAATGGTTTTGTCCACTTTTTTTTAATGTAGAATTGGCAAATCACATACATCCTTCATTCAGGTAAATCAGTCAGGTCACCTATTTAACTGTGTACAATTTTTGGCCATCTGACATTCAGTGTATCTGTCAATTGGTAAGAAAATAAATTGCATGTTTTTTTTTTTTTTTTCGGCCGGCCGAACCACTGCTATTTTTTGCCGTGACAGTCCTTCGTCCTGGGCCGACTTGTCGGCCAAACATCTGCCGTTTGTACCTAGCTTAAGAACAGAATTGATGCATGCATAACATGCAGACTGCTTCTTAAGGGCATCTTATATACTTTTTGTTGTTGAATGCTGCCCCTATATTGTTCTTTAGATATCGCCAAGTCTATAACCTCTTCAATTTCAGCTGTCAATCAAATCCTTGCTGTCATCAAATATTCTTCTATTGAGTCAGTTTACTGTAACTGGAATAGTTGAACAGTTGAAATTCTGGTGCGTTTGCGTTTGTTTTGTGGGGAAATCAGGTCGTATATAAGTGTGAGTGTTTTAAAGAGGTGGGGATCCACTGCTACTGAAGAGAAAAAAAAAAACAAAAAAAAAACCTATGCTGGAATTGAAGGTATGCAGCAAAACCCACACCTCGCCATAAAGTGCTAAAACCGGTACAGGTATGTATTTATAGATGAGGAAAATACCTTTTTTTTTCATACTGTGTCCCTTGTTTAATTACCTGGTATAAAGCCTTGAGATTATTGGCTTTAAAAGTTATTGGAATCCTGCATGTTCAAGGTATTGTGAATCCTGCAGGGGAGTCTCCTTATCGCACTTACCCCCTTCTCCCACAGAACAGTAGCTGAGCAGCCTAACATTGCTCATGATTTAGCCAGAACTAATAACTAAGTCCACAGTAGCCTCTACAACTTAGCTTGATTGATGGCTGAGATGTTTGTTTAAACTCCTGGAATATGCAGATATATATATATATATTTTTTTTTTTTTTTTTAAGAATGCAGAGTGCTGGAATTGCATGGCCCAGAAGTAGTCTGTTAAGAAACCTGTTCTTGTGAATGTCTTTTATTGGAAAAGCATCAAATCCCTGCTCCCACACAAAGGAATCAAAACCGGATTGGAAGAAGGCAAAGCCGTCATATTAACCAAGTACTTTCTCTGTACGTTTTTTAGATAAAATTGTTGTAGCTTTATCCCATCAGGATTAATAACCATAATTAAAAAACCTTGGGTACTGTATAAAATATCAGTACAGTTTTGCTTTTTGTAACGTTAAGGATCACTTTCTTAATCACGATCACTAAATCACATAAAACTGAAATCGAGAAGTATTACTGAATAAATACAACAGTAAATATGTTAATACTGAATTGATAAATCCGACTAATCACACAAAGATTACCTCATAATTAAATATTTAACCAATTAAGCAAACAGTTTGCACGCTAACCTTCAAGTAATATTATGCCCAAGAGCAAACTGTAGCTTTTGCACGACTGAATACGCTTACCTGAAGGAAGGGATGGGGGCCGTCCCAAAACGTTGTATTCTGGTTGTTTTAAATAACTATTCTTTGTTTCCACCATGTATGTGCTCCCCCTTCTTGTGCTTATAACAGAATATATTTGGATGTTGATGTTTGTCTCTAAAAAACCTTTTGTCTTAATCGAGTCATACTTGAGGGCACACACACTATTATATTGGTATATACATTGTTGTACAAAACCTACGGATTCCTTTACATTTGTTAAGTACCATTAAATGATATAAGGGTTTTTCTTTTTCCCGATGATGAAAATACTCATGAACGTGTCAACCTTGTCAGCAGAATCTAAGTGAATATAACAGGATTGGCATGATGGAAAGGTAAATATTTGCGTTTAGCTCAATCCAGTGATAAAATGCCCCAGCCACTTGTTTATATTTAAAGTACCAAGTCTTTACTGAATGGTTCCCTCCAGCAAATAACCATTTTAAGTTTAACACACCTTATTTACAACTAGTTAGTTGGATGGAATGCTAGTTAATAGTATATCTTGTTGTACTCAATTAGAGCAACTGGACTGGAATTTAGTTCTGCAGAAACGTTTCGCTATGTCATCCGACTGGCTTTCTTTTTGTCCCTTTCTTCCCCTTTCCCTTTTCTCACTTCAGAATGCCTTGTAACAAAATCTGTGGCAATTATGTACCCTGGAAATCCCCTTAGCATATCCACATGCCAGGTGTTAAGGGGCGTGCTAGATATTGGCTCAGAGTGTTATAGGAACGCCCAGATACGGTGTTAAAACAGCATTGTTACATGGTCAGACAGTTGGTTCGAACCCCCCCACCTCGATTTAGGCTTGGTTTTCTCTTTAATTTTCACACCTAATGGCCTCCTTAACAACCGCTCTTGAACCAGTCACGGTTTTCCTTCGCCATATGTTAACATTACATCGTCACAGGTCTGTCTTTTATCCTTAAGATGCCGATCCACGGCTGAGTCCCTGACCCGACGAATTGGCTCTTCTGTGCTGGGCCATACGTTGATGCCAGTTGCTGTTTGGTCTCCCCCACATACACATCAGAGCATTCTTCACTTCACTGCACCGCATATATGATGTCGCTTTTCTTGTGTTTTGGTATTGGGTCTTTTGGAGGAGGTACCAATTGCTGCCTCAGTGTGTTGTTCGGTGGGGGAAATTGAACAGACCAGGATTACGATGTTTTTTGAAATTCTTCTTAATTTTTCGGAGACCCTGCTACCTATGGGAGACCATGTTCTTCCTCCTGTCTTGCTTTTCCCTTCACTGTTGGGATTTGTGTTTCTTTTCTTTCCTTCTACTTCTCTTTGACAAAGGCCAGTCTGGATATCCACAAGTTTAAGCTCCTCTCTGAGATGTTTCATTTCTTCGAGCCTCCGCCTCTGTGCTAGTGGGGGATGTTCTCGCTCTGTGTTGCAGGGTTCTGATACACCCACTTGTGATCTAAAGGTGGTGGGGAGTCAAACCATCATACTGATCGGTGTGTGTTGGTTTTCTGGACAACCTCTACTTCCATTTACATTTTCCTCTTAATCTTTCTACCCAGCAGTCCAAGAAACCAGTTTGTTTGTTTTGTACCTCGTCTCTTGTGAATTTATGTTTTGGTCCACCGCATTATGTGTTTCTGTGAAAGCTTGGACTTCTTCTGGTGGAATTTTAACCCAGGTGTCGCAACATTCTGACCAAGTGGCTGGGTGCTATGCCCTTAAAGGTATTAAGCGCCTGTGTTTCTACCCTCCTCCATGTAAATGTTGGCCACAATAGGTGAACTTGAGATCCTAGCACATCCATGTTTTTTGCTTATATAGAACTTAACCCTGTATTTGAAAATAGGTTGGTATTCAGGCACAAGTCCAACAAGGAACCACCTGTTCTGTTTGAGATCAGTTCTGCTGGTAAGAGTGCTGTCTTGGCCCAGCCGTTTTTCCCTCACCATGTCAACAGCCGTCCTTGGTGGTTAAACATGAAGAGAGAAGTCACATCATAGACACCAATAGTTTTCTTCTACCACCGGAGTACTATATCTTCAATCTTGTTGGGGAAATCCTGAGAGTTCTGGATGTGAATGCACATTAGAACTTCCCACCAAAGGTCCTAAAGATTTAGCTAGATATTTCAATGTGACATCAGTTTGTGTACAGGTGTGTGGGCACGTGATGTCATCTCGTGTGAATGTGCAGAGAGAGGACGTCACCTTTGCACACGTCCATACATGCACGCCATGACATCATGCATGTGTGCACGGTGCAAACGGTCTTACCAATTGAGGCTGAGGAATCAGAAGGTAGCTGAAATCTCGAGAGCAGTGGAACTAAACATTCACCAAAAAGAAACAAGATGTCAGCAACTTTGAATCTACAAAAGGTAGGCTCTGGAGGGGCTTAGGGAAAAAAAATATGACAAAAGTATTTTTAAAGCTGCAGTTTCCAATTGAGCATAACTTGATTTTACAGTGCACTTATCCTTTAAGCAGGATTATAGAGAAACGGGTAGGTAACTACTACATAGGCGAACTATGATTATACTGGTTCCCTGATATAATTTTTCCCAAAGATTTTATCTTTGGGACAGGATGAAATGAATCACATAAACATTACATTTTAATTTTTCTTAGTTTTGTTACATTACTCTGTAATGTCACAATGTGAATATAATAAAATAAATGTAATAAAGTTTCAGGGTATGCCAACTGCTCAGAAATCTACCTTAACCGATACATTTGGGTGTTTCTAGCCCAGGAATGAGTCTGCTATAAACTATTCTGCTTGACTTTATGAAAAAAATGGATTCCATTTACTCACTGGTATCACTAAGTGTCAGTGGCTGCTTCTCCCCTTAACAGAGGTAAATTATTGCTTATAATACACAACATTCAGCCAGTCATGAGAGACTGATGTCTACCCTGCAACATTCCATTTTAATAGGTTTACTTATTGAAACAACAAAGTGAATGGTAGAAATTTCTTATAACAAAAATAATCCCTATTTAAAGATAAAGGTTAAAGAGTATGAGCTAAGGCAAGCACAGATTAAACCTGTCTTAACTAGAGCACTATTTATAAGGATATAACTTACAGGTTTTCCATCGCTCTTGCATATTCTAGTGCAAAACACTACTGACACAATTGGTATAGATACACCATAAATGAACTTAGAATTTTGGAAACAATGGATGGGGTGATCCTGTAATAGAAGCATTAGACATGCTGGTGGTCAGGTGCAGCATATATATAACTAACAACACCAAGCCCTTGGGTCTATGTAGGTAACTCCCAGAAATAAGGTTAATTAGTTGATCATTAATAATTCTTGATCAGGGATGTCAAACCTGCGGCCCTCCAGATGTTTGCAAACTACAACCCCCAGCAGAATGTTGTGCGTTGTAGTTTAAAACAGTTTGACATCCCTGTTCTTGACATGAATGCTGCCCAGACATGTAACCATATGAAAGTTAAAGGTTTCTCAATCTCACCTTGTTTGTGAAATAGGAAGCCAAGTAAAAGCAGCAGAAGATGACACCCACTAGGGGTCCCCTAAAATACATCGGTCATCGCATTACCATCCCCCAAATATCTACACATAGACAGCTAATGGTCACTTCCCTATCCTGTAATCGTAGCAAGGAAGTAAACCACCCGAAGCCGGGACACGTGGCTAAGCACCTAGACCAATGGCAACTATCTACCGCCCCTTACTGACGTAAGCAAAGTAGTGTCACAGTGACAGATGGTCTTACGGGCGGAGATTACTAGAACTACAGGATTGCGTCAAGCATATTATCCAATCATGGCATAGCTGTCGATGAAAAGAATGGAATTGTGGTTGGATAGTTCGTCACACCCACATAACTATTAGTAAGTCACACCCACATAACTATTGACCAATCAGCACTTAGCTTCTTTACTACGTGAGTAGCCGTTTCCTCCTACCTGCCGACATTATTTCCACTGTTGCCAGGCAAGGGAGACGGCTGTGAGTCCAGGCGCTCTTAATTATAACTACCCACGTTTCTTTCTCCTATAATTAATCGTCTGAATGAGAAGATGGACCAAGGGGTAATCCTCACAGCAGAAAGCCGGCCGGTAAGTCGCAGATACTGGGAATTCCACTTGGACCCAGTGTTTCTAACTCCTAGTATGGGTTGTCAGGCCTGGCTCACCACATTGACCTACAGGCACCATGGTAATAGAGAGCAACAGTGATACAACCCTTCACTCTCTGTTACCGTGTTCTCTAATTCTCCTCCCTGACATATTACCGGATAACACTCTCTGTCACCGTGTTCTCTAATTCTCATCCCTGACATATTACCGGATAACACTCTCTGTTACCGTGTTCTCCAATTCTCATCCCTGACATATTACCGGATAACACTCTGTTACCGTGTTCTCTAATTCTCATCCCTGACATATTACAGGATAACACTCTCTGTTACTGTGATCTCCAATTCTCATCCCTGACATATTACCGGATACACTCTCTGTTACCGTGATCTCCAATTCTCATCCCTGACATATTACCGGATAACACTCTCTGTTACCGTGTTCTCCATTCTCATCCCTGACATTTACCGGAACACTCTGTTACGGTTCTCTAATTCATCACTGATTTACAGTGGATACACTTCTGTTACCGTGTTCTCTAATTCTCATCCCTGACATATTACAGGATAACACTCTCTGTTACTGTGATCTCCAATTCTCATCCCTGACATATTACCGGATAACACTCTCTGTTACCGTGTTCTCTAATTCTCATCCCTGACATATTACAGGATAACACTCTCTGTTACCGTGTTCTCTAATTCTCATCCCTGACATATTACAGGATAACACTGTCACCGTATTCTCCAATTCTCATCCCTGACATTTTACCGGATAACACTCTCTGTCACCGTATTCTCTATTTCTCATCCCTGCCATATTACCGGATAACACTCTCTGTCACCGTATTCTCTATTTCTCATCCCTGCCATATTACCGGATAACACTCTGTTACCGTATTCTCCAAATTTCTCCCGACATACTAGCAGACATTGCTGTACCACCAAGGGATGGGGAACAAGCAGGTTTCTTATTCTACATTGCTCAGTTTATTCAAAGCTTTAAAGGGCAAGTCCAGCCCTAAAATGAAAACTTACATACAGGTAAATTACCCCCCTAAACCCTAAATAGTTTGAAATCTGAAATATACAAGTCTAACCTAAAATCCTGCACAATGTCCTGTTTCCCATTTCTGCTTCCTGGTTCTTCCAGTTAGTAACTGTCAGTTATGGATTTGACAGTTGACATTACAGACAATGACTGAATGTTAATCCCCTGTTTGCCTCTTCTAAGCATGCCCAGGCTCAGTACAGGTCATGAAATTGCTCAGGTATCCAGAAGCATAGCAAGCATACAGTAATGAATTCAGAGGACAAGGTAGGATATATCAACATATTTTAAAGAGGCCATTCTTTCTAAAAGATGTACTTGTATGGGTATGATAAGGGAATAGAAAGTGGTTAATTAAAATGATCTGGTTACACGGTTCACTGTGTTGCTAATGTAATTTAATGAGCTTACAACTTTTGGAATTTCTATTTTTAAACCATGTTAAAGAAACTGCAGCAGTGACCTATATTAAGATTTACTAGGGCAAATCTTCCCCCCCTCCCTTATAGTAGAACACCCCACCCTTTATAGTAGAATAGCAGAAAATTAACAGACTTACCATAATTTTCTTTTCCTGTGCTGAATTACGGGTTAATCCTCTTGCTGTGTGTAGGTCAAGATGTTTTAAAAGGGCTCCTCCCCCCCACATACCTTGTCTTTTGAATGACTGCGAAACAGGTTAGGGAGGGAGCTTGCCCGCTGCCGTGCTTCAGCACAGGAAAAGTAAATTACGGTAAGTCTGATGACAATTTTCTGCTTTCCTGTGCCTACACACGGCAGTGGGCAACCATGGGATATACCCAAGTAAGACTAAAAAATGGGAGGGAGACAATTTGATGCAACAAGATTTATTTACAGGAAGCTTCAAGAGCTTTAGAGGCAAATTATATACATCAAGTCTGTAATGCTTAATGAACTTAGAAAATTATGACCAAATAGCAGCTCTACAAAGGGTCCTCAGCCCTTTCTGCAAAGGGCCAGTATGTCGCAACAGCACGTGTTGAATGAGCCCTTATAGTAGAGGGATCCTCTCTGGAACTAAGTCTGTAGCATAGTCTGATGGCTTCTTTAATTCAGAATGCCAGTGTGAATGTTTTAAGGCATCTGATTAGCTCTATTCATAGAGCACCAATCCGTAAATATTTTCCAGTTATGGTAATAATTCTTAGAAGTGGAAGGTTTCCTTGCAGATATTAAAGTCTATATTGCAACACTTGATAAACTTACTTTCTCTAAGTTCCCCCTTTCACGAACCAGGCAGTCACGTGGAAGTTCATCAATTGTGGATGGTAAATAGGACCCTGAGACAGAAGAAAAGTTACCTGGCGTAGTCTCTAAGGTGGGGCAATCATTATATTCCGTACTGTTGATAACCAAGGTCTCTTGGGCCACCATGGTAGTATTAAGATTGCTTTGACTTTCTCCACTCAGATTTTTTTTAATGTTCTTGGAATTAGAGGAAGGCGAGGAAACACTTAAACCATTTCGAAATCCTAAGCGATGCCACGCTGTCTGTCATCGGGTAGCGGGAACAGAATAATGGGAGTTTGGCATTGATTGGAGTGCCCATTAGGTCTATTGTTGGTTTCCCCCATTTGGTACAAAGGCTATTAAGTATTGTTTGATTCAGCTCCCATTCTCCCGGGTTTAGCTCTTTGCGGCTAAGAAAATCTGCCTGAATATTGATTTTTGCCCGGAATGTGTAGAGCTGATAGACTCTTCAGATTATTTTCTGCCCATAGAAGAATTTTCTGGGTCAACATCCATAACTTCATATTCTTGGTGCCGCCCTGCTTGTTCAAATAGGCTACTATCAAGGCATTGTCTGATAGAATGCATATGTGTTTGCTTAAGATCAGATGTTGGAACTGAGACAGAGATTCCCACACAGCCATCAGTTCTCTGTAATTGGAGGACTGTTGTCTTGTCTGCCGACTCCAAAATCCCTGTGCTACATGGCTCAGATAGGTTGCCCCCCCAACCGAGAGAGCTGGCATCTGTCACAGTTTCCGATTTGGGAATTTTCAGTGATACAGGTAAGTAATTTCTTGGGACATTGGTCTGGCTTCCATTGTTGTAATGAGGTAATTTGCAAAGGACGGAGATGTAATATCGCCCAAGGGATAAGACCCGCTGTTGACACTAGCTTTCCCAAAATCTGTTCCAGATTTCCAGGGAAATTTTATGATGTTTTGAAATCTTTGTGATTATTTTTTTCTTCTTTGACACAACGAGGGAGAGATGAAAAGATCTGGAATCCACTAGAGCAATATATATTCTAGATTTTGTTTTGGATGAAGTTGGTATTTCCCCCAATTTATAAGCCATCCATGTTTTTGGAAACAATCTAGGGCCTCTTGAATATGAAGAGATAAAAGATCTTTGGAGTGAGCTTTGAGCATCATGTTGTCCAAATAAGCGTAACAATGTATCCCTCGAGTTCTTAGGTATGCTATTAGAACTACTAGGATCTTCGTAAGGACTCTGGAAGTGGAGGAGAGTCTAAATGGGAGCACCCTGTACTGATAATGATGATAGAGAATTGAAAATCTTACAAACTTTCTGTGAGCTGGATTAATAGGAATATGTAGGCGTTGGCTAAATCTATTTTGCACATTCAATCTAGATGATGAAGATGCTGCATTATAACCTTTAATGTTTCCATTTTTAAAGTTTTTGCAAGAATGAAGGAGTTAAGATAACATAGGTCTAGAATTGCTCGAAATTCCCAGGACGGCTTTCTTACAAGAAAAAGGGGTGAATACACTCCTGATCTCATGGAGGTTGTTTGACTTTCTATGACCTTTTTCTGGACACAGAAACACGCTGTACGCGCTCACCAATAACGACGGCTTCTTGCTGCGACAAGAAGCTGACATTATCGACGAGCGCGTACGGCGTGTTTGTGTCCAGCCACATTGTTCGGAAGGGAATTGTTTGCCTTAGCAGCACCTTTCTTGACCTGGTTATGTGTCCCAGTTTATTGCACCTCCCTGTCTTTGACTACTACTTTGACTGAAAACTACTGAGACAGATAAGTAGTGTGCTATTGAGTATTTCAGCCTAAGGTCTCTCCCTTCATACCTCAGTTACTGCACTTTACCTTGTTGATGTAATATGGCTGTTGCACATGTGACCATTGTAAATATCGTTTTTAACTTTATTAAGAGTCATTTTTCTAGTATATTCCTGTTCTAAATAAAGGAATTTTACATTTTACATCTGAGTGTGCAGGATTGCTATTAGGGATCTTTCTCCTTTTTGAGTATATGTATATTTCCATATCCCTACCTAGCACCTCTATCTTACGACCATAAGATACTTAAACTAGTGCTCTATCTCTCTTTCTGGTTTACGGTATTGAGGAAGAAGAATTCTTCTATCTACATTCTGAGAAATGATTTCCCATAAAGTTGGTCCAAATAGGAATTCTCCTTCAAAAGTTTGCTAGGTTTTTATTTAGCAATAGTATTGGACTGCCATTGTCTTAACCATACTGCATGATGGGCTGCAACAGAGAGAGACATACTCTTCTCTAGAAATTTAAAGGGCATGTCCACCCCCAAAACTATAAATTAACTATTAATTGACCACATTGTACTGTTTACAGAGAGTCCTACCTTGTCTCCTAATTCAGTCTGGTTGCTTAGGATGTCTTCAGTGAACTCGTAAAAAACGGACACTAGGAGGCTTAGATAGCCTTTTTAATATCTTCCCCCTCCTAAGCCTCCCGGAGAATTTAGTCCTGCGCAGAAGAGCGCACCTCGCCGAACCCGGAAGCATCCGCTCCCCCCTCCCTTCCAGTGACGCGTCTCAGAGAGAAAAAATGAACGGGAGTTTGAGGTGTCATGCTGGCCGCGAATTGACCAATCGTGGACCAGGAATATATCATCCAATGGCAGTAAGACAATCAGCTGTCATGCCTTCCACCAATCAGGAACGTATTGTTACCATGTGGTACAGGACAGCCAATAACGCGCCTGCAAACACGATCCTACTTCAACACACTATTTTGATTTCGGCAGTGAAGGAGTACACATCTGGAAACCCACAATTTGTAAAAAATAAGGTAAATATGTATATTTAATAAGAATACTACAAAAAGCAATCTTGATTAAACATATCATGCCCATTGATTACTTATACCGTATTTATGTGGATTTGAGGATGGAGACGCGATATTGAACACTACCCTCGAGCAAGCTGATCAATCCGAATAATGCACTCTTGCGGGTAGCCACGTGTTGATGTTTACATTTCTGCAGTGATGTATCCATGTGGGCGGAGCTAAACATTGCAGTCCGAGTGCCGGCGGGTAGAAGGCGAGATTATCATCGTGCAAAGCGTGATTACGTCAGTGATTGATAGCTGGTTGGGCTTAGAGACGGCCTACGATGCGAGTTTACACAAAGTAAGAACTTTTTATACAAAAGCTTTTTTGAAAAAAACGGACATGGCATTTCAGCTAGTGCACCACATTACTACATTCTGTGAAAAAATGATTTTTGGGGTGGACATACCCTTTAACAATATCTAGAGATGCATGGGCAAAAAAATTTGTTGACATAAGCTATGTTTTGAAGCATATCTCTTAGTTCTTTCCTTGGAACACCTGAGGCTATGGCCTGGTCTAGATCCTGGATCCAGTATATGCTTGCTCTCGCCAGACCTGTAATAGCAATTGCAGGTCTTACAGTTGCTCCAGATACAGAGTAGGCTCTTTTTAGTAAGGAATCCTGTCTTCTTTCCATAGGGTCACTTTAAGTTGCCCCATCATCAATGGCTAAAGATGTTTACTAGCGAAACCCGTCATTTCCGCATCCACCTTTGGGGCAGAATTCCAAAACTTTGCATCTTCAGGACTGAAGGGATATAATCTCTGAAAAGATGGGTTCATGGAGAATCTTCTATCGGGGGGGGGGAACAACCATTCGTCTAAGAAAATTTTTGAAATCCTTTCATGTACTGGAAAAACTAATTGCGGATTCTGATTTTCATGAAACCATCAGTCTTGTTCCGATGGCTTACTGGATGAATCAATTAATGTGTTTCTCATCAGGTAAATAAGATGATCCACCAATTCAGGCTCAAGGCTAGTAGTTGAAGATTGATTAAAATCATCTTCAAGTTCCCCTGCTGATAGTTCATCTCGTCTTGAAGGACCAGGAAGCAAAGTAGAAGGGCCAGATTGATTAACTAGAGGATCTCCAGAAGAATCTCTACTGGGAGATGGAAAGAGTGTAGACAAGCAATTTTGGCACAACTTTTTTCCAGACAGGGCTAGGTTGTCACAGACAGAGCACTCTTTAGCAGTTGTTAGAAGCAGTCTCTTCATCATAGTGAACGTTGGATCTAAAATAAAGCACCTAAAAAAATAAGGCTTAGAAGATAAAATTGTATGGTAGTTAAATCATCCTAAACCACTTGGAAGGATGATTAACAGCAAAAAAAAACATGCCATGAGCTAAAGGTACAGACAGCTGAAAAGGGCAAAAGAAATGTTACCCACAGCTACAGAGCTAATCAAAAGCTTGGCTGCACAACAAAAAAAGCCAAACAGCAACATGGTATAACAAAGCAGGAAGAGAAAAAACAAGTCCGTTAAATCTGTTTGTTTTACCGCGGGTGTATGATCAGGTCAATGCGTGTCCCGCGAATCAGGAAGTAGTTTCCCAGCGCTCATAATGCTGAGGAGGTGCCAGTAAGCCTCTCACCTACACTAAGCAGGGAGACGAGGCATTAGTAGCAAGAGCCAGCTACCAGAAGGGGGAGAAAAATGTGCGGAGTCCTTGTCCTACACAGAGCAGGAATGAAAAAAGACAAGGTATGTGGGGGGGGGGAGAGTCCTTTTAATACATCCTGACCTACACACAGCAAGGGGATTAACCCATGGTTGCCCACTACTGTGTGTAGGCACAGGAAAGTATGATCAACTTTAAATTAAAAAGACACTGAATTTGTTAAAAAAAAAAAAAAAAAATATATATATATATTATATATAATATTATTATATATATAATATATATACATATATATATATATATACATTACAACAAAAGTCTCCAGCACTCAACTACACATGCAATTATAATTGAATAGAGTAAAAGAGTTAGACATGGATGCAAGCAATGGAGGCAAATCACCTGAAAGTGTATTTGAATTAAGGTTTGAGCAGCATAAATTTGTATTTGTATTTAAATTAGGGTAGTTCGGCCAAGCCCGTTTATATGCTTTGCTCCCGTGTAAATGTATTCTCTGCCCCTTTAAGGCAGTCCTGAAAGAAGGTTAAAAAGGTAGAGAAGCTTTGTAAGCTCATTTGTTCCCTGGAAGGGTCATGCTAGATAAAGAGAGAAGCAGGTATGGCTGGTAGCCCCAGGGAACATATATTTGTTTTATTAGGTTAGGACTGACACTGGGATAAACGGGCTTGGCCGAACTACCCTAATTTAAATACAAATACAAATTTATGCTGCTCAAACCTTAATTCAAATACACTTTCAGGTGATTTGCCTCCATTTCTTGCATCCATGTCTAACTCTTTTACTCTATTCAATTATAATTGCATGTGTAGTTGAGTGCTGGAGACTTTTGTGTAATGTATAAATTGCCGTTCCTCCATTGCACCGCACCAGAAAGTGTATTTGAATTAAGGTTTGAGCAGCATAAATTTGTATTTGTATTTAAATTAGGGTAGTTCGGCCAAGCCCGTTTATATGCTTTGCTCCCTGTGTAAATGTATTCTCCGCCCCTTTAAGGCAGTCCTGAAAGAAGGTTAAAAAGGTAGAGAAGCTTTGTAAGCTCATTTGATTCCCTGGAAAGGGTCATGCTAGATAAAGAGAGAAGCAGGTATGGCCTGGTAGCCCCAGGGAACATATATTTGTTTTATTAGGTTAGGACGATACTGCCGTGAAGTGGCGTGTCAGCTAAGCATGTTTGTACAAACAATGTAACTAAAGGTATCCATTTGAACTTAAGTGCAGGTGATTTGCCTCCATTGCTTGCATCCATGTCTAACTCTTTTACTCTATTCAATTATAATTGCATGTGTAGTTGAGTGCTGGAGACTTTTGTGTAATGTATAAATTGCCGTTCCTCCATTGCACCGCACCAGAAAGTGTATTTGAATTAAGGTTTGAGCAGCATAAATTTGTATTTGTGTGTATATATATATATATAAATTTTTTTTTTTTTTTTTTATCTAAGATATTTATTAATTTTATAGTATTTTATTCCTGACTTGTATCGCACTACCCTGATACATAAAATGACTGATTTCCGTAGAGAGCTGATCTAAGGGATGGGTTATTGTTGATGTTTGCAAGGGTATGGCTTTACCTTAAAGGGTATGTCCACCCAAAAATAAACTTTTTATATGTTCTTTATATAATAGCACCAACCTCAAACGCCATGTTAATTTTTTAAAAATAACTTGCCTTGCCCGATATTTAATGAGATATATATCAGGCCTTCCTCTCCACTTCCACTCCTCTTTAGATGACCCCGAGCTGCAGCTTAGAAAAAAAAAAAAATTCTCTCTCTCCATTTTATATTCTGCTACAGTATGCTTGATGAACTTAACTAGTCACTCTGCACTTATCATGTCTGTACATCTTCTACAGACTTATTTGTTTCTCCACACCCTTAATAAAAATTTTTTTTAAAAAAGAAGTTTGTGCCAAAAAAGCACCATAGACATGATTATGAGGTTCTGTGTTAAATAATTGAGATCTTGAAGTAATTTTTGTGAAAACAGAAGGATATTAATAAACGGGGAAAACAAATCAACAAGGATAAAAGTACAGTTTTATGATCTTTTATCTTGTTGTATAATAGTTCTCTGAAAATGTTGTAAAAGAGTCATGTCCATGGTGACTTTTCACATTTGTTCTCTATAAATAGGCATTACCTAATGCTCAGATAATTTGCATTGTGAATCATTTGTGACTCACTCAGTACACAACCCTTTGGAAAATTTTGCGTGCGTCACTTAAATCCAGATCCATGTTAAGGGTAGAGTCACTTTAGTTGACCTACGTCACCAGCATTTGCCTGCATATGAAATTATTTAGTTTGGGTGATTTATGTTGCCATAAAACATGAGATAGTGATAACTCCACCCATATGTTACTAGACTGAACTATTGTGTGGGGTGAGCCCCAACTCTTTTGCCTCCTATGTTATTTCCTATACTATTCTAGTCCTATAAAACTGGGCTGAACAAATATAGATGTTGGTTAGATGGCGTCCAGGTTTTTTGCTTGTTTGCTCTTTTACATTACATAGTAATTGAGGTTTAATAAAGACATACATCCACCAAGTCCAAGCTTTACATCCTTCTTTTAACCCTACCTAACAGTTGATCCATATGAAGGCAAAAACAGCTAAAAAGGGAAAAAAAATCCTTCCTGACTCCAAAAGCAGTCACAAAGTATCCCTAGATCAACCAAAACTACAGTATATGTATCTCAATGTTTTTTTTAGTTTTAGAAATTTATCTAACCCACTTTTAAATCTATTAAATGAACTTGTCATTACCACATCTGCTGGAAGGCAGTTTCGCCGTTCTCACTGTAAAGAAACCTTTCCTAACCTAAAGATGAAACTTCTTTTCTTCTAATCTTAAAGGTTAAGTACACCATAAAACAAACTTTAGGTTATTTACAAGCTGTTTAAAAACAAAATTTGTCAAACATTTGTCATTTCGTAATTTCCGAATGTTCCATGCGTGTGCAACCTCGCTGTGAGACGTCTGTGCGCACACATGACTTCACGCGCATGCGGGTGACATTTAACACAGTGTTTACATCACACACATGCATGCACAGTCCCATGCGTGTGACATAATGTTGTGTGCGTGGAACAGGGCCGTTTTTAGGCATAGGCCACCTAGGCAAAGAACTAGGGCACCTATGATGATCCAGGGCGCCTATTCTTCTCCTTAGCATCTCCCTGTCAGCTGTAACTTGCTGTTAGAACTGCTCTCCTTGTTCTGCTGTAATTTGCAACATTGTATTTAGTACAGAGCCTGAACTCCACACTCTACATAGCAACAAATGTTGCAATTTGCAAATGAACTGAAGGAGGGGGGGGGGATGCGCTCAGATAAAAGTACTGATGAGAACAGTTCTAAAATGCCAGGTAAAAGCTGCTGCAGACTTTATAACAGTGGCCCCTGTTACTAGCAACCATGAGGTCCCTGCCTCTTTCTTCCTTCCACCCAACTCCCCAATTAGAACTTGGGTGAGGAGTGAACAATTCAATGGAGGAGACATGGAAAGCAGGTACATATTGTATATCATGTCAATGCTGTCCGCTGGAAGGATTAAAAATATACTGTGCTGGCACTGAAAGTGTTAATAGGAAAGTCTGTTGGCATTGAATGATTCATGGTAATACTCTTCTGGCACTGAAAGTGTTAAGGGCAATACTATGGGAAAGTCTGCTGGCACCGAAGGGTTAAAAGCAATTCTCTGGAAAGGTTTTGGCATTGAAAGTATTAAAAGTAAAGTCTGCTGGCACTAAAGGGTTAATGGTAATGTTCTGTGCTGCTGGCACTGAAATTATTAATGCCAATATTCCTGGAAAAGCACTGAAAGAGTAAAACATCTTAGCTCTCACCAAATTTCCCTGTTCTGCCCTACACGTCTGGAAACAATTTGTGGGGAGAACACTGGTGCCACATACTGCGCATCCACTAAAACCTATCCTGTCCCTCCAATCAGTATTTCATTTGTGGCCAGTGTCGCTGTATACTCACAAACGTATGTCTACATGCCCGTCTCACCTGGTGTGTCTCTTACCAACTAGTAAAACCATCCCACTATAAAGAACAGAAGCAGTGGACAGTGTCAGAAGCAGAATGAAGAAACCCAGCTGTAGTTTGACAGGCCACGTTTTTTTTTTTTTTTGGGGGGGGGGGTGTCGCAAGTAGGTGGGAGGGCTAGAAACGGCCCTGGCGTGGAACATCCAGAAATTACATTTGGAGGCCAAGGAAGCTGGAGGGAGCAGGACATCTCGGCAGGGCAGAGCTGCAGATGACGTGTTCCAGGAGGAGGAAACCAGCAGGTTTCTGCCAGAAACTTTTAAAGGATGTCCACAAGTCCTCTGATATTACCTATTAGTGAACTATGCACCAGAGAGTTTATTTTATGGCCCATTAATATATTACGTCTCCTAAGAAGGTAAAAAGTTACTTAAGTTTAAAGTTAGGACCCAGCAGAATAAAGCAAACCGTGAAGTGGTTGCTGGGCTTAAAATAATTTGGCCAAGTTATTGAACTAATTGATTTAATTTATCCAGAAAGATCAGGCTTTTTAAGTTGAAATACAATGGTAAAGTAAAATATAAGCAAATTAATTGGATGTGCACTAGGCTTCTATTTTTTATGGTGTAGGTGGCACAAGGATTGTTAAACCCCAAATGCATCACCTTACATATATCAACATTGAGGGCTAGGCCTCACTGCTGCGTTTATTGTGCGATCATTGAAAACGCAGTAACGCACGGAAAATGTGCATTTTCGGGTGCATTGCGATTTGCGTTCCGCATTTTTAATCGCAATCGCCTGCGATTTCCTATACCTAATGAAGAAAACGCAACAAAATCGTACACAGAATCTCGTGCAATTTCGTTGCGCATGTGCTTTCTTCATTAGGTATAGGAAAACGCATACGATTGTGATTAAAAATGTGGAACACGAATCTCAATGCACCCGAAAACGCGCGTTTTCAATGATTTGAAAAAAGCGCAAAACGCAGAAAAATTGCAGCAGTGTGGCCTAGCCCTTAATCTCATCTGCCACTCTGCACATTTTGATAATCTATCTAGGTCTGCTTACAGCAATTGCATATCATTTGAAGTTTCCAAAGCTCTGCATAGTACCCCGAGGCACTACACTTAAAACTTTAACCCACATGGATATAGCTCAATTGACCACCACTCTCTGTTTGCGATCCAATAACCAATTCTCTATCCATGTACAAATTTTTTTTCTAGGCCAACGGTTCTCAGTTTATACATTATCCTGGACAAATGACACTGTATCATGATCACTATTTCCTAACCTTCCCATTACCTTCATCTCCAAAATAAGGTCAGGCTTATTAGATATCACGAGATGCACCCTGTCAAGTAGGAACTTCTACAGTCTGTGAAATCTGTCAGGGTAATTGAAATGCCACATAACCGGAACATGCCCCTTACCAGCAGCCTTTGCCAACTGCATAGGATTATTTTCCATTTCCTTACTGGCAGTTGGTGGCGTAAAACATACACCAACAATTAATTTAACCACCTTCTTGCTTCCTGTACACATTTCCACCCATATTGTTTCTGCCTTGTTGTTTATGCCCCCATCTATCTGATCCTTTAAATTTTGGCTTCAGTTCTTGTTTAACATACATAACCCGCTCCACCGCCTTTCTTAATAACTGTCATGTCTCATTAAGTAGCATCTTTCAATATTTACTGCCCAATAGAGTAAATCTTTTAGCCATATTCTGCTATATCGATCCCATCATACCTTTCCTTTAAAGCTATTTGTTCTAGTTCCCCAGTTTTTCCAGACAGACTTCTTGCATTTGTAATAATACATTTTAGAATATCATTCAAATATACTTCCATATTGGTGCTTAGTGTGGATATTATGTTTGATGCTACTGCTGGCTCCATTTCTATTTTAGTTAGCTTTTTTTTGGCTAGGTAAAATTGAAATACTGTAGCCTTAACTAAGATTTTAATGAAATTAATTCTATTTTTTCAGAGCCCTTGGGGCAATGTTGCAAAGCCTATAATTCAATGCTCCCTGGCAGAGGTCATGAGTGAGGAGCTTGCTAAAGAACTTCAGCTGGAAGAGGAGAGCCACACTTTTCCTAAAGAAATTCTGTAAGTAATACTGTGTGGAAAATCTTTTAAAGGGCATGTCCACTACCAAAACTAAAATTCAACCCACTACTGGCCCCACTCTGTAGTGTATAAAAATCCTTACCTTACATCCCAGCTACAAATGGTTCTCCTGTAATGTCCACCAGGGAAATTGTTTCCGCCTCTGAGCTGTCCTCTCAGAGGTTTTTGGCTTGCTCAGAGCAGCCCTTCACTCCCTCCCTCTTCCTCCCGTTTTGTTCTCCCTCCCTCTAGTGTAAATCCCCTTTCTCACATATTGGGGATAGTTTCCCCAGCCCCAACCGCAATAAAATATTTGTAAGAAAGTACCCCGATCTTTACTTACCTTTCCTCTCTCCTCCGACGTTCTGAACTGCCGGCAGCCGCGTCTGTGATTGACTGCCTCTCATCCAATCACAGACGCGGCTGCCGGTCCGGCCCCCTGCTTGCAGTTCCATGCAAACAGAAGGCCGGGCATTGCGGCGGAGGAGAGAGGGAAGGTAAGTAACGATTGGGGGACTTTCTTGAAAATATAATATAGCGGTTGGGGCTAGGGGAACTAGCCCTACAGCATACTAAAACTTTACCCAAAAGGGGTGGACATGCCCTTTAATAAAATCAAACTACCATTAAGTCTTTGACCAGCTAGGTGGACCTTCTATAAAAGTTAAACTGAATTTTAATGTGGGACAAATGTGGAAAATTGCCAATGTATACCTGCTTTTGCTTGCAGTTATAATGCTATTTTTTTATTGGAGGTGCCATTTTGTTGTAGACTGTTCTCTTTTGAAATTATCAAACCAACCACCACTGTTAGATACTTTTTTTTTTTTTTTTTTCTTGAAATTTGTTTTTATTTTGTCAAATATCTCTGCATCCTTTACAAAATATTAAATTCGTATTTAAACAAAAGTTTATAAAACACTTAAAATATTGTTATCAATAAACATTCCTTGGTTAAGCTGTGGTTAATCTTAACAAACAATTAACTTTTAAAAAATAAAACAGCAGTATAACCATTGGTACTGTGTTGTAGCTATAAGGCTATTGTCTATAATAAAATATTAATATATATTTTAATATAAAATTCAATATTAAAATATACTCTATCTTCAATTATATACAATTATATCCTGTAGTGTCCACCATGAAGGCAAGAAATTATATATTTGATATTTATAATGACTATCATTTTTGCCATCCTCAACCTTAACCTCGGCACCAATATCAATCTTATCTTTGCTGGTTCTTCCTGCCGTGCCCCCCCTCCACTTTCCATATTATCTAATAGTTCCCTAGTTGGGCTATGGTGATATGTGTGCTCCTGTATAGGGTAGGTTGCCAGGGTGACAGAGGGGAAGCTCCTCCTCCTCTCCCATATACCTGCTCCATGGTGCCCACATTTTGTTAAACTTGGGGATTCTGTTCTCCATTAGGGCTGTTAGATATTCCATCCTTCTAACATTGTTGATTTTGTTAATCAATGCTGGTTGTGGAGTGGTAGATTTCCATTGTTTGGCTATTTTGCAGTGTGCTGCTGTATAGATGTGATTTAGCTCGTTTTTGTGCTGTCCCGGATAAGCCTGTAGTAGGACCGTTTAATAAACAGTTTATTGGATTCAACAGTGTGGTTTTTGACAGAACTTTTTGCAGAATGTTCTGTACCTCTGATCAGTATATTTGTATGAGAGGGCAAGTCCAGAATATATGGGATAAAGTGCCAGTAGTGGATTGGCATCTCCATTATATATTTAGGTGTAGAAGGGAAAAATTTATTTAGCAGGTATGGGGTATGATACCAGTTGAGCATAATGTTATATTTTCTTTGTATAGCGTACAGATGGAGGTTTTCTGAGCAGTTTGCCATATTTTCGTCCATGTGGATTCTGGGATGGTTGTGCCCAGTTCGGCTTCCCAATTGGAACCATATTTATGAGGACCAATAGACTCCATTGTCAGGTCCTGTATATTGATGATGATGATTTCTGTTGTCTTGGGCCCTTATAGAAAATTCTTTCCAAGCCCTTTAGCGGGCAGAAAGTGAGGGAACAGAAAGTTCTTTGTACAAATTGTTTCAATTGGAGATAAAATAATAGAAGTTTTTGGGAGCTTGAAATTTGGAGCAGAATGTCTGAAAGGTGGGAAATTCCCCCCTTTAGGGTCTCTGACCCTGGTCAGCCCTTTATGTAGGAACCAAATATGGTATTTTGATTTATTCTCAGGCGGGAAACTTGAGTTCCCTATAAAAGGCAGCAGAGTGGAGGGGCATTCCGAACCAGCATATTTATTAACAATTCTATTCCACACCGAGACTGTACACCTCGAAGAGGAGAGAAAATGTACCTTTTGGAATCGTTGGTGACCATACAAAAGTGCTCAAGTTTGTTTGGGGGATCCAGTCTTGCTCTAGGGATGCCCATAGAGCCTGGGCATGTGGGTGGGACCAGTGTGCAATTGCTCTCAGCTGGGTTGCTTCATAATATCTGATGAAGCTTGGTACGTCTAAGCCCCCATGAGCTCTGTCAGCTGTCAGTAATGTGTGGGGAATGCGGTGACGTTTCCCCTGCCAGATGAAATCCATTGCCTCTTTCTGTATTTTACACAGTAGTGTTGGGGATCTGAATTGGCAGTGTTTCAAAAAGGTATAGTATTCTTGGAAGTATATTCATTTTGACCGTTATTATTCTACCAAACCATGAAATTTGAAAACCGCGCCACTTTTGTAAATCTGTATTTATCTTATTTATCATAGGAAGAATATTCTTTTTATAGAGGGGGTTATTGCTTTGGTGCACCATGTATAACGATAGGTCGATTTCAATGATAGCAAGGTGTGGGCTGGTATGTTGACAGGAAGGGCTTCAGTTTTGTGGTTGTTAATTTTGTAACCCGACGGAGCAGAATTGTTTGGGAAGTCATTGGAGATGTGGTAGAGATTAAGTGGGTGAAATGTTAAAAGGACATTGTCTGCATATAACGAGAATTTATATTCCGCTTGCCGGGTTTGTATCCCTTGTATTCCCTGGTGTCTTCTGATTTGCGCTGCCAGTGACTCTATACAGAGTACAAAAAGTAGGGGGGAGAGGGGGAAATTTAGATACTTTATTAAAGGGTAAACTGTGGTCTCCAAGTGTCTTTAGTCAGGATGAACAAGGAAGTGTGTGACCGTCGCATGATGTAATGTGTAAGAAGCCCCACTCTTCCACCTCTCAAAAATGTGGTCTTTTTAATAAATTTTACTTGTATGGAGGCCACAGTTACCTGTGATTGGCTGAGATATCTGGTCTCTGCCAATCACAGGAGACGATGCTGGTCCAGCCTGTTTTACTTGCTTCTGTTCATGGAAAAGGCAAGGAAGCAAGCAGAAGCGTGCCAGGGGAAAGAAGGCTGGGCAAGTACTGTTAGAAGCATCTTTGGATTTTATAAACCTTGCGAGGTCGAGGTTTTGGGGGCTTGCCAACCAAATCTAAAAAGTTTTTGGGGGGGATGGACATGCCCATTAAAACCCTATAATTTATAACAATCTATAATAAATATACCCTGATTTAAACTATAGCGAGAAATGAATGGGGGACTGGACAAACAGGTGCAACTTAAAAAGTGTCACATCAATTTAATCAGTAGTTTCTAGGATATTCGGAATAATGTGTTTTGGGGTGAACATTCCTTAAATTGATATCTACTAAAAAAAAATGAGTTACATTTTTCATTTTTAGCACAGACGATGGACCTTTCCTAACTGGTGATAACATAGACACATCAAGTGATGAAATCTTGGCTCAGATGCTACAGACACAGTTTGATAAGGAGTTTGATGCTCAGCTGAGTCGAGAAGAAAAAAAATTCAATGGTGACAGCAAGGGTAGGAGCTGTTTTAATGGAATATAATTAAGCCCAAAGACGATATATAGATAGATATTGATATACATTTTTTCCCTCCAGTTTCTATATCATTTGACAACTATCGCAAATTGCATCCATGTGAGGAAAGTGACAGCTCAGAGGATGAAGTAGACTGGCAAGACACTCGGCATGATCCATACAAAGCAGGTCTGACCTATTCAATTCTGTCTATATTTCTGTGGGAAACTGGTTTTGAGGCTGTTTTTTCTTAACCACGTTTCTAACTTTTTTTTAAAAGGCTCTTTTCACTGCACAGATTTTTTTTTTTTAATTTTTACTTGCAGATAAACCCACAACTACTCCTAAGAAGGGATTTATAGGAAAGGGGAAAGATATTACAACAAAACATGATGAGGTGGTGTGTGGTAGAAAAAACACAGCACGAATGGAAAATGTAAGTGGGGGAGTCTACTATTCATAAAGCTTGTTGTTGTTTAAAGTGGTTACTTTCACATTGACATTTTTTCTGAGCAGTTCCAGATGTTTGCCGCTAGCCAAAATGCTCCTAATTCTCTCACACTGGCGAAATACCATCCATCTGAAAGTAGACTTAATGTTCTTTAAAAATTCCATACGATTTGAAGCCCGAAAAATTGCTCTTGGTTGAAACTTATTCTTTATAGTACTAATGTTAAAATGGAAAATCCAGTCTGTATTGAGACCTTCTGGTCCTTAATCATGGCTCTTATACAAAAAAGTTATTTTTGATTGCTCCAATCATTGTTGACAGAGCACATTGGGGCACAAATGGCAAGATCATTGGATAGAACCCCTTACTGACTGTCCAAAACAAAGAAAATATGTCATATATGGACACTTGCACTACTAGGTAGCATTGAAATAGCAGATTTTAGTTAAACTAGAATTTTAAAATGTATTTTAAAATATGCTTCCACTAGCATTTTGATGGGGGGTTTTCTTACAGAATAAAAAAATATCTGCAACAAATATTTACATTTTGTATTGCCAAATATATCATGGCTTCTAGGGGTTATTTTTGTTAATCCAGTGCTTTGGATATACAGTTTTTATTTTAAAAAGAGCTTTGTAGTACGGTACTTAAATTGATGATTACAATAAATTAATCTTTTAGTCTTTTGTTATTTTTGGTGTTTTTTCTGAGTGGATTTTTTTTTACTTTTCAGTTTACCCCAGAATTTCAAGTTGGGGATGGAATTGGAATGGACCTCAAACTGTCCAACCAAGTTTTCAATGCTTTAAAGCAACATTCTTTCTCTGAGCAGCGCAGAAGTGCCAGGCTGCATGACAAAAAAGAAGTCTCTACTGCGGTAGTTACAATTAACCAATTGAAAGCATCTGCTCTAGTTTTCAAGTGTCTGATTTCATTATATTAGTTTTTTTTTTTACTGATTTAAATTATCCCACTGTATCCATATAAATTATATTGTAAAATATCTTAAATATAATTCTTGTTGTAATATTATAGGAGAAGGTAGTAGATCCAAAAACTAGACTGCTGTTATATAAAATGGTGAATGCTGGTGTACTGGAAACGGTTAATGGCTGTGTTAGCACTGGAAAGGAGTCGGTTGTATTTCATGCTAATGGAGGAAGGTAAAAGAGAAAGCTGTATTCTGTCTTTGATTTGACATAGTATGAATTTTCTTATTTGGGGTCTGTTTTATTGTTTGTAAGAAGTGTTTTCTTTTTCTTTTAAGAATGGAAGATCAAATTGTTCCAGCAGAGTGTGCCTTAAAAGTCTTCAAAACAACTTTAAATGAGTTCAAGAATAGGGATAAATACATTAAAGATGATTACAGATTTAAGGATCGTTTCAGCAAACTCAATCCACGCAAGATCATTCGAATGTGGGCAGAGAAGGAAATGCACAATTTAAAAAGGTATTTATATTCTATATAATCTTTATTGGATGTACAACTTGAAGGCTGTACTGCGTTTCTATGCTATTACATGATGATTCTTATTGGACAGTATTTTTCTATACTTTTTACATGATGGTATTATTATTATTTTTTTTTTTTTTTAAAGTATCTTCCACCCTTCACATTTAAATAGTATTGCTGTAGCACACTTAAATGGTTTGTCCACTTTTTTTAATGTAGAATTGCATCACATCCTTCAATTCAGGTAAATCAGTCAGGTCACCTATTTAACTGTGTACAATTTTGGGCCAACTGACCATTCAGTGTATCTGTCAATTGGGTAGAAAATAAATTGCATGTTTTTTTTTCGGCCGGCCGAGACCACTGCTATTTTTGCCGTGACAGTCCTTCGTCCTGGCCGACTGGTCGGCACAAAGCATCTGCCCGTGTGTACCTAGCTTAAGAACAGAAATGGATGCATGCATACATGCAGAACTCTTCTTAAAGGGCATCTATACTTTTTTTGTTGATCTGCCCTATATTTCTTTAGATATCCAGTCTATAACCTCTTCAATTTCAGCTGTCAATCAAATGCCTTGCTGTCATAAACTATTCTTCTATGAGCAGTTTAGCTGTAACTGGAATGTTGACAGTTGGAATGCTGTGTGCAGTTTTGACAGTTTGTTTGTGGGGAAATCAGGTCGTATAGAAGTGGGAGTGGTTTAAAGAGGGGGGATACTGCTACTGAGGAGAACCTATGCTGGATTGAAGGTATGCAGCAACACCCACACCTCGCCATAAGTGCTACCGGTACAGGTATTTATTTATAGATGAGGAAAATACTTTTTTTTTCAGTATAGTGTCCCTTTTAAGTTACCTGGTATAAAGCATTGAGATTTATTGGCTTTAAAAGTTATTGAATCCTGCAGGTTTCAAGGTATTGTGAATCCTGCAGGGAGTCTCCTTATCGCACTCCCCTTCCCACAGAACAGTAGCTGAGCAGCCTAACATTGCTCATGATTTAGCAGAACTAATAACTAAGTCAACAGTAGCCTCTACAACTTAGCTTGATTGATGGCTGAGATGTTTGTTTAAACTCCTGGAATATGCATATATATATATATATATTTTTTTTTTTTTTTTTTAAGAATGCAGAGTGCTGGAATTGCATGCCCAGAAGTAGTCTTGTTAAAGAAACATGTTCTTGTGATGTCTTTTATTGGAAAAGATCAAATCCCTGCTCCCACACTAAAGGAAGCAAAACTCGGATTGGAAGAATCAAAGCAGGCATATTACCAAGTACTTTCTGTAAGTTTTTGTAGATAAAATTGTTGTAGCTTTATTCCCAGCAGGATTGAATAACAATAATTAAAACCTTGTGTACTGTATAAAATATCAGTACATTTTTGCTTTTGTAAAGTTTAAGGGATACACTTTTATCACGAGCACTAAATCAAATAAAAACTGAATAATAGAAGTATTACTGAATAAATACAAGCAGTAAATATGTAATACTGAATTGATAAATCCGTACTGAATAACCACAAAGATTACCGAATAATTATAATAGTATAACCAATTAGCAAACAGTGTGCACTCTACCTTCAAGTAATATTATGCCCAAGATCAAACTTATGCTTTTGCACTACTGAATACGCTTACCTGAGGAAGGGATAGGGCGTCCCAAAACGTTGTATCTGTTGTTTAAATAAAGATTCTTTGTTTCACCATTGTAGTGTGCTCCCCTTCTTGTGCTTAATACAGAATATATATTTGATGTTGAGTGTTTTGTCTCTAAAACCATTTTGTCTTAATCGATCATAATTGAGGCACACACACTTATTATATTGGTATATACATATGTGTACAAAACCTACAGGATTTCCTTTACATTTGTAAAGTACATAAATTATATAAGGGTTTTCTTTTTCTCCCAGATGATGAAAATACTCTATGAACAGTGCAACCTTGTTCATGCAGATCTAAGTGAATATAACATGATGTGGCATGATGGAAAGGTAAATATTGCGTTGAGCTCAATGCCAGTGATAAAATGGCCCAAGCACTTGTTTATATTTAAAGTACCAGTCTTTACTGAATGGTTCCAGCAAATAACAATTTTAAGTTTAACACCTGATTTACAACTAGTTGGATTGGAAGGCTAGTTAATAGTATGTTAGTTCAGACATGTAAGTATGACAACATGCATGACAATTTGTCATGACTGTGGGGGAAAAAAGTTATATCTTGGCAGTATTGTGACAAGTAAAATTACGTGTTTTAACGTTCATAATCTGATGAGTTTGACACTATGCAGAATCACTTTAATAATACCATCCGGTGGTGTAACTAAACATCACTGGGCCCCTCGGCAAAACTGATTAGGAACCCTTACTGCTTAATCTACAGCAGTCTTCTGTGGTGGAAGGGCTGTATATGTGGTAGGAAAAGTAAGACTTGATAGATCACTCAATGATGCTTGTGGAACGTTTGAGAAGATTGTCACTTACGGGCATGGGAGTGCGTTTACCAAGCAGCATGTCTGCTTTGGGATTGGATAATAAATCCCCTTTGGAAAAATAGCTCCAAACAAAATTTATCTTGCTTGTGTAGTAACAATTGGGACCAGATTGATTTTTGAATACCCAGGGAGCAGATTGATTTTTGTATGTTTTTTTTTTCTTTCCACTGTGCAGGTGTGGTTAATTGATGTGAGCCAATCTGTTGAACCAACTCATCCTCATGGACTGGAGTTTCTTTTTAGAGATTGCAGGAATGTTTCCCAGGTATGTATGCAGATAAAACAGAAAATTATCTATTGTTTGTAGCTTTGGGCCTCTTATGTTCTACAAGAAAATATGTAGTCTGGGTATAGGTAAACTTTCTTAACCTGTAATACCAGTATTGGTAAAATAAAAAAGCACCATTTAATAATGGCACCATTGTTTTGACAAGATGATGGTGATGAGCAAATATCCACTAAATTAACTGTATATAATTTCTATTATTTGTAGTTTTTTCAAAAAGCTGGGGTGGCTGAGACTCCTAATGCACGTGAGCTTTTCAACGTTGTTTCTGGTCTTAATATCACCTCTGACAATCAAGTGGATTTCATGGCTGAGGTTAGTAAACATCCAGTTTAATCTACTATTCCTGAACAATTTTCTTGTACCTTGGAACAAAATTATAAAGCTAATTATCCTCAAACAGCTTCATAGGGGGTGGTCACAAAACTGTGTAGCTACACTGCCAGGTTTTGTATTCAATTTGGTAAAGTTTTAGTTCAAATTTCACCTTGCCGATCTTTATTTTTTCAATAAACCTATCAATATTGTGGATGGGGGGAGCACAATAGAAACGAATCAATATTGAAAACTGCTTGATTGAATTTGATAAATTGTTATAATATTGGTGCTGTGGATGGAGGGGCTTTTATATCTTGTAAACCATCACACTTTTCATGTGCAGGAAACAGACATCTAATGGGTTATCTTAACAAAAGAGTGAACATGTTCGTCAGTTACGGGCTCTCATTGTGTTAATAGATAATTATAGATTGGGATGTCCAGACTGTGGCCCTCCAGGTGTTTGAAAACTGCAATGCCCAGCATTCCTTCTGCAATGGAGGAATGATGGGAGTTTTAGTTTTCTTACATCTGGATGGCTGCAGGTTGGACATCCATGTTATAGATGAAAGCATAAAGGGAAGTTTCAATGGAAACCTTTTACATATACACTGGAATTTTACATATCCAATTTTATACATTTTGCTGTAGTTAGTAGTGTGCTGCCATTTCAAGTTCTGCAACATACTTTCTTCTCAGGATACTCAAAATTGACTGTTGGATGGGTCAAACATGCTCAGATCTTAACTGAGCAACTAAATCAACCAAGGGACTGAGACCATAAAGAACCCAATTAGAGGCCCTGAAAATAGTCGTTCTTTCAGAAGCATTTATTTACAGAGAAATTACCGGATAGAAAAATTATGGTCCTTTTTAAAATGTAAAAATAATTTAATTGAATGCATAAGCATATGTGTTGAACTTTCCCTTTTATTTTGTTGGACTAAAAAGCAGGTAAAAATATTTTCCAATTCTGAGGTGATGCATCTTTAATAGGCATCAGGTCTATGTTCTTACTTAAAGCACTCATTTGTCAGTTGATAAATCAGGGGTGCCTAACCACTGTGCTGTTAGCTGCACTAGTGGCACTTCTCTTGCTAAACTGGCCTCTCTGCATGCCCCAATTCATCCTAACTCTGCCTCTGGCATACCCAAACTCATTACCCTGCCCTCATGACAGTCCAGCGGGACACATATTTTCACAAATATGCCCGCTTGTTGTCCACCTGATGTGTTAAATAACATATTTGCGTACAAAAATGTTCAACCTGCTAACCTAATTTTTTTTTTTTTTTTTTTTTTTTTTTTGTGGTCATTTTTAAATCTGTGTTGCAGATTGAAGCTTTGGAAAAAATGAACGAAGATCATGTGCAAATGCATGGGAAAAAAGTTTCCATGTATCAGAAGGATGATGATGGGCCTCCCCGAATTTATGATGAATAACCCCAATGGGGAGTAAAGATATATTAATAAAAAGCATAAATGCTTGCTGCATTCTAATGCATTGATGCAGTGGTTAATCCCTTCCTGTCCAATGTAGATTGGAAGCAGTGGTGAAGAACATATAGCATCCTAGAGGACATTGTACTATTGATGAAGTACAAAACACATCCGGGTTTGGACTGGTGTAAGATCGTTGAAATGCAACTAAGGCTGGGTACACATGGTCTAAAATTGAGCTGACCAGTTACCGTCATATAATATGGTTGAAAAAGTACCGTGGCAAACATTTTGATGTGACTGGTCATGCTATCCATTAAAGACTGCACGATTGGCTGAAATTTACTGGTCTGTCCAATCAACAGTTCGACCAGCATTCGCCATGCCAAAAATTACTAACAAAATTTTGTTCCGATTGATTAAGCTTTTTCGTTGTGATGGTCAATTAGGCGATACATTGAACCATGTGTACACAGCCTAACTTTATTCTGTCAATGCAGATAGGGGGATTGCTTTAACTTTGTTTTTTTTTTTTTAAATAATTATTTCAATCTTTTATTATTTTTTTAGTGTGGTAAAAACTGGGAAAGCATAATTTTTGTAAACTGTAGAAACATTTCTATGGAGTTAAATTATGAAAATGTGAGTGGGAAAAAAGTGGAGAACAATTCTAAAAACTAGCAGTGCTAAATGTGAAGACTAACACATCAGCCAAAAAATGGTTGACTAATCTTTGTGCATTGTCCTTCATAAGAGAATGATTTAGTAATAATAAACTATTTAAATCCAAACTTTATCTAGCCAAGTACATAAACAAAATAAAAATCTTGGAATGTGCATGCTTTTAACATATTTACTCATTATCTTTTAGTGCTTTATTAGATGTTAAAAACTCATCAATATATTAAAATGGTAATATAGAACATTAAAAAAGTTTCCTACATTCTTTATCAACATAAAAGCAAGACTACACCCGCGGCCTGGACAGAGCATGGGGTGCCTGGGCCAGGTCGGGCACCCCTGGATTACGGTGTTGGATTAAGGTTTTCTGAGCCTATAGGCACAAATACTCTGGTGTCCAGAACTCCACCCCTGTAATGCATGGAGATTTCGGTTGCTTTACACAAGCCGGCCTTGTTACAAATTTGAAGTGAGTAACAACAGTGGGGGCATACCTAATTATTATAATATATATTAAATCTCTGTATTTTCAATGGGAGGTGCAGTGGGATATTTCCTTAAAAAAATAGCATTTTTATTTTTTTTAAATATATACGGTAAACTTCCACTGGACCTCACTGAAAATAACTTTCACCTCTACCTTTACCTATTTAAAAAGTAAAACTGAAAAGCAGGGGGAGACTGTATTAAGCAAATGTAGGTTAAAGTAGAGCTATGTTTTTACATACTGTCTTGGTTACTCCTTAGTTTTACTGCTAGCTGTCCAGTACATTGAAAAGGGGCCACCCATTCCTATAAATTGCCAAATTTCTGACATTTCTTATATATGGTTTCACCCTGGGTACAATTCAGTTTCCACATGTTTGTAACTAGGTGTTTCACTGCTAGCAATACATTACATTGAAGTGCATTCCTTTTGGTGATTTATAGGAAAGGGATTCCCCTATTCAATGTAACATTAAACAGTACAAACTTAACTAGTGTATTTTTTAAATCCAATCTCGCCCTGGGTACAAAACCATTTCTTTACTAAAAGGCTGAGGGGAATAATGGAGTTCTCTTTCCCAGCCTTGTGCTTTTGTACGGTCAGGGAACTTCTTTGTGACTATACCCTTATATTACACTTTAAGGTGTGTATTATCCATTATGTTTATAATTTTTTTTTTAGAGAAAAGAAGCTTTCAATAAATATTGAAGTGGCCTTCCACAGTTTATTAAACATACAAAAATCCTAAGTGTGCTTTAAGGAACACAGTTACAGTGGTTGGAAAAAGTATTCGGCGCCCTTGAAGTTTTCCACATTTTGTCACATTACTGCCACAAACATGAATCAATTTTATTGGAATTCCATGTGAAAGACCGATAAAAAGTGGTGTACACGTGAGAAGTGGAAGGAAAATGATACATGATTCCAAACATTTAAAAAAAAATCAATAACTGCAAAGTGGGGTGTGCATAATTATTCAGCCCCATGAGTCAATACTTTGTAGAACCACATTTTGCTGCAATTACAGCTGCCAGTCTTTAGGGTATGTCTCTACCCGCTTTGCACATCTAGAGACTGAAGTCCTTGCCCATTCTTCTTTGCAAAACAGCTCCAGCTCAGTCAGATTAGATGGACAGCGTTTGGGAACAGCAGTTGAATTTAGATCTGGACTTTGACTGGGCCATTCTAACACATGGATATGTTTTGTTTTAAACCATTCCATTGTTGCCCTGGCTTTGTTTAGGGTCATTGTCCTGCTGAAAGGTGAACCTCTGCCCCCAGCTTCCCTGTCCCTGTTGAAGAGGAGCACCCCCAGAGCATGATGCTGCCACCACCATATTTGACAGTGGGGATGGTGTGTTCGGAGTGATGTGCAGTGTTAGTTTTTCGCCACACATAGCGTTTTGCATTTTGGCCAAAAAGTTCCATTTTGGTCTCGTCTGACCAGAGCACCTTCTTCCTCATGTTTGCTGTGTCCCTCACATGGCTTGTGGCAAACTGCAAACGGGACTTCTTATGCTTTTCTGTTAACAATGGCTTTCTTCTTGCCACTCTTCCATAAAGGGCAACTTTGTGCAGTGCACGACTAATAGTTGTCCTATGGACAGATTCCCCCACCTGAGCTGTAGATCTCTGCAGCTCGTCCAGAGTCACCATGGGCCTCTTGACTGCATTTCTGATCAGCGCTCTTCTTGTTTGGCCTGTGAGTTTAGGTGGACGGCCTTGACTTGGCATGTTTACAGTTGCGCCATACTCCTTCCATTTCTGAATGATCGCTTGAACAGTGCTCCATGGAAATCTTTTTGTAGCCTAAGCCTGCTTTAAATTTCTCAATAACTTTATCCCTGACCTATCTGGTGTGTTCTTTGGACTTCATGGAGTTGTTGCTCCCAAGATTCTCCTAGACAACCTCTGAGGCCGTCACAGAGCAGTTGTATTTCTACTGGCATTAGATTACACACTCTATTTAGTCATTAGCACTCATCAGGAAATGTCTATGGGTAACTAACTGCACTCAGACCAAAGGGGGATGAATAATTATGCACACCCCACTTTGCAGTTATTGATTTGTTAAAAATAATTGGAATCATGAGTTTCGTTCCACTTCTCACGTGTACACCACTTTGTATTGGTCTTGTATTGATTCATGTTTGTGGCAGTAATGTGACACAATGTGGAAAACTTCAAGGGGGCTGAATACTTTTGCCAACCACTGTATTTCCCAGATTGTCAACAATGACCGTGGAGTGTTTTAAATCTTCAAAAATAATCACCCCAGTCCCAAACTGAAATTGTCTTTAAGCCTCAATGCTTGATGGTATATATCTTGCATTATTTCTCTGTATGAGTGTAGTAATTGATTTGCGTTGGCTATCGGAATCACATGGTATACATGTCATGTTAGGCTGATGCATAGGGATACATTAATTGCTACTTCCCGATCAATATTGAGAAGATTTCATATTAAAATCTGCTCAAGAATATGCAGCTGCAAATTTTTTAGCTAGTCTGATCACCTCTGAGAAGTGATTAAATTTATTAATCTGTGTATGGCTAGCCTTAAGGTGGCCATATACTAGAAATATTTTACCTACCCGACCGAGCGATCCTGCCGTAAAACCGACTTGCCTGCTCTTCTTTGCAACCGGCATGCGATCGCAAATCCCATTCATTTTGCGATCGCATGTCTGTCTCAAAGAAGAACGGGAAAGTTGGTTCTGGAAGGATTGCTCCAATGTTGTGGGATCGCTCGGTCGGGTAAGTGACATCTTTCTGGTGTATGGCCACCTTAAGGCTGGGTACACACCAACATATTTTTTTTCCAGGCCGATCCCCACTAGCAAGCGATTGGCAGAGATCATTGTCCATTTTAATATACGCACTATCTGCAGTGATTTTCTGACATGTCTGATTGCACAATTTGGGTGACAAACATCTGTACACAGAAATATTATTCGATCAGCCCGAAAATCTACTTATGTGTACCCAAATAGATTCTTTACTGATTAGCCAGTATCCGTATACGAATTATTCTTGGAATAGAATAACTGATTATCCAGCAAGTGTGCATAATATGATCAACAGGAATTAATCAAAATGTTGATCATATTTGGTCTATCAAATGCATATAAAATGTTTTAATCAATTTGACGGAATAACATTAACTGATTGATCAAATGCAAAAATTAAAAAGTAAACACGTGCAACGTGTGCTGGTTAAATTGCCCGATGCATGACAAATAATTCCTAAAATAAAGCATTTTGCTAGTGGAGGCTCTCTCTTGTCCTTTGTACTACTTTTTATGTTACTTAGTGCTAGGCCACACTGCTGCGCTTTTTTTTTCATATTGAAAACGCGGCAACACACCAAAAACGCATGTTTTTGGTTGCGTTTTGTGTTCCGCATTTTTTATTGCAATTGCATGCGTTTTCCAAGACTTGAAAAAAATATGCGCAAACGCAACGAAATTGCACATGAAATTGCATGCGATTCCGTTTGCGTTGTAGTGTGGCTGTGCCCTTATTGGGAGTTTGGTGGAATCCCAGACGCAATTGGATTGAGCCTGGACGAAGTTTGATAAAGAAACCTGCAGCTCAAGGTACTATGTAATATATGTAGTGCTTCACTCCTAAAATAAAGCATTTCTAGCATTTTGCTAGTGGAGGCTCGCTTTGTTTCCTTTGTACTACTTTTTATGGCAAATAAACAGAAGCTTCAGACAACAATGTGTGGCTCCTTAATTGGTGATCTGTTCAGAAAAAGTCCATTCGTCCAGAGCTTGTAATGCAGATTCCTTCCAGATCTCAAATCCCTCTTCTCCAGTGGGAACAGGCTCTATTCTAGAAAATGTCTTAATGGGCATGCCCACCCCCAAAACTAAAGTTTAACCCACAACTGGCCCCACTATGTAGTGTTTAAAAATCCTTACCTTACACCCCTGCTCCAAATGGTCCTCTTGTAGTAACTGCATTAAGTCCAGGAAAGTGTAGTGTAGTGCCTGTCGGTGAGTCATCTGGTCCCTGCTATTTCCCTACCTTAACAAGGTATGGGACATGCGCAGAGGAGCCATGCCTCCCCCTCTCCTTCCCTCCTGCCCGAGCTATCTTTTTAAAGTGGTGCCCTAGCTTTTAACAATTTTGCTGTAGTGTAGGGCGCCCTATCCCACCCCCAACCGCCAAGTTTGATTGTCCAAAAAAAGATCCGAATGGTACTTACAATCCTTTGTTCCCCCGATGTTCAGCAAAGCTGGCAACCATGTCCGTGATTGGCTGCCTCTCAGCCAATCAGATGTGGCTGCCGGTCCGGCCCCCTGCTTGCAGTTCCAGCAAGCAGAGGGCCGAGATCTGAGCTTCGGGGTAAGTATCGCTCTGATCTTTTTTTGGCAAAATCAAACCTGGTGGTTGAGGGGTGGGATATGGGGACCTACACTACAGCAAAAAAAATTTTTAAGGGTGTAGATACCCTTTAAGCTTTTTGTAATGGCTTAACTGCAATCCTTGAGCCAATGCCCCAGTCATTTCAGCTAATGTCTGATTCAGGAGATTCTCTGAAATATTGGTATCTTTGGCTCCACTATTTTCAGTTATAGCTTATTCTTGCTTTATTGTGGAAGACAGCTTACAAGGGGTTCGTGGTAGCACTCTCCTCCTCACAGCAACAGGAGCTAAAGTTTGGGAGGATGTTTTCCCTTTCTGATGTATAACATGAGACTATGGATAAATCAAAGTGCATACCATTGGTTAGTTGCTCTGGAGAAATAGAACATATGGCCCCCAATCCTCATTTAGGGCTAGGCCACACTTGTGCGATTTTACTGCGATTGCGCATGCAATTTTTTTTGCAAATATAGGAACCAAGGCAACGCACCGAAAATGTTTGTTTTCGAGTGAGATGCGATATGCAATCGCCATTTTATGCGCAATCACATGCGATTTTGTATTTCAAAAGGAGAAATCGCATGCACAAATGCAACGGAATTGTGTGCGCAGCGCAGTGTGGCCGTGCCTTAAGTGCATTGTCAACTTTAAACAGGAGGCTGGCATAACCTTCCACTGCAAGCATGCAGATTTCAAGTGTCTATAACTGCCCATGGTACTTTCTATAATTTCAAGTGTAACCTCTGGTGGTATGTGATCAACTGCATAGGTGTGTTTAGGGTAGACATTTTCCTTTAGTGCCCAAGCATAACCTCTGCTGTGGTAAGTAATGGTATATTTGCGATTTACTCCTACTTCAAATCTCAGCAGTGCCTGCAAATGTAGCCCTCTGGTTACACAACAGAAGTTTGATATTTATAGTCTTGATTGGCACTACAGGAGTCCTGTGTCTCCACTTTATGAGAGAGCAGGAATAACAGACTGGCGTGCCTCCACCCAGGATTGAGACAGACTCACTAGGAATAACTCTGTATTCACTTTATTCCAAAACTCATTTTGTAATTTACTGGTTACTTGGATCCTCCCCCTCACCTACTAGTCTACGGCTATGCATCTTAAAATCTCTACGATACAGGATGAGTAGCTGTCCACGATCGCTAGGGAGTGTGGCTCCCAAAAACTTCCTTAAATTTATATATGGAGACTGGTCAGGACTGTGTGCAGCCACATCTTTAGTAGGTGGAATCAATGATTCTGGCTGTCATCTGTCAAAAATTGTACAGTATGTACCCAATATAAGAGGGTCAATCTAGCTTAAAACCATTAAAAAGATTGGAAATAGAATTAACTGGCTAAAGAGGCATGATTATAACCATTGTAGTCATTAGTCAATATAATATTTTTTAGCCCTTAGATCAAGAATTCATGTTTATTTTGCACTGAGCTAGACATACACAGCGGGATATTACAACATTGAACATGAGATTCAGATCAGAGGTTGGAGAGCCCCAGCTACTACTGACAAATTAGGAACATGTGATACACCGAACTACTGTCATTGTCACTGCTCCAACACAAACACCAAAAAAACAAACAGCTCTGCCGAAATGATATACTATGAAAACCAGCAGTACCTTCTAGTATTTCATCAGTATCTCTATAATTGTATATAAAATAATAAGTATAAATAAAATAAGTATATATAACAGGTAAATATATATATAAATAATAAGTATATATATAAAATTATAAGTATATATATTTAAAAAAGTATATATATAAATAATGGGCGCAAATGGTTCGAACAAAGATACCAAGTAAAGAAAAAACCCAGTGCACTCCCAGGTCTTGTTTAAAGATCAACACAATTTATTAGGGGTGCAAGGCAATGTTTCTCAAGCCAAAATTTTATATATATAAAATAAGTATTTATAAATAATAAGTATATATATATAAAATAATAAATATATATACATAATAAATATAAAAAAATAATAAGTGGATATAAAGTAATAAGTACATATAAATAATAAGTATTTATAAAATAATAAGTATATATATAAATAATAAGTATATATAAATAATAGGAATATATAAAATACTAACAGGGTTATTCAATAAAAGTTCTTATTGTTTAAAATGGTTCTATATTTGCCCCAACCAATCAGATGTTAGCTTTCAAATGTTAAATAAGATCTGATTGGCTGGGGCAAAATTATTACATTTTTGAGGGTATTGACTAATAATACGGATTTTTGAGGGTATTGACTAATAATACGGATAGCGATATAATGTGGATTCAATTGGATCAAATGACACGTAAATTTATTATGAGGGGATATAACCCTAAATTTATTGAGGACCAAAAGGACAGGCCCCTATTGACACACCATGGAGGATGTATAAAAAAAACCAAAAAAGTAAAGGGAAACAAGGTGTTGTGAATATTCCCTATTCCCTACAATATTCCCACATAGTGAAATAATAAAAAAGAGTGTTAAGAAAAACTGGGGACTGTTAACATCTGACAACTCTCTCCCATTCAAAAATGTTAAACCTATCTTTGCATACAGAAGAGGTCGTAACCTCAAAAATTTATTGGTAAAAACAGACGTGACAGCCTATAAAATGGCTAAACCTACCACATGGTTCGCCCATAAAAAGGAGGGATGTTTTAAATGTGTTGGCTGCCAGGCTTGCAATTACATGTCACCAGGGACTGATTTTCCCTACCCCCATACAGGGCGTAGATTTAAGATCAGATACAGACTATCGTGCCAAAGCACAGATGCGGTATATTTTATCACATGTCCCTGTGGGCTGTACTATGTGGGCAAAACCACTACAACATTAAGGGAACGGATGGCAAACCATCGATCGTCCATCCGCTCCACACTGACTACAGGAACAGAACCATCAAGGGATAACAAGTATGGAGAACAGTCAGTGGCCCGCCACTTCAGGGAAAAAGGCCACTCCCTGGCCACATTTAGATGGATGGCGATCGACCAGGTGGTAGGGATCCCCAATGGGTTTGAGAGAAGCAAACGATTGCTTCAACGGGAGGCTTTTTGAATTAAAAAATTAGGAACATTAGCCCCAAAAAGGACTAAATGAACAATTGGTGCTATCTTGTTTTTTATAGTTCTCCACTCTCTATTTGTGATCATCCCTTTGACACCCATTTTAGCCCGTCCACTTGAGCCCTATGTATACTAGTCATGGCCCATTACATGTTTCCCCTTACTTTGGACACTTTTTTGACTCATATGGCCCAACCAACTGTAGTTATTACCATAACAGGGAGTCCATTTTTCATAATTCATAGGAGTTGAGCTAGATATGGATATGAGGGGATACATATGCTTCCATATTGAACAGTGGAGCCTATGACTACTATTTGTTATCCCTTGCATCGTTAGTCAGATACTATTTAATATCTGAAATAAATATAATGTAGAAATATGGAATTAGCTATTACTTAGTGAAGTGGAACAGGGACTGCTTTCTTTAGAATGTAACTTTTTAGCATGTTTTATATCATTGTGTTTTTACACAGGTATTGCACTATTGTATCCATTATGATATAGCTTTTATTCCCATTATTTTATATAGCACTAGGCACTTTATGATAGACAAGCAACCTTTTAGCACTTTTTTAATGTTTTTATTATGATTAAATATAGCCTATGCACTTTATCTCCGTACAATATAATAAGGGATTGATTTGCCTATATCGATTAGCACTTTATTAAATTAGGCACTGATAGGGTTAAGCACTCTAGAGGGATGAGCACAGGGGAGGAGTTGGGTTCACATGTATTGTTAAATACCACCTTTGTTGTAGTGATGTCATATCCTGAGGACGGCTGCTGTGTTTGCCGAAATGGTCAATTGTAATAATAAACTGTTTGATTTGTTTATAAGTCCCAGAGGCTCCATCTACTCACCTGCCTGTTGGTTCCACTTTTGGAGGCCCCTAGGTGCTGAAACTTAAGCGAGAGTGCGAGATCCATCCTATACATATAAATAATAAGTATATATAAATAATAAGTATATGTATAAAATAAGTATAATAAGTATACCAGTCTTAAGAAATATTTAATGCTTTATTACACCAACGTTTCGGTGCAGCTAGGGCTCCTAATAAGCATAAATAAAATAATAAGTATATATAAAATAATAAGTATTGAAGAGGAAACGGCACTTTCATGTCTTCAATAAGACTTAGCTTTTACTTAACCATTAAAAACACGCATCAACGCGTTTCAGGATTATGGCCCGTTTAGGGCGGAAACGCGTTGATGCGTGTTTTTAATGGTTAAATAAAAGCTAAGTCTTATTAAAGACCTGAGAGTGCCGTTTCATTTTCAATGCTTGTCTATCTTCGTAACTTGGCACCCAAGCGCATCTCTTATGGGAACGGAGTGCAGATTTCCATGGAGATTTCTAAAATAATAAGTACATATAAATAATAAGTAACTATAAAATAATAAGTACATATAAATAATAAGTACATATAAATAAGTGCATATAAATAATAAGTGCATATATATAAGTACATATAAATAATAAGTGCATATATATAATAATTATATATAAATAATAAGTACATATAATATATATATATATATATATATATATATATATATAAAAATATGTTTACGTTTTTGCCCACCGACAAAATGGCTACTCACCCGCTAGCACGCAATTTGCGACTTGGTTCTATCACATGACGTACCACATGACTTTCTGACGTTGCATGCATGGGAAGTAGCGCACTGGGAGAATGGTGGACAGTGTCGGTTCCCATTAAGTAAGAAGTTGATGGGATTGGAAATGACCAGCGATTTGTGGTTTTAGCGCCAGGAGGAGAAGAAAGAGCGCAGTGAAGTTTCGGTTCTACCCCCCGTATTGCGCTGAGCAGAATGGAGCTGGACTTGTACCTGGAGCTAAGTGACAGGCCCATCGCGTTCGAGAAAGCCACCAGTGTAAACAGCGTCTTCTTCGATGAGGCCAATAAGCAGGTGAGGGGTTGTTCGCTGTCCCAGGTTTGGGATTTATCTGTAAATGTGGTTGAGGGGTTTCCTGTCACATGATGGGATCCCATAGTTACAGTCTCCATGCTGGGACTAGGGAAGTAACCAATCACCTCTCCTGGTACTTACCTTTCCTGGTTATCCCAAATCTTAAATCCCTACAACCAACTTACTGTCATCCCTTTTATATCTTTGTACACACTAGAGAGTTTGGACAGATTCTCACTTTTGCTCTGGTGAAGGGCTAGGCCACATTAACACGTTTTTTGTGCATTTGCGCTCATGATTGCACACATTTTTTTTTAAAATAACATGGATATCGTGGGAATGCAAAAATTCCTGGGATTTCCGATGCACATGCGAATGTGCATCTGTTTGGTTTCAACCAGTTTGTGCAATCGCATGCGGTTTCTCATTGTAAATAGCGAAATCGCATGCGCAAATGCCCCTGAAATCTCACATGCAGTCGCATGCAATAATGTGTGCGATTAGGTGCTTTGTAGTGTAGCCTCAGCCTAAAGGACATGTCCACCCCCAAAACCAAAGTTTAACCCCATACTGGCCCCACTGTCTAGTGTTAAAAAATCCAAATCTTACATCTCTGCTCCTTGGGGTTCTCCTGCAGTGCCTGTTGAAGTTATAAAAAGTGAAAAGTAGGAGCTGTCTCTGTGAGTCACCTCTGGGAGGTTTCCAGCATGTACAATCAATAGAAAAAAAGAAAACCCCTTATAAAGTGCATACAGCATATATTTGTATAAGTGCAGCCGACAAGACAAGTGGGGGTAGTTAAAACTTAGCTTTTAATGGATATGCATTAAAGGGTAACTGTGGCCTTGAATTCTTCCAAACTCATAAGTATTGTATAAAAAGCCTTCTATCGTACCTTCAAAATAAAACCTAAATCACATCTCTAGATAACATTTGTGAGAAGTTATTGCTGGAAAGGTTCAGCAATGTTACTTCCTGCTTGAACACTTCCTGTTTTCAGCCATGTGACCAGCCTCAGCCTGCATTAATAGGCTCCTCTTCTCAACTGTCAATTTTTTCCCCCAGGTACTTTCTGATTTCCCCAGCATTAAGTCTAATGAGCATGCTTCTCCCACGGGGCGGACAGGCGGGCAGAGGTCAGGTGATGTCACTCAACCTACTAGAACCAGGAACAAGTCACCCCAATGTAATGTCTCACAGGCTCTAGCCAGAGATGTGATTTTCAGCTCATTTTAAAGGGCATGTGCACCCCCAAAACTATAATCCCCCCCACTACTGGCCCCATTGTGTAGTGTAGTTTAATCCTTACCTCACATCCCAGCTCCATAAGGTTCTCCTGTAGTCCCCCCCCCAAAGTCCCAAAAACTGCCCACCAGGAGGATAGCAGAGTCCATATAGGACTTTGCCTCCTACCTGGCCTCCGGGAGAAGTTTGGTATGCGTACTGCAGCCCTTCTCCCCCTCCCTCTCCCCTCCCTCCCTCTCAGGATTCCCTCCCCCTAGTGTAAAACCCTTACTATATATGATTCCCCCAGCCCCAACCGCTCCATTTTTATTCTTAGAAAGCTCCCCAAATTTTACTTACCTTCCTTCTTTCCCCCGCCGAAATGAACTCCCGGCAGCTGCGTCCGTGATTGGCTGCCGCTCAGCCAATTACAGACGCGACTGCCGGTCCCGCCCCTCTGCTTGCATTTTCTTGCAAGCAGAGGGCCGGCAGCGCTGCGGAGGAAAGAGGGGAGGTAAGTAAAGTTTGGGGAACTTTCTAAGAGTAAAAATATAACGGTTGGGGCTGGGGGGACAGGAGGAATCATATATTAAAAAATGATTTTAAGGGTGGACATACCCTTTAAAGGGCATGTCCACCCCCAAAACTATAATTCCCCCCACTACTGGCCCCACTCTGTAGTGTAATAAAATCCTTACCTCACATGCCAGCTCCAAATGGTTCTCCTGGATTCCCCCCCCAAAGTCCCAAAAACTGCCCACCAGGAGGATAGCAGAGTCCATATAGGGCTCTGCCTCCTGTCTCTCCTCCGGGAGAATTTTGTCCTGCGCACTGCAGGCCTCTTCCCTCCCCCCCCCTCCCTCCCTCTACCATAAAATCCCTTTGCCCATTAGTAGCTGTCCTGCCCCTAGCCCTAACCGCCATAAAAGATTTTACAGGAACTCCCCCGAACTTAACTTATCTTTCCTCTCTCCCCCGGGTTCTCAGCAGGTGGCAGCCAATCACGGATGCAGCTGCCGGTCCCGTCCCGTTTGCAGTTTCATGCAAGCAGAGGGCCGGTACAGTAAGCCACGGGAAAGAGGTAAGGTAAGTAAAGATCAGGGAAGTTCCAGTAAAATCTTTTATGGCGGTTGGGGCTGGGGGCAGGATAGCTACTAATGGGCAAAAGTCCAAAAATGGGGTGGACATGCTCTTTAAAGGAAATATTGCAGGCTTTTATTTAATCCTAACTTGTTTTGAGACCACAGTTGCCCTTTAAAAATCACACACAAAAAATACTTAAAATCATCATCACCACAGTCTGACTGCATTACCTGCAGTCATGTCTGTGTTTGGTTGTCTCTCAGCCAGTCACAGACGCAGCTGCTGGTCCAGCCCCTTACAGAAACAGTTTTTTTCCAGGGTGGAGATACCCTTTAAAGGGTAAGTGTGCTGTAAATAAACGTTAAGTGTAGTTGTAAGCTGCAGCTTTTAAAAAAACTTTTGGCATTTTTTTTTCTATGCCCCTCCAGAGCCTACCTTGCCATCTTGATTCTGCATAGTTGAATGTGTAGCTCTGCTCCTCTGAGATTTCCTGGTTCCACCAGCTTCTTTAGTCTCAAAAGGTAATGTCTGTTGGTTCCAAGTGCGCGCCCTTGCTGTGTGCACGTGCACGACGCCGCTGCGCATGAGACACGACGTCAGTGCATGCACTGAAGTGTGCTCGCGTGACGTTGGAGGGGCGGAGCTACACATTCAACTTTACAAAAGGCCAAAAGGTTTTTAAAGCTGCAGCTTCCAACTAAACTTAACTTATTTTACAGCATACTTATCCTTTAAAGCAAGAGCCAGAAATCACTCCCTGTGCAGCCACTAGAGGGACATTGTATTGCAGTGCAGCTCGCTGTGTATTGTATTTCTATTTTACGTCATGTCTGTGGGATTTGTCATTAAAATTCTAACACAGATCAGCTGCAATTACCGTGTTAAATTGATTGTGGTGGCTGCATGCATTACATTTCAAAATGCACCCAGCAAGCACATTACCTTGGTAAAAGGGTTCATGTGACTGTAAAGACTATAAAGGTGCCTATGTTATATATTAGATCTCACCTACATAACCAACCCCACAACATTTAATCAATTCTTCAGGAACTGCCTTTCCATTTTTTTTTCACAAACCAACTTCACGATCGTATGTCTGTTGCATAAAAAACCCAGAAAGGTGGTTCCTAAAGAATTGATTGAATGTCCCGGTATCGGTCGGGAGGTGAGTTCTAATGTATGGGCTCCTTTAGAGTGGTGTGGCTCTTGGTAAATCTCCCCAACTTAGTGTTCCTTTAATTTAATGTCCCTTGCTCATTTTTTTCCTGTCATTTGTAAAAAGTAGATTTAATCACTTCATCATATAGTAAGTAGTCTCACCACACTGGATTTTAGTAAGATTTAATTCTAACTGGGTCAGTGTCCGTGCTTGATTGGGTTATTAACAAAAAGGTGGAGCCAGATTGATCTGCTCAAGGTTTCATTCCCCTTCATAAAGGCTGCTTGGTATTAACAATAGAAACATGATGCAGGTTGCATTGGTTTTAATGTAGTTGAACATCAAGTCATTATGAACTGCTACATAGCCTTGTAATATGTAGATTTAATCATTGTTTAGGCTCAATCTGTCATTCCATCGGCATACAGTACTCTTTAAAGGGCATGTCCACCTTTTATAAAAACTTTCCATATATTATAGGCCATGCTCCCCCAGCCCCAACCGCTATAATCATATTCTCAGAAAGTCCCCCCATAGTTACTTACCTTAACTCTTTCCTTTGCCGCACTGCCCCGGCCCTCTGCTTGCACGGAACTGCCAATCACAGACGCGGCTGCCGGCTGCTCAGAACGGCGAAGGAGAGAGGTAAGGTAAGTAACTATCGGGGCACTTTCTGATTATATCGGTTGGCGCTAAGGAAGCATGGACTATAATATATGGAAAGGGTTTTACACTAGGGGAGGGATACCAAAACATGTGGGAGAGGGAGGGGGAGAAGGGCTGCATTGCGCATGCCAAACTTCTCCCGGAGGAGAGACAGGAGGCAGAGTCCTATATGGACTCTGCTATCCTCCTGGTGGCCACTTTTTTGGACTTTGGGGGGAGGGGGGGGGGGTTGCTGGTGAACCATTTGGAGCTGGGATGTAAGGTAAGGATATTTCTACACTACAGAATGGGGCCAGTAGTAGGGGGGATTATAGTTTTGGTGGTGGACATGCCCTTTAATATTACCACTTTAATAGTTACACGGTAACTGCAGGAGGAGGATAATGTGAACCTGATCTTAGCACAGCTCTGGGCAATGCTTTTTTTCAATCATGTACCAACTGAAACCTTCAGTATTTAAAGCTACCCATACACTGGCAGATGATGTTCTGATCGGATTTCTTATTGACCTCAACTATTTGGAATAACCAGTTCCCCACGTTTTGCCGCTGAACTTTTCGCAGATTTCTCTTTGAAATTTGCGGGAGATGAGGACATGATGATGGGAGCCATGGAAAATTTTCAGCCTGGCCCGATCATCGTTTTTTCAAATAAACTGCTCAATATTGTCAATTACATGTGTGGGGGACTTTAAGGTGAAAAAAACTTCAGAGCAGATCAGTCCATCTCAGTCAAGCACAATGGACACTGACCCAGCTGGAATGTGAGATTCCTTCCAATATGAGAAATTAAGACTTGAAAAAGTGATTAAATCTACTATTTGCAAATGATAGGAAAAAAAACAAAGGAAATAAAAATGTCATGGGAAAGACAAGGTGTACATGTCCTTTAAATTAGTTGGATAAATCAAACATGTAGAAGATTGCAAGCTAAATATGCGACTTGTGTGTGCATTGCAGCTTGTGGAATCAGTTTTTTCTACTTATTGAACGTGTTCCAGTAATACAGATGCATATTGGAGGGTACTGCACCTAGTAAATAATGTAAAGCATTGTATAAATGAAATATCCTGCATGTTTTCCATGTGTACAAGTGGGACCTAGCACTTAAAGTGCCTCAGAAATGTCCTTCTTAAAGTCACACTGGTATACGGTAACTCTTGTTAAATTAAAAAAAAAGGGGGTTATCATGACTTTTAGAAGGGAATTGGCGATTTGTAGCCGTGGACATTTTCTCCCATATATGCTTTAATTCTGTTCGGTTTTATTCGAAAGGTATTTGCAGTGCGGTCGGGCGGAGCTACTGGGGTTGTTGTGAAGGGGCCTGAAGATAAAAGTCCGATCTGCTTTAGGTAATGTGTATAACCGTTTATACCTACAACTTCTGACCCTTTTAATTTATCATCGTTTTCCTATTTGGTGTGATATATGTTGCATATTTGGTATACAGAGAAAAAGTTCTAATATGCTGGGTTTTTTTTCTTCCTTTTAAATGATTGTGTTGATCATTCTTGATGTTCTATGTTTTGCATTTATAAACTGGGCAAATAAAGTAAATTTGTTTTTCTCACATTGCTCTACAAATCTCATATAACCCCATTTCCAAAAAAGTTGGGACACTGGAAATTGTTATTGATTTATAATTGCGTGTGATTTTAGACACGCGTTTCCAAAAAGATGGGAAAGGGGCAACAAAAGACCAGTAAGACCATTGTGTAAAGCTAAAAAAAATAATAATAAAAAAAAACTATTTAAGTGTAGAATTAGTGTAATAATTAAAGATGCTGGTATTCTATTGTCATTTTTGGAATGAGAATTAAAATAGAACATTTAAATAATAAATAACCTTTGTACCCAAAGTATGCAAAGTATTCCTGTGCCTATGTACAAGACTCATTTTCACGATAATACACGTATTCACGATAATACAGTATTGGCTTAATGAATTAAAGGGGACGTCCACCCCCAAAACTAAATTTACCCAATACTGGCCCAACTGTGCAGTGTTTAAAAATACTTGCCTTACTCCTCTGCTCCAAATGGTTCTCCTGCAGTGCCTGTTCAAAGTTCCAGAGAGTGAAGAGTAGGAGCTGTCTGTGAGTCATCCTGATGCCTGCTTCTTCCTTTCCTTATTGATGTTTCTGGCAGGATTGTAGCTACAGAAAATTGGTATGCCCATTAATAAATATTCTTTGGAGAGACAGTATTTTTTTGGTCCATCAATTTTAATTAATTTTTTTTCAAAAAATTAAATTCTCATTACATTATTAAATATGTGCAAATTGAGGGGGCATGTATTTCACCAAATAAAGAAATACAACAACTAAATCACAATATATTGACCAGCAGTGCATCCATATTCCTTATTAGATAACCATTCAAACATAATATAGCTGGTGAGTTGTTTTCTAGCTTGTCAGCCACCACTGCCATACTTTATAAATATAGTCATGCAAACTAATGAAATGGAAGACCTGGCAGAAATGCATTATTTTTATATATTTAGATGAAAAATCTAAAAGCAGGGTGCCACCTCTTCTTTTGTCTGGCAATCCAACCATTTAAACACCTGCTGAGCATGCATTCTCATTGTTTTTTCCAGCCACTAAGTTTAATCCAGCACCCAGACTGGACCAAGAGTTTATAAAGCTGATTACTACTTGTGGATGGGATGTTCACACAGAAGCAATAATACATTTTAATGGGGGTGGGGGTTTAACCCTTTAGTTTCCCTTTAATAATTTACAAATAATTGCATTTAACATATTTAAATTCTGCTCAGGATCCCAACAATTTTGTAATTATAAATTATGTAATACACTTTTTAGTGGCTAAATTAGTATTTTTGAAAATTTTTTTTACCGTGCTGCACACAAGTTGTACACTATAATGAAATAGATGCATAGAAGAACATTTTCATATGAAGTACTACAATGTTAAATTAGAGGCATGGCCCTCCTTAAAACCTTCCAGCTGTCTTTCATAACAAGGAACTAGATTTTGTAGGATTCTGATGGTTGTAGTTTCACAGATATCAATGACTATGGATTGAACCTCCTTACCTGTGCTGTATTTTTCCACCAGAATGGAGGACAAAGGAGAAGTTAAATGCATAAAGTTTTCTTTGGGAAACAAAATCCTGGCTGTGCAAAGGACCATTAAATCTGTGGTTAGTTATCTATATATAAATATTTATTGAATATTTATTTAAGAGTAAGGCATCAGGTAGAACATGATATTCTTAAAGAAAAGCTGCAACCACTATAATGCAATCTTACCAATATTGGAAGGAGACTTCACGCAGTAATTATTAACTGCAAAAACTCTTATTTATTTTAATGCTCTCAGCTACATGTTTCCGATCTACATGGATCAAGCATAAGTCAAGTTGACAAAGGATCCATGTAGATTCAAAACATGTAGTTGAGAGCACTAAAATAAATAACAGTTTTTGCAGTTAATAATTGCTGCATGGAGTCCCATCCCAATTTTGCTAAGATTGCCATAATTTCTTAACCGGGACTGGGAAAGTGAGGAGTTGAGATCCAGTAAAAGGAAACCACAGGTGTGGGATAAGCCTAATGAAGTGTAAAAACCCACAAACACTATAACCTTTACTTACTTAAAGGGTAACTGTGGTCTCAAATTCTTCCAAACTAGTAAGAACTATATAAAAAGCCTTCCATCACACTGTCACGAACGCCAGATCTGACCAATCAATCGGTAAAAACTGCCACCATGCCAAATTTCTTCAAGGCTTTAGCAATGCCCACAACCCTTCTTGACTCTCATGACTATGCACACCCCTGTCCTGGCACCTAAATGGCACATACTACACCATTCACTCCAGCAACTAACCGGTTAATTAGCATCAGTCCTTCACAAGCAGTCACAGAGTTAATTAGCATTTACACTAGCAAAGCATTAAATCCAACATCCAAACACATACAAACTTATCAGAGGAAAACTGAGTTCTTTTAGAGCATCAAAGACAAAAATTATTAAACTTTAGATTTAATATTCCAAAAGGTGGACGGTGCATATAATACAAAAATAAAAGACAATGGTGTTCCAATAAAATGACGTACAATAGGTACAACAGTTATGTAAAATAAAAAGGATAACAATATTCACAGACCCTACTCACTAGAAGAAGGAAATATGATCCATACACATTTAGCATGTCCCCTCAGTATGAACAAATTTATAGGGGCTACATTGTTTTTTTAAGCCCATTAATGAACCATCCGCCTATTTAGCTATGCATGAGGTGGGAGCGTTCCGGAATGTCCAGATTTACGACTAGCCAAATGCATTCATTCCCCCTCAGTTAGGGAGGTTCCATATAACTTATATGTATATCCATATAACTTATATGTATATGTACATTGTACTGGGATATAGACCACTGATTCCTCTCCTGTAATCAATTCCTACAATACCAAACATGATCTGTGTGTAATACATATTTCACAAGATATTAATAACACTCCTTTGCAAGGAAATAATGTCTCCATGTTGGGTATCATTTAATGGGCCTACCTTCCCATTCACAAATATAATATTGGTTTCTTTCTCACACATTCCAATACCAAAATATATTTAGTTTACATGTATGGCTATCCTTAAAATGACCTCTTAAGGTACCCACCAGATCTATAGCTGTAGAGAATTCCAGATACACAGTTCGGCCCCACATTGTTTGGTAAAGAAGATCTGGTTCCATGATCTGGATTCCATGCTTCACTTCCTGATTTCCTCAGCATTAAGGGCACGGCCACGGCCACACTGCAACGGAATCGCATGCGATTTCATGTGCGATTTTGGTGTGTTTGCGCATGCGTTTTTTCCGTTAGATATAGAAAAACGCATGCAATTGCGATTAAAAATGCGGATCGCATTCGCATTGCACCCGAAAACGCGCATTTTCGATGCGTTGCCGCGATTTCAATGATCTGAAAAAACGCACAAAACGCAGCAGTGTGGCCTAGCCCTAAGTCTTCTCCCCTGGGGCAGACGGGCGGAGCAGAGGTCAGGTGATGTCACTCAACCTACTGGAAGCAGGAAGTTTGAATATTCACCCCAATGTAATGTCTCCAGCCAGAGATGTGATTGTTGGATCATTTTAAAAGAGATACTGCAGGCTTTCATTTAACCCTAACTTGTTTTGAGACCACAGTTGCCCTAAAATTTCCTCGGCTGCTCCAATCTGATCTGCCTCCCTTAGTTCATCAGTAAAAAGGCCAAGAAGCACTGTCTTCCTAATGGCCACATCATGAAGATGGAAGAGGGACCAGAGCAAGTAAAGTTCAGTTCCTTATCCTGGGTACTAATTATGTCAGGGAGAGGCTCATCGTCGCTCAGTGTTCTCCCTAGGGTCCTTTAGCCGGACGGCCCACCCGTCTACTTTTTCATGCCCACCCTGCTAGAAAACATTTCTTGAGAGAACATTGTTGTGATTAAATAAAGAATTTAGATGTAGGTTTAATAGGCGTGCCATTAGGTCAGTAAAAACTACCACCAAAACTGCCCAGTCAAGTTTAACAGCGTGATTATTTTGCCATGTGTTAACTAGTTTTTGCAAGATCCCCAAGGCCACAAAAAGGTGGCACAGCAAACCTGCAATGCACTCTATATGTGGGTCACATGTGCTTGTGCTGCCATGTTACATCTGGGTTACCTTCAGATGTTTTAAAATTACAACTCCCTGTATTCTGCAACCAAGGAATGCTGGGAGGTTTAGTTTTCAAACATCTAGTTGGACGAAAGTTAGACATCCCTGACCTATATAATGAGCATGAAAATAATTAATAATAAACTAGTAAAAATAGAGCACATTTAATTTTCCTCCCCAACACCAAATTTCCCCGTCCTGTCCCATCCCGCTACTTTCTCATGCCACCCGGCTGGAAAGTAATTCTGGGGAGAACACTGGACTCTGGGTAAACCCCCGTTAGAGGCTATATTGTGCATGCTTTGGGAAAGCTTAAGACATATTTAAAGGGACACTAAACAGATTTTTTTGTACTCTAAGTACATAAAATCTGTTTCTATTATTCACAGGGAGATGGGAACACTTATTCCCACCTCCCTGTGAATAATAGAACACTCAGGGAACGTTGCCAAACTTACCTTACTGGCGCTCCACTCGGCTCCTTCTCAGCTGTCAGAAGCACTGTCCCGACCAAGCGCCTATCTTCTGCACTTGCACGCCAATACAAAAGATCAGGCGTGATCGGGCAGCATGGCTGACAGCTAAGGAGCAGCCGCAAGTGAAGCCCAGGTAAGGTAAGTTTGGCAGTTTCCCCACGTGTTCAATTATTTACAGGGTGGTGGGAATAAGCCTTCTCCCCTCCCTGTGATTAATAGAAACAGATTTTCGGTACTTGTAATTACCAGTTTAGTGTCTGTTTAATAGTTCAGAATATTACTTTATTAGCTGTCAGTGGTAACTGAGTGTATGGAGTGGTGCTATTTTATTTTTCGAACAAACAGGGAAATGTATGGGTTTAACACTTATTTTATGGGGCCTTTGACATTTTCTGTAATAGCATAGCACAACTAATGCAAAAAGTTTTGCAAAATTGTTAAGCACAAAATTGAACACTTATTCAGTCCTGTGTGAAAACCACCGCAACCTGGTGATGCTTACTTTCCTTTGATCTTGCTACACACTAAACGTTTGTGACTGTCGAAGGAAAGTAAGCAGCATATTAAAAATGATTGCGTCTTCCTGTTAACTTGGGGTATGGGCATAGTTGTCCCATCTCCCTCCTTGTTGGCAGGTATATGAATAAGTTGGTAGTAAAATGTAAAATTCACCATGTTTAAAATTCATTGATAGGTTTTGTTTTTTTTTAGGATTTTATCAATTTAATCCAAGACTATTCACAGTTAGAGTATACACAGGAGTGCAAGGTAGGTACCATGGCCTTATGAGTATAATCATGAGATTTTAGTTTTTAGTGTTCAATCTTTTTATTATTGTTTTATCTTTTTAACATAACATATTACAAAATTTAAAGGGCATGTCCACCCCCAAAACTAAAATTTAACCCACTACTGGCCCCACTGTGAAGTTTTTAAAAAATCCTTACGTTACCGCTCTTCCTCAAATAGTTCCCCTGCAATGTCTGTCCAAAGGCCCAGAAAGTGAAGACCAGGAGCCTGTCTGTGAGTGAAAAGGTTACCGCCCCTCACCTTTCCTCTGAGAGGTTTCTGGCATGCACAGTGAAGCCCTCCCTCTGGATCCCTGTTTGCAGCATCATGCCCTTCCTCTAAAACATTTTGTTATAGTGTAGTGGACCCTATTCCCACCCCCAACCTCCATGTTCATTTGCAAAAATGTACTTACAGAGCTCCGTTCCCCCGACGTTCTGCACTGACGGCAGCCACATCTATGATTGGCTTCCTCTGCAAGCAGATGGCCGGATCAGAACGCCGGGGGATACAAGCTTGATGAGTTCGTTTTGGATTATTTTTTTGCAAGCAAACTTGGGGGTTGGGGGGGGGGGGAATAGGGTCCACTACTCTACAGCAAAAAATAGTTTTAGAGGTGAAGATACCCTTTAATGCAATTAATAATACAACATTTGTCATTCTTGTATAGTTGATTTGTACCAAATAATAAACATGTTTTGCAGAACATTTTGTAATTATCATAAATATTTACATTACTAGCTCATATGCAGTATACTTATGTTTCCTTTCCCTTATCATACAAGACATGTTGGGGTTAGGGGTATGAATGTTACATTTTCATTATGCAGCCAGTCTGTGAGTGATGAAGCATGAGGACTATTTAGCCACGTGGATGATATTTTAAGAAATTGAGGCATTGTATCATGGACGACATGAAATAGCCATTCGTTAATTACTATCTCATTAATTCTTTCAATCACCTCACCTTTGTGACAGGTAATGACTGTTTCCAATGAGCACCTATGGTTATTTTGCCAGGATACATTACTGAGCAAATTTGTTACCATTAGCATTTTCCTGACCTAATAGTGCTACTAAGGGGCAGTTCTGTAAGGGTATAAGTGTATTCTCTGATATTAGCTTTTTTTTAGACAGTATATATAAAAGACACCAGGGAGTCACACGAAATATGGAATATATTGCCTAGTTTTGTGAAACCTTTAATGCACAATGTTGAGACTTCCCTTTTTCATAGATTCAAATAAAATTTGCTCTTAGCAGTTGATACAGAATACCTCTTATGCATAAAGGATATCTTCTTGAGAAATTTCCTAAGTCCTCTTTTTGTAAAGTTTTTCATTGAGTGTCCGAAATTCCTCTGTGGTTGTCTGGGTTGTACCCAGGACCTCTACCATGTCATCCTGTCTGGCCTCCATATCACCTAGTCAATGTCCCATTTCATGTATTGGGCTGAGTGCTATGTGAAGTTCTCCTTCAACATCAAACACATTATGTAGGAGAGTGGTAGTTCTTGTGGAGGATTGTGGCTTGGCTGGGAGTACTCTATGGTTGTGGCAGCAACGTCCTCCTCAGTGGCGTAGCTACAGACTTATCGGCCCTGATGCAAAATTTGGGCATGGGCCCCCTGACACCGACACAAACACAAATCGGCACTGCAAACCAAATAATAATTTCCATAAAAAACATTAAAATTCATTTTAAAACAGACAACCATACTTACCCATACACCTAGTAAAACTATTCAATCAGATTCAAACAGTATTTCTAAACTTATATCCTTAAAACTTCTAAAATAACTATGACGCTAGTAAAATGCGTGGCACACAGAGAGTGGTAAAATGCTTTGTATATAACCACTGGTAAAATAGTTGGCACAAAGACTGGTTAAATGCTTGGCATGCAGACACTGATAAACTGGTTGGGAAACTGGCACTACACACAGCCAGACACTGGTTAAATGCTTGGCACACAGACAATGGTAAAATGCTTTGTACACAGACGACTGGTAAAACAGTTGGCACAGAGACTGGTAGTTTTGGAACCTTAGCACAAAATGGGGCCCATTCTTGGTCAAGGGCCCTGGTGCGGTTGCATCCTCTGCACTGCTGGTAGCTACGCCACAGGTCCTCCTCCATGCGCTTTGGTGAAAGCCTGGGTTTATGCAGGTAGGCTTGCAAGGATTTTGCTTGCAGTTTTGTCTTGGCGGCATAGAGGATAGGTTCTCCGTACTTTTAGAAGTAGAAAACCCTTGGTAATGTGTGAGGATTTGCTGATAATTGCTGTAATCCTTGGGGTGGTTAGAGGAGCTACACTAAAAGTTTTTGCCCATTGTCCCCAGGGATTTTAGTTTTTAAAGTAAAAAGTTCCAGGTTACATGTATTTGAATAGAGAATCCCTTTTTAAATTCATAACTCTGATTGGCCATACACTATTTGATTATTTTTTGTGGGCACATTTGATCACTTGATGGAATCTGCCAAAAATCTGTTTCCGTCCACAATGCTGATTCATTTGTCATGCAGTTGATCAATTGAATCGGGAATTGGGCAATGCGGAAAGTTTGTTAAATGGGGGGCTGCCTAACTTTGTATTGCATTGAATGTATAAAACGTGGCTTTGAGTGACACAAGGTGGTTCATTGATCCATGCTCTCTGACTAAATTCTAGTTGGGGAGTACCGTATATACTTATAAGTTGACCCGAGTATAAGCCACGGTACCTATTTTTAACTCAAAAAGTAAGAAAACATGATTGACTCGAGTATAAGCTGAGGGTTGAAATTATGACCACTACTGCCTTCTAATACTGTATTTAGTTGCCCTTTAAATGGACAGCAGTAGCCCCATATAGTAAAAGCCAAATCCAGTATGGCTATAACTGTATGGGAACTCTGCTGTCCATAAAAAAACCCTCATTCCTTGGCACTCCAGATGTTTGGAAACTACAACTCCCAGCTACTAAAGCATGCTGAGTGTTGTAGTTTCCAAACACCTGCAGTGCCAAGGAATGAGGCTTTTATATGGACAGCACCCCACAGGAAAGGCCCAAAACATTCCCCCCAGAGAGCGCCTCAAGTTCAGTGAGGTAAGTAAGAGAGGGAAGTACTCACTATTTAATGAGGTCACATTAAGTATTGTAAATTCTTTCCATCCAATCCAGCTACTCAGCGCCAGGCATTAGGTGAGACAGGCGCTGAGTATGGACATCAGCCTGCAGATCAGTGCAGAGTGCTAGCCGGAGCATTTGATTCTAATGTGAGTTACCTTATTATAAAGAGCGATCAGATTGGGGGGAAAGAATTTACAATACTTACTGTGACCCGAGTATAAGCTGAGGTCGGGTTTTCAGGCAAATTTTAAAGCCTGAAAATCTCGCTTATACTTGAGTATATATGGTAATCTTAGTTTGTACCATCAGCCACATATCCTATAGTCATGTATGGTTAGATTAAAGACACTAGAACAGACAGCTTTTTGTCTGCTTCCCTATTCGGCCCTATTATTTATTATCATATATTCACATTTGTTTGACATAGCCAGAGGGCAGCCTGTAACTGCACAAGCAGTAGTAATCTGAAATGGGGCATCACTAAGCCTTTTCTTTGAACACACTGTGTAGAGGTGGGTGTCTAGCTAATTTGAGATACAGAAACTTGGGAAACAATCTCACTTTTCTTTCTTTTTGCGGCTTCATGGGCCATTTACCTGTTTCCTTTTGTAAGACCAATATTGAATTGTGGTGTAACTGCTGAAACTGCAATTGGTGGCTTTGAAAGTAGTTTTGTGAAACAAATAATTAAGGGAAAAATATTAGCATTTTTTTACTTAGTATTTGCTTTAGCTTCTTAAAAATAAATACCGGTAGTTTTTTTTAGGGCTTGAAGGTAGTATCCCCAGGTAATGCAAGTAGAGGAGCTTCCGTAAACCCACACCTCTTCAGTTTGCCAGGACCTTGCATTGGATGAATTACTGGTTGATATATTATTATATATTGTTTTTTTTTTTGTTTTCTCGAAGACCAAAAATGCTAGAATTCTGGGCTTCTGCTGGACTAGTTCTACAGAAATTGTCTTTATTACTGACCAAGGAATTGAATTCTACCAGGTAAAATATTATTTTGTGTTATCATATTTCAGTGTAACATTTTATTTTAGTTTTTAAATGCAAACAATGTATTTACTGGTATTAATTAATGTTACAATATTATTAGTCATTGATTACAATACATTTAAAGGAGAACTAAACTTGTTTTTATTAAATCCTAATGTAAAATGTTTTCTCCCCATAGTACCTATACATTGTAAGATTCTTCTCTAGTAAGTTGCATTTAATACATGTAAGTTATAGATTTCAGTAACTAAGAAGGCTTCCATGTTTTTGCCAATGCAACTCACAGCCCATGTAGTCTTCAAAAAGCATTGTGAGCATGTGCACTTATTGGCCCGCCTCCTGACCCCAGTAGTCACTATTTCCACATTCTCTTTAGAGATGTCTCCACACCAATATGGAAGTCCCTAATAAGACTTTGAAAGCTGCTTGTTACCCTGCAGTGTATTTACCAGAGTGAATTGCATACAGGCTTCCTGGGCCAATAGAAAATAGTTGGCTGATTTTATTGATTTTGGATTCAATTCCTAACAAAAGATAAACCTTATCTGTATTCTCTGCTTGTGCTGTGGTGGTGCTAGTTTTAGAAGCTCACAGACTTCAAATTCCCATACTTGTTTGTGTTTCCAATATATTCCTAGCAGGGGGGGGGGGGGTAGGAAGTTGGCAATTATTATAAGTGTATTCCAGAATTTCGCAGCTCACCCTGCTCTTTTCAGTAGTTTGTTACTCACACCTATATAGTCATACCACAAGTTCCATATTTTCACAAATTTATCAACACAGCCTCTCCCTATGTATTTCCTTATGTATATCAATCTGATATATGGAGTAGCTTTATTGATAATTTCTTTCCATATTTTGATCTTTGGGGGTTGGGGAGCCATCCGATTCATGACAATAGTCTTTCTAGCATAAAATGGGGCCTCTCATAGAAAAATTAGATGATATCGCGACCAGGAGTCCACCTCAGGTATACCCAATATGCATAATTTAGGTTCCAATGGAATGTTTGCATTTAGTACTTCAGAAAGAATTTTAGTTATTTTACCCCCAGAATCAAGCAACTGGGGGGGCATGATGACATTAGGTGCCAGAAGTTGGCATTAATTATACTTGATGTAGGATATAAAATTGGATCAATTTGTTATTCGCAGCTTGTGAAGCCCTGAGGTGTGTCTCTGATAGGTCTGCCCAATCATCAGTTCCCAAAGTAGGGATAAATCTACTCCATTTATTTATTATGGTGAATGTGTCTGCGGCAAACTTAGCATCCATCAGGGCGTCCCCAGCTCAATACAACTAGACACCAGCTTACTATGCCAAAATTTATCTCGAGTAGCCCTAAATATGGGGAAAAACAAAGATAAAGACAAGCAAGAAACATTTGCAGCAGACAGACTGGGTAGGTTTGCTAGACAGGATCTGGCTGAACCCAAAACACCACAGGCGCCGTTGCCGCCACGTGCACAGGCCCGCAAAGTAACAGAGGAGCCAAATGGTGACCCCTGACAGATGGAAGGAGAACAGGCAACCCTAACTCTCCCACAAGTTCACGACTCTTACAAGCAATCGGCGAAATTAAATCATCTCTATCCGTACTAATAGAGGAAGTACGTGTCGATGTGAGTATATTGCGCTAAGATGTCCAAAAGGTGAGACAACGCACCACGGAACTAGAGGACAGGGTACAAACTCTGGAAGATAATCTACACTCTGTCCCTGGAGATATCGACAATATACAAAAACAACTCAAAGCTTACCGAGACAGAGCCGAAGACCTTGAAAACCGCACTAGGAGGCAGAACATCAGGCTGGTTGGTGTGCCGGAAAAGGCAGAAGGCCAAAAGGCTGAAGAGTTTGTTGAACTATGGCTGGCGGATCAGTTCGGACGGGACAACCTGAGTGCCGCTTTTACTGTAGAGCGCGCACACCGGGTCCCATCACGACAGCTTCCCCCCCTGGGAATAGACCAAGGCCAATAATCGCCAGACTGTTAAACTCCAGAGACAGGGACGCGATCCTGAGAATGGCAAGGGAAAAAGGTACCCCCCGGTTCGAAGGAACCACCATATCCATTTACCCGTATTACTCGGTGGAGCTCCAAAAACAAAGGGCCTCCTTTATGGCGATAAAAAGAAGGCTCCGCGTACTAGGCCTCAACTATGCCATGCTGTATCCTGCCCGCTTAAGGATTGTACACAACAACCAAACTCACTATTTTACTACACCGGCCGAGGCCAACGCCTGGTTGGAGACGGAAAATATCCAAGCACATGGATAACCGATCTACTAACAAGGTGAATGACTATATAAAGCTGCTTTCACTTTATCTTAGGAAAATCACCTTCCACTCCATCTGTCTTCCACCTCCTTTTCACCCATGCTAGCATACATAATTGAGAACTCAACTAAACGCTACCCATGTGGATATAACCAAAAAATATCTAGACAGATACTTAATTATTTACACATACAACCATGTCTTAACCAACCTATAATACAGACCGCTGCCTGTCCATTGAGCTGCACACTATTTGAAACAATGCATTGCACTGGACAGATCCGCGCAGGTATGCATATAGGTTTGTTCTCTATAATCGTCCTCTGTAAGACATACAAATCTGCTATAGCAAGCAATATGACAGATGCATGGGAAAAAAAACTAAACCGAATATACAAGAAGAGATAGGATATACCCTGAAATATAACCACTGGAGACATATATAACAACACATACAAAATAGAACAATACACCCACAGGAACTAAGTATTTAAATGGGTAAAACTCTAAATGTGATAGTTACACGAAGAGAGCCATCAATACAATACACTGTGCCTGTCTGCGTATGATCAGAGGGATGTTACGATGTATCCTAAAATGCAACCACCCGAAATATAAGCAAAGATACACAGCACAAAACGATGCAGCCACAGAAGTCAGACGCAGATATGGGTAAAACTCTAAATGTGATATCCACACGAGGAGAGCCATCAATGCAAGACACAGTGTCACTATAATCACGATCAGAGGGTCTTTATGATATACCCTGGGGGCGGATCGCGGAGAGCCACTACCGCAACACATTATATTTCTGTGGATAAATACATGGGTCTTTATGATGTACCCCAGGAGTGCGTTTACAGGAAAAGTATGCAATACTATACACAAAGTGGAATACTACAACCACAGAGGACCAGCATATATACGGATTAAAATCTGAATATGGTGCCCATATGAAAAGAGCCATCGGCGCAAAACATTACACGCTGATGGATGTGATCAGCGGGTCTTTATGATGAACTCTGGAACTTGATACAAGAGGCCAGTCCTTCAACAGGCATCAAATGGACAGGTTTAAATATATTAAGATCTCTATGCTATGGAGAGTAAAGAACTTTATGAGGTAAATGGCAATATATACTCTGAAATGTATGCAATACCGTATATACTCGAGTATAAGCCGAGGTTTCCAGGTCTTAAAAATGACCTGAAAAATGAACCTCGGCTTATACTCGGGTCAAGCTGGGACTTACCTAAATTCCGGACGCAGCCGCGAGTCAGGTAAGAAAACCGGCAGTTCCCAGTAGTACTTTGCGCACGTCGGCGCGATGATGTCATTGCGCACCCGCAAAGCACTACTGGGAACTGCCGGCTTTCCATCCTGACTTGCGGCTGCGTCTGTAAGTCTTAGCGAAGGCGTCCGGAAGGCTCTGGGAAGGTGTCCGGAAGGCTCTGCACACCAAACTGTAAGTACCATTTCTATGCTACCAGTTATTCCCAAGGCTACCAGTAATCCCCATGGCTACCAGTAATCCCCATGGCTACCAGTTATTCCCATGGCTACTAGTAATTCCAATGGCTACCAGTAATCCCCATGGCTACCAGTAATCCCCATAGCTACCAGTAATTCCCATGGCTACCAGTATGCAATAAAATGCACATGGCTACAGAAGGCAATAGTGGGCAATTTCAACCGTCGGCTATATACTCATATATACGGTAATATGCACCAATATGATATACTATAGATTTAAAACCAAATGTATCTATGGGTGGATCCCCTTGTGGAAATCCTAGGTGGAGGGGGTTGCCAATATATTATAATGTGTATATATATGTATGTGAATAGCAGGTGCCATACTATATCTAGACAAACACCCCCACCAGTAAAAGCGAATACCTCAAAACTATAGATCTAACCCCAAGAAAATAATCTTGGCAGTATGCGCCTGATGGATATGGGTAGCGAAGGACCCCTAGGATGTACCCCCCCCTTTTTTTTTTTTCTCTCGAGTACACTGATTACTATATAAGCAGCACCAATGTGTAAACCAGGAGCTGGGGAGCTCAAACGAAGGTATAAATACCCCCCCATACCTTCCCTAGTACAGGGTTTAATAAAATTACAAAAGTAATCCCTGTTGTATAACAAAAGTTATTTAAATGTTGATGTTCAGGTTTCAATTGTTATATATGTTAATTGTTAAGTCAACCATTATAAATAATCATGTTACCTCAATATATATGTTGGATTCAGCAAGCCACCCGGGGCCCCCCCTTATACCTCAACAAGATGTTAGAATATGGCTTTAACCCTAAAAGTTATCTCTTGAAATATAAGAGGCCTAGGCACTGCGCAAAAAAAAAAGAATAATATTTGATGTCATTAAAAAGGTTTCTCCCGATATAGTGTGCCTCCAGGAGATGCACTTAATTCACCCCAATACAAAGGTTTTGCAGAAAAACTGGGTAGGTCTACATTTGCATAGCTGCTTCTCTACATATTCTAGAGGTGTATCCATACTATTTAAAAACACGTTGAGGATTCTCACCCTCAAAACAAAAATAGACACAAGAGGCAGATTCGTATTCACAATAGTGGAAATTGGAGAGACTCAACTAGCAATTTTGAACTTCTACAATCCACCCCCTGTTAATACCATCATCCTACAGCAGGCTATCCCTTTTTTGGCACAGTACCCAGAGGCTCATGTGCTAAGTGTGGGAGACTTTAATTTAGTAATTAACGAGTATATGGACAGATTACCACCTAAAAATCAACAAAACACAACAGCACTAAATCAATATATACAAGATGTAGGCTGGGTGGATGTATGGACACATTTATACCCGCACACTAAAATATATACTTGCCACTCAGCAACACACAGGACACTATCGAGAATTGATCATGGATTCGGCTCTGCACACCTTATCCCATGGATTCAAAGAATGGAGGTACTACCACGGGGCCCCTTCGATCACGCACCTATAGTAGTACATATAGCACCGAATACGACAACTATATCCACACGGCACTGGAAATTTAACCCATTCTGGTTAACACTATTCCCACAACCAGACCGAATTGAACAGCAGCTACTAGACTACCTAACTATAGATCAAGGGGAAGTATCCCCATTAATACAGTGGGATGCCTTCAAGGCATTTACAAGAGGCGCACTCAAATCCACCTTCTCATATATTAAAAAACAAACCAGAAAAGCAGAAGAAACACAAGCACCCACAACACAACAAACAGAATACAAATATAGCCAGAATCCCACAAGTGACAACTATGCCAAATTGGAATCTGAACAAAGAGATTCTACTACGTGAGAAAGCGGCGCATAAACAGTTTTTCTCTTAACAGTGCTTCTTTGAACATGGAAACCAATCAGCTAAACTATTGGCCTATCTATCCAGACGCCTCAATAACCCAACAATAATAATAGCAATACAGGATCCGACTAAGGGTCGACTCACTAACCAAACAGAAATACTAAAAAGTTTTATGCAATACTATTCTACCTTATATCAATCACAATCCACATGTACAACGCAAGATATAAAAAACTACTTAGCACATACTACAGCTCCAATCTTGTCCTTAGAACAAAGTAAATCCCTGGTTACAGATATAACAATAACTGAACTGCTGATGGCTATACAACAACTCCAACCGGGGAAAGCTCCTGGGTATGACGGTCTCCCCATAGACATATTTAAAAAAATATGTAAATATATTGAGTAAACCCCTTCTTACTTTGTACCAGGCGGCGAAAGAATTAGATGTTATCCCACCATCCATGGCAGAAGCAATAATAATATTATTATTAAAACCAGGCAAAGATCCAGAAAAACATGATTCATATATACCAATATCCCTCCTAACCAGTGACTACAAGATTCTGGCTAAAATACTAGCAACCCGACTACAAACTGTAATTACAACGATAATAGCACAAGAACAAACAGGTTTCATCCCGGGTAAATCCACTTCAATTAATATTAGACGTACACATATCCAAACACAGGTGGATCATGATAACACAGGGTACCGAGTAATTCTATCCCTCGATGCAAGAAAAGCTTTTGACTCGGTGGAGTGGAACTATCTGTGGGAAGTACTGAGATTTTTTTGATTTGGCCCCAAATTTATTTCGTGGATACAACTGCTCTACACAAACCCACAAGCCAGACTATCCATACAAGGTGAGCTGTCTAAACCCTTCCGATTACACAGAGGAACTCGTCAAGGATGTCCACTCTCCCCTTCCTTGTTCGTGATTGCAATCGAAATTTTAGCACTCAAAATTAAAAATAACACCCAAATAAAAGGACTCCGCCTGGGACCATACGAAGAGAAGATAGGTTTATACGCAGACGACATTATACTGTATCTGGACGCTTCAGGTAACTCTCTTAACGGCTATCAACACAATCAATGAGTTTCCCCCGATATCAGGACTGTTTATTAATTGGGAGAAATCCTGCATTCTTCCTCTGGATGATAAAGCACCAATACAAAATATACCACTGCCGCCCATACCTATAGTTAATGAATTCAAATATCTAGGTGTTCTCATAACTAAATCAACAAATAACTCCGTTAACCTCAATACAGCACCACTACTAAAATTCATTAAAACAAAATTACTGCATTGGAATGTTCTTCCATTAAATCTGATTGGAAGGGTCAATATGATTAAAATATTTATACTGCCTAAAGTACTATACATACTGGAACTGGCATATATCGCAGACCCGGAATGTCATATGACAGGACCGGGCACCACAATTCACAAACAAGATGTCAGGATCTGGAAGGCCACAAACAAATTACTAAAATTCAATACAATATCAACTGAAACTCCGCTATGGCACAATAACACTTATCCACAATTGGCACAGATGCAAGAGGCCAGCAAATGGGAGGCGCACGGAATAAATACCTTTTGGTCATATATATAGTGGCAATGAACTTAAATCCTTCTCTCAACTAATGGAACAATTTGAACTCCCATATTCCTACCAATTTAAATACCTACAACTACGACACTGCCTGCGTGCTGAATTTATAAACAGACACAACCAGAAATAGCTGAAAACCCGATGGCACTAAAAAAGCAAAATAAGAAAGGGCTGGTATCTAACCTCTACCAAATCCTACTACAGGCTAGCACTATGGCAATAACTACCGAAATAAAGGATAAATGGAAAAAAAACGTACCAGAACTTGAATCGGAAGATCTAGACGATATCCTGCAATCACATAACCTAGTATCCCCTGCATCACACAACAGATTGATTCAAACATATATAATCAATCAGGCGTACCTCACTCCGAAACAACTTAAACCTACAAAGTCTGCAGCATGATCATTGCCCGAAATGCAGACTAAGTGGAGCAGATTTCTGGCACCTTATCTGGCAATGTCCACGGATACAGGGATTTTGGTGTGGGGTGTGCCGATTTATAAGACACCACCTAAATATACATATACAACCCAACCCAGAAAACTGTGCGATAGGGATACTGGATAATGAAAGTTGTTCAAAGTTTCAATACATATTACTCACGCAAATCCTATTCTATGCTCGAAAAGCTATAGTGCTTAAATTGATGGCAGCCGAACCACCCTCAATTAAAATGTGGCTTGAAATAACCAACAAGGACCTCCCGCTCCATCGTATTATATACAAACATAGGAACTGTTTACCTAAATATGAGAAGATATGGGGGTATGGTATACCTCAACAGCAACCACCACAGGTTACTTACTGTAAATGAGAGAAACAAAATAATTGCAGGGATGTGAATTCCATGTAGGCCTCTAATCTAAAAGGTTGATGTGCAGTGTGGGCGGGGGGGAGGTGCCCCGGGTGGCCATATACAGATATATAAACAGGTAGGGGTGAAGCCACCAAATTGTAATAATGTAATACCAATACATTAAAGTACTGATGTATGTTAGACCTTAAGCTATATGACTACAACACAATAAACCAGAAAACACAATGATATAGAAGGTAACAAACTTTATTAAAAGCAATTAATAATTGGTTGACAGTTAATTAGTTTAATGAAAATCAAATTGATAAATATTATTAATTTATGCAAAATATATAAAATGTATAAGAAATGCAAAATGTATCTTTTGTACAAATAAGCAAAATGAAAAACTGTATATTATGATATGGCGTAAATATCAATAATATAAAAAGAATTTTTAAAAAAACTTAGCATCCATCAGGCTGGCATATATTTGAGAGACTAATCTTCTCTCTACTCCCATTTTCAATATCCGAATGATTGGATGGTTTATTATGGGAATATTGAGGCTCTGAAAAAAACTAGTCCTGCTAGTGTTTTGGGACGCTACAGGATATTAAGTTTAACCTGGGCTCCCCCAGAACTCCATAGGAATGAGATAAGTAAACTGTTTAATGTTTGCAAGAAGGTACAAGGTATAGATGCCAAGCTTTTCTGGAATGCATATAAGAGTTTTGGAAGTATAATTATTTTAACTAGGTTGATGCGTCCTATCAAATTTATTGGGAATTGTTTCCACGTCTGGAACTTAGTTTTAACTAAATCAATTAGGGAGTATATATTTCTTTTGGAGAAACATTTTGGTTTTTTTGTGTGATTATAACGCCTAGATATTTAAACTCCTGTAGCGCTGGTATAGTATCCTTGAGTGATGGAGGGATTGAAATAGGTTGATCAATAGGAAAGATGCATGATTTACTCCAGTTTAAAAATAAGCCTGAATAGGGACCAAATTCCATTATAATATTGCAAGCCTATTTTAATGAATCTATCGGATCAGCTAAGTATAGTATTAGATCATCTGCATACAAGCTCAGTAGAGACGTGTGAGCTCCAAGACTTAAACCTTGTTTGTTGGGTGAAGATCGAAGCCTTATAGCCAGTGGCTCCATGGCCAACACAAATAAATAGGGGGATAGCGGACAGCCCTTTCTTGTGCCCCTCCCCAAAGGAAAAGGAGCTGAGCATGCCCCATTAATATAAATTGTGGCAAAAGGATGTTGGTATAGGAACTGAATCCATTTTATAAGCTGGGAGCCAAAACCAAACTCCTAAAGGCATACCCATAGATATCTCCATTCTACCGAATCGAATGCCTTCTGGGCATCTAAAGAAAGCATAAGTCTAGTGCCTAAATTATCATGGTCTACCTGTGTGTGTATCAATGTTTGCATTTGAAAATGTTTACAAAAAAACTGCACTGAAATCACCATTCTGTTTTAGGGAGAGGGAGGATCTCTGTGCTGTTATTTGATTGGTTGTTTGCTTTTAATATGCAAGGTTTTGATCTGTTGACCATATGAAGTGTAATAGAAGCTGAGCCCTAGGTTAATTTCATAAATCAACCAGCAGCCACAAAGGGAAAGGTGAGACACTGCTGGTTGTATGTTTGGGAATGTGCTCTGTCTATTGGGACACTGTTGTCTGGAGATTTTAGTTCCCCTTTAAACATGATAAATATTAATAGTTAGGGTTTTAATGATTCATCACTGATCATATTGTTCTTATTTGTATATATCCAGGTATTGCCAGAGAAACGGACTGTGAAACTCTTGAAGAGCCAAAGTATCAATGTTAACTGGTACTTGTATTGCCCAGAGAGTACTGTCATCTTATTATCTACAGCCAACCTCGGCAATGTATTGCAACCATACGTCTTCAAGGTTAGATTCATCTTGTGGTTAGTCAATAGTTTGATGGAAATTTTGATACTACTAAATGCTCCTAATTGGGATTCCTAATAAGTGTCTCTCATCTCTGAAATCAGAAGCATCATAAATAAATAATATTTTAAATAATCCAACTGCTTTTGCATGCCAAGTAAATACTAGCTCTTTTTGTTACTATTTAGCACGGTCTAAAGTAAATTCAGAAAGACAGCTGTCAGCTCTGCAAATGTGAAAGGTGATATATCAAAAATCACTACCGTTCTTCACTTCCCCAGCAATTGATCCAAAAGTGATCCAATTATATTGCAGGTTTTGGTATATTGTTATTCTCTATTAAACTTTAATGGTAGCTATATGCTGGTGATAAAAAAATAAACACAAAAGTTGGCTCATTGTTTGTGAGACGCACAATTGAACCACATTCACTTCAATTCCTGTCTTATCATGATTAACCTTCTATACATCACATTCAATTGGTCAGCTTGAAAATGCATGACGCATATTTTACTATAATTGTTGTGTAAACTGTTGGATATATTTGCAGTACCCAGTGGGTTTTTTCCTCAGTCAAATTTTATATACGGCCTAAGTTGGCTTTGCTTGACAGTCTCGATATACAGTAGCCCAACTTTGGGATTTTGGCTATTTTTACTTGAAGACCTAGAATACTCTGTAACACAGAGTAAGATGTGCACATATTCCTACCTCATTTTTATGTTTCCAGGACAGGTGTTAAGTAAATGCTATATTATCTGTTGGCCTTTTATAGCAATTTAGGGCCAACTTTCAAACCCAGAGATCCAACTCAAGACCAGTTTAGCTTTTTTGAGCTTCTTTAGTTGTAGCCATGTTTGGTCTGCTTAATGAAGTACCATTTGACTGACATCATCCAAGATTTAGATTTTTTTTTTTTTTTTACATAAAATAGGATTTCTCTGTACTGATTTTAGCTGGAACATTTCTGGCTTTGCCAAATTGTTAGCCTCTATAACTGTTGGGAAGTAGTGTAACTGCCCTCTGTAGCAGTGCTGGACAAATTACTTAGCCAGCCAAACTGCTCCAGGAGCCAATCTAAAGCTGGCCATACATGCCCAGTGCATGATAGTGCAGCTGATTGGTCTGATGACCATGTCATTGGGAAATTTCTATAGAATTTTACCACCTTGCACAATCTGTTGGACACAATTCAGCTTCAAATCTGCCCAAGATAATGCAGCCGTCGTTGGGATTGTTGACAATTTTGCTGACTGCGCAGCCTCCTTCTGCTCAATAGACTGAATATTTCTGAGCAGTTGATTGAACAGATGGCCATACAAGGTTCGATATTTTTAATGGGATGATATAGCCAGTTTTATAGACCTCAATAGTAAATTGAGAGAAGTTCATAGGCGCATTGGCCACCTTGCTCCTGGGATTTGTCTAGCCTTGTTAGAAAGCATCATGTTATAAATGTTGTGTAACATACTCTGTACAGTTTTTGGCTAAAGTGTTTTGTATATTATTTAAGTACAAAAAAACTAAAAAGCTGTCCTGTAATCAAACCTTCTCAAATATCCATTTTAGTTTTAAGAAGATCACTACTGTTTCATTTGTGATGCATATGAAATTATTTAAGGGAATGTGGAATCTTTTTTTTTTTTTTTTTTTCTAGCAGTGGAGTGGGATATGAAAACCTCTGAAAATCTTATGTCATATGTCTGCTCACATTTGAGCAACAATACAAATGTTTATCTATGCATTCATTTTTGCAGGCTGGGACAATGTCAAAGATGGCAAAGTTTGAAATTGACTTACCAACATCTACAACCAAATCAACTAAAATTTCTGAACGAGACCTAGCTATGGCAACTATGTAAGTCTTGAATACACTGTGTTATTAACACAATGTACAAGCTAAGGTCTGTTGGGCTTAGTGGCACATTTTTACATGGATAGAAAATTGGTTGATGGATCGGATGCAGAGAGTGGTTAATAAAGGGATTAATGTTCAAAGGTGTGTGCCACCAAATTCTGTGGTGGGGCCACTTTTATTAAATCTGTTTATTAATGATATGGAAGTGGGTATTGTCAGAAAGGTCTCTGTGATTGCGTACAACACAAAACTTTGTCATCCATTAAAAGCTATAGATGATGTGCAATCCTTGCAGACAGATCTAGATAGTCAAATTGGGCAGTGCCAGGTGAGATTCAATGTTGATAAATGTAGGTTGATGCATTTGGGTCTTTAAAATCCTTGTGCTGCTTATACTATAAATGGCTCAGTGTTAAGTGAATCTCTTTGAAAAGGATCTTGAAGTTTTAGTGGCAACAACAAGAGACAGCAAGATATCGTCTTGTATAAAGGGGGGTATGGATTCAAGGGAGAAAAATATTATCTCTCTTTACAAAGCATTCATGAGGCCTCATTTGAAATATGCGGTGCAGTTTTGGCATCCTGCGTACAAAATGGGCATCTTGGAAATAGAAAGGGTTCAGAGATGGGCAACTAATATAATAAGGGGACTGGGGGAGCTTGGATATCAAGACAGATTGGATATAGTACAAATATGCACACTAGAGAAAATGCAGTTTTGTGGGGATATGATCGCTGTCTAATCTAAATACATTAATGGGCCATACAATAAATCTGGGGCATTGTTCACCAAGAGAAGAGAGGACACATGGACATCACTTGAGACTGTAAGATAAGAAGTCTAGTCTCTAAGTTTGGAAAGGGTTTTTCACTTTGAGAATGGTATGGAATGGACTTCTATTGGATGTGTTGATGGCAGGTTCATTAGATAGTTTCTAAAGAAAGCGAGAAGTTTCTAAAAAGAATGTTGCATGTTACTGGTATTGATACATAAAGTTAGAGTTGATCCTGGGTTATTTCCAATTGTCACTTGGATTCAGGAAGGATTTTTTTCCCCTTCATACTTTTTTTTTGCCTTCCTCTGGATCAACAGTTAGACAGGAAACCTGGATATTGTTGAGTAGTTTGGACAATTAGAGGTGTCAAACTCAATTACATAAGATACTTAGCAGGTGCAGGATTGGGACTCTGAGACTCTCAGCACCCTGCTGGGTCACACTGTTTTGGACTGGGACCTCTGCCTATGTCGTGATCATTGGAGTTGGAATGGCCAACTTCAATGGAAGGCCCTTTGTCACAACTCCCTCCCCGGTGCCAGGCTAGATACGCAAGCAGCTGTTACAGCAGTGACTGCATCCAAGCCTTACTGCACTGCTATTCATTTGTGCAAGACCCATTTGTGCAGTCCCAAGGCGCATAGTAACTATAGATTGGACTACTAGATTCCGTGATCAGCTGTTTAATAAAAGTGCACTCGATCAGCTGTTTTTTTACAAGGGCTGATCACGGTATCTAGCAGGCAGATCTATAGTTACGCATCTACTTGGGACTGCACAAATACAGTGTAGTAAGTCTGGAATGCTGTACAGTCCCTGGGGGCCATAAATAACATCAAGAAGGAACAGATTCGTTCTGCGTATACTATACTAATAATCATATGTTTAGTATACTTATCGCTTCATTCGTTGGTGTTAATAATGTCTTGCTTCTAAAGTAGTTAATTCTCTACCGTTTGTCTTACATATTTCTTAGGTATGGACAACTTTATGTTTTGTTTTTGCGACATCATTTAAAGTCCTCCAGCAGTGCAGGGGCGGAGGTAGTTCTGTACCATTTACCACGGTAAGTACCATGTGATCTGCTTAGATGGTTTTAGAAATAAATAAATTAATTGTAATAAAGCTGATTTTGGTGTTTTGCATTGTTTCACTTCTAGAAAATTCTAGAAAAGTATACTGAAAGGAGTTAATGGTCTAAAACTTTTTTTTTAGACACGATTAATATACCTTGCCTCCTTCTTCAACTTATGCCTTGTTTATATGTTAGACAATAATTGGTGTATTGTGGCGCATTCAATTGTCATTTAGTGAGCCGTTCTGCAGGATTGCTTAACGATGTTAAACATTTGGGTGGGGAACACTTTTATAAAGGCATTATGCGTTATGTGCTTAAAGGGCAAGTTCACAGCTGCAGTCACTGCCAATGAACTCACTGCTGCTCCTTGAGCCACTCCTCTGCTCATGTACAAGCTTGTAAAAGAGCTCATACAGGTTGTAGAGTAGACAGCAACCTTTCTGGCGGGAGTTTGCTAGGATCCATCTTAAGATCTATTTCGGAGATATCATGGAAGAAAATTTGATGTGGGGCAGGTGCACCTAAGGATAGCTTTTAGTGGTAGGGTTAACTTGCCCTTTAAAAGTAGAATGTCTGTTCTAGACTGAAGTTGCTGTTCGTTTACTCATTCTCTTTTTCTTCAATCAATCTGAAGTCAGATTTTTTATTCAACTTTGATTCTTGCTCACCAGGGAAGGTACTTGCAAGAAGACACACATATTGAAACTAAACCGGACAGGAAAGTTCGCCCTGAATGTCGTAGATAATCTGGTGGTGGTTCATCATCAGGATTCAGAGGTGAAAGAGGTTTATTTTGGAGTAAATAGTATAAATGCTATGTGGTACAGTTGACATTTCAATATCTTTGTAATTTCAATAATACTGAAGATTTGATTATTGGATAATTACCGTTTAATATAGATTATGGGTATAGAATAACCCATATAAGCCTGTAATTTCAATGTAAAAGATTGTTTACTGCTTCTGGAAAATTATTAAAAATCAACCTTTTGGAAAATTATTTAAAATCAACTATTACTCATCAGCCATTCTTCAGTGTTCTCCCTGGTGTTTTAAAAATATCAGTCGCCAATTGTGGTAATGAGAATGACAGAACACACCCATGCAAAATACTACCAGACAAATTTCATTAAAATAGTATTATGATCTTAGACTTGGGACTAGAGGATATGTATATCGGAACCGGCAGGCACTCCCTTCTTGAATCCGCTTGCCTGGGTGCAGTTGAGCTGGATGTATACGTCAGACTGCGGAAAGCAACACACTCTCAGGTCTTCTATATAAAGCAAAAGTGTTTTATTACACCAAGATCGGTTTACATGTTTCCACCCGTGTAGCAGGTCAGAACATCTGAACCTTGGTAAGTAACATCCTAAAAACACAACCCCTCACCACACTCCCAAGCCCTGTGATGAAATGCCCCCAATAGTAATGCAGAAGGGGAGCAACCCAGCGAACACTCCCCCTAAAGTGCTATAGTGTTGGAAATGCCAAATTATTAATGCGCTATACAAAGCATGTAAAAAGACCAAAAGCTGCCCCACCAAATAATCGTTCAAATTATCAATATAAAGTGCAGAAGTGCAAGATAACTACAAAAGGAAAGAAAGAATGAATGCATTATATGTAATCTGGCAGATGGAATACAGGGCTAATCTAAGAAACTAAAGTGACAGAGAAAAAGAAGAAACAGTTTACTGAAAAAAACTGGGGGGGAAACTGGACCACTCCTAGAGATAGAGGCATGAAAAAGATATATATGCAAAATATACAATGAAACTATCAGAATGCAACTTAAAGAAAATGTAACTTAAAGCATTGTAATGCCCACTGTTCATTAAGACCTCTTGGATATATACAATACAAGGATTGTGGAAGCACTCCAATTAGGCTAATTTACAACTACATTTAGTGGAAGTGCTACTGATCTGGTCAAACATTTATACAAACATAGAAAAGATAATCAATGCACATTCCTAGGCCCCATAAAATATCATATTATCTGCACACTGGCATACTTTATAAACAAAGGGGTTTTAGTATACATTACTGTGATCACATGAATGAAAAGCCTTCCAACCACGTCAAGGTAACCCCAGTCTGAAAGGTCCTAGCGTCTAACCTTTTCAATTTCTTATACTTCAATTACGATTAGCAAACTTTTGCATTTCTCATTCTTACACACTGGATCCATATAACAGGCTCTCTCCCTTCCACCTCAGCCCTTTGGCTTTTTAAAAATGAGGGAAGAGGCCGTCCAGTGCTTTATATTAAAGGCATAGGACCTCCCATTAAAGGGTCGTGTTGGGGGTGCTATTACCACATGGAGGCTTGACCAAGCCTCCCAATAAATACATGCAATACAAGAATTGTGGAAGCACTCCAATTAGGCAAATTTACAACTACATTTAGTGGAAGTGCTACTGATCTGGTCAAACATTTATACAAACATAGAAAAGATAATCATGCACATTGGAAATGCCAAATTATTAATGCGTTATACAACGCATGTAAAAAGACCAAAAGCTGCCCCACCAAATAATCGTTCAAATTATCAATATAAAGTGCAGAAGTGCAAGATAACTACAAAAGGAAAGAAAGAATGAATGCATTATATGTAATCTGGCAGATGGAATAGAGGGCTAATCTAAGAAACTAAAGTGACAGAGAAAAAGAAGAAACAGTTGACTGGAAAAAACGGGGGGGGGAAACTGGACCACTCCTAGAGATAGAGGCATGAAAAAGATGTATATGCAAAATATACAATGAAACTATCAGAATGCAACTTAAAGAAAATTTAACTTAAAGCATTGTAATGCCCACTGTTCATTAAGACCTCTTGGATATAAAGTTCCCAGATTATGGATCCAGTTAGCTTCCATACGTAATAGGGCAGTTTCAATGCTAGAGATTCTGTGTCACCTCTGATCTAGTTCATCTACCACTTGAAACTGCTGACAGTGTGTTTTGAAAGCCTGCAATGCTTAACAACGGCCATATCTCCATATTTGCTAGATATGCTTGGACTGGTGTTTGTTTCAGAGAGAGCATGCCGAATGGAAGACCTATGGTTAGCCATGCAATCTTTTGAAACTAGTAGTGGTCATTCATATATAATAAAGTCCACAAGGACATGTTATTAAATATATTATATTCTTGCTAGTGCAGGTGTATCTGCACCTGATTATACAGTGGTTGGCAAAAGTATTCGGCCCCCTTGAAGTTTTCCACATTTTTTCACATTACTGCCACAAACATGAATCAATTTTATTGGAATTCCATGTGAAAGACCAATACAAAGTGGTGTACACGTGAGAAGTGGAAGGAAAATCATACATGATTCCAAACATTTTTAACAAATCAATAACTGCAAAGTGGGGTGTGCGTAATTAATCAGTTATTCAGAGTGCAGTCAGTTGCCCATAGACATTGCCTGATGAGTGCTAATGACTAGAGTGTAATCTAATGTCAGTACAAATACAGCTGCTCTGTGAAGGCCTCAGAGGTTGTCTAAGAGAATATTGGGAGCAACAACACCATGAAGTCCAAAGAACACACTAGACAGGTCAGGGATAAAGTTATTGAGAAATTTAAAGCAGGCTTAGGCTACAAAAAGATTTCCAAAGCCTTGAACATCCCATGGAGCACTGTTGAAGCGATCATTCAGGAATGGAAGGAGTATGGCACAACTCTAAACCTTCCAATACAAGTCCGTCCACCTAAACTCACAGGCCAGGTGCTGATCAGTAAAGCAGTCAAGAGGCCCATGTTGACTCTGGACGAGCTGCAGAGATCTACAGCTCAGGTGGGGGAATCGGTCCATAGGACAACTATTAGTCATGCACTGCACAAAGTTGCCCTTTATGGAAGAGTGGCAAGAAGAAAGCCATTGTTAACAGAAAAGCATACGTTTGCCACAAGCCATGTGGGGGACTCAGCAAACATGTGGAAGAAGGTGCTCTGGTCAGATGAGCCCAAAATCGAACTTTTTGGCCAAAATGCAAAACGCTATGTGTGGCAAAAAACTAACACTGCACATCACTCAGAACACACCATCCCCACTGTCAAATATGGTGGTAGCAACATCATGCTCTGGGGGTGCTTCTCTTCAGCATGGACAGGGAAGCTGGTCAGAGTTGATGGGAAGATGGATGGAGCCAAATACAGGGCAATCTTGGAAGAAAACCTCTTGGAGTCAGCAAAAGACTTGAGACTGGGGCAGAGGTTCACCTTCCAGCAGGACAACGACCCTAAACATAAAGCCAGGGCAACAATGGAATGGTTTAAAACAAAACATATCCATGTGTTAGAATGGCCCAGTCAAAGTCCAGATCTAAATCCAATCAAGAATCTGTGGCAAGATCTGAAAACTGCTGTTCACAAACGCTGTACATCTAATCTGACTGAGCTGGAGCTGTTTTGCAAAGAAGAATGGGCAAGGATTTCAGTCTCTAGATGTGCAAATCTGGTAGAGACATACCCTAAAAGACTGGCAGCTGTAATTGCAGCAAAAGGTGGTTCTACAAAGTATTGACTCGGGGCTGAATAATTACGCACACCCCACTTTGCAGTTATTGATTTGTTAAAAATGTTCAGAATCATGTATGATTTTTCTTCCACTTCTCATGTGTACACCACTTTGTATTGGTCTTTCATGTGAAATTCCAATAAAATTGATTGTTTGTGGCAGTAATGTGACAAAATGTTGAAAACTTTTATATTTATATCTTCATAGGAGATTGCATTGAGATTTCAGGAGCTACCAATTAGGTGAAGGGGTATAGCATATAACATATAGGAAAGGTGTATATGTATGTGTACAATCTCACTATTGCCATTTGAAGGACATGTCCACCCCTTTTTAAAAATATGTTGTATATAATATTTTTATATGTTGTAGGGCTAGTTCCCCCAGTCCCAACCGCTATATTATATTTGTAAGAAACTCCCCCATTCGTTACTTACCTTCCCTCTCTCCTCCGCCGCAATGCCCGGCCTTCTGCTTGCACAGAACTGCAAGCAGGGGGCCGGACTGGCAGCCATGTCTGTGATTGGCTGAGAGGCAGCCAATCACAGACGCGGCTGCCGGCAGTTCAGAACGCCGGAGGAGAGAGGGAAGGTAAGTAAAGATCGGGGGACTTTCTTATAAATATTTTATTGCGGTTGGGGCTTGGGGAACTATCCCTAATATGTGGGAAAGGGGTTTTACACTAGGGGGAGGGAGAGGAAAACTGGTGGGAGAGAGAGGGAGGGGGGGGGAGTAAAGGGCTGCTCTGAGCAAGCCAAAAACCTCTGAGAGGACAGCTCAGAAGCGTAAACAATTTAACTGGTGGCCAGGCTCCTGGTGGTCAGTTTTTATAACTTTGGGGGGACATTACAGGAGAACTATTTGGGATGTAACGTAAGGATTTTTATACACTACAGAGTGGTGCCAGTAGTGGGTTAAATTTTAGTTTTGGGGGTGGACATGCCCTTTAAATGACTATCAATAAATGTATATAAAGTATAGTACTAGCTTATATTAGGTACAAGACAACATATACAACTTATACAAAATATATAAACTTACTTACAGAGCTGAGATTACTATTTTAATATGGAATAGTCAAAATGGGAGGTTAAACCACACCCCTGTGACTGCTAAGGGGTCTCCATTTGGATACTGAAAGGAAGTGGTAATGTCAGTATAACCAATGATGTGCTGTTTATAAAACGTGATTGTCTAGGCCAATCAAATATACGTTTTGTATGCTACACAGAAAGTGATATGTATGTATGAAAGAGGATATAAATGAGATACTTTGCATGTCCCCACCCATTTCTCTAGGAAAGCTGGGAGTGAGAAAGATGTGTTTATATGTTTGATTATTTTGGCAGTGTTATACTCTGTGCAGAGATTGTTGCTAGCTTCACCTTAGCATATAAAGCTTATCGGTATCCTTTGCTCCCAAGTCCTAACCCCATAGCACCTGTAAATCTGGAACTTGCTGTGGTAAATACTAATAAGTATGAACCTAGCATGTTAATCTGGATGCTGTATAGGGTCTCGGATTGCCCAATGGTGCTGTTGAGTTAGAGTCCTGCGCGGGTCTAATTTTTCAGACCCACACCCGACCCGCAACCCGCTTTTCTACCCGCTTCATACCCACTACCCAAAATCTTTTGGACCCGAAACAAACCCGACCCGCTTTTAGTCTTTCTTCCTAAAATTTGTACAGGGAAGTTAAAAAAAAAAGTCTAAAGTTAAACTAAATGTTTTATTCATAACCAAAAATGTTCATAGAAACAAACTTACCATACCACTAAAATATATAGCAGGAGTCTTCAACTTGCAGGCATCCAAATGTGTGAAAACTACAACTCCCAGCATTACCTGAAAGCCTGCTGGGAGTGCTGTAGTGGAATGCTGGGAGTTATATATTTCAAACAAATGTATACCCAGACAAGTAGGAGATTCCAGGTATATGTACAATGTACACTTTATATAATATATCCCCACTGTGCCCAACTACCTACCCATGGGCCTCTACTGCCCCCAACTTCTACTTACCCATGGGCCTCGGCTCATTTTAAATCTGTATCTGAAACTATTTTCTTGTTGATCTGTGACAAAGATAGATAACCAGTAGTTATCCAGATAGTTTAAAAACTACAAGAGTTTAGAGTTTTCAAACATCTGGAAATCTACTTGTTACCTATCTATGATTTTATAACTATGTCCTGAAGAATATAGATTTCAGTCTCCACCCACTGTCTAAACTTGCATTATGGGAGACCGTAAAGTTACAATGAGCAGGTATCACAACAGAAAATTATGAGTAGGGAGCAGGTGGAACTGCAGTGAAATATCTACACCTTTATATGGGTGTAGATATTCATGCTCTGTTTTGAAAATTACAACTCCCAGCATTCCCTGTCTGCACTCTGCTATTGTACAATGATTGATAGTTTAAAAATTTTCAATGTTTATTAACTGCTCCACAATGGCCCCCACCTCCCTTAGTCACTGCCCACTTGTAATGCAGCCGACACTGGATACATACATTTACATAATAATGAGCCTATTCAGCCCGACATTATAGAGCTCATTAACATATCTTCCTGAAACTGCTGATAGTGGGTGTGGCTGCTGTGTGAGACACTTCTCCCTCTCCCTTTCTAAGTACATGCTGGGAAAGTGGGTGGGGGAGGGGGTTCTGCTGCTGTGTGAGACACTTCTCCCTTCTGTAGATAGATAGATAGATCAGGTATCCCACTACTCCCGGAAGACTCTTCCTGGAGTCTCCCGCAAATTGGGGTGGTCTCCCGCAAGACCACCCTGATCTCCCGCAACGAAGAGGAGTCCTGAATCTCCTCCCCGTTACACCCCCTTTCTGTCTGCCATGCCCCTGGACCGCCCACACCCCAACCCCCCCTCCCCCACCCCTAATGTGTATGCCCAGCCCACTGCATGACATGAATGACGTCACACAGCGTAGCCACGTCCCCTCACACACCCTGCCCGAAAGAGGGAGGGATGGATGGATATTGAGATATATGGATGGATATTGAGATAGATGGATGGATACTGAGACAGATTAGATAGATAGATAGATATTGAGACAGACAGATAGATAGATAGATATTGAGACAGATAGATATTGAGACCGATCGATAGAAGATATTGAGACTGACAGATAGATAGATAGATATTGAGACAGATAGATAGATAGATATTGAGACCGATAGATAGACAGACACAGACAGGCAGATATGCAGAGCGACAGATAGATAGATAGATAGATAGATTGATCTATAATAGACAGAGCGATAGATAGACAGCTATATTGATAGATCAGACAGACAGAGATAGATTAGACTAGATAGACAGATAGATTAAATAGACTGGAGACCAATATAATTAATCAGCTCATTATATTTGGTGTTGTATAATAATGTTTTGACATGTTTTGGGAGATCCTAGTAAGAGGTCACTGGAGGGACACAAATTAGCATTCCTGGTTTGAGTGACAGGTCTTTCCCTGTACATGCTGTTATTTAAAATGAAGATTTCTGAGAATCTACAGCTCGGACTTCAAATCTGAAAAATGTGATGGAGTAGTGGACAATTACACTATCTAAAGTATGCTTTTTGAAAATTCGATTTTTGGAAGTATAGATACCCTTTAACTGCTTTTTTACCCAGTGATCTCTGCAAAACCTACCCAGGCACTACAAGAGTTAAAGTTGAACATAGCTGTCTGTATTCCTATCCATAATTCCATCCTGTATTACATTCTAAGTACATTAGAGCTGTTGATAACTCAATATTTACCCAACCAAAAACACAGTAAGAGGCTGGGAGCTTTTGCATTTAGATATATTTGCCCTTTATCTGCCATAGTGTAATTTAGTGTAAGGTGCAATAGTTTATTACAGATGGATATCTCTTCATAGACAAGAAAAAAACTTTTTTTTTTTTTTTGAAGACTGGAATTGTTCTACCTGACCTGAACCCGACTCGCAACCAATTCAAACTCAGTACAGGTTACCCGAACTTGACCTGCAAATCGGGTAACCCACGGGTTCTAACCACACATTGTGGCAGGATTGCCTGGGTCTTTTCTCAGACCTTATAAATAGAGAAAATAAACAGTATCGCCCTATACAGAGATCAATTCTATTGATCTATTTACATAAATGTCTGGTGGGACAGTGAAATTAAAGCATAACTTTTATTGGATATATGTTAAAAACGTATTCACACACATTAAAGATATCATTGTATAGCCAGCCATATAAGAAAAGAGAAAGGCCTAACAAAGAGATCCCACGATAGGAAAAAAGCCTATACAGACCCTGAAATGAGTGGGAGAAAATCTCTCCACCCAAAGAGCTTATATTCTAGTAGCAGCCCTGAGCACTCGGTGCTTCTCCTAGTCCAAAAAGTAAAAGAGCTGGTCTAGGTCCCTATCTCTAATAACGGCATGGCTCAGATGTTGATAAAATAATTCGGCACTATCAAGTAAAAGGCAGCATGCATTATATTGCCACGCTGATCTAAATCAAGTACAGACATTCTGATGCCCCCATTATATCATCATGAGGCTGACCCAGACTCTGAATACCCACAGATAGTGCCGAAATTAAAACTACACGCACAGCCCCTCTGATGCGTTTTGCTCTGCAAAGAAAGCTTATTCATAGAAGAGGGACCACCGGAGGTCTCCGGTATTTATATGTGACAGGTTGCTATCCCCCTCTTGATTGGATGCTTGGTCAGCCAATCTGGTGACTCTGATCGCAATGTTATACCAGGGGTGGGTAATTATACTTCGCAGTGGGTAGCATGAGAAACTTTGATTTTCGTGAAGGGGTGCACCAATAGGTTTAACTCAATTCTTATATCGATCGCAAAATTTAGTTTTATAAAAAGATTAAATTAATTTCCCTGGTTTATTTTTATTTTTGCAATTTTTTGATAGAATGTGTGTAATATTTTACATCTTTTCCATCAAATTCAATTACCGGTAATCAATTGATCAGGTCGTCATTTTATTTATAAAATAAACTTAATAAAGAAAAAAATCAGTTTTGCAGCCTGAGACAACACCTCTGCTCTATACCATTAGGCTTTATTGCATCTGGACACATGCATTAGCTGCAGGACATTAAGAAGAAACTTACTGCAAACAGAGCATACTGGAAGTTGTAGTTTTTTTAAAACATGTGAAGTGTTCCAAATTTAACACCCCTGCTCTATACCATTAGGCTGTATAGCATCTGAACACATGCATTGCTTCTAGCTATAAATGAGATACTTTGCATGTCCCTGCCCATTTCTCTAGGAAAGCTGGGAGTGAGAAATATGTGTTTATATGTTACATTATTAGTGCAATGCTATTATATTAACATATAATATATGTGATGTACCTTCTGTTATTAGAAGACTCATTTTATACTCTGTTGGTTTTTTTTTTTTTTTTGCTCCGTTAACCCCATGTCACCTTAAGCTATAAAGTTACTCAGTATCCTGTGCTTCCAAGTCCTAACATACACAGCCATAAATGTGGAACTTGAAGCTAATCCGTATCCTGTGATCCCAAGTCCTAACATACACAGCTATAAATGTAGAACTTTCTGTTAAAAATATTAATAAGTATGATCATAACATGTTAATCTGGATCCTATATAGGGTCGCAGGTTGCATAATGATGCTGTTTAGTTTAAACCACACATTGCGGCAGGATTGCCTGGGTCTTTTCTCAGATCTGCAGGTTTGGCCTATTTGGTTCCCTAGTGACTGGTGCTGGTGACTATTTAAGTAACAGTTTAAAATATCCCTGTGTAAAGATTTTATATCCACTGTATCCACACTTAGCAACACATACACACATAATACATAATTTCCACTGTGCACCAACTGGCACACTTTTGCTAGTATATATTTAGGGGTTTGTATAATTTCTGTTTGTTATTTCCCTTAGACATCTGTAATCTTTGACATCCGCTTACGAGGTGAGAGTGATGGCTCTGTTACTTTGCACCAGCCCCTGCTGCCTGCTCGTTCCATACATCCTTATCAGATACCTATGGCAGGTACAGTACCAGGAATTCCATCTGCAAATACCATTAATAAAATTGAAATATTGCCACATTGGTATCCTGTTAATGTCACCAGGCTGTTGTAACATCTTGTTAATAAGGGTACTGTGGTCCAAAAATGACTTGGTAATTGCTCTCCTGAAAATTTTTGCTTTGTACTTTCATTGTTTATTTTGCATAGTTTTGAAGATATTTACATTTTTGTGTGTGATATTGCAGCAGCATCACCAGGTCCCCTGCACTTCCTGCTTCCTGCTCTGAAACCATATGACAGTCAATCTGCCCTGTGTCTCCTCCTCCCCTTGCAGCCCCCCTCCTCTTGCAAGCCTTTCTGGTCCCTCCCACTCATGGGCCCCATGGCCCCTTCATTTGCAGGCCCCCTTTGGCCCCTTACCTTCCAGTCCCATTTGGCCTCGCCCACCCGTGGGTGACATGGTCCCCTCGGCACTCAAACTTACCACCCTTTACAGACAACTCTGTGAAAATAGCCTTTTCAGGCAGAGTAAGAACACTGCCTGAAAAGGCTGTTTTCAAATAGTGGGACAGTAGGGCTGTAGATTCCATTACCTTCTCTGTGGGGATCTTTACACAGCAGAGAGGAAGGGGCTTCCTGTTTCCCTCACACACTAATTGCCACTGGCAATGGGGAGGAACAGCCTTTCAGGTCTAATGGGCGGGGGGAATCAACTTGTATGGAGACCACAGTTCCCCTTTAATAGTTGTTCATTTTACTAAATTTCTTAGTTGTTCATTTTACTAAATTTCCTACAGACATTGCCACAAATATTTATTGTTCAATCTAATATTTTTTATTCTGCAGGTCCTTCAGCAGTGGCACCACAAGTCCCTGTTCCTTGCAAACTTTGTATCCTTTTTTTCTATAGACTGGCATTAATTTTTCTCTGTTAGCCACCCAGGGGGGCCCAGCTACCATTACAAAAAGCCCCACCTCTAGGAGCAGACTTCAAAAGAATAGTCAAGGCTCTGATACATTTTTGTCCATTACTGCATATAGTGAACTTTTAAGTGTCTGCTTTAGCAATAGAATCTCTGCATGTAGCAGTTAGGATTATAGGTTCTCGTTCGCTCCCGATGTAGGATTGGCAAACAGTATGGACTTGTCCTTCCCTGCAGTCACTGAAAAGACTAAACATCATGCCCCGCAATGCTAAAATATGATATCCCCCCAACATTATGACCCAGCAACACTATTGCTGTTTTTTTGATAACCCAGCTCTCTCTTCAGCACTATGGATTCAAAACACACACAGGAAGTCCTTCTCTTTTGCCTCTTTAGCATTTTGAGCTTCTAATACGTAGTCTGTATACAATGCTTTAGGTTCTCCCCCAGGTTAGTTTTCTAGTTGCATCCTTTAATTTTTTGCTTGTGGCCATTGTTAGGGGACAGAGGACCATTCTCCCTCATTCTTTTTGCCAAACAAAGTATATTTTTTCTTTGCCAATGGAATCTTCTTTCTCTTTAAAACATATCTATATGCCCAGTGGCAAGAGAAGTTTTCAGCTGGTTGGACTGCATTATCCATACAGCATGCCCCAGTCTTTGGAGTCTGACTGTACTACTCAAAACCCCAAATGGACCAAGTTTAAAGACTGTCCATTGACAGTCAATTACTTTAAATAACTCTTCTCCTGGCTCTGCATCCCACAATTGGTCCTCCTGGGAGTTGAAAGGTGCTTAGGCAAAGTATCTTTTTTGCTCCATGTCTGGGCTCCATCTACCAGGCCCTTAAGTCAATAGACCCAGTAACTGTGGGCAAGAAGCTTTTACTGCCCACGCATCTTCTTCACGTACCTTTAACACAGCATTAGATGAAAATGTCTTCTTTAATGAAGCTGAATAGGAACTGGATCTTTCCTATCAGGAGGTACAGTTCATTTGTACTCTGGAATATGGTCAGGGTCTGATAAATCGGTCTTGTAGGACCATTCAAGACCAAGAAACTACAGACAATCCTTCCCTAAGAAGGTCCTGTCCAAGTTTCCTTCTTATGAACAATTGGATCATATTGTACTTCAGTATTGGGCCAATCTGAAGATTCTATCCATCATGCCATTTTCAGGTCATGTTTCCTTTTATTAAAGTCTATATTAATTGCTTGATAGTTTCTCCAGTGGTAGATCCTCCATTGGTTAGAGTTTCCAGAAACAATTCCTTTCTCTGATGTAGCAACTTTTACACCCTACTGACTGATGCATTTAGGGCCTCTGTTGGACAGGCATCACCAATTCTGGCTCTAGTTTATTCCCTACCTTTGATTGAATATTTTCCAAGGGGACACTTTTAAGGTCAAAATAGGAGGTCTGAATCAACAACTCTGATGCTGCCCTGAATCGGCTCAGCCCTTAGCTGCAGTTACAGAAGCATGACGACTTAAAGCGTGGACAGCAGATTACAAAAATGCTTTAATCGGTCTTCTCTTTTCTGGTCATCTACGGTTTGAACTTGACATTGTCCAGGCTACAGAGTGCAAAATCACCTTCCTATCACAGGGATGCCATCAGTGGTGTAACTAGAAATAACTTTGTCACCCCAGCAAAAAATAAATAAATAAAAAAATTTATATATATATATATATATATATATATATATATATATATATATATATATATATATATATATATAATATAAAATGTATAAATTCATGGGGAATACATTGGGTTTTTTCGGAGGTACTATGTTGGTGGGGGTGGGTAAAAGTAATATACATAGGGACAGTGTTTGTGTAATAAATTTAATTATAGAATGATCCAATAGATCTATTGATCTATTATTGGTTGAAAATTTAAGGGGGGAAATTGATTCAAGCTCTGCACAACAGTTGTATTTCACTGTGGTGTTTCTACTGAACTATAACACTCTATACAATCTTACAATAAATAGATCAAAATATTCGTTTAGGGGATGTGAGACTTATAGAACCAAGATTTCATAGGATTTCTTTTATTTTTAACATCTTGCCTTTTTTTGTTTGTACAAATCCCAACATTTTATAGTAGTGTGTATAAAGATTTTGTATGAATCAAACTCAGGACCTCAGTGCTGCAAGGTATCAGTGCTACCAACGGGCACACTTTTGCTAGTGTGTATACACACACACATGCACACATTTGCAAAAGTATTTGGCCCCCTTGAAATTGTCACATTATTGCCACAAACATGAATCAATTTTATTGGAATTCCACGTGAAAGACCAGTACAAAGTGGTGTACTCGTGACTCCTTTCCCATTCTTCTTTGCAAAACAGCTCCAGCTCAGTCAGATTAGATGGACAGCGTTTGGGAACAGCAGTTTTCAGATCTTGCCACAGATTCTCGATTGGATTTAGATCTGGACTTTGACTGGGCCATTCTAACACATAGATATGTTTTGTTTTAAACCATTCCATTGTTGTCCTGCCTTTATGTTTAGGGTTGTTGTCCTGCTGGAAGGTGAACCTCCGCCCCAGTCTCAAGTATTTTGCTGACTCCAAGAGGTTTACTTCCAAGATTGCCCTGTATTTGGCTCCATCCATCTTCCCATCAAGTCTGACCAGCTTCCCTGTCCCTGCTGAAGAGAAGCACCCCAAGAGCATGATGCTGCCACCACCATATTTGACAGTGGGGATGGTGTGTTTTCGCCACAAATAGCATTTTGCATTTTGCCCAGAAAGTTCGATTTTGGTCTCATCTGACCAGAGCACCTTCTTCCACATGTTTGCTGAGTCCCCCACATGGCTTGTGGCAAACTGCAAATGGGACTTTTTATGGCTTTCTTCTTGCCACTCTTCCATAAAGGGCAACTTTGTGCAGTGCACGACTAATAGTTGTCCTATGGACAGATTCCCCCACCGGAGCTGTAGATCTCTGCAGCTCGTCCAGAGTCACCATGGGCCTCTTGACTGCATTTCTGATCAGCGCTCTCCTTGTTTGGCCTGTGAGTGTAGGTGGACGGCCTTGTCTTGGCAGGTTTACAGTTGTGCCATACTCCCATTTCTGATTGATCGCTTGAACAGTGCACCGTGGGATGTTCAAGGCTTTGGAAATCTTTTTGTAGCCTAAGCCTGCTTTAAATTTCTCAATAACTTTATCCCTGACCTGTCTGGTGTGTTCTTTGGATTCATGGTGTTGTTGCTCCCAAGATTCTCTTAGACAACCTCTGAGGCCTTCACAGAGCAGCTGTCTTTGTACTGACATTAGATTACACACAGGTGCACTCTATTTAATCATTAGCACTCATCAGGCAATGTCTATGGGGAACTGACTGCACTCAATGAATAAGCAAGGTGTGCTCAGGATTTACTTTCCATTGTGATTATATTCAATATCAGATTTGGGCATCTGCATCCTTGGAAGCACCCACCAATAAACAGCCCCCCCCCCCCTTTGATTCATCTACAGTGGTTGTCTGGGGGGAGGCTATATCTGTCATAGAAAAAGTATGGAGATGGGACACTTCCTGGGCCTCCTGAATTGGAATGGGCTGCTCCTGTGGTGTCCTGAATGGCATCTGTGGCTCTTTGACTTTTGTAGGATTCTGTTCTTTTTCCTATTTGGGCATCTTCCAGAACATGGCCCAACACTCCATCTCTCACTTCTGCAGGTCAGTAAGGGCCTAGACAGGGACCCAAGAAAATGAGGGAAATGGTACCCCCTGAGTCTCACTTTAATAGCCACAATATTATAAATACTGTTTAACAGACCTGTAACATAATTACCAAATAAGTAGAAAAGAAGCCTCCCGCACCACCATATATAGGTAAGTATATATGCTGGGTGCCACTACTAGGTCACAGCCAGTGACCAATATCTAGAAATTTAAAAAGCAGTAGCGCACACCAGTCTTAATGATCAAACATAACCACATCATGTGTTGAATAAACACAGTTATGTTTGTTCACGAAGACTGGTATGCGCTACTGCTTTTTCAATTTTCTAATTACCAAATTAAGTATGATTAAATTATATTATAGTTGTCTGAGTTAGCCTTTGTATTGCTCTGCCTCATCCTGCCTTTCTGAACAAGGTGGTCTCCTCCTTCCAACTTAACGATTAGATTGTGGTGCCATCTTTTTTGCCTTGGCCATCCATCCAGCTGAAACTTATTTGCAGGATTTGGTGCAGGCCACTAAGATTTTCCTCCCCTGTCTAGTTGTGTAATTCTCAGGCCGTGTTTGTTGTCCTGGCCAGTTCTTGTTGAGGCTCCAGGGTTCCTTTCCTAGTGTTTGTTTGGCTATTTGCTATTCTGTGGCAGACTCTGATCCACTAGCTCGGATCACAGCCCATTCTACTAGAGCTGTATGGGCTTCATTAACAGCTTGTCATTGAGCATCTGTGGTAGTAAGTTAGTAACATGGTCCTAGATAAGCCCTTTCATAATTTTTTTTCTCTGTGGATGCAGAGATTGAAGTGTCCTGCAGTGCTGCTGTTGATGGGTCTGGGTCTTCCTGGATGGCTGCAAGAGAATAGGGAATTTTATGACTTAATGACTTCCTTGTTAGCATTTTTATTGTGTGACTGTTTTTTTTCTCTAGTTTCGAGTTACGTAGTTCCTTTCTTTTTCCTGAGCTCCATTTTGGGACGAACTGTAGGGGTCTCTGTAGTGAGTGCTGCTGGGAGGAAAAGTGTCTGCTGCTGGAGGTGGTTCTTTTAGCCCATGGTAGCCTGGGTCCTCCTTTCCTCTACAAAGCAAGTGATACACAAAATTTATTGGAGTTGTTTCTTAAATGAAATGTTTCTTAAATGAAAATATTCAGTATCGATAACAACTGAAATATTAAATCACAAATTGATTTTGTTTGCATGACAATGGATAGCAGCAAATAAGATGTTTTCTAACCCCTCCTATTAATAGTACCCAGAGTGAGGACCTACATCGCTTCTTTCTCACCCCTGGGTAGATGGGCTATCATACATTACCTCTGCTAGCCAGTCTGGTCAAGCTCCTCCTCCTGCCACAGTCCAGGACCTGTCCTATTGGAATGCACCCTTTGCCCAGTTTAGGTACTCTAGTACCCTTGGCACTACTGATAGGAGGTAAAGGGGAGTAGGAGTCTAGTTCATTAAGGTAAGTACAGGCTCTGCACTCTCCGAAGATCACCAAATCAAGGAAACCACGCTGCATCAATTTCAATATAACAGTTTATTGACCCACGCCTGGCGCGTTTCAGACCCGATAGTCCTTAATCATAGGCATAAATTTCATGTGTGCATACCCCCTTTAAATACACCAATCCCTAAACAGAGTATCACCCATGTGACCAACTTTAAAACAAGTCTCTGTACCGTACGGAACTTACGAAGCGATTCATTCCTCCTGCTATCAGGTCAACCTTTTCTCTGAGTTAACCCATTGTGGAGCCGATCCAACAGCGTCTGCTCCGCATATACAGTTCAGATAATTATTTTCTTAATAATATAAGGAAATCAAATAAACTCTTATTAATTATATTACGTGCTGGAATAAATACTTAATATCTCACCCAATATAACAGTTTACATCAAATGCTGAATTCATACCGATGGGAAACCTGGTCTCTAGAATAAAGATCCATTTGGTCTCCTGCTTTAAAAGTCTCTCATTCCTGTCTCTATTTCTAGTGTCCCTTTTAATATATTGTATGACCAGTACAGATAATTTATTAGTATTGCCATTGTTACAGGCATTGAAATGTCTGGCTACTGGGCCATCAATATCCCTATTTTTAATGGCTCTCACGTGTTAGCGTATCCTGGCCTTCAACGCTTAGTGGTGCAGCCCACGAATTGTAGGTGGCATGTACAACACTCCAAAAGATATATAACATGTGGTGGTACAATTAATGTACTATCGAATGGAAAATTGTTTTCCCGTGTGGGAGATAGTGAAATCCCCACTAACCCTTTCATGTCTGCATATGATGCATCTAGTGTGCCCACACCTAAACATGCCCACCGCACTTAACCAATAGAGCACTTTCCTAATAGAGACATACTCACTGGGCGACAGCTGATTTCATACTCACTGGAGCGACATGGGACAAAGTGATAATCTTCTTTAGTTATAATATCCAATCTTTTATCTGCTTTCAGTATTGGAAGATGTTTTTTTAATGTTTTAAAGGGACACTATACTGAAAAAATGACTTTGCCTCATCTTAATCTACAACTGAGTACATGTAAGTAGCACTTACTCTGATTTGCGTGTGTTGCGGCATGCCTTCAATCCAGCACACATTTTGTTTAGGAGCAGAATCCCCCCTCCCTCTTTTAACCACTCCCACTTTCATCTGACCTGACTTTTTTCCCACAAACCAACTGTCAAGCCTGCACACAGCATACAGCATTTCAACCGTCAAAACTCTGTCACCATTCCAGCTACAGTAAAACTACTCACAGAAGAATAGTTTTTGAGAGCAAGGAACTTGATTGACAGCTGAAATATAAGAAGTTTTAGAATGAATATCTAAAGAAATAGGGGGGCAGATCAAAAAAATAATGATACAGTGGTGGTTGGGAAGAATTATAGTTTCCAGTTATGGTCAATTTAAAATAACCTATTTTTCAGGTATAGATGCCCCTTAACTATAGCATTGAACTGAGAGCTATACCTAGAGGTAAAGGTGACAGGTTGTTGTTTCACAGTAAAGGTATTACCATCAGTTGATTTACTCTTATATAAGTTGTGTTTACTGTGGCCCCTATATAAAAGGGATTCTCGCTTTTAAAAACACTTGTTCTAAGTCAGAATAACTATATCCTCTCTCCATGAATCTTTCCTGAAGAATGCATGCTTGATTTACAAACTCATCAATTGTAGTGCAATTCCTATGTAATCTAAGTGATTTTTCATCATTGTATCATTGTTTTGTTATATTTTTCACTATATGTTCAGTGCAGGTACAAGTAATTTTACTACACAAACAATATGTACACTGGGGAAACCACATTCCTAGAGCAGTTAAAAGTACCCCATAATTGTTGTATTTAGATTTTTTAAACTGTTACAGAAAGGTTGTGTCCAGGTACATATAACCATAGATTGCACTTCCTGATATACTGTGGACAAATATGGATCTGCTGTGCCTCTCACAAAAAGGGCACTACTGCTAGTTACAAGCATATGGCATTTGGAAAAAGTAACAGAACGTAAATATACTTATATTGTATATACCTTTACAGTGATCTCATTACAATATTAACTTTTATGCAAAGCAGAAATGACAAAGCCAGTCGGATAACTAGCATAATGTCTTCAAGAGCTTAAATTCCATTTGATCAAACTGAACACGACAGATAAATATGTAACTAATGTTCCTCCCTTTACACTATTGCTTGGTTTACATTTACTATATAATGTTCTAGAGTTTAAACTGTGTAACCAGCAATGTGCAAAATTTTCCTTAACAGACAGATTCCTCCTCCTGGATCGTTTTTCAGCCTGATATAATAATCAGTGCAAGCGAAGGTAAACTGTGTACATGGTTTTGTCATTCCAATGTTTAAATGATCTTAGTTTGTGTATTGGGGAATAGATGACAGGTGAAATAAAATAAGGGGATTGGAAGAAAGTAAGTGATCTATGAAGAATGTAGTGAACCTGTATGTACCTGAGGTAGTAGAACAAAGGATTGTGGAGAGTATAATGGGAAGTGTAACAGGAATAAAAAGTGAGGCAAAGGAGATCTGATTGTGTTTAAGCTTAGATTTCTTGTGTAACTAAGAAGGGGGTGAAGCATCTGAATAATGGAGTTAAATGCAGTTAAAGAATATTAATTTAGAACAAGGAGACTGTAGGCATTAAGAAGAAGGGTAAGGGCTGGTACACATTGGGGGAGATTTACCCAGAGCTGCAATTGCAACAGGTAAATGCAATGGCTGAATGAGTATTGCAAAAGACTCTCACAGCCTATTTAATAGAGGCGGCACGGCTTGATTTGCAAGAGGGTGAATCTCACATTAAATTACTTGCACTGATGGCGGTTTGTTTGGGGTTTTTTTTTTGCAATAACTGGGCAGCCGGCAAAAAAAATGGTTTAAAGCCGTGCTAACTAATTTTTAAATCTGTTAACGTGACTTTAAGCAGAATCATTAGCACCCTTGCTCTGTGTAAATGAGCCCCATTGTGTACAATTGAAGGGTTATGAGATTAATTGAAATAGGGGTTATTAATTGTATGGCTTTGGTTTAGGTTAACTGGGGCACTGACTGAATAGTAAATGAAGATGAGAAATAGCACTGGCCTTTTTCTAAAAAAAAACTTGTGCTGTGCTGGCAGGTTATCTCTGGTATCTGCGAATAAAACTTCAGCCTATAGTCCATTTGCTTCCCGACAAAGGCCGACTAATGGATTTCCTTCTTCAGCGCAAAGACTGCAAATCTGTAATTTTGTCTGTGTGTTCACAAAGTAAGTCCCAGTGTTTTGTTGATTGGTTCGTATTTTATTTACATACATAGTTACATAAGTTCATAATTGTTCTTGATGGCAAAGGACTAGAGGAATAAAAAGTAGTGTAAATAAAATCTTGTATAGTAGTGCATTTTAAATGATCCTGTAAAGTATTAACTGTGCATAAAGAATATATTGGCTGCTTAAGTTGCTTATTACTGGGATTTTTGACTTTTGTACCTAAACCAGTTTATTGGCACAACAATAAGCAAAGAGGTTGATAGGGAGAGAAAACAAACCACAATCTCTGCTGTGACAGTGCATTTAATATACCGTAAAATTGCAAATTCACACAATCCTGCACATGTTTTGAGCAACAGGCTCACTTTCTCAAGTGCAAAACAATTGCTATTACAACAGAGCTTAAATAAAGTGTGTAATCACCTAGACCTCTCTGCCCCTCCACACTATTCTGATTAAGTTGTTAAAAGGATTAAAGGGGAAATACATCTCACTGTAACAAAAACATTTTTTCCAAAAGTTAATTTTCAATGTGAAGTGTCCATTGTTGTACTTTTTGTATCATGTAAAGTGTCCATTGTTGTACTTCCTTTTCACAAAGTAAAAGTTGAGGTAGAACTGTCCAACGTAGCCTAAAATAAGATTCGTTAAAGTGTCCAGTGCCAAGTAAATTTTAAAGCATCCAACACATTTTTTAAAATAATGTTAAGCTGTAAAAAACAAAAGATTAGTCAAGATTAGTTGTGGTAGAATACTAAGATACATTAAATGTCCTGTGCTGAATAAATATAAAGAGTCCAATTTTTTTAGATAAGGTTACACTAAGAGACAAAAGATTAGCTGGTTGGGATGCTTAGTGTTTTAAGATGTTTAAAACCCGTGTTACAAACATTAAAGGGCATGTCCACCCCCAAAACTATAATCTCCCCCCACTACTTGCCCCATTGTGTAGTGTAGTAAAATCCTTAACTCACATCCCAGCTCCATAAGGTTCTCCTGTAGTCCCCCCCCAAAGTCCCAAAAACTGCCCACCAGGAGGATAGCAGAGTCCATATAGGACTCTGCCTCCTACCTGGCCTCCGGGAGAAGTTTGGAATGCGTAGGAAACAGGGGGAATGTTTGGTAAAAAAATTTTTTGAAGGGTGGACATACCCTTTAAAAGCTTGACTGGTGATGCCTGAGATATCTATGTGAAAAAATAAAGTCCAAAGTGAGTATTCTGAATAGGAAACTGCCACCTATTTTATTGGCACAGTCTGTTAATATTCAATGTATCTATATTTGAGGCATTATAATTTCAGAAATGTACGTTAGCTTTGAAATTTGTCTTTTTTGTTGTTGTTTCCTGCATAGTGTTGGCTGAATCAAACAGGGCCCCACTACCTGTAATTGCTACAGTGTTTGACAAACTCAACTGTGAATATAAAAAATACTTAGAAGCCGAGCACAGCTACACCCTGGTAGGTTGGTACTTGAAAAAATAAGCCATGAAGCATTCCTCCTTGTTTTAACTGGTTTTGCTCAGTGGACTTATAAGCCATGATTTTTTTTTCTGCAGGCTGTTGAGACAAGTCAGGGGAGAAGCAATGCCCTGCTAAGGAGACCTGTTCGAGGTCAGGCTGTCATAGACCAGTCAGATATGTACACCCATGTACTCTCTGTGTTTACTGACACCAAGGTAAGTGTACAAAGATAATATTTGTAGGGAAGGAATCACTCAGTCTGTTGTGTAGTGATGTATTATTTCTTAAGACAATGTATAAAGAGTAAATAAAAACTACACATATTAAGAAGTATATTTAAATCAATTAAATGGGATGGTGGAACTATGGCCTCCATTCCATACAAGTGCCCTATTGAAAAGAGCTCTCATAGCTTTTAAATGAATCTTGGATGATGTAAAGTGTTTATTCCTACTGAGTGAAGATGGTTTCTTATTCAATTGATTTCTTATTCACAGGCTGAATTTGGTTTATTTTTCAGAAAATGAATAAGAATCTGAGGATTTGCAAGGGTTAAATCGGGTTATGCAAGGTTTTAATCTCTGTATGACTAAAACAAAATCTCATATATACAGATACAGTCACCTGACACTCCACTCCAGCCTGATACAGACTGATAATGTGCATGCAAACAGGTATCAAAGTGGGCAAAATAGCCATTCTGCAGCTTTCAGAAAGAAACTGCTGTTTTGCAATAGTTAAATGACTTTGTATCACTGAAACAACACCTCACATAGACATATACCGACCTCTCGCATACAATGCATTTCACTCCAGCCTGATACAAACTGATTATTGGCATGCTTACGGGCATTAAATTGACCAAAATATCCATTTCTGCCAGTATGAATAAGAAAATAGTGTTTGCCAGGGTTTAAATGACTTTGGATCACTAAAACACCTAACATAGACAGATACAGACCCCTGACATAAAAAACATTTGACTCCAGCCTGATACAAACTGATTATGGGCATGCAAACGGCATCAACAAGGGCAATATAGCCATTCTTAATCAAAGCTGCTGAAATAGCTATTGTGCCCTTTTTGCTGCCCAATTGCATGCCCATAATCAGTTTGTATTATGCTGGAGTGAAATGCATCTGTCTATGTGAGGTGTTTATTCAGTGATACAAAGTGATTTAACACATTTAAAACACCCGCTTCTTATTCAAAGCTGCAAAAATGGCTATTTTGCCCACTTTGATGCCCATTTATTTGCATGCCCATTTATTTGCATGCCCATAATCGGTTTGTATCATGCTGGGGTGAAACGCATTATATGTCGGGTCTATATCTGTGTACGTGAGGTGTTGTTTCAGTGATACAAAGAGATATAACCCTTGCAAAACACCAGTTCCTTATTGAAAGCTGCAGAAATGGCTATTTTGCCCATTTTGATACATATGTGCATTCCCATAATTACTTTGTATCAGGCTTGAGTGGAATGTATTATAGCCCAGGGGGTCTGTATCTGTGTTAATGAGGTTATGTGTCAGAGATACAAAGTGACAAAGCCTTTGCAAATGCCAGTTCCTTATTAAAATCTGTAAAAATTTTGCTTATTTTGATACCTGCGTTCAGTTTTAAAGGTAAGTTTTTTTGTTTTTTTTTTAATAGAATTCCCTTTAATTAAATTTGACAGGTATAATGTTAGCGTCAAGTTGTTTAACATAGCAATATAGTTTATTTTAAAGGGCATGTCCACACCGAAAATGAACTTTTAGGATAAGGTAGGTAGGCCCACCCCCAACTGCCGATATATTTCATCCAAAAAATGTTTAGATCGCTACTTACAGCCCTTACACTCCAGCAGCGTCTGCTCCCGGCTACCTGTTTGGAGAAAGTCACAAACAGGCCGGATTGGCAGTCGCGTCTGTGATCACCGACGCGGCTGCTTTCAATGGAGATGCCGCGGGAGAGAAGGGGCTGTAAGTATCGAAATAAACATTTTTACAAAAAATATTTGGGGGGTTGGGCAAGCTAAAAGGATTCACGCTAGGTGCCACGGCTGCAGAGGATGGATGCAGATGGCTTCTGGATCCAGGCTACCCTGCACATGCCTCAGACCTTGTTGAGGTTAGGGAAGAAATCGGCACCGGATTAATCACTGACAGATCCTACTCTTCACTTTCCTGGACCTTGGAAAGGCACATCAGGAGAACCATTTGGAGCAGAGATGTATGGTAAGGATATTTTTAAACTACAAAGTGGGGCCAGTATGGGGGTAAATTTTAGTTTTGAGGGTTGACATGCCCTTTAAGCTTAAAGTAATCGCAATATAAAAAAAGTATTAACAATGGTTGAAATGGGTATTTCAATGTTTTTAATCTCTCTGCATAGGAGGCCCCGCACAAGTTCATAATAGCTGTTCTGATGGAGTATATCCGATCACTAAACCAGTTCCAGATACCTGTGCAGGTAGGAACCATTTTGTGCACCTGTAACTGAAAGGAAAGGTTTTATTGGGATTTTTTTTTTTTCGATATGCCCAGTTACTGACCACAATTTTCTGCAAACACAGAAGAGGCAACATTTTCATAGGCAGATTTGGTATTGTGAAATTAGAAACTATCAGGGTTATTCAATAAAATTTCTTATCGTTAAAAATGGTGCCTAAATTACCCAACCAATCAGATGTAAGTTTTCAAATGTTAAATCTCTGATTGGTTGGGGAAAAATTAGCACCATTTTAAACGATAAGAACTTATATCGAATCTCCCTGTATATCCTTATTTGTCATTCTTTACACACAGGACAAAGGAAATTTTGCTTTGGGTAGATTTTATGGAGATTCATTATGGTTTTGGTTATGGGTGACTATATCGGGTAGCTGGCGTTAAAAGTGTGGAAATAGATACTGATGTATCGAGAGCCATGACTCTTAGGGCTGACAGTGCATTTAAAATCAAGTCCCCCCCACAATTTTGGTAATTAGACCATGCTGTACTTACTCCAGCCAATTATCCTATACCTGTGAGTTCCTACTCTTGATTATTAGCATCGTAAATCTGGGTACACACTTTGAAAGATGACAGAATCCCTAAGATTCGATATATTCTATGTAAAGTAGGGAGAACATTTGTGACATTTCCTTCAGCTGCGGCTGACTACCTATATATTATTATTTTATTTTTTTTAATCTGTTTTTATTTTGTACCTAAGGTGCAAATTATTCACATTTGCAAATTTACATTCAAATTTAGTTTATAACAATGGATTAGGGACATAGTTAAAGTAACACTTTATCCTTGAGATAGAAAAGTTGTCAAGGATAAACATTAACTGTCATTTCATGCTTTGCTTTATACATATGTTCATTTAAATAGTCACCATTTTCAAAAGCTTCTGCCTGATGGGTAATGGGGCTGAGGTGGGAGGGAAAGGAATAAGGAAAAGTGCTAATTAAATGATTATTACGTTGTGCAGTTAAAGCATATGTACACTTTAAAAAAAACATAATATTACTGGATAGCTGTGGCTTTAAATATAAAGCTTGTGGCAACGTCACCGCGACACGCGCATAGACCTCATGTCACGTGTGCACAAGGAAGTCACACGCGTACTTCAAAGAACTCACTGTTTTGTAGCAACAGGAATGCAGGAGGATTGCACAATCTCGTGGGGGCAGTCCTAATTACGGGATTAGAGAGGAGGAAGCCAGCAACATTCAAGGAGTAAAGGTAGGGTATGGGAGGGTGATAAAACAAAAAATGTATATCCAGTAATATAAAGTTTTACAGTGTACATACCATTTAAAAAAATGGGATAGATGGGGAAGGGAACTGAAACGAGCTGCCCTGTGTGGAACACCCACTTTAACTAGTTGCCGTGGCCTCTGAATTGAGCCAAGGATTCAAGATCTTTGTATATTTAATGAAGCATTTTCTGTGGATATAAAGTAGTTTGTGATATGCCAGATCTGTATTAACCAATCAGATCCACTGCTTATGTTTGGGTGGGTTTTGAGACATCCTTGTTTTACAAGCATAGAACTGCAGTTCTGGAATATTGGCCATATGGACTTCTTCATCCAGTAGGTCCAGCACACATTCCTCTGCAATACTTGGATAGATACATGATTGGAAAAGAATCTGAGGATTTTCTTGCCAGAAATTCTGAATCAATGGACAAGCCCATATGAGGACATTTTTGGGCAATTCTGAGTGATCCCGAGGCTGATAGTGAAGGTTCATTGGTATTGGGAACACTCAGAACTGCAGTACACACTTTAACGATGAAGGGGCAATTCCACCTTTTAAAGGGCATGTCCACCCTTTATAAAAAGATTTTATATAATATAGTTCATGTTCCCCCAGCCCCAACCACTATAATTATATCATCAGAAATCCCCCGATCATTTCTTACCTTACCTCTCTCCTTCGACGCACTGCCCGGCCCTCTGCTTGCACGGAACTGCAAGCAGGGGGCGGGACCGGCAGCCACGGTTGTGATTGTCTGAGAGGCAGCCAATCACGGACGCGGCTGCTCACAACGGCGAAGGAGAGAGGTAAGGTAAGTAATGATCGGGGGACTTTCTGATGATATAATTATAGCTGTTGGGGCTGGGTCACCAAATAGTTGTTTGAAGAAAGCAACACGTTCTTAACAGTGTTCTCCTGTAATGAAGAAAACAAAGGACTTTAAGAAGACATTGTATAACATTTTAATGAACCTTATGGAACAAATTTGTGTTTTCCACCTGCTTATTTTGAATTTTTTTAAAAAAAAGACACAAATGGAATAAAGTTTCGGTTTCCCTTATGGTGGCAGGACTTTCTTATTGATCAACATTAATATGCTTAAAGTGCTGTACCCTGTTTTTTTATAGTCTCTAATATAGACACCAACCCAAATTTACTTAAAATGAATAACCCTGACATTTTTACTAATGTGTTAACCAATAATGTTGTTCCAATACAGTCAGCATTTGAGACATTTTTTCTACTAATTTGGAGATTAAAATTATACAACATAATAATCGAGATTAAAAAAAGATACAATTAACATAATAGCTCCTTTCCTCCTGTTTCTTCATTAATGCATTAAAGGAACAGTCACTTTCTCAGTGAACTATTCTTTAAGGCCTGGCACAAAAGGCCCTTCTTATCAGATAAGCCAAATTGGAAATGGTCTATTGTTGAATGACAGTGGTACATGCTGTGTCAGTCCTCTGGACTTAATGTTTTTTTTTTTTTTTTAAATGGTTGGGTCAATCAGTTGTGTCCTAAAATACCAGGCCTAAGAGCAAAGACACAAGACCTTACCTTCTGTTCTTACAGGGTAACTCTGGTCCAAAAATTACTTGAGGTAAATTGACAGGAATTGCTTTCTTGAATATTTTTGCAATTTATTTTTTTTCATAGTTTTGAAGATATTTACATTTTTATGTGTTGATATCGCTGCAGCATCATCAGATCACCTGCACTTCCTGCTTTGAAACCATGAGTCCCTGTTTCTTCTCCTCCCCTTGCAACCCTCCCTTTCCTTGCAGCCCCCTTGGGTCTGGCCCCTCCCCCACTCATACTTTAACAGTCAGAACTCTGCCTGAAAAGTCTGTTTTCACATTTTTTTTGTAAGGGGGGATGGGTCAGAGTATAGTGGGGGAGGGCTGTAGATTCCCTTACTTTCCTTTGGGTTTATTCACACGGAAGAGGGAGGGAATTCCTGTTTCCTTCACATGCTGTAAGTCTGAGGCTGTGCTCAGCCGGCGGCAAGATGGAGGAGCAGCCTTTGGAATGGCATCTGTCATCCTCCCAACCCCTTAACTTTCTGATCAGTAATTTCCTTATATATTGGCTGTACAGCACATAAGAGAGGTGGTTCATTTAAAACCAACTTGTCTGAGACCACAATTCCCCTTAAAATTCATTTTAAAGGAGCCAGGAACAATCCACCACTGGCTTCGCTTTAACTATAGCGCTAATGTGTGCTATAGTTTAGTGAAGAAATTTAATTACTGCGCTACAAATTGTGAACTGGTATTACACAACGGAGCATAATATACTGCGCACATCTGCATTTTACGATGCTGTTGTAAGTATCTGTGCTTTTTAACACCCACAGTAAAGGTGCCATACCGTATTTTTTATGGCCCGCAGATGGAAAGAAGCTAGCCTAAGTAATGTCAGCCAGCATCTGATAACGTTAAAAACCTCAGAGGCCGAGGTTTGGGTGGGTTCTTAACACAATATAAAGTTTTTTTGGTGGGTGGACATACCTTTAAGGCTTATTTAATTTTGTGATGACGGTGCCTTAAACAAGTAGTAATTTTAGTACAATACATTGTGGTATCTGTATCATGTCTACTATACTGTGTTAGGTTAGGTATGGACAGGCCACTGCAACACTCTGTTGTGGGTTTGCTGGTGTGTTCTGATACTTTGGCTGTCAATGTACATTTCACATTTGACTTATGATAACAGGAATTTCACTAAATGCTAAAATATTCTAATTACCCAAATCCTGTGGCTGCAAAACAAACCCAAACCATCCCACTCCACCACCCGCGCTTGACAGACTGTCAAACAATCCAATATCAATCATCCAGATGCGAAAAGACTACTGTTGTGAAACCATGATTATATGACTATGATTGTTAATTGGTAGCCGGACCTTATATTTAGAAAAACTGACATTTTTAAACCTGTCAGAGCCACGAACTGCTGATCTCTTGATTTAGATGTAGACTGTCCTATAAAGCTTGTACTACCCTTCATACACGTGCGATTGCAGGTGCCAATCCGCAATGCACCTATGTATGCACGGCCATTTGGTAGGGACTTATTGCCCGATTCGCCAGCAGATGTTCAACGAACCCCGTCCGAACGGGTGTTTCAGCCGACAAAATGCCCAAACACAGCATGATTATCTCCCAAAAGGCTGTGCATCACGGTTTGGCCCCCGCAATCGCTCATGTATATGAACTTTTAGGTTGTTAAAAACAAGGTCATATACTTTATTGGAAATGTCATGAATGAAGCCTTTATTTTAATGACCTTGTCAACCCTACCATCCCAACCTAGCATATTGTGGTTACTCTCTTTTAAGAAAGGAAACATCTGCTTTGTAGTGCTAAGCTAAGATCTAAACGGATTTAACTTCAGCCTGATTACCTGGAGTAATTGGCGTTACCACCACGCAACCACACCCCGCAAACGCTGGTTTCTTTGTTCAAAGAACGAAAGATGGTGTAAAAAAGCATGTCATCAGATGTCTGCTTTGCAGCATCCAGAAATTTACGAGCCAAGCATTGTCATGTCCTCCGGTGCTTCGCACAAATTCAAGGCTGCCAGTACTTGCTGTTTAGAGATAACAGCACCTCTACAATCTCATCATTGGCTGTTGAAAGTCTCTGTAGGGAGACAAAATATACAACAAATTATTTACAATAGGAGAAAACATTAAAATTGGGTCTAAATATTAAAGGGCAATATAAGTCTCTACACTCTGTGAGTTAACTTTTAAAAAAATTTTAAATGCACGCACACAAACAAGCTAAGCCCTTGTTGCCTTGACAGAGCTGTTAAATCATTTCTGTTGACCTCTCTATAACAATACTGAGCAGTCTGAATAATAGTCTTGCTACAATTTTGCTTTCACTTTATGGCTTATTTTCAACCACTTGTTACAACAACCGACATCATCACAGGCTCACACCAATAGCGGCAGAAGGCCATCCCCATTGCATAAAGGGCCAAAGCCTAACAGGATGACCTTTTTCTCCACAGACAGGGGCATATTTATAAAGTCGCTTTATAGCTAAATAGCAATAGCATGGGTGCTCAGTTGTCGGCCATTTGTCGTTTCACGACAATGCCCCTATAATTAATCTAAACCAGGAAGTGGGCTGGAATTTCAGTGCTGCTGCAGAGAATCACGTGCAAGGTAATATCTTCTATTTTCGTCCCTGGCTCCTGATCAATTGATTGAAGAACAGAAAGTAAAGCATAGCTCCTTAACCTCCCGGTCTTCAATCAATATATTAAAGGAATAGTTCACTGCATTATTCACGTAATTCAAAAGGTTTTCATATTACTAAACTTTTGTGTGACAATATACTGCAAGTTGCACAAATAGAAAACATTGCTTCAAATAAGAGGTAAAATATTTTTGTTTTATTTTATCTTTAACATAAATAAGAGGTAAAATATTTTTGTTTTATTTTACCTTTAACATATCAAGAGTAGCTGATGTGCTGGGGGATATATACTTTCCAAGGATAACAATAAACAAGCCTGAACAACACACAATCCAGAAATTCTGTTAACTTTTTCAATATCTTCATCCATAAAATCATTAAGGTATACAAAGGTTAAATTTTTGATCAGCCGAAAGGTTTGAAACTCTGAACAGAAGCTTAAAAACTACAGAAGATTGATATAGCTGAACACTGGAAAATGTTCTTGGTTTTCTGATCAATTTGATCGAATTCGCCCAATTAATCAGAAAATCAAATGCCATGTATGGAAGCCTTTAGTTTGTCACTGCCAACAAATTTTCTATACACTCTTTTTATCCTGTTTGTACTGGCCTGCTGAGTTGTGTGAGCATGCAAAAACACACATCTTTATGTCTCATAAATCAGTCTGGCATGGCTACAAACCATACCTACTAACAATAAAAGCCACACGGGGAATTTATTCATTTCACACACAGAACATTTGGAAAATGTATATGGTAAAGCCTTTCTGAGATAATTATTCAAATGAAAAACTTAAAATTAAAATATAGATTTAATAACCAAGCAAGTTTTACTAATATCCTTTTGTTTTACAGTAAGGGGAACTTTATTCAGCATATTTGAGCACGGTTCTAGGTGCTGCTATTCTTTAAAAGGATTTCCCTCATTGAAAAGGGGCTTCCTGTGTCATACTTATTTATGGTCCTTATTTATGGTATTTCTCAGACAGCTTTATCTCCTAATGAAATGCTAAAAAACAGATATATTGTGGTTATCACAACAAGACTCTAACAAATATCATGTTAATTTGCATTGCACATACATAATCAACTAGTATGAATTCATTCTGTACGACATACCAGAGGCTTTGAGTCACTGAGAACATGATACTGCAGGAATTGATGGAGCATGTAGAACAAATTGTGAGTACAAGAGTTTTGATCACCAGTTTCTAGAGGTAGTGCTGCAATGGAAATGTAAAAAAATAAAAAAACTCTGTAATGACTTATTACTATTATTATTATTATTTACTATTAAATATACAGTCTCATGGATTTTTGTCTCAGTGGTCAGCACTGATGCCTTGGTTGGAGGATTGGCTGCATCTGCAAGCAGTTGTATATTCTCCCTGGCTTGTGTTTGTTTCCCCAACGACCATAAAGACATAGTAATAATTTGGTGTGTTAACTGTTTTTGAGTTCTATAAGAAAATACATGGAGGGTCCTCCATCCAAGAAAATGGAAAAATTTATTCCTCAGCTTCTCGATCACTTGGAGCCAGCTGTTTGTGCAGGTTAGAAAAGGCTTCCAGGACTGGATCAGCGTCAAAAATTTTAATGTTGCAACCCTGTCCCAGTAACCTGTCACCAGGTGTAGCTGCTATTGGCTGTCTGCATGGCTGAAATCTACTGAAAATAGTACATACAGGCAGGTTAGGATAGTCAGAATTACAATGTGCTTTAAATATTTATTGAGCAGACATAAGGACATCACCTGGCACTAGAATGTGGTTTAGACAGAGTGCTGGTACTAGGGTGCTTCAAGCTGCTGGTCAACATCCCAGCGTGGGTTGACCAACACCTGTGATTTAATGATTTCTTTTTTTGTTTTGTGTGCAAATTAGCCAACACTACATAGCTTCTAGCCTGTAGAATACAGAACTACCATAGCTGAATCCTGCAACTAGGGCACTGCCTTATTACTCAGTAACATTGTTGGTTGGGGATTTTATATGCACTACAGACTGAAAGGAAAGTTCAGAAAAATATTTTTAAAATTCTTATTTGTATTACGCATACCTAGTTATTCTACATATTTACTTACATTTTGACGCAGGAAAGGTGGTTTACTTTGTTAGCCAGTCAAAATGTTTACAGGTAACCCTTTTGAAATAAAAAATAACAAGTGGTATAAAGGTGATACCTTTATTGGCTTACTAAGATAATCTCTGTTCCATTTTGAAAATCAGTTGAATTTATACCCTTGCTATTCTCTGCTGTTGACATTAGTGAGCTACATTTCAGGTTCTGTAACGGTCCTTCTTCTTCCCAGAATGCACACTAATGTGGAATGTTCCTAACAGTAATTTCTACTGAGTGTGCTATTGGATGGGTCAAACATGCTCAGATCTCTACTGAGCAACTGAATCAACCCAGGCGCTGGGTTCAAGGGCAAACCATAACGGTCTCTATTAGGGGTCCTACAAACAGAAAATCAGTATTTCGGAAGCATTATACACAGAGAAAATGCTGGATGGGCAAGTTAAGGTCATTAGGATGGAAAAAGGGGATTTTTGTACTTACCATTAAAATCCTTTTCTCGAGCTGTAAGGGGGACACAGGAACCATCGGGTTAATGCGCTATTCTCCAGGAGCGGAAACTAAAAATAAAGGAAGTGAGGCTCTGGTGCTCCTCCCACAAGTATACTTTTCGAGCACTGGAAGCCTCCTCCAGTTAGTCCCAAAGAGTGAGCGAAAGTCAAAAACAGCAAGGAAATAATGGTAATAATACAAGTGCAACAAGCCGGAAATTAAGAATAAATTTTAGGCGGGCAGAAAAAATTATACCTCCGTTCTCTCAGGAGAGTGACACAAGGGTTGTGTCTGCTTCCGCAAATACATGGAGGCGGTTAAACTTTATAAAAGTGTGATGGAGGACCACGCTGCTGCCTGACGTCTGGTCCACTGATGTACCATAGCATAACTTCCACTGATAAGGCAGCAGTTCAGAAGCTCTCCTGATGGAGGATACGGCCAGCAGAAAACAGTCTTCCAAGTAGGAATAAAGAGATTGAATGTAAGGTTCGAAAGGAGGATTTTGAAGGGCCTTGAGAAACAAGCAAGATGCGAAGGTTGAACAGGAAGACGTGAAGGAGGACGAAGGTGGGTTTCTCTCGGCAAGAACTTCCTGACGGAAAGTTTTCTATGGAAGAAAACCAAAGGGGCGAAACCTGTCCCTTTAAAGACACTCATGGGAGGGCCGTTTTTGAAGCCTTTTGAAGAAGACTGATAGAACTTTTTGAACTATTTGAGGAAAGTCTCAGGAGGATTTCCAAATCCACATATCTATGCCATACCGTGATAACCCTAGAGGATAAGGTTTCCATGCTGCCAGTATGGTAGATATTACTATTGGGTATACCTCGCTCCCAGGATAGCGGATTCAACTGACCCAGCCAAAACGGCTGAGGGTCTCGGCACAAAATGCTACTTGTTAATTTGCTAGGTCTAAGGATGCAGCCTTTATTAGCAGGTCATCCATTAAGGGAGAATAATATTCCCTGTAAGCAAATGAATCCACCTGACGGCCATGATCTTTGCAAACACCCGAGGGGCCAAAGCTAACCGAAGGGTAGGGCTGTGAACTGGAAATGCTGGACCTATGGCGATCCTCAGGAAGCAATGGTGGCCATGACAGATGGGGATTGTGGGAGGTATGTGTCCTAAATGTCCAGGGATGCCAAAAAATCCCATGGTTCTATGGCTGGTTAGGGATTCCATTTTGAACTGGAACTTTTGTACATAGCAGTTTAGGGCCTTTAGATCCAAGACCAGACGGAAAGAACCGCCCTTCTTTGGTACTAGGAAGAGGATGGATAGAATCTATATAATCTGAGTTGTTAGAACAGGGGTATGACCAGTGTCTGCAGAAGTGACGTGTAGTGCTCTGCAGAGAGAATCAAGAGGGAAAAAATGAGAAGGGAGGGTGGGATAATATACTACTTTGTAGCCGCAGGGTCCAGGTGTCTGTGGATGTGTATGCACCATTCCTCCTGAAAGAGTTGAAGGCCCCTATGCAATTTGTCGAGGATAGTCATGCCTGTTTAGGTAGGTCTACCCCCAGTCTGAAACTTCCTCTTTTGTGAGGCCAGAGTGGAATGGTCTCTATCCTTGACGGGTCGAGGAAGGATATTTGGGAGTCAGATTGTGTTCTATTACCGGGGGAGGAATGGAACGAAAGGAAAGAAGAGAGAATGCCGGTATGGTTTTGGGGAAGAAAGGTATTTTTCCCCTCACCTGGTCATGATCCTTCCTATTCTGGGCCAAACATTCAGCCTAGGAAAGCAATGTTAACTAGAGCCTTCTTAGAGGCCGGGTAGGCTTTTACCGCCAAAGATCTCCTTGCCACTGTCAAAGCTGCCGTTGACTGGGCGATGAGGTGGCTCGACTACAGGATCTGACAACAGTTGAATGATGTCAAACAAGGAAGCATTTGGAGGATCCTTCGACAGTGACTGGTATATTGATCCAGCCAACTTCCATGGGTTTGGCCACCCAAGCGAATCAAAGGTGTGTCGTAAAGCTTTAGCTAAGCCGAAAGTGAGTCCTTAAGAAACCTACCTGCCTATCGGTAGGATCTTTAAAGGTGGAGCTTCCGACAAAATGATGTGGCAGCCCTGAAGAGCCTTGCCAAAGGAGGATCAACTACCAGGGTTACTGACCACCTGTCTATGTCTAAATGTGGAAACGGAACATTGCTTTAAAATGTTTGGATTGTGAATTTTCTTTTCTGGTGAAGTCCGTAGAACAATCAGGTCTAGTTGATCATAAAACGGAATGTCACCGAAAGTTTCTTAGAGTGCCTAAACAAGGACTTGGAGTGGTCCTCGGCTCCTGAATATTAAGGCATGTAGCACCGCCTTAACAAGCGTCATCAATTCCTCTGGGGTAAAGGTGGAGTGAAGTTCTTGTTTCGGAAGCATGGATTCCAATTCTACCAAATACCTTCCTCCATGGAGGGAGTGGATGCTGGTTCAATAGGTCTACCTGCTTTCTACCCTGGGGACTGTTCTACTGGGGTCATTGATTGTAGACTTGGCTAATAGAAGTTGTATGGACTGACATTGAAGCCCAGGATGTTTAGACTCCTGGGGGGAGGTGCCCAGGAGGTCTGAGGGTAACGCCACCCCCAGATTCTTTAGTGAACCGATGGATAGGCAGCTCATCGTCGATGACGTCTGTACAGGTTGGGATTCTTGGTTTGAACTGCACAGCCAACGTAGTGGGCCAGATAGATTGCTGGTAACTTTCCCAGATACAAACAAACGCAGGGGCAGCCTTTACTGCTTTAGGGCAGGACTGGGCTTTCTCCTTGGCTGACATGAGGAAAGAAACCAGCAAAAAGGAAGAAGAGAGACGGGAAAAAATAATTGTTAATTCTTCTTGCAAAAAAAAAAAATCTAATTATCTAAATGAAATTATCAATATGAGAGGGCAAAAGCCCCAAAGGAAAGGGAGTTCAGAACCCTTAGGAGAAGCCAAGGTGTACTCTCTACCCCCTGGAACAGATTCTTTAAGGAAGCATTTACCCTCAAAGATAAGATAAGAAGGTTAGCAAAGAGAAGAAAAAAAAACTTGGCTAATAAAGCATGCTGGAGGAGAACCATGCTGCAAATAATTCTAGACCAAGAAGGGAGAAGGAGGAGTCCCGCCACCAAGAGAGTAAAAACCAGGGAGAGTTAGGAGTGTAAGTCCCGCCCCCGGGCACAATCAGAGGCTGCTTTGAAGGCAGAAGGAACATGTGCACAAGAAGTGGAGGATCCGCTGGTTGCCCTCATGGTGGAGGAGGGGCTTTGCACATTTTAGCCCAGAGTGGCATGAGTGAAGCTCCTCTACACTTTGCCTACTGCATGTTCTCCCATGTCGGGTCAGTGGGGCCTGAAACCACAGCTCCTATCTAAGTTGCGGAGTGATCCATCTCCTAAACATACATTAAAAAACTGAGGAGGCTTCCGGTGCTCAAATCAGTATACCTTTGTGGGAGGAGCACCGAGCCTCACTTCCATTATTTTTGTGTCCACTCCTGGAGAATGTTCCGGGGTCCCCCTGCAGGCTGAAGGAAAAATACTGCTTTTTTTCTTAAAGGGCATGTCCACCCCCAAACTACAATTTAACCCCCATACTGCCCCCCTCTGTAGTTTATGCCCCTCCAAAGTCTAGGAAACTGCAGTGTAGCATCTGTCCTGCTCCTGTGTCTGCCTCAACCTCGACAAGGTTTGAGGCATGCGCAGGAGAGCCCTCCCCCCTCCCTCCCTCCGCTTTGGTCTCCCCCCCCCTAGTTTAAATCTGTTTTATATAATATAGTTCATGTTCCACCAGCCCCAACCGCTATAATTATATCATCAGAAAGTCCCCCGATCATTACTTACCTTACCTCTCTCCTTCGACGCACTGCCCGGCCCTCTGCTTGCACGGAACTGCAAGCAGGGGGCGGGACCGGCAGCCACGGTTGTGATTGGCTGAGAGGCAGCCAATCACGGATGCGGCTGCTCACAACGGCGAAGGAGAGAGGTAAGGTAAGTAATGACCGGGGGACTTTCTGATGATATAATTAAAGCTGTTGGGGCTGGGGGAACATGAACTATATTATATAAAAACAGATTTAAACTAGGGGGAGGGAGACCAAAGCAGGAGGGAGAGGGAGGGGAAGGGCTCTCCTGCGCATGCCTCAAACCTTGTCGAGGTTGAGGCAGACACAGGAGCAGGACAGATGCTACACTGCAGTTTCCTAGACTTTGGAGGGGCATAAACTACAGAGTGGGGCCAGTATGGGGTTAAATTGTAGTTTTGGGGGTGGACATGCCCTTTAAGAAAAAAAGCAGTATTTTTCCTTCAGCCTGCAGGGGGACCCAGGAATCATTCTCCAGGAGTGGACACTAAAAATAATGGAAGTGAGGCTCTGGTGCTCCTCCCACAAAGGTATACTGATTTGAGCACCGGAAGCCTCCTCCAGTTTTTTAATGTATGCTTTAGGAGATGGATCACTCCGCAACTTAGATAGGAGCTTGGGGTTTCAGGCCCCACTGACTCCCGACATGGGAGAACATGCAGATAGGCAAAGCTGTAGAGTAGCTTCACATCATGCCACTCTGGGCTAAAATGTGCAAAGCCCCTCCTCCACCATGAGGGCAACCAGCGGATCCTCCACGTCTTTGTGCACATGTTCCTTCTGCCTTCAAAGCCAGCCTCTGATTGTGCCCAGGGGCGGGACTTACACTCCTAACTCTCCCTGGTTTTTACTCTTCTTGGTGGCGGGACTTCCTCCTTCTCCCCTTCTCTGGTCTAGAATTATTTGCAGCATGGTTCTCCTCCAGCATGCTTTATTAGCCAAGTTCTTTTTTTTCTTCTCTTTCTGCTAACCTTCTTATCTTATCTTTGAGGGTAAATAGCTTCCTTAAAGAATCTGTTCCAGGGGTAGAGAGTACACCTTGGCTTCTCCTAAGGGTTCTGAACTCCCTTTCCTTTGGGGCTTTTGCCCTGTCATATTGATAATTTCATTTAGATAATTTAGATTTTTTTTTTGCAAGAAGAATTAACAATTATTTTTTTCCCGTTCTCTTCTTCCTTTTCTGCTGGTTTCTTTCCTCATGTCAGCCAAGGAGAAAGCCCAGTCCTGCCCTAAAGCAGTAAAGGCTGCCCCTGCCGTTTTGTTTGTATCTGGGAAAGTTACCAGCAAGTCTATCTGGCCCACTACGTTGGCTGTGCAGTTCAAACCAAGAATCCCAACCTGTACAGACGGTTCCATCGGTTCACTAAAGAATCTGGGAGTGGCGTTACCCTCAGACCTCCTGGGCACCTCCCCCCAGGAGTCTAAACATCCTGGGCTTCAATGTCAGTCCTATCAACTTCTATTAGCCAAGTCCTACAATCAATGACCCCAGCTAGAACAGTCCCCAAGGTTCAGAAAGCAGGTAGACCTATTGAACCAGCATCCACTCCCTCCATGGAGGAAGGATATTTGGTAGAATTGGAATCCATAGCTTCCGAACAAGAACTTCACTCCACCTTTACCCCAGAGGAAATTGATGACCTTGTTAAGGCGGTGCTACATGTCCTTAATATTCAGGAGCCGGAGGACCACTCCAAGTCCTTGTTTAGGCACTCTAAGAAACTTTCGGTGACATTTCCGTTTTATGATCAACTAGACCTGATTGTTCTACAGGACTTCACCAGAAAAGAAAATTACCCAATCCAAACATTTTAAAGCAATGTTCCCGTTTCCACATTTAGACATAGACAGGTGGTCAGTACCCCTGGTAGTTGATCCTCCTTTGGCAAGGCTCTTCAGGGCTGCCACCATCATTTTGTCGGAAGCCTCCACCTTTAAAGATCCTACCGATAGGCAGGTAGGTTTCTTAAGGACCTCACTTTCGGCCTTAGCTAAAGCTTTACGACCCACCTTTGATTCAGCTTGGGTGGCCAAACCCATGGAAGTCTGGCTGGATCAATTATACCAGTCACTGTCGAAGGATCCTCCAAATGCTTCCTTGTTTGACATCATTCAACTGTTGTCAGATCCTGTAGTCGAGCCACCTCATCGCCCAGTCAACGGCAGCTTTGACAGTGGCAAGGAGATCTTTGTGGCTAAAAGCCTACCCGGCCTCTAAGAAGGCTCTAGTTAACATTGCTTTCCTAGGCTGAATGTTTGGCCCAGAACTAGGAAGGATCATTGACCAGGTGAGGGGAAAAATACCTTTCTTCCCCAAAACCATAGCCGGCATTTTTCTTCCTTTCGTTCCATTCCTCCCGGTAATAGAACACAATCTGACTCTCCAAATATCCTTCCTCCGACCCGTCAAGGATAGAGACCATTCCACTCTTGGCCTCACAAAAGAGGAAGTTTCAGACTGGGGGTAGACCTACCTAAACAGGCATGACTATCCTCGACAAATTGCATAGGGAGCCGCCTTCAACTCTTTCAGGAGGAATGGTGCATACCATCCACAGACACCTGGACCCTGCGGCTACAAAGTAGTATTTTCATCCCACCCTCCCTTTCAATTTTTTCCCTCTTTGATTCACTCTCTGCAGAGCACTACACAGTCACTTCTGCAGACACTGGTCATTACCCCTGTTCTAACAACTCAGATTATATAGATTCTATTCCATCCTCTTCCTAGTACCAAAGAAGGGCGGTTCTTTCCGTCTGGTCTTGGATCTAAAGGCCCTAAACTGCTATGTACAAAAGTTCCAGTTCAAAATGGAATCCCTAACCCTAGCCATAGAACCATGGGATTTTTTGGCATCCCTGGACATTTAGGACACATACCTCCACCCACATCCCCATCTGTCATGGCCACCATTGCTTCCTGAGGATCGCCATAGGTCTCCAGAATTTCCAGTTCACAGCCCTACCCTTCGGTCTAGCTTTGGCCCCTCGGGTGTTTGCAAAGATCATGGCGTGTCAGGTGGCATTCATTTGCTTACAGGGAATATTTATTCTCCCTTACTTGGATGACCTGCTAATAAAGGCTGCATCCTTAGACCTAGCAAATTAACAAGTAGCATTTTGTGCCGAGACCCTCAGCCGTTTTGGCTGGGTCAGTTGAATCCGCTATCCTGAGGGAGCGAGGTATACCCACTTTAGTAATATCTACCATACTGGCAGCATGGAAACCTTATCCTCTAGAGTTTATCACTGGGTATGGCATAGATATGTGATTTGGAAATCCTCCTGAGACTTTCCTCCAAATAGTTCAAAAAGTTCTATCAGTCTTCTTCAAAAAGGCTTCAAAAACGGCCTCTCCATGAGTGTCTTTAAAGGGACAGGTTTCGCCCCTTTTGGTTTTCTTCCATAGAAAACTTTCCGTCAGGAAGTTCTTGCAGAGAGAAACCCACCTTCGTCCTCCTTCACGTCTTCCTGTTCAACCTTCGCATCTTGCTCTGTTTCTCAAGGCCCTTCAAAATCCTCCTTTCGAACCTTTACATTCAATCTCTTTATCTCCTAACTTGGAAGACTGTTTTTCTGCTGGCCGTATCCTCCATCAGGAGAGCTTCTGAACTGGCTGCCTTATCAGTGGAAGTTATGCTATGGTACATCAGTGGACCAGATGCGTCAGGCAGCAGCGTGGTCCTCCATCCACACTTTTATAAAGTTTAACCGCCTCCATGTATTTGCGGAAGCAGACACAACCCTTGTGTCACTCTCTCCTGAGAGCAACGGAGGTATAATTTTTTCTGCCCGCCCTAAAATTTATTCTTACATTTCCGGCTTGTTGACACTTGTATTATTACCATTATTTCCTTGCTGTTTTTTGACTTTCGCTCACTCTTTGGGACTAACTGGAGGAGGCTTCCAGTGCTCAGAAAAGTATACCCTTGTGGGAGGAGCACCAGAGCCTCACTTCCTTTATTTTTAGTTTCCGCTCCTGGAGAATAGCGCATTAACCCGATGGTTCCTGTGTCCCCCTTACAGCTTCAGAGAAAAGGATTTTAATGGTAAGTACAAAAATCCCCTTTTTCCCATCCTAATGACCTTAACTTGCCCATCCAGCATTTTCTCTGTGTATAAATGCTTCCGAAATACTGATTTTCTGTTTGTAGGACCCCTAATAGAGACCGTTATGGTTTTGCCCTTGAACCCAGCGCCTGGGTTGATTCAGTTGCTCAGTAGAGATCTGAGCATGTTTGACCCATCCAATAGCCAATCAGTAGAAATTACTGTTAGGAACATTCCACATTAGTGTGCATTCTGGGAAGAAGAAGGACCGTTACAGAACCTGAAATGTCAGCTCACTAATGTCAACAGCAAGGAATAGCAAGGGTTATAAATTCAACTGATTTTCAAAATGGAAGCAGGATTATCTTAGTAAGCCAATAAAGGTATCACCTTTATACCACTTGTTATTTTTTATTTCAAAAGGGTTACCCTGTAAACATTTTGACTGGCTAACAAAGTAAACCAACTTTTCCTGCGTCAAAATGTAAGTAAATATGTAGAATAACTAGGTATGCGTAATACAAACTAAGAATTTTAAAAATATTTTCCTCTGAACTTTCCTTTCAAGTCTGTAGTGCATATAAAATCCCCCAACCAACAATGTTACTGAGTAATAAGGCCATGTTGCAGTAGTTCTGTATTCTACAGGCTAGAAGCTATGTAGTGTTTGGCTATAATTTGCACACAAAACAAAAAAAGAAATCATTAAATCACAGGTGTTTGGTCTAACCCACGCTGGGATGTTGACCAGCAGCTTGAAGCACCCTAGTACCAGCACTCCGTCTAAACCACATTCTAGTGCCAGGTGATGTCCTTATGTCTGCTCAATAAATATTTAAAGCACATTGTAATTCTGACTATCCTAACCTGCCTTGTATGTACTATTTTCAGTAGATTTCAGCCATGCAGACAGCCAATAGCAGCTACACCTGGTGACAGGTTACTGGGACAGGGTTGCAACATTAAAATTTTTGACGCCTGATCCAGTCCTGGAAGCCTTTTCCTTAACCTGCACAAAACAGCTGGCTCCAAGTGATCGAGAAGCTGAGGAATAAATTTTTCCACTTTTCTTGGATGGAGGACCCTCCATGTATTTTCTTATAGAACTCAAAACAAGTTACACACACAAATTATTACTATGTCTTTATGGTCGTTGGGGAAACAACACAAGCCCAGGGAGAATATACAAACTGCTTGCAGATGCAGCCAATCCTCCAACCCAAGGCATCAGTGCTGACCACTGAGACAAAAATCCATGAGACTGTATCTATTTAATAGTAAATAATAATAATAATAGTAATAAGTCATTACAGAGTTTTTTTTTATTTTTTTACATTTCCATTGCAGCACTACCTCTATGAACTGGTGATCAAAACTCTTGTACATCACAATTTGTTCTACATGCTCCATCAATTCCTGCAGTATCATGTTCTCAGTGACTCAAAGCCTCTGGTATGTCGTACAGAATGAATTCATACTAGTTGATTATGTATGTGCAATGCAATATTAACATGATTATTTGTTAGAGTCTTTGTTGTGATAACCACAATATATCTGTTTATTAGCATTTCATTAGGAGATAAAGCTGTCTGAGAAATACCATAAATAAGGACCATAAATAAGTATGACACAGGAAGCCCCTTTTCAATGATGGGAAATCCTTTTAAAGAATAGCAGCACCTAGAACCGTGCTCAAAATATGCTGAATAAAGTTCCCCTTACTGTAAAACAAAAGGATATTAGTAAAACTTGCTTGGATATTACTTAAATCTATATTTTAATTTTAAGTTTTTCATTTGAATAATTATCTCAGGAAAGGCTTTACCATATACATTTTCCAAATGTTCTGTGTGTGAAATGAATAAATTCCCCGTGTGGCTTTTATTGTTAGTAGGTATGGTTTGTAGCCATGCCAGACTGAATTTATGAGACTAAAGATGTGTGTTTTTGCATGCTCACACAACTCAGCAGGCCAGTACAAACAGGATAAAAAGAGTGTATAGAAAATTTGTTGGCAGTGACAAACTAAAGGCTTCCATACATGGCATTTGATTTTCTGATTAATTGGGCGAATTCGATCAAATTGATCAGAAAACCAAGAACATTTTCCAGTGTTCAGCTATATCAATCTTCTGTAGTTTTTAAGCTTCTGTTCAGAGTTTCAAACCTTTCGGCTGATCAAAAATTTAACCTTCTGTATACCTTAATGATTTTATGGATGAAGATTATTGAAAAAGTTAACAGAATTTCTGTATTTTGTGTTGTTTCAGGCTTGTTTATTGTTATCCTTGGAAAGTATATATCCCCCAGCACATCAGCTATCTCTTGATATGTTAAAGGTAAAATAAAACAAAAATATTTTACCTCTTATTTATGTTAAAGATAAAATAAAACAAAAATATTTTACCTCTTATTTGAAGCAATGTTTTCTATTTGTGCAACTTGCAGTATATTGTCACACAAAAGTTTAGTAATATGAAAACCTTTACTTGAATTACTTGAATAATGCAGTGAACTATTCCTTTAATATATTGATTGAAGACCGGGAGGTTAAGGAGCTATGCTTTACTTTCTGTTCTTCAATCAATTGATCAGGAGCCAGGGACGAAAATAGAAGATATTTACCTTGCACGTGATTCTCTGCAGCAGCACTGAAAATTCCAGCCCACTTCCTGGTTTAGATTAATTATAGCGGGCATTGTCGTGAAACGACAAATGGCCGACAACTGAGCACCCATGCTATTGCTATTTAGCTATAACGCGACTTTATAAATATGCCCCTGTCTGTGGAGAAAATGGTCATCCTGTTAGGCTTTGGCCCTTTATGCAATGGGGATGGCCTTCTGCCGCTATTGGTGTGAGCCTGTGATGATGTCGGTGTAACAAGTGGTTGAAAATTAAGCCATAAAGTGAAAGCAAAATTGTAGCAAGACTATTAACTTCAGACTGCTCAGTATTGTTTATAGAGAGGTCACACAGAAATGATTTAACAGCTCTGTCAAGGCAACATAGGGCTTAGCTTGTTTGTGTGCGCTGCATTTAAAATTTTTTTTAAAAGTTAACTCACAGAGTGTAGAGACTTATATTGCCCTTTAATTATTTAGACCCAATTTTAATGTTTTCTCCTATTGTAAATAATTTGTTGTATATTTCTGTCTCCCTACAGAGACTTTCAACAGCCAATGATGAGATTGTAGAGGTGCTGTTATCTAAACAGCAAGTACTGGCAGCCTTGAGATTTGTGCGAAGCACCGGAGGACATGACAATGCTTCGGCTCGTAAATTTCTGGATGCTGCAAAGCAGACATCTGATGACATGCTTTTTTACACCATCTTTCGTTTCTTTGAACAAAGAAACCAGCGTTTGCGGGGTAACGCCAATTTTACTCCAGGTAATCAGGCTGAAGTTAAATCCGTTTAGATCTTAGCTTAGCACTACAAAGCAGATTGTTCCTTTCTTAAAAGAGAGTAACCACAATATGCTAGGTTGGGATGGTAGGGTTGACAAGGTCATTAAAATAAAGGCTTCATTCATGACATTTCCATATAAAGTATATGACCTTGTTTTAACAACCTAAAAGTTCATATACATGAGCGATTGCGGGGGCCAAACCGTGATGCACAGCCTTTTTGGGAGATAATCATGCTGTGTTTGGGCATTTTGTCGGCTGAAACACCCGTTCGGACGGGGTTCGTTGAACATCTGCCTGGCGAATCGGGCAATAAGTCCCTACCAAATGGCCGTGCATACATATGGTGCATTGCGGATTGGCACCTGCAATCGCACGTGTGTATGAAGGTTAGTACAAGCTTTATAGGACAGTCTACATCTAAATCAAGAGATCAGCAGTTCGTGGCTCTGACAGGTTTAAAAATGTCAGTTTTTCTAAATATAAAGGTCCGGCTACCAATTAACAATCAATAGTCATATAATCATGGTTTCACAACAGTAGTCTTTTACGCATCTGGAATGATTGATATTGGATTGTTTGACAGTCTGTCAAGCGCGGTGGTGGAGTGGGATGGTTTGGGTTTGTTTTGCAGCCACAGGATTTGGGTAATTTAGAATATTTTAGCATTTAGTGAAATTCCTGTTCATCATAAAGTCAAATGTGAAATGTACATCTGACAGCCAAAGTATCAGAACACACCAGCAAACCCACAACAGAGTGTTGCAGTGGCCCTGTCCATACCTCAACCTAACACAGTATAGTAGAATCTGATACAGATACCACAATGTATTGTACTAAAATTACTACTTTGTTAAAGGCACCGTCATCACAAAATTAAAATAAGCCTTAAAGGATATGTCCACCCACAAAAAAACTTTATATTGTGTTAAGAACCCACCCAAACCTCGGCCTCTTGAGGTTTTTAACGTTATCAGATGCTGCTGACATTACTTAGGCTAGCTTCTTTCCATCTGCGGGCCATAAAAAATTACGGTATGGCACCTTTACTGTGGTTGTTAAAACTGCACAGATACTTACAACAGCATCGTAATATGCAGATTGTGCGCAGTATATTATGCTCCGTTGTGTAATACCAGTTCACAATTTGTAGCGCAGCTAATTAATATTTCTTTCACTAAACTATAGCACACATTAGCGCTATAGTTAAAGCGAAGCCAGTGGTGGATTGTTCCTGGCTCCTTTAAAATGAATTTAAAGGGGAATTGTGGTCTTCAGACAAGTTGGTTTTAAATGAACCACCTCTCTATGTGCTGTACAGCCCAATATATAAGGAAATTACTGATCAGAAAGTTAAGGGGTTGGGAGGATGACAGATGCCATTCCAAAGGCTGCTCCTCCATCTTGCCGCCGGCTGAGCACAGCCTCAGACTTTACAGCATGTGAAGGAAACAGGAATTCCCTCCCTCTTCCGTGTGAATAAACCCAAAGGAAAGTAAGGGAATCTACAGCCCTCCCCCACTAATACCTCTGACCCATCCCCCCCTTTACAAAAAAAAATGTGAAAACAGACTTTTCAGGCAGAGTTCTGACTGTTTAAAGTATGAGTGGGGGAGGGGCCACAGACCCAAGGGGGCTGCAAGGAAAGGGAGGGTTGCAAGGGGAGGAGAAGAAACAGGGACTCACATGGTTTCAAAGCAGGAAGTGCAGGTGATCTGATGATGCTGCAGCGATATCACACATAAAAATGTAAATATCTTCAAAACTATGAAAAAAAATAAATTGCAAAAATATTCAAGAAAGCAATTCCTGTCAATTTACCTCAAGTAATTTTTGGACCAGAGTTACCCTGTAAGAACAGAAGGTAAGGTCTTGTGTCTTTGCTCTTAGGCCTGGTATTTTAGGACACAACTGATTGTACCCAACCATTTAAAAAAAAAAAAAAAACATTAAGTCCAGAGGACTGACACCAGCATGTACCACTGTCATTCAACCAATAGACCGATTTCCAATTTGGCTTATCTGATAAGAATTGGCCCTTTTGTGCCAGGCCTTAAAGGAATAGTTCACTGAGAAAGTGACCTGTTCCTTTAATGCATTAATTGAAGAACAGGAGGTAAAGGAGCTATTATGTTAATTTGTATCTTTTTTTAATCTCGATTATTATGATGTATAATTTTTAATCTCCAAATTAGTAGAAATGTCTCAAAATGCTGACTGTATTGGAACAACATTTATTGGTTAACACATTAGTAAAAATGTCAGGGTTATTCATTTTAAGTAATATTTGGGTTGGTGTCTATATTAGAGACTATAAAAAAACAGGGTCACAGCACTTTAAAGCATATTAATGTTGATCAATAAGAAAGTCCTGCCACCTATAAGGGAAACCGAAACTTTATTCCATTTGTGTCTTTTTTTTAAAAAAAATTCAAAATAAGCAGGTGGAAAACACAAATCTTGTTCCATAAGGTTCATTAAAATGTATTACAATGTCTTCTTAAAGTCCTTTGTTTTCTTCATTACAGGAGAACACTGTGAAGAACATGTTGCTTTCTTCAAACAACTATTTGGTGATCAAGCACTTCTGAAGCCCCAGGTGTTCTGACATATGGCTTTCCCTATGTACAAAACCCTAGATAGTCTATTTATTACAAATAAGGTGCACTGCTTCCGCTTTCAACTTGAAAAACCGTGTGCCATGTTTCTGTACAAAAGTTAATGTTTTAGCAAACTGATTATTAAAATATATAATCTGTCTCTGATAAGCATTGTTGTTTTTTTTTTGTTTTTTTAAGGGAAAATTGCATTGATTTGGCGTTTATAAAACACTTAATACGGCTCCCCATTATTTCTGCAAAAACCAAAACGTAACGTGTTTCCAAAAAAAAAAAAAAAAAAAAAAGGATCCTTGGCTTTGAATATGGAATCCTGAACGAAACATTTCCTGAGTTTAAATGGTGCTGATGTGCCAATTGGTCCACATAAAGCAGAGTAATGCATCGATCTGATGGCTTCTTCTAAAGCACTTGCTGTGCTAGAGCTTGTGGATGGTCAATGGTTCAGAAGTCTTTCTTGTTCTGTACCTCTGGATCTCTGAAGTGCAGCTTGCACCTTTGCTTTGTTTACTTGTGGCCCTAAATCGACAAAAGAATTTCATAAAATGTGTTTGTCATAACATGTAATTTAAGGGATGACTGGACGTTTTAAATAAACAATATAACCAGTTTTAAAATGTAAAATCAAATGACAAGTCCTCTACTTTTGGTCAGAAAAAGTAAAGAAAGATTATCCATCAAGCAGCCAGCAGTTGTAACCTCCCTGGTCCTGGTTTGGATTCTGGAAATTGTACTAGAGCAACAGTTTGAAGGTTACAACCTGGGCATATCTGAAATAAAAAAACTAGCAATTAAAATAATACAGGCAAGATTACAATCTGGACCTGGACACTTCTACCCCTTTTACTGTCCCATCGCAGACCCGCTAGTTATAATCCACTGACAACCTAGTTAGAGCTTCTTATCATTTTCACCTTATGTTTCATCCCCATCTCCTCTAGATTGTAAGCTCTGGGGCAGGGCCCTCCTTCCTATTCTACCACAGTAATGCTGTAACTTACCACACCAATGCTGCTGGACCAGCACTTGATTTATTTGCACTTTGTATTACTTGCACTACCCTTGTATGTAACATGTATGTTTTCCTTGTGTATATTATTGCAACTGTAAAGCACCACGGAAGATGTTGGCGCTATATAAATCTATAATAATAATAAATCTTTTTGACAATAAAAGGTTTCTAGAGAGAACACTAAAAAATTGCCCTGCTAGGTATTCTGAAGGTCTAAATTCTGATGGCCCTAAACACCCATTTATTGTGATTTTAGATGAGGACACATTCAATTCCTTTCCACTTACCAATAAAATGTGTGTATATATTGGAAAACATTTAACATGAATGAAGTATACAATAACCTAAAGAAGGGGGAAAAAATGGTTTCTTCCATGCTTTATTTCTATTGGTGATCATCATCAGGCGGACACTCACCTATATAACTTAAAAGAACAGGCAGAAATATTAAGCCATGTGCTGCTCCAAGGATCACCATAGATAGATACATGCGGAAGTAAAAGATATTAAATATCTGAGACTTGGAAAGCCTGAGCACCCCAATGCCAACAAACTTTGTCAGGGTGATTCCACTGAACACCTGTTGGAATGAAATAAGGATGTTAGCCTACAAAGAACCAATAAGGATGATCCGATGTTAAAAAAATATGGGTTGGTCATGTCTGTAAATTTTAACTGACCATATGATCTGCAATAGACCACATGAGTCTGATGTATTGTCAGAACTGCTTTAATTTTAATCTGAGATTACAGATCAGTTTACAATAGTCTGTTTTAATGGAATATCATTTAAAGATTAACTTGTGTATACCAGGCATCACTCTCCCAAAATATGCCTTGAATTATCAACAAAACTAATACTATAAATAGTTTGGACAGGTCAGTAATTATAAGCAAGTTCTTATAATAATATATTATATTGCTGGCTTATAATATATATAAGCCAGCAATATCAAACATGCTGAAATATTCACTGCACAAAATATACTGTAGATCTGAAGGGGGGGGGGGGAAATCTGGTGGTAGTTAACCTGTGTACCTAGCCAATATATAGTGGATAAATGTACTTCTACTGAACCATTTAAAGATTTAAGCAACAGAAATATTCCACCCCTTCCCCACAAGTCTACTGGGCACTTTTTACTCCCATGCAAGGAGTAGATTATATATGTATGGCATAAAGTATCAAAAAAAACGTTTTGACTTACTGAACTCCCCATATGGGCCAGGGCATCCTCCGCACGCTGCACCCGATTTCCCCTTGTACTGACTGAAAATGCTCTGGTCACGTGGCTGCAGAACTCCACAGAAATGCCACAGCTCTGCAAGGGATTTAGGAGGAAAAGGCGTGTTTTGTATCCGCTTTATAAGCATGTTACAGAGCTGCTTTAATTTTCAGCTGGTACATTAAGCACTATTAAGCCTATGTAATAAAAGTTATTAATGTTTAAAATGGTGCTAATTTTGCCCCAACCAATCAGATATTATCTTTCAAATGGTAAATATCATCTGATTGGTTGGGGCAAAATTAGCACCATTTTTAAAGTAAGAAATTTTCTTACATAGGCCAGTATGAATCTTGCAGAGTTCTATGGTAAAGGTCCACTGCTGAAGCAGAAACTTGAAAAACTGAATGGAAGCATCCAGTGATTGGGTATAGTCCAATGGGAGGAGCAATGGAGCTTCCCCTCCCTTTTTTTTAAATGAGTCTACTCCTGGATGTGGGACTTAACGCCCATGGTATCTAAGCCCCTAAAAAGCTGCTGGAGCCCAGTGCAAACAGCCACATAAAAGAAAGAACATCAACTGCACTAAAATTCTCATATTTGCACACATTGGTACCAGTGATGTTTGTTTTCTATACCCACAAGACATGAGGACATGAGCCTGATAAACGCACCATCCAACCTGCTGTTAAATTAAGTGGTGAGGGTGGACATGCCCTTTAACAGTTTAAAAAAACAACTATATAAGCAGGATAGTTCTCCTTTAATCTATAACAGATATATTAAATACAAGACTTACCATAACTAGATTAACCAGGGAAACAGCATTTAAGCTGATGCTCCAGAGCCACATGACACCAAACATATTGACCAGAATCATAGAAATAGTGATGCACATTAGGAATGCAGCCCAAAACTCAAAGCCCAGCAGGATCACCGCCACAAAGAAAATGGCTGCCAGTGACAAACACAGGTTGAACACGGTGTCATTCACAATGGTCAGATACTGCTCGTAGAACACATAGAAAATACTGCAAAGGCAATAGGACAAAAAAAATCCAGTAATTCATGGATACAGAGATAAAAGGAAGAGTACAGGGTAGTATTAAAACAATCCTGAACCCTCGCATCAACTACAATTACTTTGATTCTACCCCATATACTGGAGGTGTAAAACATGATTTGCAACCAAACCAATATCAGAGAGTAATGTACTTCCCCTTATACCCATCCTCCTCAGGAACAGGAATGCTCCTTATGTAGCTCTATGGAAGTAAAGGGGGATATGGTCTGCAGAGCTGAGTAACAGCCCATGATTGATACAGGTGGTTACCTAGTAGTTACTTTTAAACATATTACTTGCCATTCAAATCTTTTAAATGGTTTCAATACAGCTAAGATGGCATTAGGAAATAAGGTGACAAATTAAGCAGTGTTGAAACAAACATACCTGTAAGGAAATACTTTATAGCTTTTGTCTGTTATATCCAAGTCATTGGTGATGTTCTTTGCAATGCTTTGGGCTTTCTTCATGGCATCAATGAAGTCTGTTGAGTTTTTTAGGATTGTGTGGTAAGTCATAAAGTAGGTGGCACCCACATTGGTGTTATTGTTAATAAGATCAACAGCAGAGCTATAGGCTGCATGTCCACTACAAGAAGAAAAGCGCACCTTGATTACTGCCAGAAAGTGATAGAAACCTGAGCTTACTGCAGTGATTTCTGTAATTACTTAGAAAGACGAGAGATCTGTTGTTTTATTTAGCAAGGTTTGTCTTTAACTTACGGAAAATGTTTCTAGGCTGTTTCTTTGGGGTTTTTTTTATTACTAGTGTTGAAATTTTCTATTTTTTCTAGCAGATACGCTTACCCTTTCCCACATTTAGGGTTTGGATTATCAGAAAGGAACATGGGCAGAAACCGCATGAACTCATCACCCAATGGTTTCCGCTTTCCTTCTGGTGTAAATTCCCTACACCGTATGCAGAAAGGATCCACCACTAAAACAAAATAAAACAGAAATGTTAAAGTGCCGCCATATATTTTAAACAGACACGGTTGTCACATTACATAACAAAATAAATACTTTGCGATTCCAGAAATTTCCAAACCCTAATAAAAATACAAAAGGAATTTTAGACTTACTGTAAAAGATGGTCTCAAATGTGTGATCTTGCAATAATCTATTTCTCCCAGCCACTTGGGGGAGTCTTAAACAATGGGGCAAGGTAAAACAAGGAAGCCATGTATGGATGACTAAGGGTCATATTTATAAAGCTGCAGTATCGCTTTTTAGCAATACCGTGACTTTAACGATTGGTATTGCAAATTTACGATCATTAGACTAATCGGAGATAAACGATCGGTTTAAATATCATAAATTTACGATACCGTTCGTAAATTTACAATAATGAAATCATAGATTTATGATCCCCATAGAATACCATAGTTTACTACCGCACGGTATTCTACGATTGAACATTTGTTAAATAACAAACGTTCGGACGTAAATGTACGACCGCGATCGTACATTTACGACCGTGATCGGAAATTAACTAACCCGCGGTATTGCTAAAAAGCGATACTGCAGGTTTATAAATATGGCCCTAATGTGCTGCCGTGTCAATGTGCTTGACTGATGCACAACGCCAAAGCCTAGGATGCGCCAGTAAAGGTGACCAGCCATTGCATAATGATTAAGGATCACTGGCCTAATCTTCTTAGCAAGGGTATAGGAGGATTCCCATGTACCCTAAAGAGGCCCAATTAAGACAGAAACTCTGGAGTGTGTTGAGTGTAGTAACAAAGGGTCTGCATAACATAACAAATAAAGGAGATCTTGTTACTACATTCACCAAAAGTCACCTTTATTTGTCATTTGAGGGGCAGTAAATGTAGGTGGAGAGAACTAAATCTTGTCTAAAGTGTAAAGTTAAAGGGCATGTCCACCCTTTGCACTGGGCATGTGCAAATTCTTCTGGAGGAGAGACAGGAGGCCTGTCCTATATGGAATCTGCCAGGCTCCTGGTGGCCAGTTTTTGGGACTTTGGGGGGGGCATAGCAGGGCAGACATTTGGAGAAGGGTTGTGAGGTAAGGATTTTATTACACTACAGAGTGGGGCCAGTAGTGGCGGAAATTATAGTTTTGGGGGTGGACATGCCCTTTAACATCACCTTAGGGAGAGGAGAGACACCTGGCAGACAAAAATAAAAAAAGCCAATAAAGGAAACAGATTCCACATAAACATCTGCCACTTTTTGCTTATCATACTAAATTAACATACTGAATGAAAAAGTCTGGAGGCCCATGGTTAAAAAGGGCAGGGTATGATACAGAGGCAAGAGGAGAGGATCAACTTAAAATAAGGTTTGTGGCTCTTGTCTCCTCCCTAGTTCCTTGTGAAAAAACAAACAAGGTAAGGACCAAGAGTGAAGAAAAGACAAACTTTCACCCAAAACACCCCTGCTAAAAAGCCTACTAGTACCTAGCAAAGGGAGACTGAAGGAGAGGACCCCAGCACACAGCAGAGTTGAGACAGAAACACATCCCCTATGTCTGACATGCGGCCATTTTTGGAACGGTTTAAGTTAAGAATGAATGGTAGAAGGTTGGTCTCCTACATCCCTGAAAATTTGTCTTACATTAAGATGCATACAGGGTGATGCAATACACCATACAGGGTGATGCAATACTTACCCTCAACGCTCCTCTTCCATTACTTTATTACAGCATCAGGGGCGTAACTAGAAATAAATGGGCCCCCCAGCAAAATTTTAGATAGGGCCCACACATCACCCAACCACAACTTCCTTTTCCCCTTGACACGACCACCTTTGCTATAATTAAAAAGTGGGTGTACTTAAGAAATCAAATGAATATAATACTAGAAAATATTCCTTTAAAACTTAAATATATATCCAATTTGTGGCAATTCCCCATTAGTCCTTGTTCTATACCATATAAAAATAAAAAACCTGTGCATACAATACTAAAAAAAGTTATCCCCATGTAAATATTCTGAGATCTCCAATATGAAGCAATACAATGCACTGAACAGTCAAACGATCTCCCAGTGGGGGAAGATTAAAGCTTACGGACCTCACTAGATAAGAACTATGTTGTGTAGCAGGCACTGATATACACTGACCTGAATGACTGAAACCCTTTATAGACTCTAGAAATCTTTTAAGCACGTGCTTGCTTTGGAAATTACACAGAATAAGGTTAAATTAACCCTTTTTTCCAATGGTGTGTGCAGGGTACAGTTTCTCTCTCATAAGGTGTCATCATAGAAGAAAACAAACAAATGAATACATTACCCGAAGCATTGCAGAATTGTTCTGTTGTATTATATATCCGACAGCAGGTAGACTGGGGCTTCACCCAATCAAAGTAATCATCAATCCAAGATGAAGGTGCATACCCAATCCTGGTGCTGAAGTCATAAACAAAGGATAATTAATATAGTAAAGGGAAGTCCCCTTATTGGGTGCAATTAGCACTCTTAAACAGAGCTGTAAGAATTGCCAACTATGTTTATCACAGAGAATGGTTACAGCTGTTATTTATTAAAATGCCATCCACTAGATGGTGATCTACTTACTAGTTGCTCATCTCAGCTGCAGTGTAGATTTGTTGTACTAGTGAATTGTTATTGCATCCCGCTCCACCACACACCATGGCCTGACCTTCCCTGGTGGTATAATTATGTCCTTCTTCTACCACAAAATACACAGGAGGGCCGGTGTGCAGATATTCAGTCAATGAATCAAAATACTTTAGCACATAAGAATCCTAAGGGTTAACAAACATTTGTTGGGTTCACATGATTAAAGAGTATCTCCATCGAAAACATTTGCCCTAACTTATTTCAATGTAACTGAAGAAACATGGGGTTAAGGAGCTATGTCTTACCTCCCATTCTTCTAATAAAATATCAGGAGACAGGAGGGAAGAGAAGAAACTTACAGGAAGATTCAATAAAAGTTCTTATTGTTTAAAATGGTGCTAATTTTGCCCCAACCAATCAGATATCATTTAACATTTGAAAGCTAACATCTGATTGGTTGGGGCAAAATTAGCACCATTTTAAACTATAAGAAATTTTATTGAATAACCCTGGTAATCTCAATCCTGCTCCATCGCCGCTTCCTCTGACAAGGGAGCGTGGATGTAATCGCCACCTGTCAGAGGAAGCGGCTATGGAGCAGGATGATGTCTACGTTTAAAAGAAGTTAAAATTAACACTCGTTTATTTTTAAAAAGGTAATTTTTTAAGTGAAAGCATCAGGAGCAAGGAAGTTTCATCTAATAATCAAGCAAGTATTAGACCACCCAAGTCTAACAAAGACAACCAGCAAATATCTTGGCACATTTTATGTACAATATATTTGTATGTGCGTCTGTGTGACTTTCAAATTCTCTCAAATTGGGCAGCTTGTGTTTCAAAGGCAAACTATGGGGTTTATATTCAGTCCACAGCACATTGAATCACTACCTTACATTTCCTTAAGTTTTAGATTATGTGATTTGCAGCTGATCCTTGTTTGCCGACCTTCCTTTGTCCTGTTTGCAAGTTCTATCGTCTCCCATTCAGACAATTAAAGGGTCAATATAAAACTATTGTTCCCAAAGTTTTATCCAAACAAGGACTTTAGGGCCATCTTCTCCCAGTCCCATTTGCCCGAGACTGCCTTATGTCACAAAATTTTAATCCTTTTATGTGCCAATGAAGAAGATTCACTGCATCAATACCAGAACTGCCCAATCAATCACCTTTGTCTGAATTACTGTTTAATAAGAATGAAAGGAAATCATCTGTGTGTGTGAAAGTGTCAGTTGACTTTACTGGATTCCGCACCTTCCTACAATGTAACTGCAATTGTGTATTTAAAAATTGAGAAATGCAAATATAATGAAAAACTACTCAAATTCAAGAGCTCTCAGCATGAATACTACTTAAGAAGGAACGTGGAGAGCAGTCAAATACTTACAATTCTTATACCTAAAAACTCTACCACCTAGAAGGTTTTAAGCAGGTGAATCAAGAAAGAAATAGGACAACAAGAGCATTCTGCTTCTGATAAAATCTCTAAAATAACGGCAGTATTGCATAAACTTACATCAGGCATTGAAAGAGACTGATCAAGACCGATCTCCACTTTGTTGACCACAGCAATGCTAAAGGACAGGATCCCGACAAATACAGATACCTGAAACAGCGTCATATAAAACAAGGGGAAAGTTATTTTGTTTTCCAGTTATGTGGGTTTTGTCACTGAATTAAGTGTGTGTGTGTGTGTGGGGTTGGCTAATGTTCTGTAATTTAAAAATTTTTATAAAAAAGCAGAATGAAAAGTGCAACAAAGATGCTTGAAATTACAGTTGCTCCAGGAAAGCACTAATTAGATGTAGTGCAAGGCAGATAATAGTAATACAACACATGATAAGAAAAAGGGCTTGGGGTTTCAGTACATGATGCGTTAAAAGTAAACCATTTGGCGATTCGGGATGCTTTCTGGCACAATGATGATTTTCAGGTTAATAACAGGAAATGGGGGGAGTGTATATGGTATAATATTTTGCATAAGAATAAGATAAATCATCAAAAATGTGCTTGATGTACACACAGCATCACCTGGTCTCAATGTCCCTTGCCTTTCTCCGAAGGACAATAGCTCATCATTCAGTGGTCATCAAAGTCCTAAATCTGCTACTGAAAAAGCGAATGAACAAATGAACTCACCACAATCGGTCTTAACCAATCCTTCATCAGCAGTGGGGCATAAAACTTTTTGAAGAACTGGAACAGCAAACTCATTGGCTTGTCGGTTTCACTGTTTCTCTTACAGCCAGGGAAGCAGCAAAGAATATCCAAACGGTTTTTCTATGTATTGAAGGAACAAAATAGATCATTATAAATACAAGATAGCAACCAACAATGAAGGTTTTTGTTTTAAAAAAAGAACCATGATAGATCCTGTCCAAACCGATTCCACCATTATTGCCATCTATTCAAAAAAGTAATAAAAACAAACCAGGAACCGTTTATTGAAGAAGAAAAAAAGTATACCAAAACCTGATTAGCATGGGTGTGCATGCCTTTTAAAAAAAATCAAGGATGTGGCTATATTAATAATCAACCAAACACATTCAATGTCATATTAAAAAGAAATCAGTATTCACTTGACAGCAGACGAAAGGCCATTGTTTACAATGAACTTCTCATATATTATAGGCATCTCATCAATGAAAGGTATCATTTAGGATGAGGACACAAAAAGTATCCAAACCATTAAACATTTCATGGAACACCGTGGAAGAAATTGTCAACAAGTGTAGAAATTGTCAAAACACCCCTGGTCAATTTTTGTACATGACCATGCCGAAAAACAAAGCAGTAAAGCAGAAAGTGAAGTCCAGGTTAGCATTACAGAACAAAATAATAAAAACAGCCGGATACAAGTTTCAGTATTATAGCTTTTTATATACAATTAAAAGATTTACTAAAACCAAGAAAAGTACCTCTTGGCGTCTGATGTCCAAACCAAAGAGACTCACAAAGCACGTGATCTGCAGGAGGAAGTCTAAAAAAACGGCCATCCCTGCAAAAAGTGAAAATGTCCGAACTGCTGGCATGGAAGACAAAGCGCCTAAAAAGAAACAACAGAGAAGTTCAAATTAACACAAACACCTATGCAATTTCTCGATTGTTACAACTGCACTGTATTTCCACCTGAGATTGCTCATTTGTTAAGAGGTTGTAATAAACACTAAAGCATTTACCAGCCCAATAATCCCTGTACCCCGGTATTGATCTTAATCTGGATTCTGAAAAATACACCAAGGAATTTTATACTAGCAACAGTTCATTTGAGACAATGCCTAAAATTTGGAAAATTGGAGAACAAAGCATTGTCCATGGATAAATATATGTGCTTAGTATTATTTCTAGACAGCAGCCAGTTTGAAATTTGGGATTACTAAGAATTACCAAGGAAAAATGCAACGGTTTCAGAGAAAGATGACAAGAAAATGCTTGGTGCCACATCTCCCAGGATTCTGCCAATTTGCTGGTCCAGAGTTTCCTCATGAAGACGCTCATCTCTCTTTACAATAAAAAGGGGGAATAACAATATATATAATAAAAACAATGTCTAAAAAAATGCATTAAATTACAATATCACTATACTCAACCCACTATCAAACATAGCATTAGTTTATTATATAAACAAAGCAATATTACCTGGTATCTCTGTACAATAATGTATATATTGTCAACTCCAACTGCTAGAACCAAGAATGGAATAACCTCAATGACTATAAGTGTGAGTGATATACCAGCATAACTGAAAATGCCCAAAGAGCAGGCCACTGAACTAAGCACGATCAGAATGCCGGCAATGCCCAGGGCGATCTTGGAATCCACCTGTTGAGCAATAAAAAGAAAATTACAAAACATTGGGGTTTAATAATCCCTCTCTACACACACACACACACACACACACACACACACACTTTAATTGTTTGTAAAAACCAAGTAATGAGAACTAAAAACTTACCAAAATGCTATTGCAGTCGTTAATCTCACCCAGGGCCATGGATATGTAGATGAACATTAAGACGTAACTTATAACAACTATTTTAACATCACTATTGCTTTCACGGTTTAGTTCATCTTCAATGCTTCTCTCAGTAGAGAAGGAAATTGATAAATTAGGGTTGTTGTAATTTTTCATAAATGTGATAAACCTAATAGAATAAAGGGGGAAAAAATGAGTTTTGATTAACCTATAAACAGGAAGAGTGAAATATACAATCTATGCATGGACATAAAATGGTGTATCAGTTATTTCTATATTCATAGGGGTCAGCACATTAATCCTTTAGCTCTAACTTCTCAGGTTATGGTACATTCCCCTGTTTTAATAAAGTGCAATGTTAATTGAAGGTGCACAACATACACAGCATTTTATTATTGCCAAATCTCTTTAATCTTTAAAGTTTTTCGGAGATGGTGTCTGCCAGTATTTATTTTGTTTGTTCCCAAAAGCAGACACACTACAGATTGACTATCTGTGAAAAAAAACAATTTTACATACTGTATTTTATCAATTTAATTTTATAATTTTGTTAGTAATGATTTGTTGGTAAAAGGAATAGAAATTTCAAGGGCAACTATAATGAAAAAAATTATTTACTTCATCTTAATCCTTAAAGGACTACTCCTTATGGTGGCTTTAAACCCTACAATTGCGGCCGTATTATCCACAGATCAGATGGGCCGACATTTGCCTAACAGGAAAAAATATTGTATGATCGTCTGGCGATCATCAATACACAGGCCGATAATTGTACAATAACACAAGTGTCTATGCCCCTCCCTCCACAACTCTAAAGAGGGGTTTTAAACAAACTACAGCAGGGTTCCAAAAAGGAGAGTTCAATATTTAATGTTGTCTTTCACTCCTAACTTTTGATGTTGGTGCGGTCCCCTTAAGGCTGCTAACCACAAAAGGCTGTCCATTTTGTAGACAATCAGGGATACACTCGGAACCTTTTTGGGTGATCCCCTTTTTCAGGTGCATAGAAACACGCTTCTGTGTTGGGGACAATTTTTTTTTATCTGTTTATTAGCGATATGGAAGTGCATATTATCAGCAAGGTCTCTGTGCTTGAGGACGACAAAATGTTGTCATCAATTAAAAACTACAGATGATGCCAATTGTTGGATGGCAAATCTAGATATTTTGTCACATTGGGCTGCTAATTGGCAGATGAGATTCAATGTTGATAAATGTAAGGTGACGCATTTTGGGCTTTAAAAAGAGGATTTTGTTACTCACTGTAGAATCTCTTTTTTTCTGAAGCTGATAGGAGGACCCAGGCACTGCAGGGGTTAAGTACCAACCTCCAGGGGTGGACATTGAATAGTCAGGCTTCCATGCTCCTCCTCCAGTCCTTACACACTGTAGCACAGGAAGCCTGCATCAGTTTTGTCCCAAAGAGGGAACGTAAGGAGCATAGACAACAAAATAAATAAAGGCAACAAGCCAATATTTAACCTAGAGGGAGGGTGACTGGGTGCCTCAATCAGCTTCAGAGAAGCTTCATTTATCTATGAGCCTCAGGGGGACCAAGGCACTGCAGGGGATGTTCCAGAGTTCCAAGTATCAGAGGAGGGGGCAGAAAGAACTTATCTTTTGCTGCACCAAGTGACCAAGAGTAGTCTCTGCTGAGGTAAATACATCAAAAAAATAACATTTGTTAGAGGTATGACCAGGTTGAGGAGGAGGAAATACAGTCCAGAGGAGGAGGAGAAGGAAGAGGAGATACAGTCCAGAGAAGGAAGAGGAGATACAGTCCAGAGAAGGAGGATACAGTCCAGAGGAAGGAGGATACAGTCCAGAGAAGGAGAAGATACAGTCCAGAGAAGGAGAGACAGTCCAGAAGCGAGAAATACAGCAGAGAAGAGAAGATACAGTCCAGAGAGAGAAGATACAGTCCAGAGAAGAAGGAAATACAGTCCAGAGAAGAAGGAAATACAGTCCAGAGAAGGAGAAGATACAGTCCAGAGAAGGAGGAGATACAGTCCAGAGAAGGAGGAGATACAGTCCAGAGAAGGAGGAGATACAGTCCGGAGAAGGAGGAATAGATATAGTCCAGAGGAGGAGGAGGAAGAGGAGATACAGTCCAGAGGAGGAGAAGGAGGAGGAGACACAGTCCAGCAGAGGAGGAGGAGGAGACACAGTCCAGCAGTGTAGGAGGAGATGTAACCTCAAAGTCTATATAGCAAAACATCCCTTGGATTTTTCTATGCATTTCCAGACCACGAAAATAAAGAGTTTACTATATCTCAAAATGAGAAGTATTTTGATTTAAAGGAACACTAAATCAAAAAAGATTTACGTTGCTCCACTCTTTTAAACATGTAATTTAAAGGAACACTAAACTCAGGTTTTATAAAAAAAAAAAACATGTGCCATCCGTTTGTATTATTCACAGGGATGTGAGAACGCTTATTCTCACCTCCCTGTGAATAATATTACACTGGGGACCTGGAACTTACCTTACCGCCGCTCCACTCGCAGCCGCTCAGTCACTGAACAGCTGTTCTTTTGTATTCTCGCACATGTGCCTAAGGTAGGGCGCGGTCGGGACAGAGCGGCTGTCAGTGACTGAGCGGCTGCGAGTGGAGCGGCGGGTAAGGTAAGTTCCAGGTCCCCCGAGCGTAATATTATTCACAGGAAGGTGAGAATAAGCGTTCTCACCTCCCTGTGAATAATACAAACGGATGGCACATGTTTTTTTTTTATAAAACCTGAGTTTAGTGTTCCTTTAAATTACATGTTTAAAAGAGTGGAGCAATGTAAATCTTAAAAGCAATGAGAATCACGTTTTGGCACTAGAAACTCATTATGTATAAAGACCAGTTTGCAAGGATATAAGAAAAAAACTAAAAAAAACTGTGACCATTTACTGTAGACACAAATTACTCCATAAGCTGAAAGTCCAGATAACAGGTCACAAAGACAAGAGGAAAGCTACAATAAACAATGTGTATATATATATAACATACATATACACACACACACAAAGCCTGACGACATGCAAACAGAATTTACAGCAGATTAAACTTAGTGTATATTAACTTGAAAAGCACAGAGGTCTAGTGTTTTTAAACTTAGTGTATATTAACTTGAAAAGCACAGAGGTCTAGTGTTTGCAAGATCTTAAAGCCAAAGTATCTTGTGCAATTTGACAAGACCAAAGCAAAATCTCAATGGTAAATACTTATTTAAATAGCATGGGAGCCTTATCTAATACAATACTAAAATGAAATTAAAAACACCAGTGCTGACTCTTTTTAGGGTCATTGCCCTTATGTTACATAAAGCTCACTGCCTTAGTTTTGTAGCAGTTACTCAATTTGAGAGCAGAAAGACAAACTGAAAACTAATCATTTAAAAAAAAGTTGACACCAACCAACTAAAGGGCCTAGAGGCAAAACCTTCCTGGATTCAGCAGAGATATATCAGCTATGATCCACTTTCTCAGATCTCTTAGTTTCTCAAACAAACGTTACTAATAAATTAAACATGCTTTCCAGCTCCCCTTCAGTATATGCAAATAAGGAATGGAGACTTCTGGGTAGTTTTCAGTGTTTCCATAGTAGCCCTTCACCTAATAAAAGGTTTTTACAGCATTCTAAATCAAATGTTCAATCAGCTTGAACTTGGTGTTGCCTGGTAGTTCTTACCTGCAATGTTCTGCTGCTGGATTACACTTAACGATTGACATTACAGCTGTAAAATCAGTCGTAAAGTAACAGCAAATCCAGTTCGAGGAACGTCAAGGATAAGTAACCAGTGTATGGGCACCTTAAAGCTAAGTTAGGACAATAATGTTCTCAGCATCCACAGATTACCAACAGGGAAAACATTTGAGTCATAGAAAATAAAACTTTAGCCTATTGGAAGGAAAGATTATTTTTATGTGTTATAATAAAGTAAGTATTATAGACAATATATACCACATATTGAATCGGAACTTACTCCTGCTCCCAAGCCTTTGCTTTGTTTAGCTTGACTGTATCATTATAGAAATTGTTCACAGGTAATGTGATCACAAGCGCTGTAGCATTGCTGTAATGTTCACCTGTTAAAACAAATATATGGGAAAACTGATTTCTGCTGCCACTTATTAAAGTCTAATAATATATGAACACTGTAAGCAGATAAACAAACAGCCTTACAAAAATGCAATAAAACAGTACAAAGAAATAAAATATCTTACCATCATAACCCCCAAGTACCAGCCAAGGAAAGATGGGGCCACCAAAGGTACCAAGACATGGATCGTGTAGTGCTGAAGTATCATTCAAAGATGCTGGTGATCTTAAGGGTTTTTTAAAAGGAGAACAGTAAAAAAACAAAGATAATCATGTGGTTGTGAAAATCCCAGCATCCCCAGAGTCAGTTCTGCAGACAGTCAGCAGAAAATAATTCTATTATTTAAAAATAATTTCTTCCAAAGAAGAAATTTTCAATTTTTAATAAAATGATTATTACAATGACTTGTTATTGCCTACATACAAATTAAATATATAAAAGTTTCAAGAGGACTGAATATATTTCTATATAAACTGACTGTTCAGGTTTCAAAGAATTACAATCTTATATAAAAAATTTTAGCAATTGCTTAAGCACGCATTAGATCTGTTTTTAGTTAAAGGGCATGTCTACCCTCTTAATTTAAGTTACTGATTAAGCATCCCCACCCCAAAACTATAGTTACCAATCCCAAAAATACTTCTAATTATACTTCTATAGCACAACTTCATGACGTCTGGAAGACACCTCCTCTGCTGCTTCACGGATAATCTACATGCCGCACAGGAGGCATCTCCACTTAGTTTGCAAATTCCTGTTGCATGCATAAATTTTTGTGAGGTAAATGAAGGGTACACAAAGATAAAAAAAAAAGACTTACTGCACACAATATAAGAAGTGAGTGTGGTAATCAGCCATAACAAAGAACTCATCACTGATGGAATGGTTCAAGACAGACAGGCTGTTCTGGAAGTAGTTGAGCACACTGAAAATTGTGCAGTTGTTATTATAGGGGGCCAGTGGAGCCAAACAAATGTCTTTTAATGTTACACTTTCATTTTGGTAATATGCAGTTAGGTTTTCAATGGCATCTTGTAACTTCAAGACCTGGTAAAAGAAAAAAAAAGAATCTAGATTTTTTGGTATCAGATTTCATAACTAGTGTGAAGTATAATAATTGCCCATAGCCAAGTAATGCTATAAGAAAAGGGAGCGTCAACGCACCATTTTTTAGGGTGAAATTAGATGTTTCTAAAAAAAAAAAAACTAACATTCAGCTGCTGTGAACTTCATCCTCTTTAGTTATGGAGTTATAGATACTAAATGTCAAGAAAGGGTATTGGAGTTTGACAAGATAATATTATTTGTTTACCTGAACAAGAATATCAAATGTCAGAGGAGGACCAAAGTAGATATCACTACCAGATGGATATGGTGAATATATTTCACCTTTTGATAAGGGAGCAGTGATAATCAATTGTTCTGTACGGAAGAAAGGGCCAAAATGTTTATCAAAGTAATCCTTCTCTTGTCTGGCCTGACTGTGTGGATCAGACCAAAGCTCCACTGGGTCTGTAGTAATCGTCATGTACTTCAGACCAGAGCAACAAATAGCAATCAAAATCAGAGAGCAGAGGATGACAATCCATGGGTTTCGAACACAGAAAGACCCCCATTTTGTAAATGCAATGCGCAGGCAATTTTCCAATCGCTCCCCAATTCTGTCAAAGTAGGATGGCTCCCCTACATTTTAAGAAAAAGTGAATCAAGTTTAAAAACTTCATTTTTTTAAATAAGAAAACACATTGAGGTACTTACAGAGCATCTAAAGAAATTATCTGGCTTTCATACGCCAAAATGTATCACTTTCTCAACACACATTGTCATTGGAGGATTTTATATTTTTATTATTTCCTACATTGTAGATTTATATTGAAGACATCAAAACTATGAAGAAAAACATGAAATTATAAGAAAACAGAGTATGTTAAAGGGTATGTCCACTCCCCCCAAAAAATGTTATATGTTGCAGGAAATGGCCGAAAACCTAAAGAGGCTTAGATAACTCAAAGCTGTCAACAAATGTACTTGCGAGCCTTTGTTCCCTCGCTGCCTTCTGCTTGTCTTCCATGCAAAAAGAATAATAAGAAAGATACTTACAGAGCTTAGTTCCCTCTGCGCTTTGATATGGCCCTCTGCTTGCAGGAAATTGCAAGCAGGGGGCCGGAGCAGCAGCAGCATCCGTGATTGGCAGAGGCAGTCAATCACAGTTGCAGCTGCCGGCACTGCAGAATACCAGGGGGACGAATCTCTGTAAGTACATTACTGATTATTTTTTTTGCAAAGAAATATGGCGGCTCAGGGTGGGATAGGGTCCCCTACACTACAGAAACAGGTTTATAGGTAGGGCATCAGGCAGGAAAGAGGGATCCAGAGGGAGGGAGGGCTTCACTATACATGCCAGAAACCTGCTGTGCTGAAATTGGGTCTAATGAGGACAACACGAAGAAAAGGAAGAAAGACCAAGAGCTTTCTCTGCTGCTGCATAGGATATGTTCATTAGTTACCTCAGAAGCCACAAATTACAGCACCTCAGATTAGAGCCCAGATATATGCGTCACAGATTTCAAATAGCAGACACATCAACTGTTCAGTGGATACTGCATGAATCAGAGCTTCATTGATGCAAAGAAGCTGCTATTGAGGGAAAAAAACAAGTGGATTGTTTTTGTCAATAAATGCATGGAAAAGACCTTAGATCAGTGGAAAGTTGTACAGTACTGTACAATCCAAACTTTTTTTCCACCTAGAGATTTTTGGTTCCACCTGGCATCTTTGTGCGAGTTGCAGAACAGATGAACATCTAGCTCCTACATGGGTGCATGGAGGGCATGCTTGATCATGCATAGATCTTGCCCTCATTCTGATCCTTTGCACTTGGCACTTCAGATTTTCAAATAGCATTTGACATCCCCAGTTTTATCTGTTCACTAATATCACCATAATACAGACTGTAAAAATGAGTTTGGAGGTATAGGGTTGAAGGGTTCTTGTTTTCTATTGCACCTATAGGCTCCCGAGATAAAAATCCAGACCTACGTGTGATGGTGCTTTGCTGGTGGCACTGTAGCGGATTTATTCAAAATCCAGGACATACAACATTACAGCTTCCACAGCATTCTGCTGCAACATTTCACCCCATGTGGTTTGCTCTTAACAGGACAATCATGTTTTTCAACAGGACAAAGACCCCCAAGCACACCCGAGACTTTGTAAGGCTATTTAACCAAGGAGAGTGAACTATAAACCCAATTGATATGGTTTGGGATGAGGTAAAGAGTTATGGCACAGCAACCAACAAGTGTTCAGCAGCTTTGGGAATACCTTTAAGACTGTTAAAAGAAACATTCCAGCTGACAACCTCCTACAGCTAATTGAGAGAATGAGCTGAGAATTCATCAAAGCAAAATGTAGCTCTTTTCTAAAAATACAACATACTGTGGTTTAACACCTTTCTGTTTAGTGTATAATTTATGGATGTACCTTAGATTTGAGGTTTTTAACAATTATCTACAATGTAGAAAATAATAAAAGCATTAATTGAGAAGGTGGGTCCACATTTTGTATTAGTAATGTACATTAAATAACTATTACTCTAAACTAAATATAAAAAAATATATAAATGTAAAAATGCTGCCAAGTTATAAAAACTCACACTATAGTTACACTTCGACTTCATCTGCAAAATCCTTCTTAACAAAAAAATTTGCCAGGAGGGTTTATAATATTAAATGGTGTATAGTAATAACGTGGATACAGCAAATGAAAGGAATTGCATAGTCTGTATTTGTGGTTGTGAAAAAACCAAGCAACCAAGCATGCTGGGAGGAAGGAATCTGTATGAACTAACAGGGAGATTAAATAAAAGTTCTTATCGTTAAAAATGGTGCTAATTTTGTCCCAACCAATCAGATATTGTTTAACATTTGAAAGCTAACATCTGATTGGTTGGGGTAAAATTAGCACCATTTTTAACGATAAGAACTTTTATTGAATAACCGGTTTCTTTTGGGTTGGGGGGGATGGAAAATATACAATATTTATGGACAGAAACCACTTCTCTATAAAATATGCCTAATTTGCTAGGTATATAAACTTACCTGCAATTGAAGTAGCATTGACAGAATAGGCTAAATTGCTATCAATTGGTGCATATTCTGAGACAATGTTCTTTTTCCTGAATATTAAGAAAAAAAAATCCTGTAAAAAATTGTCATGAAAAACAAAAAGTATCTTCCAGTATATGGAAAAGTATGGTATACGGTACATTAAAATACAAGCATGCAGTAGGTAAATTATCCTATTTTAGTATCACAAGGTAATTCAGCATATTTAATGTATGTCAAACTTGTTTCTACAGTGTAGATGATCCTTAAACCAAAGTATATAATTAAAGAAGAACACAATCCCCAAACTTAAATATAAAGAAACATTTCAGCTCTAATGCCTTGAAGAGTTCGGTTTAGCAGACTCACAGCACATAAGCAAACATTTTTTTCTCTAACACATGTTAATTCAACCAAGTAATTTTTTTAGATTCTAGGCAAATGAAGAACCCTTATTTTATAGAAGGAAGTAAATGCTAAAACTTAATATAATGTGAACCAAAACAAGTGCAAGGGAAACACTAGGTTACCTGTAACACCATGATCCAATTATGATGGCAGAAAAGAGCATTAAAAACACAATGTAAACTATCCACATGATGACAGCCATGGCATCCATGCCCAAAATCAGCCATGGAACAGGAGAAGGTGGCGGCTGGGGAGCAGCACCACAGACAAGAGTGCAGTCCTGGCAACTGCATGGAGAACCATCTTCTTCAACTGACTCATCACAGCCTTTAGTAGCATTGTTCATAGGAAACATGGAGGTCACAGGATTATCTTTAATAAAATGGAAAAATGATTTAGAACCAAAATAACCAAATGCAATGCTAGGCCAGTCGGATAGCTACAGTAGACCAGTCAGATAGCTACAGTAGGCCAGTCAGATAGCTACAGTAGGCCAGTCAGATAGCTACAGTAGGCCAGTCGGATAGCTACAGTAGACCAGTCAGATAGTCAGTAGGTCAGATAGCTACAGTAGGCCAGTCGGATAGCTACAGTAGGCCAGCAGTAGCTACAGTAGGCCAGTCAGATAGCTACAGTAAAGGCAGTCAATAGCTACAGTAGGCCAGTCCATAGCTACAGTAGGCCAGTCAGATAGCTACAGTAGGCCAGTCAGATAGCTACAGTAGGCCAGTCAGTATAGCTACAGTAGGCCAGTCAGATAGCTACAGTTAGGCCAGTCCGTAGCTAAGCAGTAGGTCAGATAGCTACATAGACCAGTCAGTAGCCTAGCACAGTAGCCATTCAGATAGCTACAGTAGCCAGTCAGATAGTCTACAGTAGGCCGTCGATAGCTACAGTAGAGATGCCAGTCAGATAGCTACAGTAGGCCAGTCGATAGCTACAGTAGGCCAGTTCAGATAGCTACAGTACAGCCAGTCAGATAGCTACAGTAGCCAGTCAGATAGTCTAAGTAGACCAGTCAGTAGCTACAGTAGGCCAGTCAGATAGCTACAGTAGACCAGTCAGATAGCTACAGTACCAGTCAGAATAGCTACGTAGATCCAGTCAGATATCTACAGTAGACCAGTCAGATAGCCAGTAGCCAGTCAGATAGCACAGTAGACCAGTCAGATAGCTACAGACGACAGTCAGATAGACACAGTAGACCAGTCAGATAGCAAATGCCACAGTAGACAGTCAGATAGCTACAGTAGACCAGTCAGATAGCTCAGTAGACCAGTCAGATACTACAGTAGACCAGTCAGATCTACCAGTAGGCAGACATAGCTCAGTAGCCAGTCAGATAGCTACAGTAGGTCCAGATAGGCTCCAGTAGACCAGTCAGATAGCTACAGTAGCCAGTCAGAAGCTACAGTACCATCAGAAGCTACAGTAGACCCGTCAGATAGCTACAGTAGACCAGTCAGATAGCTACAGTACCCAGTCCATAGTCTACAGTAGGCACCAGTCAGATAGTCTACAGTAGGTCATATACTACACGTAGGACAGTCAGATAGCTACAGTACACCAGTCGTATAGCGTACAGTAGGTCAGATAGCTACAGTAGGCCAGTCAGAATAGCTACAGTAGGCCAGTCCAGATGCTACAGTAGGCCAGTCAGAATCAGCTACAGTAGGCCAGTCAGATAGCTACAGTTAGGCCAGTCAGATAGCTACAGTAGGCCAGTCAGATAGCTACAGTAGGCCACAGTCAGATAAGCTACAGTAGGCCAGTCAGTATAGCTACAGTAGGCCAGTCAGATAGCTACAGTAGCCAGTCAATACTACGTAGGCCAGTCGAATGCTACAGTAGACCAGTCAGATAGCTACGTAGCCAGTCATATACTACGTACACATCAGATAGCTACAGTAGGTCAGATAGCTACAGTAGACCAGTCAGATAGCTACAGTAGCCTCAGATAGCTACAGTAGCCCAGTCAGATAGCTACAGTAGGTTCAGATAAGCTACAGTAGACCAGTCAGATAGCTACAGTAGACCAGTCAGATAGCTACAGTAGGCCAGTCAGATAGCTACAGTAGGTCAGATAGCTACAGTAGACCAGTCAGATAGATACAGTACGCCAGTCAGATAGCTACAGTAGGCCAGTCAGATAGCTACAGTAGGCCAGTCAGATAGCTACAGTAGGCCAGTCAGATAGCTACAGTAGGCCAGTCAGATAGCTACAGTACACCAGTCAGATAGCTACAGTAGGTCAGATAGCTACAGTAGACCAGTCAGATAGCTACAGTAGGCCAGTAAGATAGCTACAGTAGACCAGTCAGATAGCTACAACAGTCAGATAGCTACAGTAGACGCAGTCAGATAGCTCAAGTAGACCAGTCAGATGCTAAGTAGCCAGTCGATAGCTACAGTAGGCCAGTCAGATAGCTACAGTAGGCCAGTCAGTATAGCTACAGTAGGCCAGTCAGATAGCTACAGTAGACCAGTCAGATAGCTACAGTAGACCAGTCAGATAGCTACAGTAGACCAGTCAGATAGCTACAGTAGACCAGTCAGATAGCTACAGTAGACCAGTCAGATAGCTACCAGTAGCCAGTCAGATAGCTACAGTAGACAAGTCCATAGCTCAGTAGACCAGTCCACAAGGAAGATAGCCACAAGTAACCAGTCAGAATAGCTACAGTATACCAGTCAGAGCTACAGTAGACCAGTCAGATAGCTACAGTAGACCAGTCAGATAGCTACACAGTAGACTCAGTCAGATAGCCACAGTAGACATCAGATAGCTACAGTAGCCAGTCAGTAGCTACAGTTAGACCAGTCCAGATAGCTACAGTAGACCAGTCAGATAGCTACAGTAGACCAGTCAGATAGTCACAGTAGACGCATCGATGCAGTAGTACCAGTCAGATAGCTACAGTAGGTCAGATAGCTACGTAGTCATAGCTACAGTAGGCCAGTCAGATAGTCTCCAGTAGAGCCAGTCAGATAGCTACAGTAGACCAGTTCAGATAGCTACAGTAGCCAGTCAGATAGCTACAGTAGACCAGTCAGATGCTACGTACGCAGTCAGATAGCTACAGTAGGCCAGTCAGATAGCACAGTAGGCCAGTCAGATAGCTACAGTAGGCCAGTCAGATAGCTACAGTAGGCCAGTCAGATAGCTACAGTAGGCCAGTCAGATAGCTACAGTAGACCAGTCAGATAGCTACAGTAGGCCAGTCAGATAGCTACAGTAGGCCTCAGATGCTACAGTAGACCATTCAGATAGCTACAGTAGGCCAGTCAGATAGCTACAGTAGGCCAGTCAGATAGCTACAGTAGGCCAGTCAGATAGCTACAGTAGGCCAGTCAGATAGCTACAGTAGGCCAGTCAGATAGCTACAGTAGGTCAGATAGCTACAGTAGGCCAGTCAGATAGCTACAGTAGCCAGTCAGATAGCTACAGTAGGTCAGATAGCTACAGTAGGCCAGTCAGATAGCTACAGTAGGTCAGATAGCTACAGTAGGCCAGTCAGATAGCTACAGTAGGCCAGTCAGATAGCTACAGTAGACCAGTCAGATTAGCTACCAGTAGGTCCAGTCAGATAGCTACAGTAGGCCAGTCAGATAGCTACAGTAGGCCAGTCAGAGTATAGCTACAGTAGGCCATCGATACTACAGTAGGCCAGTCGTATAGCTACAGTAGGCCAGTCAGATAGCTACAGTAGGCCATTAGATGCTACCGTAGACCAGTCAGATAGCTACAGTAGGCCAGTCAGATAGCTACAGTAGGCCAGTCAGATAGCTACTGTAGTTCAGATAGCTACAGTAGGCCAGTCAGATAGCTACAGTAGGTCAGATAGCTACAGTAGACCAGTCAGATGCTCAGTCGGCCAGTCGATAGCTACAGTAGGCCAGTCGATAGCTACAGTAGGCCAGTCAGATAGCTACAGTAGGCCAGTCAGATAGCTACAGTAGGCCAGTCAGAATGCTACGTACACCAGTCAGATAGCTACATACACAGTAGACTACAAGGCCAGTCAGATACTACAGTAGGCCAGTCAGATAGCTATCAGTAGACCAGTCAGATAGCTACAGTAGGTCAGATAGCTACAGTAGACCAGTCAGATAGCTAGAGTAGGCCAGTAAGATAGCTACAGTAGACCAGTCAGATAGCTACAGTAGGCCAGTCAGATAGCTACAGTAGGCCAGTCAGATAGCTACAGTAGGCCTCAGATAGTCTACAGTAGACCATCAGATAGCTACTAGTACCAGTCAGAGATAGCTACAGTAGGCCAGCAGATAGCTACAGTAGGCCAGTCAGATAGCTACAGTAGCCAGTCCGTAGCTCAGTAGCCAGTCAGTATAGCTACAGTAGCACCAGTCAGATAGCTACAGTAGACCAGTCAGATAGCTACAGTAGGACCAGTCAGATAGCTACAGTAGACCAGTCAGATAGCTAGTAGACAGTCAGATAGCTACAGTAGGCCAGTCAGATAGCTACAGTAGACCAGTCAGATAGCTACAGTAGGCCCAGTCGGAGATATCACAGTAGACCAGTCAGATAGCCACGTAGACCAGTCAGATAGCTACAGTAGACCAGTCAGATAGCCACAGTAGATACCAGTCAGATAGCCACGTAGACCAGTCAGATAGCTACATAGACCAGTCAGATAGCTACAGTAGACCAGTCAGATATCTACAGTAGACCAGTCAGATAGCTACAGTAGGTCAGATAGCTACAGTAGGCCAGTCAGATAGCTACAGTAGGTCAGATAGCTACAGTAGACCAGTCAGATAGCTACAGTAGGCCAGTCAGATACTCAGTAGACAGTCAATAGCTACGTAGACCAGTCAGATAGCTACAGTAGACCAGTCAGATAGCTACAGTAGCCAGTCAGATAGCTACGTACACATCAGATACTATACAGGTAGCCAGTCAGATAGCTACAGTAGGCCAGTCAGATAGCTACAGTAGGCCAGTCAGATAGCTACAGTAGGCCAGTCAGATAGCTACAGTAGGCACAGATAGTACAGTAGCAGTCAGTAGCTCAGTAGGTCAGATGCTACAGTAGACCAGTCAGATAGCTACAGTAGGCCAGTCAGATAGCTACAGTAGGCCAGTCAGATAGCTACAGTAGAGCAGTCAGATAGCTACAGTAGGCCAGTCAGAATGCTACAGTAGACCAGTCAGATAGCTACAGTACACCAGTCAGATAGCTACAGTAGGTCAGATAGCTACAGTAGACCAGTCAGATAGCTACAGTATGCCAGTCAGATAGCTACAGTACACCAGTCAGATAGCTACAGTAGGTCAGATAGCTACAGTAGACCAGTCAGATAGCTACAGTATGCCAGTCAGATAGCTACAGTACACCAGTCAATAGCTACAGTAGGTCAGATAGCTACAGTAGACCAGTCAGATAGCTACAGTAGACCAGTCAGATAGCTACAGTAAGGCCAGTCAGATAGCTACAGTAGGCCAGTCAGATAGCTACAGTAGGCCAGTCAGATAGCTACAGTAGGTCAGATAGCTACAGTAGACCAGTCAGATAGCTACAGTAGACCAGTCAGATAGCTACAGTAGGCCCAGTCAAGATAGCTACAGTAGGGTCAGATAGCTACAGTAGACGCAGTCAGATAGCTACAGTAGACCAGTCAGATAGCTACAGTAGACCAGTCAGATAGCTACATAGTCATACAGTAGACCATCAGATCGCTACAGTAACCAGTCAGATAGCTACAGTAGGCCAGTCAGATAGCTACAGTAGAGCCAGTCAGATAGCTAGACCAGTCAGATACTCAGTAGTCAGATAGCTACAGTAGACCAGTCAGATAGCTACATGTAGACCAGTCAGATAGCTACAGTAGACCAGTCAGATAGCTACAGTAGACCGTCAGATAGCTACAGTAGACCAGGTCAGATAGCTACAGTCCAGTCAGATAGCTACAGTAGACCAGTCAGATAGCTACAGTAGACCAGTCAGATAGCTACAGTAGACCAGTCAGATAGCTACAGTAGACCAGTCAGATAGCTACAGTAGACCAGTCAGATAGCTACAGTAGACCAGTCAGATAGCCACAGTAGACCAGTCAGATAGCCACAGTAGACCAGTCAGATAGCCACAGTAGACCAGTCAGATAGCTACAGTAGACCAGTCAGATATCTACAGTAGACCAGTCATATAGCTACAGTAGGTCAGATAGCTACAGTAGGCCAGTCAGATAGCTACTTCTCAGATTAGCTACAGAGGCCCCAGTCTCAGATAGCAGAGTCAGTCAGATAGCTACAGTCAGAGGCCAGGTCAGCCCACACAGCGTCCAGATGTTCCAGATTTCGTTCTTTCTCAGATTTCAGGATAGCTACTAGTAGTACCATTCTTTTCTTTCAGATTTCAGATTTTCAGTTTTAAGTTTTTTCAGATAGCTACAGTAGCCGTCAGTAGCTTTTATCGCTACAGTAGGCCAGTCAGATAGCATACAGTAGGCCAGCACGTCAGTCCAGATTCCAGTTTTCTTCTCAGATCCCTTTCTAAGATTCAGATTCAGATTCAGCAGATTAGCTACAGTAGGCCACGATTGACATCGGGTCAGATTTTAGCTACAGTAGGCCCCCCCAAGGGTAAGCTCATCAGACTCCAGGGCAGACTTCAGGATCAGATTCGCTCAGTTTCATTCAGCAGCGAGCAGGCAGAGGCAGATGGCGCAGTCGCAGAGCGGGGGGCAGGAGGCAGATTCGATTTCTCTCTCAGCTTCATCAGATTCAGATTCTTCTTTCCGAAGCCTACAGTGGCCAGTCAGATCCAGTCAGTCCGATAGCTACGTAGGCCATGTCAGGATAGCTACAGTAGGCCCGTCAGGTTTTTCAGCAGACAGCAGATAGACCCAGAGGATCCCAAGGATAGCTACAGTAGGTCAGGAGGTTAGCCTAACCTCTCTTACAGTAGGCAGGAGGTCGGATATAGTACAGTACAGGCTAGACCATTCTTTTTTCAGTTTTTTTAGCTAGCTTACAGTATGTCAGATAGCCCATCACCCCCCTCGTACAGTAGGCCAAGAGAAAGAGTTCGGGGGATATAGTGACAGGTAGACCATGCAGATAGCTTACAGTTAGGTAGGGTAGATACGGGCAGTTTTTAGGGGCCGCGGCCAGTCGGATAGATAGCACAGTTAGACGCATCAGATTAGGTTAACAGTAGTCGTAGTTTTACAGTAGGCCAGTCAGATAGCAGTACAGTGCATCTTACAGTAGGGGCCAGTCAGTTAGCTCAGTAGGGCCAGTCAGACTTAGTACAGTAGGCCAGTCAGGATAGCTACAGTAGGCCAGTCGGATAGCTACAGTAGGCCAGCGGTGATCGACGTACAGTAGGCCAGTCAGATAGCTACAGTAGGACCGTCAGATAGCTACAGTAGGCCAGTCGAGATAGATCTACAGTAGAGCCAGTCAGATAGCTACAGTAGCAGTCAGATAGCTACAGTAGACAGTCAGATAGCTACAGTAGACCAGTCAGATAGCTACAGTAGACAGGTCAGATAGCTACAGTAGCCAGTCAGATAGCTACAGTAGTAGACCAGTCAGATAGCTACAGTAGGCCAGTCAGATAGCTACAGTAGGGCCAGTCAGATAGCTACAGTAGGCCAGTCAGATAGCTACAGTAGGCCAGTCAGAGTAGCTCAGTAGGCCAGTCAGATAGCTACAGGAGCCAGTCAGTAGCTACAGTACGTAAGAAGCTACAGTAGGCCAGTCAGATAGCTACAGTAGGCCAGTCAGATAGCTACAGTAGGTCAAGATAGCTACAAGTAGGCCAGTAAGATCGCTACAGTAGGCCAGTCAGATAGCTACAGTAGGCAGTCAGATAGTACAGTAGGCCAGTCAGATAGCTACAAGGTCAGTCAGATAGCTACAGTAGCCAGTCAGATAGTACAGTAGGCCAGTCCAGATTAGCACAGTAGCCAGTCAGATAGCTACAGTAGCCAGTCAGATAGCTCCAGAGTAGGCCAGTCAGATAGCTACAGTAGGCCAGTCGAGCTACAGTAGGCCAGTCAGATAGCTACAGTAGACCATTCAGAGAGCTACTAGTCAGATAGCTACATAGTCAGTCAGTAGCTACAAGCAGTGATGCTACGTAGGCCAGTCAGATAGCTACAGGTCAGAAGCTACAATAGACAGTCAGATAGCTAGAGTAGGCCAGTCAGATAGTACAGTAGACCAATCAGATAGTACAGTAGACCAGTCAGATAGCTAACGTAGGCCAGTCAGTAGCTACAGTAGCCAGTAGATAGTACATAGGCCAGTCAGATAGCTACAGTAGACCATTCAGAGAGCTACAGTAGGTCAGATAGCTACAGTAGTTCAGTCAGATAGCTACAGTAGGCCAGTCAGATAGCTACAGTAGGCCAGTCGGATAGCTACAGTAGTCTCGATAGCTACATAGACCAGTCAGATAGCTAGAGTAGGCCAGTCAGATAGCTACAGTAGACCAGTCAGATACTACAGTAGGCCAGTCAGATAGTACAGTAGGACAAGTAGAGAGCTACAGATAGGTCAGATAGCTCAGTAGACCAGTCAGATAGCTACAGTAGGCCAGTCAGGATAGCTACAGTAGGCCAGTCAGATAGCTACAGTAGGCCAGTCAGATAGCTACAGAGCCAGTAGTCAGCTACAGTAGGCCAGTCGATAGACTACAGTAGGGCCAGTCGGATAGCTACAGTAGGCCAGTAGGATTAGCTACAGTAGGCCAGTCAGATAGCTACAGTAGGCCATCGGATAGCTACAGTAGGCCAGCCAGTACAGATAGCTACAGTAGACCAGTAGATGCTACAGTAGACCAGTCAGATAGTACAGAGCCAGTCAGAGTATAGCTACGTAGCCAGTCAGATAGCTACAGTAGGCAGTAAGATAGCCAGTCAGATAGCTACAGTAGGCAGTCAGAGTCAGTAGCACAGTAAGAGTCAGATAGTACAGTAGGCCAGTCAGATAGCTACAGTACAGTCAGATAGCTACAGTAGGCCAGTCAGATAGCTACAGTAGGCCAGTCGATAGCTACAGTACGTCAGATCGCTTAAAGTAGGCCAGTCAGATAGCTACAGTAGGCCAGATAGCTACAGTAGGCCAGTCAGATAGCTAAAGTAGGCCAGTCAGATAGCTACAGTAGGCCAGTCAGATAGCTACAGTAGGTCAGATAGCTACAGTAGACCAGTCAGATAGCTACAGTAGGCCAGTCAGATAGCTACGTAGACCAGTCAGATAGCTACAGTAGGCCAGTCAGATAGGCTCATAGCACGATTACAGTAGGCCAGTTCAGATAGCTACATGTAGGCCAGTCAGATAGCTACAGTAGGCCAGTCAGATAGCTACAGTAGGCCAGTCAGATAGACACAGATAGCTACAGTAGCAGTCAGATAGCTTACAGTAGGCCAGTCAGATAGCTACAGTAGGCCAGTTCGGAGATAGCTACAGTAGGTCAGATAGCTACAGTAGCCAGTCAGATAGCTACAGTAGGCCAGTCAGATAGCTACAGTAGGTCAGATACTACAGTAGACCAGTCAGATAGCTACAGTAGTCAGATAGCTACAGTAGCAGTCAGTAGCACAGTAGGCCAGTCAGATAGCCAGTCGGCAGTCAGATGCTACAGTAGGTCAGATAGCACAGTAGGCCAGTCAGATAGCTACAGTAGGCCAGTCAGAATAGCTACAGTAGGTCATAGAACAGTAGGCCAGTCAGATAGCTACAGTAGGCCAGTAGATAGTACAGTAGACCATCAGAAGCTACAGTAGGTCAGATAGCTACAGTAGGCCAGTCAGATAGCTACAGGAGTCAGATAGCTACAGTAGGCGTCAGATAGTACAGTGGCAGTCAGATAGCTACAGTAGGCCAGTCAGATAGCTACAGTAGGCCGTCAGATAGCTAAAGTAGGCCAGTCAGATAGCCTACAGTAGGCCAGTCAGATAGCTACAGTAGGCCAGTCAGATAGCTACAGTAGGCCAGCAGATAGAACAGTAGGCAGTCAGATAGCTACAGTAGGCCAGTCAGATAGCTACAGTAGACCAGTCAGATAGCTACAGTAGGCCAGTCAGATAGCTACAGTAGGCCAGTCAGATAGCTACAGTGGCCAGTCAGAAGTACAGTAGGCCAGTCAGATAGCTACAGTAGGCCATCAGATAGCTACAAGAAGTCAGATAGTACATAGTAGAGCTACAGTAGCCAGTCAGATAGCTACAGTAGACCATCAGATAGCTACAGTAGGCCAGTCAGATAGCTACAGTAGGCCAGTCAGAGTCGATAGCTACAGTAGGCCAGTCAGATAGCTACAGTAGGCCAGTCAGATAGCTACAGTAGGCCAGTCAGATAGCTACAGTAGGCCAGTCAGATAGCTACAGTAGGCCAGTCAGATAGCTACGTAGCCAGTCAGATAGCTATCAGATAGATAAAGTACAGATAGCTACAGTAGGCCAGTCGATAGCTACAGTAGACCATCAGATAGCTACAGTAGGTCCGATAGCTACAGTAGGCAGTCGATAGCTACAGTAGTCAGATAGCTCCAGTAGGCCAGTCAGATAGCTCCAGTAGGCCAGTCAGATAGCTCCAGTAGGCCAGTCAGATAGCTACAGTAGGCCAGTCAGATAGCTACAGTAGGCCAGTCAGATAGCTACAGTAGGCCAGTCAGATAGCTACAGTAGGCCAGTGAGTAGCTACAGTAGGCCAGTCGGATAGCTACAGTAGGCCAGTCGGATAGCTACAGTAGGCCAGTCGGATAGCTACAGTAGCCAGTCGGATAGCTACAGTAGGCCAGCCCAGTAGGATAGCTACAGTAGGCCAGCCCAGTCAGATAGCTACAGTAGGCCAGCCCAGTCAGATAGTACAGTAGACCAGTCAGATAGCTACAGTAGACCAGTCAGATAGCTACAGTAGACCAGTCAGATAGCTACAGTAGACCAGTCAGATAAGCTACAGTAGACCAGTCAGATAGCTACAGTAGGCCAGTCAGATAGCTACAGTAGGCCAGTCAGATTAGCTACAGTAGCCAGTCAGATAGCTACAGTATACCAGTAGATAGCTACAGTAGACCAGTTAGATAGCTACAGTAGAACAGTCAGATAGCTACAGTAGGCCAGTCAGATGCTACGTAGGCCAGTCAGATAGCACAGTAGGCCAAGTCAGATTAGCTACAGTAGGTCAGATAGAGCTACAGTAGGCCAGTCAGATAGAACCGTACAGTCAGATAGCTACAGTAGGCCAGTCAGATAGTACAGTAGGTCAGATAGCTAAGTAGGGTCAGATAGTACAGAGTCAGATAGCTTACGTAGCCAGTCAGATAGCTACAGTAGGCCAGTCAGATAGCTACAGTAGGTCAGATAGCTACAGTAGACAGTCCAGTGGATACAGTAGGCAGTAGATAGCTACAGTAGCCAGTCAGATAGCTACAGTAGGCCAGTCAGATAGCTACAGTAGGCCAGTCAGATAGCTACAGTAGACCTCAGAAGCTACAAGGTCAGATAGCTACAGTAGGCCAGTCAGATAGCTACAGTAGGCCAGTCAGATAGAGCTACAGTAGGCCAGTCAGATAGCTACAGTAGGCCAGTCAGATAGCTACAGTAGCCAGTCAGATAGCTCAGTAGCAGTCGGAAGCTACTAGTCAGTAGCTACAGTAGACCAGTCAGATAGCTACAGTAGGCCAGTCAGATAGCTACAGTAGACCAGTCAGATAGCTACAGTAGGCCAGTCAGATAGCTACAGTAGGCCAGTCAGATAGCTACAGTAGACCAGTCAGATAGCTACAGTAGACCAGTCAGAGAGCTACAGGACCAGTCAGAAGCTACAGTAGACCAGTCAGATAGCTACAGTAGGCCAGTCAGATAGCTACAGTAGGCCAGTCAGATAGCTACAGTAGACCAGTCAGATAGCTACAGTAGGCCAGTCAGATAGCTACAGTAGGTCAGTCAGAGAGCTACAGTAGACATCAAAGAGCTACAGTAGGTCAGATAGCTACAGTAGACCAGTAGATAGCTACAGTAGACCAGTCAGATAGCTACAGTAGACCAGTCAGATAGCTACAGTAGGCCAGTTAGATAGCTACAGTAGGCCAGTCAGATAGCTACAGTAGACCAGTCAGATAGCTACAGTAGACCAGTCAGAGAGCTACAGTAGACCAGTCAGATAGCTACAGTAGGCCAGTCAGATAGCTACCAGTAGGCCAGTCAGATAGCTACAGTAGACCAGTCAGATAGCTACAGTAGGCCAGTCAGATAGCTACAGTAGGTCAGTCAAGAGCTACAGTAGACATTCAAAGAGCTAAGAGGTAGCAGATAGCACAGTAGACCAGTTAGATAGTACAGTAGACCAGTCAGAGAGCTACAGAGTTAGACAGGCAGATTGCTACAGTAGGCCGTCAGATAGATACAGTAGACCAGTCAGATAGCTACAGTCGGCAGTCAGAGGCTACAGTAGGCCAGTCAGATAGCTACAGTAGGACAGTCAGAAGCTACAGTTAGGCCAGTCAGATAGCTACAGTAGGCCAGTCAGATAGCTACAGTAGGCCAGTCAGATAGGTACAGTAGGCCAGTCAGATAGCTACAGTAGGCCAGTCAGATAGCTACAGTAGGCCAGTCAGATAGCTACAGTAGGCCAGTCAGATAGCTACAGTAGGCCAGTCAGATAGCTACAGTAGGCCAGTCAGATAGCTACAGTAGTCAGATAGCTACAGTAGGCCAGTCAGTAGTACAGTAGGCCATCAGATAGCTACAGTAGGTCAGATAGCTACAGTAGGCCAGTCAGATAGCTACAAGTAGGCCAGTTCAGATAGCTACAGTAGGTCAGATAGCTACAGTAGGCCAGCAGTCAGATAGCTACAGTAGGCAAGTCAGATAGCTACAGTAGACATTCAGAGAGCTACAGTAGGTCAGATAGCTACAGTAGACCAGTCAGATAGCTACAGTAGGCCAGTCAGATAGCTACAGTAGGCCAGTCAGATAGCTACAGTAGGCCAGTCGGATAGCTACAGTAGGTCAGATAGCTACAGTAGACCAGTCAGATAGCTAGAGTGGCCGTCAGATAGCTACAGTAGACCAATCAGATAGCTACAGTAGGCCAGTCAGATAGCTACAGTAGGCCAGTCAGATAGCTACAGTAGGACAGTCAGATAGCTACAGTAGACCAGTCAGATAGCTACAGTAGGCCAGTCAGATAGCTACAGTAGGCCAGTCGATAGCTACAGTAGGCCAGTCGGATAGCTACAGTAGGCCAGTCGGATAGCTACAGTAGGCCAGTCGATAGCTAAGTAGGCCGTGATAGCTATAGTAGGCCGTCAGATAGCTACAGTAGGCCAGTCAGAAGCTACAGTAGACCAGTCAGATAGCTACAGTAGGCCAGTCAGATAGCTACAGTAGGCCAGTCGAGAGCTACAGTGATTCAGAGAGTACAGTAGGTCAGATAGCTACAGTAGACAGTCAGATAGCTACAGTAGGCCATCAGATAGCTACAGTGGCCAGTCGGATAGCTAAAGTAGGCCAGTCGGATAGCTACAGTAGGCCAGTCGGATAGCTTAGCCAGTAGGCCAGTCGGATTAGCTACAGTAGGCCAGTCGGATAGCTACAGTAGCCAGTCGATAGCTACAGTAGCCAGTCGAGATAGCTACAGTAGGCCAGTCGGATAGTACAGTAGGCCAGTCGGATAGCTACGTAGCCAGTCGATAGTCAGTAGCAGTCGATACTACAGTAGGCCAGTAGGTAGCTACAGTAGGCCAGTCAGATAGCTACAGTAGGCCAGTCCGATAGCTACAGTAGGCCAGTCAGATAGCTACAGTAGGCCAGTCAGATAGCTACAGTAGGCCAGTCAGATAGCTACAGTAGGCCAGTCAGATAGCTACAGTAGGCCGGTCAGATAGCTACAGTAGGCCAGTCAGATAGTACAGTAAGTCAGATAGCTACAGTAGCCGTCAGATAGCTAAGAGGCCAGTCAGATAGCTACAGTAGGCCAGATTAGCTACAGTAGGCCAGTCAGATAGCTACAGTAGGCCAGTCAGATAGCTACAGTAGGGCAGTCAGTAGCTACAGTAGGCCAGTCAGATAGCTACAGTAGGCCAGTCAGATAGCTACAGTAGGTCAGATAGCTACAGTAGGCCAGTCAGATAGCTACAGTAGGCCAGTCAGATAGCTACGTAGGCCGTCGATAGCTACAGTAGGCAGTCAATAGCAAAGTAGGCCAGTAGATAGCTACAGTAGGCCAGTCAGATAGCGTACAGTAGGCCCAGGAGATAGCTACAGTAGCCAGTCAGATAGCTACAGTAGGCCAGTCAGATAGCTACAGTAGGACCAGTCAGATAGCTACATAAACCAGTCAGATAGCTACAGTAGAGCAGTCAGATAGCTACAGTAGGCCAGTCAGATAGCTACAGTAGGCCAGTCGATAGCTACAGTAGGTCAGATAGCTACAGTAGACCAGTCAGATAGCTACGTAGCCAGTCAGATAGAGAGTAGGAGTCAGATAGCTAGAGTAGGCCAGTCGATAGCTAGTAGGCCAGTCAGATAGCTAGTAGGCCAGTCGATAGCTACAGTAGACCGTCAGGATAGCACAGTAGGCCAGTCAGATAGCTACAGTAGGTCAGTCAGATAGCTACAGTAGGTCAGATAGCTACAGTAGGCCAGTCAGAGAAAGCTACAGTAGGCCGTCAGATAGCTACAGTAGGGCCAGTCAGATAGCTACAGTAGGTCAGATAGCTACAGTAGGCCAGTCAGATAGCTACAGTAGGCATTCAGATAGTACAGTAGGTCAGAAGATAGAGTACAGTAGGCCAGTCGGATAGCTACAGTGGCCAGTCGGAAGCTACAGTAGGCCAGTCGATGACGTAGCCAGAGGATAGTACAGTAGCAGTAGAGCTACGTCCAGTCAGATAGTACAGTAGGCCAGTCAGATAGCTACAGTAGGCCAGTCAGATAGCTACAGTAGGCCAGTCAGATAGCTACAGTAGGCCAGTCAGATAGCTACAGTAGACATTCAGAGAGCTACAGTAGGTCAGATAGCTACAGTAGACCAGTCAGATAGCTACAGTAGTCAGATAGCTACAGTAGGCCTGTCAGATAGCTACAGTAGGCCAGCAGCAGAAGACTACAGTAGACCAGTCAGATAGCTACAGTAGACAGTCAGATAGCTACAGTAGACAGTACGATAGCTACAGTAGACCGTCAGATAGCTACAGTAGACAGTACGATAGCTACAGAGGACCAGTCAGATGCAGATAGCTACAGTTAGACAGTCAGATAGTACGTAGGCGTAGTACTACAGTAGGCAGTCAGAGCGTACGTGGCCAGTCAGATAGCTACAGTAGGCCAGTCAGATAGCTACAGTAGGCCAGTCAGAATGCTACAGTAGGCCAGTCAGATAGCTACAGATAAGGCACAGTCAGATAGCTACGTAGGCTAGTAGATACAGTACAGTCAGATAGCTACAGTAGGCCCGTCCGATAGCTACAGTAGGCAGTCAGATAGCTACAGTAGGCCAGTCAGATAGCTACAGTAGGTCAGATAGCTACAGTAGGCCAGTCAGATAGCTACAGTAGGCCAGTCAGATAGCTACAGTAGGTCAGATAGCTACAGGAGGCCAGTCAGAAGTACAGTAGTCAGATAGCTACAGTAGCCGTCAGATAGCTTCAGTAGGCCAGTCAGATAGCTACAGTAGACCAGTCAGAGAGCTACAGTAGGCCAGTCAGTTAGCTACAGTAGATGCCAGGTAGATAGCTACAGTAGGCCAGTCAGATAGCTACAGTAGGTCAGATAGCTACAGTAGGCCAGTCAGATAGCTACAGTAGGCCAGTCAGATAGCTACAGTAGACCAGTCAGATAGCTACAGTAGACCAGTCAGATAGCTACAGTAGGCCAGTCAGATAGCTACGTAGTCAGATAGTACAGTAGGCCAGAGATAGCTACCGTAGGTCAGATAGCTACAGTAGACCAGTCAGATAGCTACAGTAGGCCAGCAGATAGCTAAAGTAGGCCAGTCAGATAGCTACAGTAGGCCAGTCAGATAGTACAGTAGGCCAGTCAGAAGCTACGAGCATCAGTAGCTAAGTACACAGTCAGGCTAGCTACAGTGACACATAGATAGCTACAGTAGGCCAGTCAGATAGTACAGTAGGCCAGTCAGATAGCTACAGTAGGCCAGTCAGATAGCATACAGTACACCAGTCAGATAGCTACAGTAGGTCAGATAGCTACAGTAGACCAGTCAGTAGCTACCGTAGCAGTAGATAGCTACAGTAGACCAGTCAGATAGCTACAGTAGGCCAGTCAGTAGCTACAGTAGGCCAGTCAGATAGCTACAGTAGGACCAGTCAGATAGCTACAGTAGGACCAGTCAGATAGCACAGTACGGTCAGATAGCTACAGTAGACCAGTCAGATTAGCACAGTAGGCCAGTAAGATAGCTACAGTAGACCAGTCAGATAGCTACAGTAGGCCAGTCAGATAGCACAGTAGGCCAGTCAGATAGCTACAGTAGGCATAGCTAGTAGGACCAGTCGAGTACAGTGACCGTCAGATAGCTCAGTAGGCCAGTCAGATAGCTACAGTAGGCCAGTCAGATAGCTACAGTAGCCAGTCAGATAGATAGCTACAGTAGGCCAGTCAGATAGCTCCAGTAAACAGTCGATAGTACAGTAGACCAGTCAGATAGCTACAGTAGACCAGTCAGATAGCTACAGTAGACCAGTCAGATAGCTACAGTAGACCAGTCAGATAGCTACAGTAGACCAGTCAGATAGCTACAGTAGACCAGTCAGATAGCTACAGTAGACCAGTCAGATAGCACAGTAGACCAGTCAGATAGCCACAGTAGGACCAGTCCAGATCGCTACAGTAGACCAGTCAGATAGCTACAGTAGACCAGTCAGATACTACAGTAGACCAGTAATAAGCTACAGTAGGTCAGATAGCTACAGTAGGCCAGTCAGATAGCTACAGTAGGTCAGATAGCTACAGTAGACCAGTCAGATAGCTACAGTAGGCCAGTCAGATAGCTACAGTAGACCAGTCAGATAGCTACAGTAGACCAGTCAGATAGCTACAAGTAGACCAGTCAGATAGCTACAGTACACCAGTCAGATAGCTACAAGTACACCAGTCAGATAGCTACAGTAGTCAGATAGTACAGTAGGCAGTCAGATAGCTACAGTAGGCCAGTCAGATAGCTACAGTAGGCCAGTCAGATAGCTACAGTAGGCCAGTCAGATAGCTACAGTAGGCCAGTCAGATAGCTACAGTAGGCCAGTCAGATAGCTACAGTAGGTCAGATAGCTACAGTAGACCAGTCAGATAGCTACAGTAGGCCAGTCAGATAGCTACAGTAGGCCAGTCAGATAGTCAGTAACCAGTCAGATAGCTACAGTAGGCCAGTCTCAGATGCTACAGTAGACAGTCAGATAGCTCAGTACACCAGTAGCTAGCTACAGTCACCAGTCAGATAGTACAGTAGGTCAGATAGCTACAGTAGACCAGTCAGTAGCTACAGTATGCCAGTCAGATATACAGTACACCAGTCAGATAGCTAAGTAGGTCAGATAGCTCACAGTAGACCAGTAGATAGCTACAGTAGGACCAGTAGATAGCTACAGTAGCCAGTAGATAGCTACAGTAGACCAGTCAGATAGCTACAGTACCACCAGTCAGATAGCTACAGTAGCCAGTCAGATAGCTACAGTAGGCCAGTCAGATAGCTACAGTAGGCCAGTCAGATAGCTACAGTAACCAGTCAGATTAGCTACAGTACACCGTCAGATAGCTACAGTAGAGTCAGATAGCTACAGTATAGACCAGTCAGATAGCTACAGTGACCAGTCAGATAGCGACAGTAGACCAGTCAGATAGCTACAGTAGCCAGTCAGATAGACAAGTAGACCAGGTAGATAGCTACAGTAGACCAGTCAGATAGCTACAGTAGACCAGTCAGATAGCTACAGTAGACCAGTCAGATAGCTACAGTAGACAGCAGATAGCACAGTAGACCAGTCAGATAGCTACAGTAGACCAGTCAGATAAGCTACAGTAGAACAGTCAGATAGCTATACAAGTAGACCAGTCAGATAGCCACAGTAGACAGTCAGATAGCTACAGTAGACCAGTCAGATAGCTACAGTAGACCAGTCAGATAGCCACAGTAGACCAGTCAGATAGCTACAGTAGACCAGTCAGATAGCTACAGTAGACCAGTCAGATAGCTACAGTAGACCAGTCAGGATAGCACAGTTAGACCAGTCAGTAGCTACAGTGACCAGTCAGATAGCTACAGTAGACCAGTCAGATAGAGCTCAATAGGCCAGTCAGAGCTACTGTAGTTCAGATAGCTACAGTAGGCCAGTCAGATAGTACAGTAGGTCAGATAGCTACAGTAGACCAGTCAGATAGCTACAGTAGAGGCCGTCAGAAGCTACAGTAGGCCAGTCAGATAGCTACAGTAGGAGTAGATCAGATAGCTACAGTAGGCCAGTCAGAATGCTACAGTAGACCAGTCAGATAGCTACAGTACACCAGTCAGATAGCTACAGTACACCAGTCAGATAGCTACAGTAGGCCAGTCAGATAGCTACAGTAGGCCAGTCAGATAGCTACAGTAGGCCAGTCAGATAGCTACAGTACACCAGTCAGATAGCTACAGTAGGGTAGAGAGTAAGTAGACAGTCAGATAGCTACAGTAGGCCAGTAAGATAGCTACAGTAGACAGTGCAGATAGCTACAGTAGGCCAGTCAGATAGCTCAGTAGGCCAGTCAGATAGCTACAGTAGGACCAGTCAGATAGTACAGAGCCGTCAGATAGCTACAGGTCAGATAGTACAGTAGACAGTAGATAGCTACGTAGCAGTAAGATAGCTACAGTAGGACCAGTCAGATAGCTACAGTAGGCCAGTCAGATAGCTACAGTAGCCAGTCAGATAGCTCAGTAGGTCAGATAGCTACAGTAGACCAGTCAGATAGTACAGCATAGGACCAGTCGATAGCTACAGTAGCCAGTCAGATAGCTACAGTAGGCCAGTCAGATAGCTACAGTAGGCCAGTCAGATTAGCTACAGTAGGCCAGCCGATGCTACGTACACCAGTCAGATTAGCTTACAGTAGACCAGTCAGATAGCTACAGTAGACCAGTCAGATAGCTACAGTAGACCAGTCAGATAGCTACAGTAGACCAGTCAGATAGCTACAGTAGACCAGTCAGATAGCCACAGTAGACCAGTCAGATAGCTACAGTAGACCAGTCAGATAGCCACAGTAGACCAGTCAGATAGCCACAGTAGACCAGTCAGATAGCTACAGTAGACCAGTCAGATAGCTACAGTAGACCAGTCAGATATCTACAGTAGACCAGTCATATAGCTACAGTAGGTCAGATAGCTACAGTAGGCCAGTCAGATAGCTACAGTAGGTCAGATAGCTACAGTAGACCAGTCAGATAGCTACAGTAGGCCAGTCAGATAGCTACAGTAGACCAGTCAGATAGCTACAGTAGACCAGTCAGATAGCTACAGTAGACCAGTCAGATAGCTACAGTACACCAGTCAGATAGCTACAGTACACCAGTCAGATAGCTACAGTAGGTCAGATAGCTACAGTAGGCCAGTCAGATAGCTACAGTAGGCCAGTCAGATAGCTACAGTAGGCCAGTCAGATAGCTACAGTAGGCCAGTCAGATAGCTACAGTAGGCCAGTCAGATAGCTACAGTAGGCCAGTCAGATAGCTACAGTAGGATCAGATAGCTACAGTAGACCAGTCAGATAGCTACAGTAGGCCAGTCAGATAGCTACAGTAGGCCAGTCAGATAGCTACAGTAGACCAGTCAGATAGCTACAGTAGGCCCAGTAAAGAATGCTACAGTAGCCAGTCAGATAGCTCAGTACACCAGCAGATAGTACAGTACACAGTCAGAAGCTACAGTAGGTAGATAGCTCAGTAGACCAGTCAGTAGTACATAGCTCATCAGAAGCTACAGTACACCAGTCAGATAGCTACAGTAGGTCAGATAGCTACAGAGAGTCAGTAGCTACAGTAGACCGTCAGATAGCTACAGTAGGCCAGTCAGATAGCTACAGTAGGCCAGTCAGATAGCTACAGTAGGCCAGTCAGATAGCTACAGTAGGCCAGTCAGATAGCTACAGTAGGCCAGTCAGATAGCTACAGTAGGCCAGTCAGATAGCTACAGTACACCAGTCAGATAGCTACAGTACACCAGTCAGATAGCTACAGTAGGTCAGATAGCTACAGTAGGTCAGATAGCTACAGTAGACCAGTCAGATAGCTACAGTAGACCAGTCAGATAGCTACAGTAGACCAGTCAGATAGCTACAGTAGTAGACCAGTCAGGATAGCTACGTAGACCGCAGATAGCACAGTAGACAGTCAGATAGCTACAGTAGACCAGTCAGATAGCTACAGTAGACCAGTCAGATAGCTACAGTAGACCAGTCAGATAGCTACAGTAGACCAGTCAGATAGCTACAGTAGACCAGTCAGATAGCTACAGTAGACCAGTCAGATAGCCACAGTAGAAGACAGTCAGATAGCTACAGTAGACCAGTCAGCTAGCTACAGTACTAGACCAGTCAGATAGCCACAGAGACCAGTCGATAG